>CM024190.1:6424119-7624119 GCA_013433145.1 Ascaris suum | reverse complement strand
ATTGTTTATATTCGTTCAGTGATGCATTATAGGATCGGCTGAATTGTATGCGATCCGTAAAAGATTGCTTTAGGCTAGTTTCACGAAATTAAATTTTTTTTCTCGCCTCATTTTATTTGTTTTAACCGCGGTATTTGTCTCTGGTGTCGTCGATATTGCATTCTGTACGCCCCCTATGCAAATTCGCATTTGTAAAGCACGTTATGACAACAGGTCACGTCTATGCATGTTTTATAGGTGTACGCGTATATGCATTTACCTATCCGGTATGTCCAACTTCAGAACCTTAAGACATGAAATCATGTTAATGTAGTCTAATATGGGATGGCACTATGCAACAATGTTCAAGTCGACGCATATGCAATTTTATCCTGTCATGGTATCATGTATCAGTGGAGGAAATTCTCCATTTTACGAAAACAATGAGGGCAAAGTGATGTTTACTAGCTTCGCTTCCTTCGCATGTCTATGTGAGGTCTTTTCTCGGATGCCAAACGTTGTGATGAGTTGTTGATGCTGAAGCGTATTTATCAAAAGAAGTTCACATCAGATGGGCGAAGACACGACATGTTGTGCACCATGCGGTATCGGATTATCGCTTTAGCGGAAAATTGATGTTATTTCAAGGATGTTCCTTCCAGAATTCTTATACTTGCATACGGCAGTACCAATTCCTTGTTTAATGCCTATAAGGTCACAGTCCTTAGAATCTAATAACCATTTTTCTGCCTTCGAAAAAAATTTTTTTGCAGCTATGACATTTCTGCAGACAACCCACTTCGGTGATTCACGTATGTTTTGCCTCACTCCTCCTCCTTCCCGCATGTAGCCTGTTATTTTTTTTTTTCTTGGTGCATGTCATCAGTGGAAGACATCGTAATGACCATCAAGACCTCTGGGGTTAAGAAGGCTCTCAGACTAATGGACTATACTTTAGTGTATCGGACTCTCTAGGAATGCTGTCGCTTAGTCGAAGGTGCTGTTTGAGAAAGTGAAGAAGAAATTGAATTGCTGCAATCAATAGTTTAGAATTTTTAGCTTGTTGCGATGCTACTGGTCGCCAATTTCACCTTTATAATCTCAGCCATCTTTTAATACGAAACAAAGGGCTTCATCACTCACCTATACTTAAAACTTCATTACTCCATAACGTGAACCACGCATCAATTATTATTTAACTAGGAGTTAGTAATTATGCTCACAAATGTGATAAAAAAATTACTTCAGTTGGGAAGGGTGCAGTGATCGTGGCTCATTGACTAACTAATCCACTTAATACTAATAACCTGAGCTGACGACCAAACTGAACTCGCTAAAATCGAGCTTGCAATCGACGATATGACTGATCAACTGTTCATCCCACTTGACGAACTTGTGGTCTCATCCGTCGTCGAAAAATAGTAAGTGTATTTCATTTTAGTTGTCTTAGAGAATGAAGTTTTCGTTTTTGTTAATATTTTCAGCTGGAATACCGCATAACACCCCCTCACCCTTCAGTAGAACAGCCTTCCTTAGACAAAATACCCTCCCAGAACGGATTTTTTTGAGTTGATAAATGTTAATGATTCAGAAAACAGCACTTCAGAGAGAGGACACCGCACCTATCGCTTCAAAAATCTGTTGTTTTAGAACTGATCAAGTTCCTTAAGTATTTTTTTGCTTTTATGCCTGTTAGAAGCAATGGAAATAGTAACCTTGTCCTTTTAATTCGGTCTGTATTCTTACTTTGCACCTCATAATTGTATGGTATTCTGTGAATGGTCTGAACCTATTTTACAGCGTACTGAATGGATCTGAAAATGTGGTACGTTTTGCGGCTGGTAAGAACGTTGTGCTGAGTATCGAATCAAGCGAGGAGTTGGCAACACGAGAAAGAGACTCTTCAAGAGTGCACACTCATGTCCTCTCTGACTATAAATGGGCTTCTGAAGAGACGTACAATGGACGAATATTGGCCGTCCATCAGAATCTCATTGCCTATCGTCTCTTCAATGACAGTACTGGTGAGGCAGTCAGAGTGCTCGAGAAGGAAACACGAAACAGGCATCTAATCAAAGTATCTTTCTTATTTTGTTGCTTTTTTCAATAGAAGTTTGCTAATACCCGCAATAAACACATCTCCTGCCTTCCTCCCCCCTCCCACCCCCTCCCCACCCCCCACCTCCCTCCCAACATCTCGCTTTCCTCATCTTCGAACGTATTTGTTTGACTTTTGAGGTTTTTGTGCGTCATACGCTTACTTTATACGCAAGTGAGCCTTCAGGAATGTGTCATCCATTTTGCTTTTACTTCTAGTTTCTGCCCCCAATTTTTTGCTTGGTAGAAATCGTATAGTTTGGAAGCTGTGTGTGTCCATCTGTCTGCATATTACCATTCGAGATCCGCTGCATCGGTTCGAACCAAGTGTGTGGGATCGATATTCAGACCGAATTTGGGCTCGGTTTCCAAAAAATCATCTCTTTACCTCTTTCCTTTCCCCCGGCCGACGGCTTTGCAGCCTTTTTAAATGCCGATCCTTTGCTGAAACTCCCAACATCAGATAATGCTAGGGACGAAACTTTCCTCAAAAGCTTTTAACTGCTGAAAACTTCAAAACCTCGTAAATTTTATTGCGACTAAACAGCATTAATAAAAGTTGATGTTACTAGGTTAGCCAATAAATGCCTTCGTTCATGAGGCGGTCAGTGCTCCCCACTTTTGAGAGTTTGCTGTAAATGATCGACCATATATCTTGAGATTTGATCCAGTGATATAAGTTAGAAAGTGTCGTCGATAATAATAGAATGAGATAGCAGTTTCATTTTTGCAGCATTGCGAAAAATTTCAGAGTCTATTATTGAACGGCCGGCGCGCCTACCAAAAAAGCTTGCTACACGATAAAGTTCATCAGCTAAAGACCACAAATTTCGTTGGTTAAACGGCTTATTTTTTCACGTTAGAGAGACAGGTGGCTGAATTGGTTACTTACTAGTATGCCAGCAGATTGTATTATATGGGTTATTACGCTTTACGTTATATATGATGACCGTGCGGGCGTTCGGCAGCGATGATATGACAACAAGCAATTTTGCTTTCTCAGGATTGAATTATTCAATGTTTTTGTGTACTTCCTTTCGATTGATCATTCCACCGATCACTCGTCATCATCGTATGCAAGTGCCGATGTTTTTCTCGCATATTGATGCGTGATTTTACGATGACGAATTTAGGGTTTTAAACATCCGACAGCCGATCTTCAATGGGCACCACACGCACCTCTTCTCGCTGTTCTCGATTCAAATGCGAATCTCTATGTTTATCACGTTGATGAAAACTGCGTCGTGTGTGTTTCTTTCTCTTTTCTTGCTTGAGGAGAAAAAAAAAATAATCAGTTCTCATTAAACTATTGCGTTGATATCATTAGACTTTTCAACACAATAGTTGGAAATATATAGGATTTCATAAAACAATTTCGTACAAAGAACACTTCATTATTAAGCAATATTTTTATTTGCTTATTGTTTTCTTTTTTTTTTTTAAACTTATAATATTTTGCAGAAAATATTACAAATCATATCGTTTATGAAAAATATGTCTAAATTGTTCAATTTTCGGCGATAAGGGAATCTCAGGTCGGCACAACTATGAGTTAAGATTATTTCGCTGCTGTAAATGTTTTCTTTAAAAAAGGACTCTTCAACTGTCACATTTACCAATGATAGCAAAAGCGCTTAAATTGCTTTGCAGTACGAAATATGTGAACGTTATGCGAGCAGAGAACGCAGTAGGATCGTGTGGACCACCTCGTATTTCATGGTGTCCATACATCCCGGATACAGAGGATCCGCATGAGATCGTCCATATGCTTGCAGTTTATTTTGTGCGTTTAATGATTATTTTCTACTAGGTTTACGAAGATTTCATTGAAAGATTTTAATGTTAAAGGGGAGTTTAAATATTTGGGTCATTTCGACGGCTGTTTTTTCCATCATTTCTGTTATATAAATTATCTTTCTTGAGGTCGCACGGCCTCCATTTTGAACTGATATAACCATCTAAAATGGGGCGGGGACGATTAAGGTCATGACTGTTGCATTCGACTCTCTTTCTTTTACCTCTAATATATAAACGACCAAAAGCCGTCATGACAAAATTCTTCATAGAGTAACCGCACGAAACTATTTCTCTTTTACATTCTGTATGTGCCACCTAGTGCCATCTACTTGTATCACATGTATGATTTCCAGGTGGTGCAAGTAGATCACCACCTGCGCCGTCCATTTTGTGAGTCTTTGATCTTTGCTACCTATTGCGCTTTCATTGATTTTTGCATGTTTTGAAGGGAGAAGTGGAAGAAAGAACAAAGATTTTCAAGTATCTTGGCCAGTTTTAATTGGGTAGTAGAAAATTGGATGGATTTATTCCCAGTCGGTAAGGGTTTCGTTACTAATATTTGTATGGACAAAGCGATTATAGTCGTTGCCAAGAATTGTTTAACTTAGACTCGAAAGTAAGAGTTCTCGAAAGGCATCTCTTAAATAGTAAAATGTTTGCATTCTGGTCATATATGGATAAGTGACGAAAAAAAAGGATCCTTGAAGATATATAATCCAAAACACGCTTACCTCCTACGCCATATCATTCTTATACACCTGTGAAATCTCGCTGAAAGGTTAAGGTGATCGACAAAAACGTTTCCATTAACATGTTATCCATATCGCCAATAGATCGGCACATACAAATACTAATAGAAGCTTATTTCATAAAATGAAGCAATGTTGATGTTTATTATAGGGTGATACTGTCGACCTAATAACAGTGAGTACGGTGAAAGCGGAAATTGAAGGCGAAGAGGTTTCAATTGAAAAATTATCCGACGTTTCGGATGCACTTATCAGAATACCAAGCGAGAACATTAATTCGGTCAGTATTAAATTTTCTTCTCGTTACAATTGCGAACTTGTGAAAGTTGTCTTGGCTTGTTGAAAAGGGTTTATACAAGGTGGTAAAAAATATCCTTATAATATTCAGATCCGTTGAAAGGTTTTTACAAATTAGCGTTCGCAAAGCACGTTGTGGCTGCGTTGTGTCTGTAAACATATCTTCAGCAACGGACTCATCAAACTAGCCAATGTTGAAAATTTAATGGGTTTAAGATACACTTCAGCTTGAGTTACTGCAAAAACTATTAGACTGTTTCATTAATTTCGAAAGGAGATAGTTGTAGGGATCGGAATACGCATGAAAAATTAACGTGGGATTTGTAACCGATGACAGGTTCTATCACCGTTCCGCTCCTTTTCACCGCCTCCTTTCATGCGAATAGAATCTTTTATGTCATCACCTTTGGCACTTTTTCCGTCTGTTTCTAGTTTTGGTCATTTGTGCGCACTTTTGCAGATAAAGGATGAATGAATGTTGAAAGATGTGTACCACTGTTATTTGATCAGTTTTGTAGATGGTACGGACGGTATGTATAAGTCCGGATGCAACGGCAGTAGCAGTAGCGCAATCCGCAGGATGTGTTTCATTTTTCATCATAGACGGGGTTGTTGCTCGCTTTGCCCATCAGTGGCAACCTCATTCACCGTGGCCCATCCAGGACCTTATCTTCCTCGACAACATCGACGTCAACTCAGAGACGCCGTTAGTACTTCTTCAGATTCCTTCTCTTTGTTTTTTCTTCAATATGTGTTCACAATTTCAGATATATATATATATATATATATATATATATATATATATATATATATATATATATATATATATATATATATATGTTGTTTACGATTTATAATTTATGTGGCTAAAAATTGAAAATTCGACTCTGACAAATTTAGCTCGCTTGGCAACCTGGAGCTTTAGCTTCCACCGAACAAAACAGGAAGGTGCGTTATCCTAATGGGGCTGAAAAGAATGAATGCTCACTGCAAATATAAATTGTCGTTGTTGAAGTTTAGCTAAGTTTGACGAAACTTTAGGGAGCAATTCTGGAAATTTGCGATCGCTGCAAATGATGGAGGCCGCAGGTTGGATCTGTATGAAAGCGAGAATTGGCGCTGTATTGGGCATTTGAGATTCGAGTCTGCGGATCGCCTTTCACGATTCTCCGTATCGATCGACCCGTCGGCTAGATTCTTATTTCTTGCCGATTACGATGCTGCTGTGAGTTAGCCCTCGAATTACATGTTTTAGCATTGCAAGAGTGAATACCGCGAAAAAAGCCTTTTCTGTTCGTTTACATACTCTTTTCTACTTAAAATCGTTATTGTCGAACGCAATGAAATTTTTTAATTCAGATCCGGAATCCAAACATTTACGGGCATCGCTTCCGGAAATCGATGTCATATTGGCCGCGCGATTTTATTTGCCTTTGAATTTTTCATATTCTGTGGAATCTCGAAAAGTGCTGCATGCTGTCGAAGCTTTACGATTTTTTGGGTCCCTCTTTCGGTTTCGATAAGCGAAGTATATTTCATATTCCACATCTCTCGTACCAAACTTACTTTCTCCCTTACCAGATCGTAACTAGCTTTGCAAAGGTTTTTCTAGTAGTATAGTCTATATAATACAGTATAGTAGAAGAACATCGCTAAGAATTTTACGTTCGTCGCTGAAAGCGTATTAGGTAGGTGAAAAGCTTGCCGGATCGTCAACTTTCACGACACATAGGATACAGCGATTGCGGCATCATATAAATAAGGGATCGGAAATGTTCTAATTCATCATTTCAGAACGTTCATTGTGTTGAGCTTGCGTATATAAGGGGTGTGCCACATTTTATGTCATGCACGCAAATCACATTCTGTCATCCGTTAGTGAACGTTGTGCCATGCTCAATCACTCCCAGTTCATTCTCTGGTGGTAAGCTTGTCCAGCTTAATTGATTATTCTATATTTATTAAATTGATTATTCTATACTATTATGCAAGGTATATTAAAGCATGTTTTTCTGCTTGCGATTTGTTAAGAAAATCTGTATTGGTCTGCTCTAGTGTATGGTAGATAGGCCTGATATTGACGTCGTTATATCTTGTTTTTTTCTTTCTTCTCTGAGGTATCGCATAGCTTCGGCCCTATGCTGGATGCTTACAACTTTTTTTAAAGTAAAGAATGATTAAATACGTTGATGTGGGATAGGGAAGAGGAAGCCTTAATTGAAAGTGAAGCGGCATATTAGTTACAATCATAATGGAGTGTTTTTGAAGCATTTCTATCTGCAAAAATTAAACGGCCACAGGCGGACGATTCGAATGGTTCTTGATTTTTCATTCAAAAGTTGTGTAGATGAAGCGCGTAATATAAATAACGGAGTGGAGTAGTATTGTGTTTGATGTGATGTTTTGTTTGCCTCGTTGATGATTAGCTAATGCGAACAAATTGTTTGCATTCAACTGGACTATTTTGAAAATAAATCAACAATTATAGAGAGTGGATTTCAACTTTACTCAGTTTCCGTCATTTTAGATGCATCTTTGGAAGATGAAGAAGTGCCGCAGTCATGTGTTGTCGCCAATTTAATAGCACTATCGCAAAGATCATTGCTTCGTCTAGAGATTGATCTAGAAACAGTTCGATTGGATAATTCGCTTAAAGAGAGTCCTCAGTCAAAATTGCTTGTGGTTGCAGCGAATAACAGTAGTGACAGGTTTTCGTCTTTTTATTTTAGCCATCGTCATTATTCATTTTCATTTATGTGGTAATAATTTTTTCCATTATAAACATAATCGTTCTCTTAAATCTTACGAAAATTTCAAACCTAGTGAACATTGAACTTTCGAATCACGTTCCAGTATTGGTTTTATTTTGCCTCAGTAAAATGTAATGCTCTAAGAATGATAGTGAAATCCAACATGTATCATATCATAAGAATGTTAAGACGAATAATGTTTAATGCTTGAGAAATCTTTACGTGAAATCGCTTCAAACGCCATTAATCTTGATTCTTTATTGCGTGGAGGTGGCATTTTATTGACACATTTTATGCATATCGCTTTTGAGAAGTAAAGGGTCCTCGATATTTGTCAAGTTTTTTTTAAAACTTTTAATCTTTCTGGGGAAGGCTTCTCATTCTTTTGCAACTTATTTGAATCGTTAGAAATCGGGGAGATATTATAAATTTCTAATACGCCCAATGGGTGGTGTTATGTTTAACAAAGGGGCGCTTCAAGAGATAAAGACGCGGATGGTGCTGTATCGCAACGGTCGGAAAAAGAAGGCGAATTGCTGGAAATAGTGCAAACTCATTTGGAGAATTTGAATATACAAATGGAGCGACAGGCCGAGGAAGCTGATCGCCAAAGGCGCGATGATCGCGAACGAACTGATGCGCTCATTCAGCAGCTTAGTAAGTGTTGTTTTAAGTACTCACCTGTGCTGTAGTACTATTTCTTTCGTGGTTATTCTGCCGGATGATGCAACATTTCTTTAGGCTCACGGTAATTTTTTCCTTTAAGGTTGTACCATTACCCGTCACTCATTTCTCTCTTTCAAGGATATGTATCTGACATGCGCAAAATCTCTTGACTATTCCAAGTTGTGCTCACATTGGTTGAATCTCTGAGAGGTACTGATCTGATTGATTTGTAGACAGCAGTTGCATTTTCGTCTGTTGGTGATATCACTGTGAATTATTGGCCAAGCTGCTATTAAATTCTTAATTTTTTTTATAGAGGAAGAGATGGTGTTGCGTGATGAAAGGATGCTTCTGAAGTTCGAGTCGTTGATTTCGGAGAGCCGTTCGGCAACAGTCGAAGCAATTCAGACGTCACTCGAATTGAAGATGGACAGCGTCGCCGAAACACTCAGAGCATCTACTAGTGTTCGCTTTTGCATGTTCTGACGTATTCTTAGTGATGAGCTAATGAAAAAAAACTCACGGCGAGAGGAGCAGTGAAATAGTTAAAGGGGGAGAGAGCGTGAAGGGGGGGGGGGGGAAGGGAGGAAGAGCCGCAGAGAAAGAAGGTTTAGAACGATATAAGTAATTCGAAAATGAGATAAAGCAGAAGTTTTTGTTATGTGATTGTTTATGACCTAAAATAAATATCATTGGAGGTTCTTTATAATTTAAAAAATGAGGTCATAGTTCACGCAAGTGATGCGACTAAACTTATTCCATCAATTCGTTTATCTTAAGCCTTCAAATATACTTTAACCTCTTTTATATATAATCTAGTCTTATCTAGCCATGTTCATTCTTCTTCCCATCTCTTTCTCGACTCTCTTCAGAAACACTTCACATGGATTTTTCTTGAGTTTAATTTCTTTCATTCTATTCATCTAAAATATAAAAACAATGGGAAATGAATGGTGATTTTTACGTTGTTTCCATAAGTTTTTTTTTACTGCTCATCGGCGTATGCAAATTCCAGGTGGCAATAAAATTTTCCATTCGTTTTTTTAATTTATTGGAAAGAAATTATGCATGCAAAAAAGTTTCAAGTAGTGACTTCTTTGTGAATATTTTTCAATTGCCTCGATCTCTTTGTGAAATATGCAAGTGGCACTAGTTTACTTCATACGGATAATGGTGGCGCAACTGCCGTTTTCTTTTTCTCCTTTTCTCCATTCGCCCCTCCCCCCCCCCCCCCCCCCAAACTTTGCTTCCCCTTCACTAAGTTTTAAGCAGTTCAGCATGTGCATTTTTTCGGTTCACTGGTAATCTGGAGGAAGGGGGGGGGGTGAGACCAAGGTGCACATTATTTTCTGACCGCCTTTCTGACCGACCAAGGTGCACATCCTTCTTATCTTCATAGAATTATATACTTGTAAGGTAGTTACGTCTTCATCGCTCTCTTCTGTTCCTTAATCAGGCGATTGAGAAATATGTTTTGGAGGTTATTCACATAAAGAGTGTACCATCGTAAATGGTTTATAATATTGATTATTTAGCAACATCAGCACGGAGCAGCCATAAACGATGAGTTAGTGAAGAGTGTACGTGGTGCGATGATGTCGGTGGTGGTGCCAGCGTTGGATACGCTCTGCTCGAATCTCTTCCAGCAGTTGAATGAGTCATTCAGGGCCGGTTTGGAACAGTACCTGCGTCAGATGCGTTCTTTGCATGAGCCTGTGCATCAAGACACTCCGCAACGGTTGGCGGTTGGCACAGATGCACCATCGCTTATCCAGCTTATTGAGGATCGTCATATCATCACAGCCTTTGAGACCGTATGTGAATTTGCGACAAATTTATTCGAGTGAAGTCTGGACAGGTTTCCGAGTTAAGCTGGAAAGGTTTGTAGGTGGGCGAAATTGGAAAAATGCAAACTAGGAGCACACGAAGGCTAGGTAAAATCTGTGTGGGAATGAGTTGTTTTAGGGACCTAATTCGATTCGCTGTGCATGGGCGCGACTGAAGACAGGGCATTTAAGGAGAGCAGCCATTCGGAGATTCTTTCCAGAATGTGTTCTAAAAGTGAATGATATGGTAAAATTATCCGATGAGAGATGAAATTTCTTTGGGATACCTTATCGAAATTTCTTTGGGCCACTTTATCTTCTTTAATTTGAGCTACTTGGAATTAAAGGTAGTGTGAATAGGGAACGAATAGATATTTAAGAATGGCATTGCGAAATTTGGCACAATGTCTGGATTATGATATTTTCACAAAATCTATTGCTGATCTAGCCGTGCGTTTATTTCAGGCATTAACACGAAAAGATTTGTCGGCGTTAATGTTTGTATGTAATAATGTCGATCCAGAGACTTTGTTCAGTACCGAGCAACCTTTACCACAAGCCATTCTTCTATGTATTCTAAACCAGTTAGCGGTTAAGCTCGAGGGTGAGACGGATCTGAAGTTCAGGTACATGATTGCTCTTGAAGTTTTTTGGAGATTAGGTTTATGCTTATATGCCGCGGGCTTCACTGTGATATGCATACTTTAAATATTTATGGGTATTTTAAACGGTTATCTTTTGTGTTTGACGACAGTAGTAAAGAGTAACTAGTAAAGATGTAATAGATTGCATGACTTTATAGGTAGATTGTGAGGTTATCGCTCGTACTTTATTCCCTTTTTTTGTGCTATTGACTTACATGCACTAAGTGCATTACCGAGAATTCATTCTAATTTTGTAGCTTGTGTTGAATTCCAAAATTTTGCGATTGTTTTTTAAAGCTCCGAAATGTTTTAACTAACTGTCTATCCTAATTCAGTGGTTTTTTCAATATAAATTTCCGATTCTCATTTGTGTTTTACCTTTATTAAAGTTGGGTTGTTTCTCAGCTGCACTCTGCTAATGCTTATTTCGTGGCGGTAATAGTAGTTAAATATTACTTCTTTCTCTTTAGATATATAGAGAATTCTCTGTTGGCGTTGCGTGTCAAGGACCCGACAATTGCGAGCAGCTACCGACAGGTATTAGAGCGCCTACATTCGTCACTGTCGGGTAATTCGATGGAGCATTGAATTCCTCCTTTATTTTTGGCAATCTTCATTTTTCACTACGCTTTTTGCTTTTTTCTAGGAAGAATAGCCATACGTTTTATTCACTCATCTAGTATATTCTTGTGTTGCTGCCCTCATTGTGGAACACCCAGATGCACCCACAGACAGCTGTCCGGAATGGATAAAGAGAGGAGTGAAGTCCTTGCAGAACTTCCGATTACCTGCACCCTTCTGAAGTTTAAGAAATTTTAAAAACTATTAGCATTGCGAAATAAACGGTCTGAATAAGAAATAGCCGAAGTAAACAAAGATTTATTAAGAGTTTAGTTTCGTGTAAATTTTGGGCATAAAAATTTTCGGGCACAAATGCCTGCGCAAAAATTTCCCCAAAATTTTATGGAAGAGGGAGGGAGAGCGAGCAGTGAAAAACTCTGGAGAGACAATTTTACTGTGTGATGCTGTTATGCGAGTGTTTATTGGTTGGTCAGGTGTGCCTACCTGTTGGATAGTTGTAATTGTTTCTGTGTACATTAACACAAAGTTTATATTTCAGTGTTTATGTCGCAGGAGGTGAATTCGAATTATAAGCGCCAATCAAGAATAATATTGCAACTGATTATGAATATGCTCAAATAAGTTAATATTATTATTTTGTTCACGTTACCTCTTTATGTTAAGAGAGATGCTATTCGTTGTTTATTTTCAAATGTTGCTCCAGCGAAATTTTGGCCATTTTAGTAATGCTTCATTTGCAGGTAACTGCTAAATGGTATTGCGCAAATTTCTTATCAATAATATTTCATTTCAAAAGCTTCAGCTATATATTTCTTGAGGAGGCTTGACACAGTAGGCAGATATGAGAAGAATGAGAAGAGAAGGAACCACCGTCAGCATTGATACTATGAGTAAATGCCTTTTGAGATAAGTGCTGAATTACAAAACTCATTAGAAGAAATCAAGATTCTAGGTAGCAGTTCTTGATATTTTACTACTATCTGATAAAAAAGTGGTACACCAGGGACTGCGCTTATTTCTTCCCTATTCGATTTCCTTAAATCGACTCAGAGTTTTGGCCATCCGTAGTATTAGGACCGAGTGACGTTTTTTAACCGCAAAATATTCATACAAAGAGTACTCAGAAAGAGAAAAACTTAATGCGATAGTATAGATGAGTGGTGATTTGATGGTATTTGGGTTTTTTTTCAGCGATGAGGTTGCTTACATATTTTTGTGTTCTTTTCGCATAAAAACTTTTCGAACGTTATTGCTCTTTTATTTTGTAACTGAGATTTTATGTCACGTTTCATTCGATCTTGTAATTCTTTTCAAGTTCGAGGATGTCAGTTTGATAGAACTCGCTATTTGAAGGATGTTTTTTTGCAAGGATTTGCCGCGAAAATAGCACAACAGGTGCATACAATGATTGTTGTTTAACTTTGTCTACTTGCCCCTCTTCTTCGTATTGCTAGTTCAGCTGGGCAATTATTTTACCATAAAAAGGAGCCAGAAAGTAAACTGTCGGATGGTAGGGGTCTTTATGAGATACATTAAAGGTCGGGCATTGTGAAAGCTCTACGAAAATTTTTGCATTCACATATCGCTTCAGTGCGTAAGCAGATTCTCAAGAAAGCACATCATATCGGCTGTCGGCCGCGTCTTTTTTATTTTATTTATACAGTCACAAGGCATAACAAATTCGGAGCGTTCTTTAAGTGCCATTTTTCTATCAGAGTTTTATTCTTCAAGTTGTTCTCTTTTTTTTTTTTTTTTTGATTAGCACTTGTTATATAACAATTTTAAATGCTTTATTATTTCGTAAAAATTCTCTCATTAGTTCACGTTAATGGTTGAATAACTAGTTATTATTTGACAGTAATGTTACAATGGGCTATATCCCTCCCTTTCCCCTCCATTTCTTTCTCCCATTTTATCGTTTATATTAGCACAAAGTTGTGCTATATAATTCGGCGTGACGAGTGCAAAATTAGCCATATTTATTTTTCTGTGGTGTTTGAAAATTCATGTTTGAGATTGCTCTTCACCAAATAAAATTATCGATGTTATATGCGAAATTTCGGCGCTTTCGTTTTGATTAAAAAACAAAAACGGATTTTCAAACATCACATAGAGGTAATGATATTTAAACATTTTCAGGTATTCAATTTATTTCAGTAGGGATAGGTGTGATTTAATGCTGATAACTAGTGCGCATTAGATATACATCTGTATAATGGATATTTATAATAATCACTAGTGTGATATATGTTTTTTTTTTATTGTTTAATTTACAATACTATAAAGCGTAAGCATTGTTTCGATTTATTGTTATTAAAATATTTATCACAATTGTGACTTAAAAAAGGTGGGAATCGATCGAATAATTTGCCATTATGTTTTATTTGCTTTTCTTTTTTCATTCGATTATATTGATGCGATTTTATTGTTAAGTCTAGTTTTTGCCTGGTATGATATCAGCTGTGTGGCTATTTCATTGAAGACAAAGTTATAACGAATTTTAAAGTTTTATTGCTTAGCTGTTAGGTTTATTCAGGTTTTATATTGTATGATGATTGCATCGATTTTCTTATTATTTTGCGACTTTTTTCCACGAGTCTAATATTATATTAGAAATGACATATATGGGCGGTTTTGTTTTTTAGCCGTTTATGCTGTATTATTTGAAATATAATCGTGAATGCAATACAAAAGTTATTGTTGTAGTTAACTGCCTCTGGTATACTCAAGTCGACTGCAGGTACACAGATGCTCACCTTTATTTCTTGTACCGCTACCCCACCCCGCTCCATCCCACCCTCACCCTATCATCTCGCTTAGCAGTCATCGAGTTCACTTGATTGGCTACCGGTGGGAATTGCGTTCACTGACTAAGTCCAAGAGGTCAAGATTGGCCGCTGGCGGCCTATCTCACGCATACGATGTTAACCTGGATGAATGTTTTTTCAAGTAAGGGATATTGCTCGAGGATGGGTAGGGGAGGGGTTACGATTAAAAACGAAGCTCTGAGTTTAAAGCTTTTGAAATAAATTACAAAAGCAGTCAGATGCGCGTTCCCAAAAAATGTGATGGTGCAATTTTCGGAAGTGTTGGGAGGGGAAAGGCTAGTAATAAAATCATGTGAGATACTTCCTGGCTTATTCATCTAATGATTGCAACAATTATTGCCGGCGATGTTATGTTTGAGTTGCCCGTCTAGGCGATTTCGGAAAGTAAATAAATTTGTTGTTTCCCACGGGTAATTTATGGGGACTTTCGGATGAAAGTGGTAAAGTGAGGTTAAATGCGTCATTTATTCGAGGCATTTGATTATTTTGATGTTTACGAACTATTATTTATTATTTTCATTTTCATTTGTGTGTTCTTGTTAAATCTTGCTACTTGAGGTTTTCTTAATTATGAGCCACTATATTTGCTAAAGTATGCTTCATTAAATAGGACATTCTAAGTATGCTCCATTGTATATTTGTCAGCCAACATCTATACTACAGTGTTAGACTGCATTACTTTCTCTCTCTTTCTCGTTGTCTTAAAAAAAAGAAAATATTTCACTCATGGAATATGAAAGAAATTAGAAAATTTAGTGGATGCGACGCACAGATATACGATAATGATTGTACAGTAAGTTCGAATATGGTTTGAGTAATTCATGCATTGCGAGATACTATGACTAAGTTATATATTTGAATGTATAAATAAAGTTATTCGCTCGATGTTTGGTTTTTATTTCTACTCAGTGATAAGTTTTTTTGCAACTCCGTACGGGAGTATCGTATCTGAGCGATGCTTATCCTGGTAATTTACACTAAATATAAAACTACCACAAACAGTCAACACTTGAAGCGTTGAAGTGTTCAAAAGGTAATACGAGGGGGATTCGGCGGTTTGTTGGAGAAGGTAAGGGAAAACAAGTGCTAAGTCTTATGCGTATTGCCAGTTGTTTGGCGCAGGTGTCTTGTTTTAAAAAAAAATGTGGCGGATGCTTCATAAAGTTTTTAGTGGTTTCTTTGAAAAGTGTGGTTTCCAGCGTATGTGTTGAGCGTTTGCGACATTCCGTCAACAGCGATTCCAACGACCACACACGACGCTTATTTAGGCAGCGGTGAGTTTTGCGTAGCTAGCAGTCACTTCAGTAATTATACGCAGAGAAATTCGTGCTTCACCTGGTTCCAAAAGGATTATATGTAGAGGAGCATTTGAGTTTTGGAATGGTTTCGTGAAGAGTAAATCGCAAATTGATATTGGGTGCGGAGGACGTAATGTGTTCTTGCGGTGAAAGTTTTCCGGTGGGTGGGGCTATAGAGCGTTGTGCGGTACGTACTGCTGCATAACGCAGCAATGTGCGAATGATTTGTTCTCCTATCATTTGACTATCTTAAACATCCACTAGAAATTGCTCAATATTCAATATATGTTCAATATTATTATTCAAATGTCTTAGAACCCAGGCTATTTGGCCGAGGGGTCAAATTCTTGAAGATGATTTGTGGTTTTGTGATTTTCCCACGAAGAAGTTTGCGAACTCATGCTTTGTTGACAATGCGTGTGTGATTTTCGATTCATCTGTATATCCCCGAAGTTTGCTACTCATACGATTTCCTTAAATGTTGGTGATTGGTAGATCCAGTCGACGGCCAAGCTGCTGTTCAACAATTTTAGAGGTACGTTCTTTGGTGGCCTTAGAGAGGGGGTTGAAGAAGAGTGAGGTTTCTCTTTTATCTTGAGTAAAGGAGAGGGGTTTTCGTTGTTGTTTGGTTAGTGTTGTCTCTCTGAGTAGGTAAGCGGTGGTGGCGTAGAGTCGACGGAATGAGGACGGACGAGTTGAGGAGGAGCCTTTATTAGACGAAAATAGAAAAGCGTGACACACTGAGCGTATACATACACTACCCAGAACCAACAAGGGGTCATCACGTGACAGTTCGTGGTGAAATATGACCGCCCTGCTATGCCAGTCACGTGATCTCAACCATATCACTGCGCCTCGTCATGACGGTCATTGTGGCGTAATGTTCGCCATGTGAAAAGGCGTTTTGCAATACCACTCCGAATGTGCTGAATCGTCACCACATATGCAACAGTTAGACCACGATATCTTTTTGTGTGTGCGATAGTAGTACCTTAGTATTTGTGACGTAAGAAAGAGTAGAGGTAGATGCATAATTGCTGTGCATAAATGCCACATGTGACAATTCCAACTTCGGCAAGTCGGCATGTTGGCAAGTTTTTCAGTTGTTGTTTAGAAGTGTTGCCCACGCAATTCCAAGAACTTAGCATATTGGAGAATTCAAAACACAAGGAGAGGCTGAAGATCTTGTTGCATAGATATCCGTCATCAGTTTCACTCAAATCTATATCCCTTTTTGATTTTCTGTCGAATATATGTGTATTCTGGAAATTGCGAACGGAATCGCTTCTCTCCCTCCACTCCTTCCCCTTTGCCATTAGAGTGTTATGTGTTCTAAATATTGCTATTACCATAAACTCCGAGGCATATCGAGAAATGAATAGGTTGTTTTGGCGGTTTCTTTCTATCAGAAATTTTGGATTCGATAAGTTGCGTTATGTCGTATTTGCAGAGGTAGTAATGTCGAAAAGAAAGCACGGAAGAAGTGGCCGTAGAACACGTGCAACGTTTCCTAGCGATTCACATCGTAGAAAGGTTCGCAGAGGGCATTCGAAACGACATGTTAGTTGTTTTGTCCTGTGTTGTTTTCCAACAACTGGAAACGCTTGTTATTTTTTCCTGATGTTATGGTAATTGGGTTCTCAGTGATTTGAAATTCATGCTTAGTTTTTTCGTTCAGGTACGGGCTGTTTGGACTGCATTTTATGTCACAGTTAACATTTCAGCATTAATAAGCCTTTTAGCGTTTTTCTACTACCAGGTTTTATATCTCATCCCATAGGGGCGCAATTGTCCCATAGTCGATGATTGTCGTACGTAGCACTAGGATTATCTCATCCAATTTGTAATTAAAGAGAGTGGTTGCCGCAAAATAACCATTAAACGGTTTGTGACTAAGTGTGCTGACTGTTCGGGGATGATGAATAACATGTGAAAGAACAGGAAGAGGAATTGGATAATATGTAATTTTGTGGTCTTGACTTATTAAAGAAGAAGGAAAGTCTTTATTCGTACGATCAGTGACAAGGATCATGTTCGTTTGTGTGTTCAGGAAAATTGTATCACATGCAGGTTTATTGCTTGTTTCTGTTGTCTTTTCATTCAGCGGTCAAAACTCGAGGTTTGTCGAAGTGAAGTAATGGGACGTAACATAAACACTTTGTGAACCTGCAAATTATTCTAGTGTAGATAGAAGTTTACTTTCAGGTATTCGATAACATCGAAGTTTGAACTTGATTAGTAGTTCAAGTTAAATATCAAATTGAATTGAACAAACACACTTCGATAGTATCAACTTCAAATAGAGTACCAGGTTTAGATTTCAGCATTTATTACGGAAAACTTTTACCATGTTCGCCTGTAGAATGTACCAAAGTGGGAGGTCAAGCATCTTCCGAACAAGTGTTTTCTGAAGACGATTTAAAACTGAAAACAACCTTTTTGCTTCATCAGTATCCTTTCAAGAGATGTTATGCGCATAAAGAAAGGAAATATTGTTAAACAATGCGCAAATTGAAATATATACGAAGTATTTTCACTAAAAGTGCTTCGCTTTGAAAACAAACATACATGCCAAATCTTTTTTTTTCAAAGTTTTTATGCGATATTTATGTTCTGCTGAATAGCGCATGTGTACAGTTCTCATTGAACGTCGGAATTTAGAGCTTGAAGCATCAATACGTCGTTCATGGTGAATCAGATTAGAAGGAAAATCGTATCTGCTAGGTGCATGCAAAACGTCCTTTAAAATGGAATGGATTAGCAATTCGAAAGGATTTTAGGGGAACCGTGAAGAAATGCGCGCAGAAAAGGCGGCTGAAAAACGAGAGGTGAACATGTTGAGGGGAACGATGAAGGGTGATGATGAAGCGAAGAAGCTGGCTGCTCAACCGCACTCGTTTGTCATTCATCGTGGCAAAGTTGGTCGTTATGTGCGTCAATTGGAGCGCGATTTGCGTTCCATTATGGAGCCGTTCACCGCTTCTAAGTTGAAGGTATCTCATGTGATCATTCAAATGGTGTTACTGTAAACAAGCTGTTTGGGAACTTCAGAGCGCCGTATCTGCGATTTTCATTGTACTTCTCTACACTCCCCCTCCCCCATCGCTCATTCTTCGTTATTTAGGATTTTTTTGCTGCTGATGAATAAAGGTGGCATGAAAAAAAAAATGAATCTGCTCTATATCTGCATCAGAAAGCAGCCCATAACTTTTTATTCCGACATCAGTTGGGTGAGTCTGTGGATCCTCTTTGTATTGGTGGTATTAGGCACCGGACACCTAGTAAAATTTATCTTTAGCGCCCTCGATATCCGTGCACAATGTTCTTTTGCATTCGAATACATTTAATGTTTTATTTTATCGGCGATTTTAGTGCTTCAATTCGAGTCTGTATTACTTCGGGATTTGATTCGTCCTAATATGTGTATTTTAGGAGATGAAACGTAATAATCTAAAGGATTTTTTATTAAATGGAGCGGTGCTCGGTATGACACATTTGTTGATTTTAACGAGAGGTGAACAATCGATAACATTACGAATAATTCATTCATCACAAGGTCCAACGCTTTCTTTCAAAAGTTAGTATTTGTATTTTTCTGTTTCAAATGATTAATTTGTTGTTGTTTGAATTTTACTTCCTTTTTTTCACATCTTATTCGTATAAAGATCTGTTGCAGAACATAAAAATTTGAGGGAAAAGGCTTTCTTTTCCGCTGGTACCTCTTACTTTTGATGACCACAAACAAACAGGAACCCTTTTTATTAAAGCGCATCCCGAAATCCGGTATAGGCCAGATATTACCAAGAATTGGACACATCGGCTTTTCACTTCACCTTTATTGCACTGGTTTATGTTGCAACTAACTAGCGAATAGAATTCTCATTGATATGTGATATATGTGCTCGATGGTTTAGTTCTGCGGTATAGTTTGGCGAGGGATGTGGTGTCATCGCAACGACGTCCACTTCATTTCCAACAGCAATTCATCAATCCTCCATTGGTCGTCATGAACGGATTAGTGAGTTGCCAAAAGAAACACATACAACTTGCGCAGACGATGTTTCGTAATATGTTCCCATCGATTAACGTCGATGAGGTTTGTTATGTTTCGTTATATATAACTTCCGGTTTTTTTTTGACTTGAAATCGCTTATGCCTTTACTTTTGGATAATTTCATTCTTATCATATGGCGTTAATATCTCATTCAATACGTTCCTTTGTCTCTTAGGCGCTATTTATGCAGTTTTTCCTTTATGAGGACTGTTCCATCGGTAAATCGGGATTGAAGTGCGCGTCGTATTTCATCGATAAAAATCGCATCGTACTTTCCTTACATTCACACATTTAAATATGCAGTAAAGAAAACCTATCGGTAACATAGTTGCAATCAAATTGTAATCTTTTTGCACTGACGAAACTTTTAGCGGCAATTGTAATTAGCCGGATGACGTTTTTCTAGCTAGCAGTAATCAAACATTATGGCAAGTGCTACATAAGGGATCATTCGCGTTCTTCAGGTGAAACTGTCTAAAATCCGCCGATGTGTCTTGATCAACTACGATGCCCAAAGTGACGTTTTTGAATTGCGGCACTAGTAAGTTTCTTGCTTGATATTTACATGTCTGTATTTTGCGTTCTTTCTAGAAAATATGCAGATCTGCTTGCGTTCTTTTTTTTCAATGATATAAGAGATAGTTGGTGACAAGTATTTTTCGAATCTTGATTGCTGACATCAGCCGAGATGTAAGCTATCTCGTCATTTATGTACTTTGCACGTATGCTTCCAAAATCTTGCGTGTTTTCTGCTTTGAGATTCTTATGTTGGAGAGCAAAACGGAAGGCGATTCTACTAAACGATCCTAAAGAAGCTTATGTAATTGGATGCTTATCAAAATATTATTGCAGTCTGGTTATATACCTTGCATCGGTTGCTTCCCAAAGGTTGATTCTTTTAGCAAGAGGCATAGAGGAAGCTATCTTTTTACGATTGTTTCTGTCACTGAAAAATGAGGATTGCTGCTTTTTAGTGCGATTAAGACAGTGCCAGCCGGATTAAGCCGGGCAGCAAAGAAGATTGTTCAAGGCAGGGTACCAGATCTTTCGAGGTACAAGGATATCAGCGACTACTTTCTCAAGTATCTTTCTTTATTGTAGTACTGCCTAATAGAATCTTTGGAGCTTATAAATTTCCTCCAGTTTTAAGTGAAAGTTAATTAGGGAGGATTTTTCTTTCATATATGTATGCTATATATATATATATATATATATATATATATATATATATATATATATATATATATATATATATATATATATATATATATATATGCAAACCCGACTTCTGCATGGAAATGCCTACTGAGGAAGCCTACAACATCACACATGTGTAGACCGTAAAAAGCCTCGAAGCAGCCACAGATTGGCCTCTTTTTAATGGGCTGGAGTGAAACGCTGCCTTCATCATGCGATATTCAGTGGAAGAATTCAGTTTTTTTTTTTGCCAAAAAAGCCACTATGAGCACACATGCCAGAAATTTTGAGTTGTACTGTTGTGAATAAACGGAAATAGCGCTAGATGAAACAGTGATGCATTAAGGCAACGTTTGTCGTTATATTTCGAATATGGTAATGCTTATCTCGGGATGTTTCAGTCCCGGTCAGATCAGTGAAAGTGAGTTCGAGGAGGAGGAAAAGGAGGTGGAGCTGTCACAGGACCTCGTGTCGAGAGGATGCAAAGCTGGCCAGCTGACACATGTCAGGTAATTACAGTTCTTTGTTACCGCGTTATATACATACGCACTCACTGAGTTTGTCTATTTTATCTTTTTTTCTAATTCTGATCTAGCATAATCTAACTAATACAGAAGATCATAAGCTATTTTACCCTTTCGTCAACGTTATCTCAACAACTATTCCGCTCAGGAGCGTCATTTTTTCTTTAGAATATTGGAAATTTTGTGCTTTCCATAAGTATACACTTTGGTGGGAGTTGGTGTAGTGCAAGCGGGTGAAAAGAGTATATATATGCCATTTTTTACTTAAGGGTTTCCGTGCATGGCAAATCTCAATGAGCGGAGTTGCACAAGTGTAGGTAGTATTAAATTGGAGCATGAGGTGAAATCATTCCAAACAATGCGAATATTCGTCGAGAGGACTACAAAGTATGGTGCAAAGAGTGTATATATTTTCTTTGCAAATATATAGATGATGAAATTTGCCGTGGGTTGCAACCGTTGAATGGCGCAGTCGGCTACGCGTGGACTGGGACAAAGTAAAATAACGGGAGAAGGGTTCGATTCCGCGCTGTGCCTGTTTCAGTTTTTGTGTGATATAGCGGGGAGTGGATCAAGATCAAGATAGATCAAAAGGAAGTAGGAAGAAGTGAAGACAGATCAAAGTGAAGACCAAAACCAAGGTCGGTCGAAGCCAAGCCAGATCAAAACGAAAATAGATCAAAATGAAGATAGAACAAAGTGAAGAGGCATGGGAACATTTTGGTCTTCAGTTACACGGACCTTCGTTTTGGATCCTCATTTTCATGGATCTTCATTTTCATTTTCACTTCGACAATTATGATCTATCTCCGTTTTCGTCTATCTCCATTTTTCTCTGTATTCATTTTCGTCTTCATTTTGATCTGTCTTCACTTTGGTCTATGTTCATTTTGATCTGTCCTCGTTTTGGTCTAGCTGGTTTTGATCTCCCTTCGTTTTGATGCACCCTCATTTTGATATATCTTCATTTTAATCTTCGTTTTGGCCGCTTTGATCTGCCTTGATTTTCGTCTGTCTTCATTTTGATCTACCTTCATTTTGCCCTTGATTTTGATCCATGTGCATTTTGATCTCCCTCCATTATGAACTATCTTCGTTTTGATCTATCTGCATATTGATCTCCCCTCAAGTTGATCCTCGTTTTGATCGATCTTCATTTTGATCTCTGTTTTGACCGTTTTGATCTGCCTTGATTTTCACCTGTCTTCCTTTTCCTCTTCATTTTGATCCATCGCACCCTCATCTCCCTCCGTTTTGAACCCCATCTTGATCGATCCTCATTTTCATCTACTTTGATCCACCTTCTCATTTTGATCCACGCTCATACTTCGATCTAAATTCATGTTTTGATCTGCTTGGTACTACGATCTACCTTCACATTTTCATTTACGCCGATACTTTGATGTACCTTCATACTTTGATATGAGAGCAGGTCAAAGCATCCGAGATCAAAATGCGAAGGTATATAAGAGTAGATAAAAATATGAAGCCAGATCAAGGTTTCGAAGTAGATCAAAGCGTGAGGTTAGATCAACGTATCAAAGTAGATCACATAGTGAGGGTAGATCAATGCATCAGAGTAGATCAAAATGTGGAGGTAGATCAAAGTAGATCAAAACATGTAGGTACATCATTGTATGTGAGTGAGTCGAATTGTGAAGGTAGATCAAAGTATCAAAGTAGATCAGAATGTGACATCAGATCGAAATATCAAAGTAGACACCGAATGTGGACGTAGATCAGTGTTAAAGTATATCAAAATGTGAGGGTAGATGAAAGTAGATCAATATACGAAGATCACAATATGAGCGTTGATCAATGCATCAGAGTAGATCAAAATGTGGAGGTAGATCAAAGTAGATCAAAACATGTAGGTACATCATTGTATGTGAGTGAGTCGAATTGTGAAGGTAGATCAAAGTATCAAAGTAGATCAGAATGTGACATCAGATCGAAATATCAAAGTAGACACCGAATGTGGACGAGATCAGTGTTAAAGTATATCAAAATGTGAGGGTAGATGAAAGTAGATCAAAATACGAAGGTAGATGAAAATATGAACGCAGTTCAACGTATAAGAGTAGATCAAAATGTGGGGTAGATAAAGTATCAAAGTATTTCACATTGGGAGGGTAGACCAAGGGGACCAAATTGTGAAGGTAGCTTAAAATGTCAATGTAAATCAAGGTATGAGGGTAGTTCGAAGTATATCGAAATATGAAGGTAGGTCACAATATGCATGCAGATCAGTGCATCAGAGTAGATCAAAATGTGAGGGTAGATCAAAGTATCAAAGTAGGCTGCAGATCAGCTGCAGATCAGTATTTGAGAGCAGGTCAAAGTGTCAAGGTAGATCAAAATCTGAGGGTAGATAGAAGTAGATCAAAATATGCAGGTTGACCGATCTATCAGAGTGGATCAAAACGTGACGGTAGATCAAGTTATCAAGTTATGCCAAACGTGAACGTAGATCAAAGTATCAAAGTATATGAAAATGTGAGAATACATCAAAACATCAAAGTAGACGAAATGTGAACGTAGATCAAATAATCAGAGTATGTCAAAATGTGAGGGTAGATGAAAGCAGATCAAAATACGAAGGTAGATCACAATATGAAGGTAGATCAATGTATCAGAGTGGATCAAAATGTAGAGGTAGGTCAAAGTATCAAACTACGTCAAAGCCTGACAATAGATCAGTGTATCAAAGCAGATCGAAGTGTCAAGGTAGATTAAAGTATCAAAATAGGTCACCGTGTGAGGGTAGACCAAAGGGACGAAATTGCGATGGTAGATCAAAGTGTCAATGTAGATCAAAATATGAGGGTAGATCGAAGCTGACCAAAATATGGAGGTTGAATAATATATCAGAGTAGAACAACATCTGAAGGCAGGTGAAAGTATCACAGTTGAAAAAATGTGTGCGTAGATCAAAGTACCAAAGTATATCAAAATGTGAGGGTAGGTGAAAGTAGATCAATGTACGAAGGCGGATCACAATATGAGCGTTGATCAATGCATCAGAGTAGATCAAAATGTGGAGGTAGATCAAAGTAGATCAAAACATGTAGGTACATCATTGTATGTGAGTGAGTCGAAATGTGAAGGTAGATCAAAGTATCAAAGTAGATCAGAATGTGACATCAGATCGAAATATCAAAGTAGACACCGAATGTGGACGTAGATCAGTGTTAAAGTATATCAAAATGTGAGGGTAGGTGAAAGTAGATCAATATACGAAGGCGATCACAATATGAGCGTTGATCAATGCATCAGAGTAGATCAAAATGTGGAGGTAGATCAAAGTAGATCAAAACATGTAGGTACATCATTGTATGCGAGTGAGTCGAATTGTGAAGGTAAATCAAAGTATCAAAGTAGATCAGAATGTGACATCAGATCGAAATGTCAAAGTAGACACCGAATGTGGACGTAGATCAGTGTTAAAGTATATCAAAATGTGAGGGTAGATGAAAGTAGATCAAAATACGAAGGTAGATGAGAATATGAACGCAGTTCAACGTATAAGAGTAGATCAAAATGTGGGGGTAGATCAAAGTATCAAAGTAGGTCACATTGGGAGGGTAGACCAAGGGGACCAAATTATGAAGGTAGCTTAAAATGTCAATGTAAATCAAAGTATGAGGGTAGTTCGAAGTATATCGAAATATGAAGGTAGGTCACAATATGCATGCAGATCAGCGCATCAGAGTAGATCAAAATGTGAGGGTAGATCAAAGTATCAAAGTAGGCTGCAGATCAGCTGCAGATCAGTATTTGAGAGCAGGTCAAAGTGTCAAGGTAGATCAAAATCTGAGGGTAGATAGAAGTAGATCAAAATATGCAGGTTGACCGATCTATCAGAGTGGATCAAAACGTGACGGTAGATCAAGTTATCAAGGTATGCCAAACGTGAACGTAGATCAAAGTATCAAAGTATATGAAAATGTGAGAATACATCAAAACATCAAAGTAGACGAAATGTGAACGTAGATCAAATAATCAGAGTATGTCAAAATGTGAGGGTAGATGAAAGCAGATCAAAATACGAAGGTAGATCACAATATGAAGTAGATCAATGTATCAGAGTGGATCAAAATGTAGAGGTAGGTCAAAGTATCGAACTACGTCAAAGCCTGACAATAGATCAGTGTATCAAAGCAGATCGAAGTATCAAGGTAGATTAAAGTATCAAAATAGGTCACCGTGTGAGGGTAGACCAAGGGACGAAATTGTGAAGGTAGATCAAAGTATCAAAGTAGATCAGAATGTGACATCAGATCGAAATGTCAAAGTAGACACCGAATGTGGACGTAGATCAGTGTTAAAGTATATCAAAATGTGAGGGTAGATGAAAGTAGATCAAAATACGAAGGTAGATGAAAATATGAACGCAGTTCAACGTATAAGAGTAGATCAAAATGTGGGGGTAGATCAAAGTATCAAAGTAGGTCACATTGGGAGGTAGACCAAGGGGACCAAATTATGAAGGTAGCTTAAAATGTCAATGTAAATCAAGGTATGAGGGTGGTTCGAAGTATATCGAAATATGAAGGTAGGTCACAATATGCATGCAGATCAGTGCATCAGAGTAGATCAAAATGTGAGGGTAGATCAAAGTATCAAAGTAGGCTGCAGATCAGCTGCAGATCAGTATTTGAGAGCAGGTCAAAGTGTCAAGGTAGATCAAAATCTGAGGGTAGATAGAAGTAGATCAAAATATGCAGGTTGACCGATCTATCAGAGTGGATCAAAACGTGACGGTAGATCAAGTTATCAAGGTATGCCAAACGTGAACGTAGATCAAAGTATCAAAGTATATGAAAATGTGAGAATACATCAAAACATCAAAGTAGACGAAATGTGAACGTAGATCAAATAATCAGAGTATGTCAAAATGTGAGGGTAGATGAAAGCAGATCAAAATACGAAGGTAGATCACAATATGAAGGTAGATCAATGTATCAGAGTGGATCAAAATGTAGAGGTAGGTCAAAGTATCGAACTACGTCAAAGCCTGACAATAGATCAGTGTATCAAAGCAGATCGAAGTGTCAAGGTAGATTAAAGTATCAAAATAGGTCACCGTGTGAGGGTAGACCAAAGGGACGAAATTGCGAAGGTAGATCAAAGTATCAATGTAGATCAAAATATGAGGGTAGATCGAAGCTGACCAAAATATGGAGGTTGAATAATATATCAGAGTAGAACAATATCTGAAGGCAGGTGAAAGTATCACAGTTGAAAAAATGTGTGCGTAGATCAAAGTACCAAAGTATATCAAAATGTGAGGGTAGGTGAAAGTAGATCAATATACGAAGGCGGATCACAATATGAGCGTTGATCAATGCATCAGAGTAGATCAAAATGTGGAGGTAGATCAAAGTAGATCAAAACATGTAGGTACATCATTGTATGTGAGTGAGTCGAATTGTGAAGGTAGATGAAAGTAGATCAAAATACGAAGGTAGATGAAAATATGAACGCAGTTCAACGTATAAGAGTAGATCAAAAGTGAGGGTAGATCAAAGTATCAAAGTAGCTGCAGATCAGCTGCAGATCAGTATTTGAGAGCAGGTCAAAGTGTCAAGGTAGATCAAAATCTGAGGGTAGGTAGAAGTAGATCAAAATATGCAGGTTGACCGATCTATCAGAGTGGATCAAAACGTGACGGTAGATCAAGTTATCAAGGTATGCCAAACGTGAACGTAGATCAAAGTATCAAAGTATATGAAAATGTGAGAATACATCAAAACATCAAAGTAGACGAAATGTGAACGTAGATCAAATAATCAGAGTATGTCAAAATGTGAGGGTAGATGAAAGCAGATCAAAATACGAAGGTAGATCACAATATGAAGGTAGATCAATGTATCAGTGGATCAAAATGTAGAGGTAGGTCAAAGTATCGAACTACGTCAAAGCCTGACAATAGATCAGTGTATCAAAGCAGATCGAAGTATCAAGTAGATTAAAGTATCAAAATAGGTCACCGTGTGAGGGTAGACCAAAGGACGAAATTGTGAAGGTAGATCAAAGTATCAAAGTAGATCAAATGTGACATCAGATCGAAATGTCAAAGTAGACACCGAATGTGGACGTAGATCAGTGTTAAAGTATATCAAAATGTGAGGGTAGATGAAAGTAGATCAAAATACGAAGGTAGATGAAATATGAACGCAGTTCAACGTATAAGAGTAGATCAAAATGTGGGGGTAGATCAAAGTATCAAAGTAGGTCACATTGGGAGGGTAGACCAAGGGGACCAAATTATGAAGGTAGCTTAAAATGTCAATGTAAATCAAGGTATGAGGGTGGTTCGAAGTATATCGAAATATGAAGGTAGGTCACAATATGCATGCAGATCAGTGCATCAGAGTAGATAAAAATGTGAGGGTAGATCAAAGTATCAAAGTAGGCTGCAGATCAGCTGCAGATCAGTATTTGAGAGCAGGTCAAAGTGTCAAGGTAGATCAAAATCTGAGGGTAGATAGAAGTAGATCAAAATATGCAGGTTGACCGATCTATCAGAGTGGATCAAAACGTGACGGTAGATCAAGTTATCAAGGTATGCCAAACGTGAACGTAGATCAAAGTATCAAAGTATATGAAAATGTGAGAATACATCAAAACATCAAAGTAGACGAAATGTGAACGTAGATCAAATAATCAGAGTATGTCAAAATGTGAGGGTAGATGAAAGCAGATCAAAATACGAAGGTAGATCACAATATGAAGGTAGATCAATGTATCAGAGTGGATCAAAATGTAGAGGTAGGTCAAAGTATCGAACTACGTCAAAGCCTGACAATAGATCAGTGTATCAAAGCAGATCGAAGTGTCAAGGTAGATTAAAGTATCAAAATAGGTCACCGTGTGAGGGTAGACCAAAGGGACGAAATTGCGAAGGTAGATCAAAGTATCAATGTAGATCAAAATATGAGGGTAGATCGAAGCTGACCAAAATATGGAGGTTGAATAATATATCAGAGTAGAACAATATCTGAAGGCAGGTGAAAGTATCACAGTTGAAAAATGTGTGCGTAGATCAAAGTACCAAAGTATATCAAAATGTGAGGGTAGGTGAAAGTAGATCAATATACGAAGGCGGATCACAATATGAGCGTTGATCAATGCATCAGAGTAGATCAAAATGTGGAGGTAGATCAAAGTAGATCAAAACATGTAGGTACATCATTGTATGTGAGTGAGTCGAATTGTGAAGGTAGATGAAAGTAGATCAAAATACGAAGGTAGATGAAAATATGAACGCAGTTCAACGTATAAGAGTAGATCAAAATGTGAGGTAGATCAAAGTATCAAAGTAGGCTGCAGATCAGCTGCAGATCAGTATTTGAGAGCAGGTCAAAGTGTCAAGGTAGATCAAAATCTGAGGGTAGATAGAAGTAGATCAAAATATGCAGGTTGACCGATCTATCAGAGTGGATCAAAACGTGACGGTAGATCAAGTTATCAAGGTATGCCAAACGTGAACGTAGATCAAAGTATCAAAGTATATGAAAATGTGAGAATACATCAAAACATCAAAGTAGACGAAATGTGAACGTAGATCAAATAATCAGAGTATGTCAAAATGTGAGGGTAGATGAAAGCAGATCAAAATACAAGGTAGATCACAATATGAAGGTAGATCAATGTATCAGAGTGGATCAAAATGTAGAGGTAGGTCAAAGTATCGAACTACGTCAAAGCCTGACAATAGATCAGTGTATCAAAGCAGATCGAAGTATCAAGGTAGATTAAAGTATCAAAATAGGTCACCGTGAGGGTAGACCAAAGGGACGAAATTGTGAAGGTAGATCAAAGTATCAAAGTAGATCAGAATGTGACATCAGATCGAAATGTCAAAGTAGACACCGAATGTGACGTAGATCAGTGTTAAAGTATATCAAAATGTGAGGGTAGATGAAAGTAGATCAAAATACGAAGGTAGATGAGAATATGAACGCAGTTCAACGTATAAGAGTAGATCAAAATGTGGGGTAGATCAAAGTATCAAAGTAGGTCACATTGGGAGGGTAGACCAAGGGGACCAAATTATGAAGGTAGCTTAAAATGTCAATGTAAATCAAGGTATGAGGGTGGTTCGAAGTATATCGAAATATGAAGGTAGGTCACAATATGCATGCAGATCAGTGCATCAGAGTAGATAAAAATGTGAGGGTAGATCAAAGTATCAAAGTAGGCTGCAGATCAGCTGCAGATCAGTATTTGAGAGCAGGTCAAAGTGTCAAGGTAGATCAAAATCTGAGGGTAGATAGAAGTAGATCAAAATATGCAGGTTGACCGATCTATCAGAGTGGATCAAAACGTGACGGTAGATCAAGTTATCAAGGTATGCCAAACGTGAACGTAGATCAAAGTATCAAAGTATATGAAAATGTGAGAATACATCAAAACATCAAAGTAGACGAAATGTGAACGTAGATCAAATAATCAGAGTATGTCAAAATGTGAGGGTAGATGAAAGCAGATCAAAATACGAAGGTAGATCACAATATGAAGGTAGATCAATGTATCAGAGTGGATCAAAATGTAGAGGTAGGTCAAAGTATCGAACTACGTCAAAGCCTGACAATAGATCAGTGTATCAAAGCAGATCGAAGTGTCAAGGTAGATTAAAGTATCAAAATAGGTCACCGTGTGAGGGTAGACCAAAGGGACGAAATTGCGAAGGTAGATCAAAGTATCAATGTAGATCAAAATATGAGGGTAGATCGAAGCTGACCAAAATATGGAGGTTGAATAATATATCAGAGTAGAACAATATCTGAAGGCAGGTGAAAGTATCACAGTTGAAAAAATGTGTGCGTAGATCAAAGTACCAAAGTATATCAAAATGTGAGGGTAGGTGAAAGTAGATCAATATACGAAGGCGGATCACAATATGAGCGTTGATCAATGCATCAGAGTAGATCAAAATGTGGAGGTAGATCAAAGTAGATCAAAACATGTAGGTACATCATTGTATGTGAGTGAGTCGAATTGTGAAGGTAGATGAAAGTAGATCAAAATACGAAGGTAGATGAAAATATGAACGCAGTTCAACGTATAAGAGTAGATCAAAATGTGAGGGTAGATCAAAGTATCAAAGTAGGCTGCAGATCAGCTGCAGATCAGTATTTGAGAGCAGGTCAAAGTGTCAAGGTAGATCAAAATCTGAGGGTAGATAGAAGTAGATCAAAATATGCAGGTTGACCGATCTATCAGAGTGGATCAAAACGTGACGGTAGATCAAGTTATCAAGGTATGCCAAACGTGAACGTAGATCAAAGTATCAAAGTATATGAAAATGTGAGAATACATCAAAACATCAAAGTAGACGAAATGTGAACGTAGATCAAATAATCAGAGTAATGTCAAATGTGAGGGTAGATGAAAGCAGATCAAAATACGAAGGTAGATCACAATATGAAGGTAGATCAATGTATCAAGTGGATCAAAATGTAGAGGTAGGTCAAAGTATCGAACTACGTCAAAGCCTGACAATAGATCAGTGTATCAAAGCAGATCGAAGTATCAAGGTAGATTAAAGTATCAAAATAGGTCACCGTGTGAGGGTAGACCAAAGGGACGAAATTGTGAAGGTAGATCAAAGTATCAAAGTAGATCAGAATGTGACATCAGATCGAAATGTCAAAGTAGACACCGAATGTGGACGTAGATCAGTGTTAAAGTATATCAAAATGTGAGGGTAGATGAAAGTAGATCAAAATACGAAGGTAGATGAAATATGAACGCAGTTCAACGTATAAGAGTAGATCAAAATGTGGGGGTAGATCAAAGTATCAAAGTAGGTCACATTGGGAGGGTAGACCAAGGGGGACCAAATTATGAAGGTAGCTTAAAATGTCAATGTAAATCAAGGTATGAGGGTGGTTCGAAGTATATCGAAATATGAAGGTAGGTCACAATATGCATGCAGATCAGTGCATCAGAGTAGATAAAAATGTGAGGGTAGATCAAAGTATCAAAGTAGGCTGCAGATCAGCTGCAGATCAGTATTTGAGAGCAGGTCAAAGTGTCAAGGTAGATCAAAATCTGAGGGTAGATAGAAGTAGATCAAAATATGCAGGTTGACCGATCTATCAGAGTGGATCAAAACGTGACGGTAGATCAAGTTATCAAGGTATGCCAAACGTGAACGTAGATCAAAGTATCAAAGTATATGAAAATGTGAGAATACATCAAAACATCAAAGTAGACGAAATGTGAACGTAGATCAAATAATCAGAGTATGTCAAAATGTGAGGGTAGATGAAAGCAGATCAAAATACGAAGGTAGATCACAATATGAAGGTAGATCAATGTATCAGAGTGGATCAAAATGTAGAGGTAGGTCAAAGTATCGAACTACGTCAAAGCCTGACAATAGATCAGTGTATCAAAGCAGATCGAAGTGTCAAGGTAGATTAAAGTATCAAAATAGGTCACCGTGTGAGGGTAGACCAAAGGGACGAAATTGCGAAGGTAGATCAAAGTATCAATGTAGATCAAAATATGAGGGTAGATCGAAGCTGACCAAAATATGGAGGTTGAATAATATATCAGAGTAGAACAATATCTGAAGGCAGGTGAAAGTATCACAGTTGAAAAAATGTGTGCGTAGATCAAAGTACCAAAGTATATCAAAATGTGAGGGTAGGTGAAAGTAGATCAATATACGAAGGCGGATCACAATATGAGCGTTGATCAATGCATCAGAGTAGATCAAAATGTGGAGGTAGATCAAAGTAGATCAAAACATGTAGGTACATCATTGTATGTGAGTGAGTCGAATTGTGAAGGTAGATGAAAGTAGATCAAAATACGAAGGTAGATGAAAATATGAACGCAGTTCAACGTATAAGAGTAGATCAAAATGTGAGGGTAGATCAAAGTATCAAAGTAGGCTGCAGATCAGCTGCAGATCAGTATTTGAGAGCAGGTCAAAGTGTCAAGGTAGATCAAAATCTGAGGGTAGATAGAAGTAGATCAAAATATGCAGGTTGACCGATCTATCAGAGTGGATCAAAACGTGACGGTAGATCAAGTTATCAAGGTATGCCAAACGTGAACGTAGATCAAAGTATCAAAGTATATGAAAATGTGAGAATACATCAAAACATCAAAGTAGACGAAATGTGAACGTAGATCAAATAATCAGAGTATGTCAAAATGTGAGGGTAGATGAAAGCAGATCAAAATACGAAGGTAGATCACAATATGAAGGTAGATCAATGTATCAGAGTGGATCAAAATGTAGAGGTAGGTCAAAGTATCGAACTACGTCAAAGCCTGACAATAGATCAGTGTATCAAAGCAGATCGAAGTATCAAGGTAGATTAAAGTATCAAAATAGGTCACCGTGTGAGGTAGACCAAAGGACGAAATTGTGAAGGTAGATCAAAGTATCAAAGTAGATCAGAATGTGACATCAGATCGAAATTCAAAGTAGACACCGAATGTGGACGTAGATCAGTGTTAAAGTATATCAAAATGTGAGGGTAGATGAAAGTAGATCAAAATACGAAGGTAGATGAGAATATGAACGCAGTTCAACGTATAAGAGTAGATCAAAATGTGGGGGTAGATCAAAGTATCAAAGTAGGTCACATTGGGAGGGTAGACCAAGGGGGACCAAATTATGAAGGTAGCTTAAAATGTCAATGTAAATCAAGGTATGAGGGTGGTTCGAAGTATATCGAAATATGAAGGTAGGTCACAATATGCATGCAGATCAGTGCATCAGAGTAGATAAAAATGTGAGGGTAGATCAAAGTATCAAAGTAGGCTGCAGATCAGCTGCAGATCAGTATTTGAGAGCAGGTCAAAGTGTCAAGGTAGATCAAAATCTGAGGGTAGATAGAAGTAGATCAAAATATGCAGGTTGACCGATCTATCAGAGTGGATCAAAACGTGACGGTAGATCAAGTTATCAAGGTATGCCAAACGTGAACGTAGATCAAAGTATCAAAGTATATGAAAATGTGAGAATACATCAAAACATCAAAGTAGACGAAATGTGAACGTAGATCAAATAATCAGAGTATGTCAAAATGTGAGGGTAGATGAAAGCAGATCAAAATACGAAGGTAGATCACAATATGAAGGTAGATCAATGTATCAGAGTGGATCAAAATGTAGAGGTAGGTCAAAGTATCGAACTACGTCAAAGCCTGACAATAGATCAGTGTATCAAAGCAGATCGAAGTGTCAAGGTAGATTAAAGTATCAAAATAGGTCACCGTGTGAGGGTAGACCAAAGGGACGAAATTGCGAAGGTAGATCAAAGTATCAATGTAGATCAAAATATGAGGGTAGATCGAAGCTGACCAAAATATGGAGGTTGAATAATATATCAGAGTAGAACAATATCTGAAGGCAGGTGAAAGTATCACAGTTGAAAAAATGTGTGCGTAGATCAAAGTACCAAAGTATATCAAAATGTGAGGGTAGGTGAAAGTAGATCAATATACGAAGGCGGATCACAATATGAGCGTTGATCAATGCATCAGAGTAGATCAAAATGTGAGGTAGATCAAAGTAGATCAAAACATGTAGGTACATCATTGTATGTGAGTGAGTCGAATTGTGAAGGTAGATGAAAGTAGATCAAAATACGAAGGTAGATGAAAATATGAACGCAGTTCAACGTATAAGAGTAGATCAAAATGTGAGGGTAGATCAAAGTATCAAAGTAGGCTGCAGATCAGCTGCAGATCAGTATTTGAGAGCAGGTCAAAGTGTCAAGGTAGATCAAAATCTGAGGGTAGATAGAAGTAGATCAAAATATGCAGGTTGACCGATCTATCAGAGTGGATCAAAACGTGACGGTAGATCAAGTTATCAAGGTATGCCAAACGTGAACGTAGATCAAAGTATCAAAGTATATGAAAATGTGAGAATACATCAAAACATCAAAGTAGACGAAATGTGAACGTAGATCAAATAATCAGAGTATGTCAAAATGTGAGGGTAGATGAAAGCAGATCAAAATACGAAGGTAGATCACAATATGAAGGTAGATCAATGTATCAGAGTGGATCAAAATGTAGAGGTAGGTCAAAGTATCGAACTACGTCAAAGCCTGACAATAGATCAGTGTATCAAAGCAGATCGAAGTATCAAGGTAGATTAAAGTATCAAAATAGGTCACCGTGTGAGGGTAGACCAAAGGGACGAAATTGTGAAGGTAGATCAAAGTATCAAAGTAGATCAAATGTGACATCAGATCGAAATGTCAAAGTAGACACCGAATGTGGACGTAGATCAGTGTTAAAGTATATCAAAATGTGAGGGTAGATGAAAGTAGATCAAAATACGAAGGTAGATGAGAATATGAACGCAGTTCAACGTATAAGAGTAGATCAAAATGTGGGGGTAGATCAAAGTATCAAAGTAGGTCACATTGGAGGGTAGACCAAGGGGGACCAAATTATGAAGGTAGCTTAAAATGTCAATGTAAATCAAGGTATGAGGGTGGTTCGAAGTATATCGAAATATGAAGGTAGGTCACAATATGCATGCAGATCAGTGCATCAGAGTAGATAAAAATGTGAGGGTAGATCAAAGTATCAAAGTAGGCTGCAGATCAGCTGCAGATCAGTATTTGAGAGCAGGTCAAAGTGTCAAGGTAGATCAAAATCTGAGGGTAGATAGAAGTAGATCAAAATATGCAGGTTGACCGATCTATCAGAGTGGATCAAAACGTGACGGTAGATCAAGTTATCAAGGTATGCCAAACGTGAACGTAGATCAAAGTATCAAAGTATATGAAAATGTGAGAATACATCAAAACATCAAAGTAGACGAAATGTGAACGTAGACCAAATAATCAGAGTATGTCAAAATGTGAGGGTAGATGAAAGCAGATCAAAATACGAAGGTAGATCACAATATGAAGGTAGATCAATGTATCAGAGTGGATCAAAATGTAGAGGTAGGTCAAAGTATCGAACTACGTCAAAGCCTGACAATAGATCAGTGTATCAAAGCAGATCGAAGTGTCAAGGTAGATTAAAGTATCAAAATAGGTCACCGTGTGAGGGTAGACCAAAGGGACGAAATTGCGAAGGTAGATCAAAGTATCAATGTAGATCAAAATATGAGGGTAGATCGAAGCTGACCAAAATATGGAGGTTGAATAATATATCAGAGTAGAACAATATCTGAAGGCAGGTGAAAGTATCACAGTTGAAAAAATGTGTGCGTAGATCAAAGTACCAAAGTATATCAAAATGTGAGGGTAGGTGAAAGTAGATCAATATACGAAGGCGGATCACAATATGAGCGTTGATCAATGCATCAGAGTAGATCAAAATGTGGAGGTAGATCAAAGTAGATCAAAACATGTAGGTACATCATTGTATGTGAGTGAGTCGAATTGTGAAGGTAGATGAAAGTAGATCAAAATACGAAGGTAGATGAAAATATGAACGCAGTTCAACGTATAAGAGTAGATCAAAATGTGAGGGTAGATCAAAGTATCAAAGTAGGCTGCAGATCAGCTGCAGATCAGTATTTGAGAGCAGGTCAAAGTGTCAAGGTAGATCAAAATCTGAGGGTAGATAGAAGTAGATCAAAATATGCAGGTTGACCGATCTATCAGAGTGGATCAAAACGTGACGGTAGATCAAGTTATCAAGGTATGCCAAACGTGAACGTAGATCAAAGTATCAAAGTATATGAAAATGTGAGAATACATCAAAACATCAAAGTAGACGAAATGTGAACGTAGATCAAATAATCAGAGTATGTCAAAATGTGAGGGTAGATGAAAGCAGATCAAAATACGAAGGTAGATCACAATATGAAGGTAGATCAATGTATCAGAGTGGATCAAAATGTAGAGGTAGGTCAAAGTATCGAACTACGTCAAAGCCTGACAATAGATCAGTGTATCAAAGCAGATCGAAGTATCAAGGTAGATTAAAGTATCAAAATAGGTCACCGTGTGAGGGTAGACCAAAGGACGAAATTGTGAAGGTAGATCAAAGTATCAAAGTAGATCAGAATGTGACATCAGATCGAAATGTCAAAGTAGACACCGAATGTGGACGTAGATCAGTGTTAAAGTATATCAAAATGTGAATGTAGATGAAAGTAGATCAAAATACGAAGGTAGATGAGAATATGAACGCAGTTCAACGTATAAGAGTAGATCAAAATGTGGGGGTAGATCAAAGTATCAAAGTAGGTCACATTGGGAGGGTAGACCAAGGGGACCAAATTATGAAGGTAGCTTAAAATGTCAATGTAAATCAAAGTATGAGGGTAGTTCGAAGTATATCGAAATATGAAGGTAGGTCACAATATGCATGCAGATCAGCGCATCAGAGTAGATCAAAATGTGAGGTAGATCAAAGTATCAAAGTAGGCTGCAGATCAGCTGCAGATCAGTATTTGAGAGCAGGTCAAAGTGTCAAGGTAGATCAAAATCTGAGGGTAGATAGAAGTAGATCAAAATATGCAGGTTGACCGATCTATCAGAGTGGATCAAAACGTGACGGTAGATCAAGTTATCAAGGTATGCCAAACGTGAACGTAGATCAAAGTATCAAAGTATATGAAAATGTGAGAATACATCAAAACATCAAAGTAGACGAAATGTGAACGTAGATCAAATAATCAGAGTATGTCAAAATGTGAGGGTAGATGAAAGCAGATCAAAATACGAAGGTAGATCACAATATGAAGGTAGATCAATGTATCAGAGTGGATCAAAATGTAGAGGTAGGTCAAAGTATCAAACTACGTCAAAGCCTGACAATAGATCAGTGTATCAAAGCAGATCGAAGTGTCAAGGTAGATTAAAGTATCAAAATAGGTCACCGTGTGAGGGTAGACCAAAGGGACGAAATTGCGAAGTAGATCAAAGTATCAATGTAGATCAAAATATGAGGGTAGATCGAAGCTGACCAAAATATGGAGGTTGAATAATATATCAGAGTAGAACAATATCTGAAGGCAGGTGAAAGTGTCACAGTTGAAAAAATGTGCGTAGATCAAAGTACCAAGTATATCAAAATGTGAGGGTAGGTGAAAGTAGATCAATATACGAAGGCGGATCACAATATGAGCGTTGATCAATGCATCAGAGTAGATCAAAATGTGGAGGTAGATCAAAGTAGATCAAAACATGTAGGTACATCATTGTATGTGAGTGAGTCGAATTGTGAAGGTAGATGAAAGTAGATCAAAATACGAAGGTAGATGAAAATATGAACGCAGTTCAACGTATAAGAGTAGATCAAAATGTGAGGGTAGATCAAAGTATCAAAGTAGGCTGCAGATCAGCTGCAGATCAGTATTTGAGAGCAGGTCAAAGTGTCAAGGTAGATCAAAATCTGAGGGTAGATAGAAGTAGATCAAAATATGCAGGTTGACCGATCTATCAGAGTGGATCAAAACGTGACGGTAGATCAAGTTATCAAGGTATGCCAAACGTGAACGTAGATCAAAGTATCAAAGTATATGAAAATGTGAGAATACATCAAAACATCAAAGTAGACGAAATGTGAACGTAGATCAAATAATCAGAGTATGTCAAAATGTGAGGGTAGATGAAAGCAGATCAAAATACGAAGGTAGATCACAATATGAAGGTAGATCAATGTATCAGAGTGGATCAAAATGTAGAGGTAGGTCAAAGTATCAAACTACGTCAAAGCCTGACAATAGATCAGTGTATCAAAGCAGATCGAAGTGTCAAGGTAGATTAAAGTATCAAAATAGGTCACCGTGTGAGGGTAGACCAAAGACGAAATTGCGAAGGTAGATCAAAGTATCAATGTAGATCAAAATATGAGGGTAGATCGAAGCTGACCAAAATATGGAGGTTGAATAATATATCAGAGTAGAACAATATCTGAAGGCAGGTGAAAGTATCACAGTTGAAAAAATGTGTGCGTAGATCAAAGTACCAAAGTATATCAAAATGTGAGGGTAGGTGAAAGTAGATCAATATACGAAGGCGGATCACAATATGAGCGTTGATCAATGCATCAGAGTAGATCAAAATGTGGAGGTAGATCAAAGTAGATCAAAACATGTAGGTACATCATTGTATGTGAGTGAGTCGAATTGTGAAGGTAGATGAAAGTAGATCAAAATACGAAGGTAGATGAAAATATGAACGCAGTTCAACGTATAAGAGTAGATCAAAATGTGAGGGTAGATCAAAGTATCAAAGTAGGCTGCAGATCAGCTGCAGATCAGTATTTGAGAGCAGGTCAAAGTGTCAAGGTAGATCAAAATCTGAGGGTAGATAGAAGTAGATCAAAATATGCAGGTTGACCGATCTATCAGAGTGGATCAAAACGTGACGGTAGATCAAGTTATCAAGGTATGCCAAACGTGAACGTAGATCAAAGTATCAAAGTATATGAAAATGTGAGAATACATCAAAACATCAAAGTAGACGAAATGTGAACGTAGATCAAATAATCAGAGTATGTCAAAATGTGAGGGTAGATGAAAGCAGATCAAAATACGAAGGTAGATCACAATATGAAGGTAGATCAATGTATCAGAGTGGATCAAAATGTAGAGGTAGGTCAAAGTATCAAACTACGTCAAAGCCTGACAATAGATCAGTGTATCAAAGCAGATCGAAGTGTCAAGGTAGATTAAAGTATCAAAATAGGTCACCGTGTGAGGGTAGACCAAAGGGACGAAATTGCGAAGGTAGATCAAAGTATCAATGTAGATCAAAATATGAGGGTAGATCGAAGCTGACCAAAATATGGAGGTTGAATAATATATCAGAGTAGAACAATATCTGAAGGCAGGTGAAAGTATCACAGTTGAAAAAATGTGTGCGTAGATCAAAGTACCAAAGTATATCAAAATGTGAGGGTAGGTGAAAGTAGATCAATATACGAAGGCGGATCACAATATGAGCGTTGATCAATGCATCAGAGTAGATCAAAATGTGGAGGTAGATCAAAGTAGATCAAAACATGTAGGTACATCATTGTATGTGAGTGAGTCGAATTGTGAAGGTAGATGAAAGTAGATCAAAATACGAAGGTAGATGAAAATATGAACGCAGTTCAACGTATAAGAGTAGATCAAAATGTGAGGGTAGATCAAAGTATCAAAGTAGGCTGCAGATCAGCTGCAGATCAGTATTTGAGAGCAGGTCAAAGTGTCAAGGTAGATCAAAATCTGAGGGTAGATAGAAGTAGATCAAAATATGCAGGTTGACCGATCTATCAGAGTGGATCAAGACGTTGAGGTAGACCAAAGTATCAAAGTGGATGAAAACCTTGGGGTAGATCGGAGCAGATCAGAATATGAAGGTATATCAAAGCATCAAAGTAGATCAAGGTGTCAATCGAGATCAAAATATCAAAGTACATCGCAGTGTGGGGGTAGATCAGAGTGGATCAAGATGTGGAGGTAGATCACAATGTGAGGATCGATCAGTGTCGAATAGGTCAAAATGTGAAATTAGGTGAACGCAGATCAAAGTACATGAGAATGTTAAGGTAGATCAAGATGTGTAAGTAGACCGAAGCATCAAAGTAGATCAAAATGTGATAGTAGATCAAAATATGAAAGTAGATCAAAATGTGAAGGTAGATCGAACTATGAAATGGGATCAAAACCTAAATGTCGGTCAAATTATCGATGTATATACTTTGAGGTTTTGATCTGCCTTCACGTTTTGATCTACCTTTACATTTTGATCTCGTTTTGATGCTTTGATCTACCCTCACATTTTGATCTACTTTGGTAGTTTGATCTTCGTTGACATTTTGATCTTCTTTGATGCTTTGATCTACCTTGGCAATTTGAGGTACATTCACACTTTGATCTACGTCCACATTTTGATCTGCTCTGACCTCCTTTACGTGCCTTCATATTTTGATCTGCCTTGATACTTTGGTCTGCCTTCATATCTTCCTTCACATTTTGGTCTACTTCGATCTGTCTTGATATTTTGTTCTGCTTTGATCTAGCTTCACATTTTGATCCACTTTGCCTTCATGTTTTTGGGTTACCTGTGCAGTCATGTGGCGCTTGTTGTCGGCTATATGCTGGGCGACGAAGAAAATCTTGAATATGAAAATTTTTCTGGAAAATCTTGTACCATTCGACTCGGCAGGGAGATGCTTTGGAAGGATCCGTAACGTGCGGGGCGCTAGTTTTCCCGTAATTTTTGGAAATAGCATTGCGTGAGTAAATGGAAACAAATGTGAGAGGATCACAGAAACGATTTTTCCCTCTCCCCATAACACCAGCTGCACACGGAAGGCGGGACGTTCAAGGGGCGGCAGCCCCCTTGTGCATCAATCCTTCGAATGATGTTAACTTTATTATGAACGTTTAGAAGGTTAGAGGGATCTATTTAACGCAGATGATCGTAAGCTATTTCACCCTTTCGTTTACGTTATAGCGCCGAAGGCGCGAGTCTGTTGTATATTGCTTCTCCTACTGTCTTGCTTTGACTTGGTGAGTGATGTGGTGTGTGGGAAAAGATGCGAGGGGAGGTGCAGCGGCGCGTGCGTTGTTGTACGCGTCGCTGATTTCTCCTGTGTCATATCTCAACCCGCGATTTACGAATTTTGATCCGGTTTTTTGCAAATGCTTCGAGTAAGATGTGGAAAGGTGTGATATGTGAATAAGTGTAACACGCGCTAGTCCTAATCAGAATAATGATTAATACAGTAAGGTCATTGGTATTTTTAATATTACGAAGGCGGGTTTATGGATCAGATCGGTGATTGCTCCTATAAAAAAAATAAATGAATGAGAAACTCGCTTAGCTCTATTCTGATTTTTGTATCACGCAACATTATAAGACAACTGCAAACCTGGTGGTGCTGGGCATGGGAGAGAGAAAGAGGGGAATGTGTAGCAACTTTAAGGCATGATAGCGAGGAAAAAGATGAAATGGTTTCTAAGATTAGGCCAGATTATCCGTCGAATGTTTTTCTTTTATTTTAGAACGAAATCCACGGAAGTCGTCAAAATTAGTCGGAAGCTTCGTGTGGTTATATATATCAGTGGCCATGACCTATATTGATAGGCTCTATTTTCAAAACCATGTGTGCTTATTGCACCGTTTTTCAGATTAGTAGAACTCGGACCTCGATTGACAATGGTACTGATGAAAGTGGAGGATGGCGTTAACGAGGGTGAAGTGCTGTACCACTCTTATATGCAGAAAACTGCCAATGAGCTTATGGAATTGCGCAGAAACATTTCGAAAAAGAAGTGGGTTTTTCTGACGTATCGGTGATGTTTTGAAATGCAGGAAATCGTGACTTAATGTAGGGGAACTTTCTGTGTGTTTTCTAATGAGGAGGAAGTGGGCATAGGCTACAACAGAATTTGAAACAATTTCCAGGCAGCTAGCATTTCCATATCCGATCCTGGATGCTGTAATTTCCAGCTAAATCCTTCAATATCAATTGATAGCGGCACCGTTATTGAATAAGTAAAGCAGCAGCGCTTTTAAGGAAAGTGAAGGAGCGGCAACAGAAGGAAAATGAGCATCGTGTCATTCGACGACTAAAGGCAATAGCTGAGAAAAAGGCTGCAGCTGAGGCGGCAATTAGTGAGGAAAAGCAGAGGATCATCAACAGGCAGAGAGCGGTCACTGGGGAGGGCGATGATGGACGGGAAGAACAGCAAGCAAATCTGTTACATAAGAAAAGGTAAGCGTCTCTTCTGGGATATTTTTATCCTTTTCACTATATCTCTTCTTCATGCAGAGTAGAACCTGAATAGGATGAGTTGGCCAAATTCACTCCTTCTCCTGATAGGTGTGGGCACTTGTGGGTTTTTCAATTCAGTCATCAGTTTGTATGGATCCTATGCTGAAACGTTCAAATGTGTCTTTTTTCTTAAACATATGCACTAATCAGTTATGACCAGTTAAACACCTCCTCCCCCATCCCTCGCTAAGTCCTGACTGGACTTCTGTTTCTTTCGGGACAGCAGTGCAACTATTTTGATAGAGGACTCACTTTTAAGAATAAAGTTTCTTGTTAAATCCTTTCCCTGTAATAGCTGGCCCCATATATACTTCGGAGAGAAGAAATAGGCTGTGTCGCACATAGTCCTCCATCCTGAACAGCATGCTCCGTTTCCATCTTAAAATTCATTATTCGTTTTCACTGGTCTGAAACCTCAGATACTGTCATCGTACCTGGCCAGTTTCGAAAATGGAAGTGGGGGTTTTAAAATTCGCTTCTCTGTCTTGGAAAATCTTGACTACTGGTGTTCTGTTGGAGGTGATACTTGAGTACAGGAATAGGTAGCAATTTTGTACAACATCACGAGGGATCGCTCTTGTTGAATTGGGATTTATAAAAGCCCTTAACACGAAAGTGAAGGGTTGGTGCGGTGGTCTTTTTTTTTTATGGAAAGCCCAAGCGCTTTGTTCAAACTCATGCGGTTGCTGTTTGCAAAACATGAACTCGAAAAACCTGTCTGCTGATGCAGCTATGGCAGTTCCGTGTTCTGATTTTGTGGTATATCGAGTTGCTTGAATGACGTCAGATGATCGAATGTGTTGAGTAGCTGTATTTTTTTTGTGTCAAGGCATTCTGTCGCGGTAGTAATTTCTAATAACGGTCGTTACGTAAGGATGATACCCGCGCAGTGTTAGTGTTCTGTTTAGTTTGTAAGGAGAGCGGCGAAATGGAGCTTTTTAATAAACTGCTAGGATGAATTCAGCCGGCAAGAATGAGTTGGAATCTCTGATGGAAGTCCTTAATTCAAATCCATACAGAATTTATTCAACTGCGACGAACGTGTAGCAGTTGCTCTGTTTTGAAATGTTTGTCTGTTTTTTTTTTTTGACTTTCGTTTCCTTGTATTTCACTTATTGAATATCTTGAAAAGAAGAGAGGTGTGATTATTATATGCTGTCGCTATGAGTATTATAGATTGAGCCATGGAGGAGGAGAGGGTCAGAATCAGTCAGCCGAGCCTCCGTCGAAAAAAAGGCGGCGCTCCGGTGGCACCGTTCATGAGCCTGAAATGTCGAAGCGCATGCGTTCAGGAGAAGCGAGAGGCGATTTGAAAGCTAAAAAAGTGCACTTTGCCCAGCGAGTCGCTACAGTAGTTTAAGTACCGATCGGTCGTATATATCCAACTCAAAAGTCAGTCAGGAGAGATTGAAGGGCCGACCTTAAATTGGAGGGGAGAGGAAGGGGCAGGAATCTGGATGCACTCATCATCAGATCATTGCATTGTTGGCCACATAAGGATTGCAGCGTCCTGTACTCTACTTTGACGCTGGTTATGTGCCCCCTCAACCACAACTAGAAACGGTCCGACGCTGTGCGCTCCTTCAGCCATAAATTTAATCACACCGTTGTCCCGATCCCGATCTAAGAATACACTATGTAGGCGATGAATTTGAGATGTGATATGTTGAATCATTTACGAGACTGCAGCTTTTTCTTAGATGGTGGCCATCGCTATTAAGTGGTATTCTTGGGATCGTAAAATTTGTTTGTGTCGTACGTCGAGAATACTGCAATGTAAAAACAATGCTTTGTTTTTATATGATCACAGGTTACTGTGGTTTATGCTAAAAAGGAAGAAGCTTGCTATCGCTTTCATTATCGTGTCGCAGTTACCTTTAATTGTTTCGTTTGTTTTGTTTCATATATTTTATTCTTGTTATTTCATTGTTCCCAATAAAATCTTGTCACTTATTCCGTGGAAACGCGTTCTGTACACATTGGCGTTCTTGTATTACTCATTGTGAGGGATCCTTTCCGCATGGTTTGCCGCCGCCCATACCGGCCAAGTTCACCAACTGGTGAGAAATCTTTAACCTGCAGTCAGAGAGGATCTGACCGTTGCAAATGTTACAGCACGAAAAATATTTTGCACAGCCCCCCAGTCTCTTGCTGTACAAATCTAGAACACGCTTCCTATCGACGTCATCCATTCACTTCTAAAAATCTTAAACATGCTGTTCTTTCAGATCTTCACACTACAGCTGTTCGCCCTTACACACTGAATGTATCTATCCAACCCGATCGATGGTTACTTCGCAAACGTTTCTTCTCGTTGTTCGTGCTCACATAATTTTTTGCATGTTTTTCCGCCTTAGAATGCTGAAATAAATTTTCTGAGAGGGGTAATTTCTTAAATGATCATCAAACCCTTTTTTGCTTGCTGTCAATGACAAAGATAGGAATGCCAAAACCTGAGTGTTGGTATGAAACTTGCATGATTTTGAGCTGATGAAATTCCTTTTCGCTTGTTGGGAAATTTTGCTGAAATCTTTGATAAAACAGAAGGAAGGGTCTAATCGAAATAAAGGGTAAGATTTTTTACAAAACAGTGCTTTATCGCCTATGCTAACAATAAGGTTTATAGCATATATGATGGGTGCAAATACATCACGACACATATCTTCATCCACGAAAAGAGAAAATCGAAAAACGACATCTCAGTGCATCAACATACATAGGCATTGAGAAAGTTGATCAAAAACACCTGGAGACTATCTATAATCTAATATGAAAAGCAGAGAAACGCTTGGATGTAATTAATATAAGAGAATGGTCGGAGAAATATTCCGCAAGCAGATGAATTGAAATAAAAGAAAAAAAAACAAGATGCGAAAATGAGAAAACTACAAAAGTGAATGAAATGATTTTTTATCAAATTAAAACGGAAGACCAAATATAAAATAGAAATTTCAACTAATTTTCCGACCACAGAAAAACAGCGCAAGATTCAGTGTTGTTTTTGATTTATACTGCATCCATTCATCAGCGATAACTCTTGTCCTTACCATACGCACAACGCCAACTTAAATATGCCATCGAATCGCTGTACTTTAAATATGAACGACTGTCTTAAAAGCGATTAACTAATGAAATATTTCCCATACTGCCCTAGGATACAAGAGGCATGATAAGTTAGGGCGCCCATTTCGACGACGATAATCCACTTTTTCCCCCTTCTCGAGAAATGAGCAGCTTTTCGAAATGAAACGGATGCATCACTACTCAAGTTGAATGAATAGAATGGATGGCTTTATGGCGATGTGTCATATTTAAAGGCCAATAAAACTTTTCAAAAAAAAAAAATGCACATCGCAGTTGAAATATGAAAGAACAGTGCGTGAACAAAAAAAGGAGAAAATTAGTAAAGAAACGAATAGCAGAAAGCGTTGAAAACGTAATAATTAGTCTCTTTTCCAGACATACGCACTAGCCGGAAATCTTCTATCAAGAAAAGTCGACTCGACCCCCTCTTGGCCCTACATTTAAGGAGATATACATCAGACTAACCAGTTGACATAAGGGCATTGACTAGCTCTCTTAGATGGTGATCTTCTAATCCAATAATGAGAAAAAAGAGTAATGTAAGCACTTACGATCCCCTTATTCACAACGCATCCCAATATGAAGCAAATACGTGAAACAATATCGGAGGATTGCAAAAAAATGCAAACCCTCACACACTGAATAAACGAATGATCAAACACTCATCGAATGCAAACATTTTGCAAAAAAAAAAAAAAAAAAAAAACAACTGAAATAAATTCATAGCAAAGAATTAATGAAACTTAACAAGAGCCATATACAGAGAACAAAGGACAGAGCGACGTAAAGAGTGACGTAAAAGGACAATATGAGCGTTTTTTTAAAGTCGATCGTCTCTACCGATAGAATAAATAGTTAACCGTCCTCCTTTGGTGGTGTGTACCAACCTGATTTTGCATGAATCTGTACCAGTGAACTGAACGACTGTTGAGCTTTCACCATACTATACTGGCCTTTAACATCGAACTGGATACGAGCCTAAACATTTACAGTCTTATTTGCAATGATCACTGGAGTCATAATCACATTATTTTACGCTGAAGAATTAAAAAAGGATTTTCTATTCTTCTTTTTTAAATGACGACTATACAAAAACGAATTTTACGACTGTTAAACTTAAATGGAAAAAAAACGGCCACTATGTTTCTCTTAGTTCCAAAGTCACAAAGTTACTTCTCAAACAACACGTACCTGAGAGAATTGAAAAATGGTTTCTTCCGTCTTGTGGAATTTCTCTTCTTTCTTTGTATGAAAATTTGTCCATCGCTTTCCTACCCATTCAGCTTTGTTTAATAGCCTAACTATAGACAGTGGATGAAGGATGGTCATCTTACACTCTCGTCCCTCGGCATAAATAATTAAAAAAGATTTCAGACTGTCTTCCGATTACTCCACTAAATGCAAAATGGCTCAATTCACCCCTACTTTCATGATGTAAATATTTATCATCTTGAAAGAAATACTCAAACTCCAGATCCGAAATTAAATCCCTTATTCTTAGACAATATAGATTTTTCCATAGCACCAACACAACTCTCTTCTCCCACATCCCGTATAAGATTTGCACGCAAAATACTACAGGGAGAAACTTCTCAATCAATACGTCGACCTGAAGGTCGCTGTTTCGAGAATGAAAAATTTACTGACTGCGAGTTAAGCAACATATTCGGCACAAGGTTGACGTAGAATTGTCACTGACCGATTAAACACCTAAGGTAACACCTTGATTATGAATTCCTTTTGCAACCACTCTTCCTCCTAGTTTTTCTCACTTCGATTTGCAAATGCTACGTGATTATGACCAACATAATCGAATACCTTGCCCTTGACCAGAGTTGCGGCAATTTGTAGAATCAGCGATTCGACGCTATAGGCACTTGTCCAGCCCTGTTTTGTCAGCAGCTCCATGCAAATTGCGCCGCCACCCAACACAAATCCATTCGAGATTGTCGGAGATACCAAGCGAACAAACGGCGGCTCAAAACTATACTTACATCAATTAAGGATTGCTGTTAAAGTGTAGCCTATTCAGAATTTCCAAGCTAAAAGGGTGCTAGTCTTCATGACCTGAACAGTCGGGCGAAGGTACAAAGCTAAATCTCGAGTTCCTGGTAAAAAAATGCAAAAAATAGATGCCTTGCTGCATTCTCCTATTTAAAAAAACTGGAAAAGTCGTGCCATCCAACATTAATCAATCCTTCCATTATCACACTTGAATCACTCAACCATACTTAAAGATCATTTTTTCGAGTTACGCACAAGAAAGAACAGCGGATCGACCTGACCTCTCCTTCCGAATAAAAGACGCATAACAACTGAGCTTAAAATTTTTGCCTCCATTTGTTAAACAATTTTATTGCCATATTGGCCCGCCCGCGACAAGAAATTGCAACTGTAAGCGAATTATCAATGGTCGCTCGTGCTAGTTAGCCTATCTAGCCACGGAATGCGTCCAAATATAGCAAGAATACGACAGTCTATACAAACTCATAAATGCCAATGTTACGCCATCCCATAACGGTTCATAAATATGGCGCCTTCATAGCGAACTTTGGAAGCATTATATTTTGAAGGAATCTCCATCTCCCTATTCAAAGGCTTTTTAAGGTGCGAGAGGTCTTTTGATGGATTTCAACTCCTTTTCTGGCAAAAAAAAAGCAAAAATTTTTTTAAATGAAAGAAAAACAAACGGGAAGGTGTCCTTGAAGACGAAATGGAAAAGGAGGTAGTCCTGCTTTTCGTGCCTCATCATCGTTATCATATCCGCCGCCAGACAGCTGTCCGGATCGACCCTAAAACTATTTACTTACCACACACAGCATCCTTACAAAAGAACAGCGCCACTTCTAACCAATAAGATTGCCATTCTCCTTCAACTTCCCTAAATCATCTACCTATTCGTATCAAGTCTCCACTCATCCAACAATCATTTTTCGCCTTCAATCGAATGCCCATCTGATTTGCACAAACGCCCCCAACATTCCACTTTTAATAAAGCTGCAATATATTAACAGTAACGAAAAATAATCCTTCTGTGTCTTCTTAGTGTGTGGCACAGCGCAAATGTCAGATGGCATCTTCTAATACTTGCATCTTCCTTTTTTTAAAGACGGTGATCAAATAACTCACTTTTTCAGCTTCACGTGCCATTCGTATAGGCTGTCCTTTACGAGTTCAATTGAATACACACCTGAAAATAAGGTACCAGCGTTACCTTCGAAGCATCATTATCGAGGATGGAAAACCCAGCCAAATACAACAATAAACTTGGACATATTAAACGGAAGACTGAGGAAACAAACCTTTTTTGTAATGCTCCGAGCGATAAATATCTTTAAGCTCTTTCATAAGTCGGTCCGTGGCAGTTACCGAACCTGCCACCGTACCCGTAAGGTGCTGCTCCCTCTGTGCATGGTTCAGCCTTGCCAGTACAGCTCGGCCTTCATCCGATACTCCCTAAATTAATTTACGGCCAACTTCGGTTAATTTATAGTCCGTCACCATTCACGACAAACAACTTTTGTCATCGATACGCTCTTTAAGATATAGACGCGCTGCACTGCAAAAAAAAAAAAAAAAAAGCAAGCGCAACACGCAAGTGCTCGTTAGGGAATTTCATTCGTTAAAAGAACCTTTGAAAAATCGCATGAATAACTCTGTCTCTGTTGAAATATTATATAATCACCACAGCTAAAGATGCTGGTTGCAACTTATTTGCTTCATTATACGAGATCTATCATCTGGCTAAGGTGACATAAAGTTTCGCCAATGCAGCTTGGATGCAGATGTAGCGGTCGTAAAGTTAATTATCTAATAAACTTTCACTATTCTCTTATCAGCACTTAACTGACGTAAATGCTTTGTCGCATACAAAACTTCAACAAGAGATGTAGCTTCAACTGTTCCCCGTACAATAAACTTTTCCGCTCATCCTTTCAATCCTCTTCCCTCCCTCCCTCAAATATTGGATTTTCTTTTTAAAAAATTTCATGCTAATTTTTATAAGGTCCAAATTCCTTAAGTCCTGTCCCCTTCTCTGCAGTGTCGAAATGTTTTGGACGATAATTTCAACTGGATTTTGTCAATAAACGAAATAAATACTTAGAAACTAAGCATGCTACATGCAAGTGCATGAAACATGAAAACAGTTCAGTAAGTCTAAATTGTTAGCTTCCAATTCTCACATCTTCCTATTTCTGGCAATTTTTATCCTCTTCTCTCTAACCTCCTCGTCTCATTGTTTCGTAGAATGCAAATTGCTGCAAAAGTACGATAATAACAATAGAAATGCACACCTTTACTCAAGAAAAATTCAACACATGAAAATTTCAGAGATATGAACATAGCATAATGATATAGAGAGGAAGGCTCATTAATGAACCATGTAAATTATCCACTCTCAGATTGCAGCCATAATATTGGTAAAAAGAAAGTGCTTTATTTGCATATAGGTACCAAAATGGTTCATACTCTTACAGATCATTCATACTATTAATCACTACAAATATCATATTATAAAAACTAATCACAATGCGTTGAGTGAACAAATTTATACGAACACTGTCTCTTGAAATGGATTACGCACAGTACTAGGTATACTTCTATGAAAAAGCATCAAGTGAACCTCTATTGGCAAGAATTATCTCTTCCCCCTCCCCCTCCCCAACTTTCAAAAAAAACAAAAAACAAAAAACAATGCAACAAACCTCGTCATCGGCTGAATCTCTACGTGGCTCTTCTTCCATTTCAATAAGCTCTTCATCACTTTCCATTCCTTCATCTAATTCATCCGCCGGCTGAAACAAACGAAATTATGGATAAAAACAACAGGAATAAAATGTTAGAAAAAATTCAGCACGATGCTGTCGACTGTAAGTAGAACACAAAATCTGCCCAACTAAATGAACACTATCAACTGCGATAAAACAACAGAAGGAAGAGATCGAATTCCACACAAATCTAGCAATCAAAATAATAATTGAATGCAAAAGGAAATACATATAAAAAGTAATAAGTAATTGTAAAAGAGTCCAACTATAGATTATTAAATAACGAAATTATCGACAGGATACGTTCCTTGGCGATTTGTTGAAGACTTCTAGAAGTGAATGGAAGTTAATTTAGCGGAAACTGATAGAACATGTTTTGATAAACAACGACTGTTGAAAAGTGAAAAGAAAAGAAATATCTCCTGTTTATATGTATGATTTTTGCGATGAACCATAACAACCATATCTTCTAGTAGTACATTCTGCCCGTTCGCGTTCGCCTTTTTCTAAACGGAAATATCAAGCACTATCCTCTCTCAACCTAAACGGAAACACTATCCTATGTTTAAAACGAAACTAAATCATACCCGCTTACAAATGTTTGCAGCAATGAACATGGCAAAAAAATTGGCACAACGAGAGAGGTAAATATATGCAAAACAGGAAGTGATGAGTCGACTCACTGGGCCAATCGATGGCAGCTCCGCGGGAATGGTAACACTGTAGTAATTGCACAGACGGGAGACAAGCTCATGCATCTGCTGAAGGATGTAACATGGCGGTTCGGCTTCAGTCAATGATTCCAATATGGTTGTCACAATTGAGTCTTCACATTCGCTGAACCATATTGGTGCTACGCGAGGATAGTTCTCCTAAACACTGCCAATGATGCACAACTTCCTTCAATAAGCTATAAATTAGGTGGCTTAAATATCCACGGTTAGAGCTGGACCGCCGATAACACAAACCTTGGTAACACCGCAAAGGTGAATTCTACCGGTATCAAACGGCAATGAAAGACAACAAGGCAAAACGAAACTGTTGCAGGATAATACACTAAAACAGTGATTTCAAACCGCTGTCAATGGCGACTCCTCACAGATTACGTAGAGCCTACATGACTTTCAAATATAAAACATGTCAACTAATTACTTCAGGTAAATCTCCCCATAATTCAGCATGAACTGTGCTGTATTGATATCACCTAGATCAACTACTGAATGAGTGACGACTTTTGAATGAGGCAAAGTTAATGAACAGAAAACTCAGGTTGTTTGCACGAGGTTACAAGAAGTAAACAATTTTAAATAACCTAATGGTGCTCGTAAAAATTAATTCACTGCAAGCGCAAATCTTTTAATCGACGTTGCGATCGAACATAAACGCTTTTCTATGAAACACAAAACAAAAAATTACGCACCAGAATGTTAGCAGTCACGACGATCGATCTTCCCTGTGGACTGATGAACCTCACGGTAACTTCGTCGACTGACGCCGACACCACCTGAGAATCAAAGAATTACTCAGTTGTGAGCATAGCCTTAAGTTACAACTGAACCTCGCTACTTCATCCGCAACTGGAAGAGATAAGGACAAGGGGACTCTCATCGCGCACAAACCTCTCTCGCGCCCACTGGCATTTTTTCAAATAAAACTAATTTAACGTGCAAATTTTCAGAGAGGCAAATATTCATTCCTAAAGGATAAGTATCAAAGTTGCTTCCTTCGATGAGTTAAAAACAAAATACCATTAAAACCTATTTGGCATATTGCTCAAATGTAATGCATAGTCAAGTCATTAAACAAACATTTACTATAACAATTTTTTTTTCAACGTAACGAACCTCAATTTGAAGCGAAAAAAATCGTGCAAATTTTATTACTTTTTAAAAAAAAAAAATTTCGCCATTATATGGCCTATTTAAGGTAATCCACTATTTTCTGAAAAATGATTTCTGATCACGATGGAAAAAGAACTCCGCCGCTCCATTGAATACACATGCGAACTAAGTGAACAAAATTCATCCGTTTATACTAATCCTCGTTTTGATATGAGCGCATAGATGCAACTAGAATAGTCACTGAAGTTACTTAATGGAGCGTTCTTCTATCCCTCTGATATCACGAGAAGTGAACATAAAAAACTGCTCACAATCGAAGGAAAATATGAAATGAATCCAACATTACAATTACTAAATGAAATTCAATAAAGAAATTTTCAAATAAACCTCAAGCAAAAATCGTTTGAAAAACCAGAGAAGGGCGCAAAATAACGCCTATCTGAGCGCAATCTTTTACCGCGTCCAAGAAAAAAATACGGCTCGTTAAATGGCGAACATATTTTTTAGTGATAAGCATTTATGCAAATTCTCTATGGATGAGTCATAGTTCCATAAGAAGCTGTAAAAACCTTTAGTTTTTACAGCTTTTTGTGGAACTATGACTCATCCATAGAGAATAGTAATCGTTCTCAAACGGTTTGGCTCATTACGCTAGCGTGATAGCAAAAGGATGGCAGATTTGACCGGAAGCTTCATCGCTTCATATTTTTTCCACATCCGTTGATCATATCATAAAATACTTCTACACTATGTTTAAATTCATGAGAAATTGTCGTTTTTTTTTCTAATGTACTTCCTATCAATGAAAAATTCGCTATGCTGCTGATCCGAGCATACTTTTTTTCTGAAGGTATTACTTTAAAAAAAGGAAGTTAGGCGATTTTTGGTTATATCTTATTCTATGAACATTTTAATGCTTTCCTCAGTAATAAATAAAACGAATTCCTTTGAAGGTTCGTTTAATTCGTTGAATGCTCTACCATCAATCTTTGATTTTTCATGAACGATATCACACGGCGAATCTTATTTCATCGGAATGTGACAACAGATCATACCTTTCTTTTTTCATGCACCTTTTTACGCCTTTTCAAATGATTCATAACACAGTCCCATTCGAAAGTTTCGTGATTCAGTATTTAAGCAGTACCTTAAAACCTAACCGCTTCATATACCTTTAATAATTAGGTCTCAATAGTTGACGAAGCCCATCTACGACTAGATATAAAAACGTAAACGCTCAGGTATGGAACTTTTCTGTGCCTCAGTTATCGCACCCCTACGTTGTGGTTTCACCATGACAACTTACCCTTTACTTCTTAATTCACTTCGCTATAATCACCTAAGTTTATATTATTAGCAGAGTCATCAGTTGAAGTGATTAGATCAGTGATCGATTATGAGCTAATTTAATAAATTCAATGCGCTTGCAATCTATTTAATAAGACCGTAAAATATAGATTAAAGAAATTTCCGTAGGATTTTTCCTTTGCGCCTAGATGCTACATTTTGTTTCGCCAGATATAAAAAAAAAACTGCCAGTTTTGCCCACATTAAATTTCCTTGACCTCCTTCTGATTATGGTGCTTTACTCGAGGAGATGGCATCACTGACCTCGATATGAAACATATGGGTCGATTCGTAACGTTTCAAAGGTGACTGCCATCATGATACCAAACAACAGAAAATAGATGGAAAATGAGCACAAATATAGATGCCGTCGAAAATATTTTTCAATAATTTTTAAAAAATCACCGAAATTAAATCCAGCACAAGGATTCATAAGGCAACCAATTCAGCAGTTTTAAGGAAAACTTAAAAATTAAATACCTATCGCTGTAAGCACTTCTTGCACTCGAACTTGGCTCCTCATTTACATTTCAGCTATGCGCAAAAAAAAGTTCAGCGATTACTTCGTAACTTGTTACGACTCTATAAGGTAACATTTTATGCCCAAAGCGTTTTGGTTTGAATGAACTTTTTCCACGTTTCACAACGTTTGGCAAAAACGCTCAAAAAATATCGCTGTGATCTCTTTTCAATCTACTCACACTGCAAAAGAATAAATCTTTTTCAAGGCCTTCCTAATAGATAATGTGGATAGCCGACATTTTGGATAGAAATACCTCAGAAACTTATGAAGAAGAGGGAAGACAGGTAGAATTTTTTACAAACTCTAATCTAACAATAACAGCTGATCGAAAGGTGTATTGCAACACCTACGATTTTCGACAGAAGGGTTGATGACTTCGATGAGTGAACAGAGAGATTTCGTCATGGCAAAACCCTTTCGCAGAAATGTCTGACTAAAAGCCTCCAACCGTCAGGTGACATAGGAAAGACGGAAGGATAGGTGTAGGAGGATTCACTTGGCCAAACTCTCTTCCTATTACATGCCAATAATCGGATATAACCATGGAAGATCCAATACTCAATTCTCCGACACAATTTGCTTGATTTAGATAGGTTCATAGGAGGGAGATTTTCCGATTATCGAATGGTATTTCAAGTTAATAATGAATTATGCATTTTCTGTATCGTCTACGGAGATCGATACGGTCCCATGAAGTTATTTCGAATGGTGACTCGGTTACGCGACTAAGAATTGCTTGGTGCATCCACGTGATTGCTGTTTGGCTTGTATGTGGGAATAATCAGCTATTATTGAAGCACTCACCTAAATTCATGCACTCCAATTAAAATGAAAGCAGTTCGGTTCTGGATGACTTTCCAGAAGTGATATGACTATGAATATAACAAATTTGTACTCTCATATTATATTTAAAGTATTCGTTTGAGACGTAAACATATAACATATCATAGAGAAAAGTTGAAAAATGCTAAAGGATAATATAGAATATATTTATGCGCTCAATATGAGCAAGTTGAGTGCCTTAATGAAAACCGATTGCGATAAAATGGCTGTTAAATCGCTTCATTAGTGAGCACTTTGTTCGTCGATTTAATTTTCAAGCGTTATTGAAATCGAAGAATAAAAAAATAGAAATATCCCATTTGAATTTCATAAAAAGCGTGAAATGGGAGGAAAAATTCCTGTTAAAGTCGTATGCGACAATAATCTTATCGTATTATAAGTTAAAATTTACACTCTCATATATTTTATAGGGATTTGCAAACAAAAAAAAAAAAACTGTTACAGAATTATAATCCAAAAAACGAATAAATAGAATTTTGATCAATTTCATGGAAACTTTTCAGCAATTCAAATGCAATTTAAAAAAAAAAAAAAACAAAAAGCAAACCTGGAATCGTTCATGATTTTTTGGGAATAGCGATTCGAGAGTTGCGACGTCTTCTCTCAATTTCTGAAGACACGCCATCCCCTCGTCGCAAGCGCAACGGGTTTCCTTATTCAGGCGCCACGAACTAATGCCGACGACACACTTCAAATTCGCACCTAAGAAAAAAATAAATAAATAAATAAATAAACATTCAACAATATAACTGAATTTTTTATCCAGATACGTTCGATTACTTTCGGCAATTGTATGACGAAATGATAAAACATTAGACAATCATATTCACAATGACTGATTTGAACATACTTTCCGACAAACGCTTTGAAGTATGTTGCAAATATGACGCCATAATTTGAAAATGCGAAGCATCATAGTGGTTAGAAAATGAAATGAATAAATGCAGCTCCCTCAAAAAAAAAAAAAAAAAAAAAACGTCGCAAATATGTGAAACGGTTTTAGCAGACATTCGGGCGGTGTATTCCAAATACACCTACTCAAACAACAGATTATTTTGAATTTTAATTTTTCATTGCCCTCTCACCAAAAAAAAAAAAAAAAAACCTCCCATCATTTGCCCGACGGAAATAATTGCGCGATATATGAGATGAAATTTTTCGAAGTGGAAATATTCGCAAATGTAGTGAATGCTATACTTTGACGTTGAGAGCACTCGAAATTTCCTCAACCGGAAGTTGTACAGAAATGACTGTGGAAAAAAAAAGAGAATGAATCATTTAGAGACATATGACTTGAAAATGATTTATTGCTATTTGCTTCTGAAATGCATCAAAATCACGTACATGAGATGAACTGTTTTTTTTGTAGTGTTAATTGACGTTTTTATTTTACTTGAAGATGTAGGTCAAGAAAAACACTAAGAAAAATTGATGAAACGGAAAAGGAATCATATTCGTAATTTTTAAAGGGTATGTTGTCAGAGATTCCCTTAAGCATTTACGCGATAGTCAGTCACGCTTAGACTCCTTGAATATACTGTTTTACTGTTTTTCTATTTCCCGAAATACCTCTTATGGTCTCATTCTGGTCATTAGTAATCACCTCCCCCCCCCCCCCCCCCCCCGCCCAACCTAGCCGGACAAATTTCGATGTCCTATTTAACAAACAATTCGTACTGATACATGCCTACCCTTTACTAGATATGACTGCGAAAGGAATTACATAAAAATTACATAGGCGAAGCTAACTACATCCATTACATAAGAGTGAAAAAGTATACTGCAATGGTACGACTCTCCACGGCAAACAAAGTTGTTCTTTCAATTTCTTTCATCAGTCGATAAAGAATCCTTGCATTGACGGTAGTTTTTTTTACTATGGAACTTTTTTAAATCGGTCTTAATTGATGTGGTTCATGTTATAAGCACTGATCAGAAAACCAGTAAATTCCACCTCTCAGGTATGCGTGGAACTGTCGCCACCTACAAATGAAGACAAATACCACAGATAAAGGCTATGACATGATAGCAAAGAAATGCCTAACCTTGCTACTTTCAAAAGCGGATCAACAGTGAAGCGAGAATGCAAACATTAGCATATTCGGGAGGAAGTATTCCACATACCGGGAGGGTAATCAAGCAAATATTACAACAGCAAAGAAAAATTATTACCGGTAAGTTATACGAAATTGAGAGGTTGAATAAGGATGTAGGACGCTTTAGCGAGAAGCGTAAATAAGCGTCTATGAGTGAGGACTTACACGGGGAATACGTGCCTCTTCAATCAATAGCACCACTGAATGCTTGAGTGCTTGCTTCTCTATTGAAACGAGCATCAAAAATTGTGATTATATCATTCTCTCTATTGTTCTCAGTTACCTTCAGTATAACTAATTTTATATGAGAAGAAAACAAGCTGTTTTCCCAAATTTCCATTGCTTAAAATCAAACAGTAGCTGGGAGAAAACTTCTCTGAGAAACATCTTAAACTTGGGGCCAAATGATGCCATAGGAATGGTCAAACCTTACGAAACCTGTCGAGGAATGGACAATTGGGATTATCCGATACACAACATATCGATGAGTACAAATTTTACCTGGCAGAACTAAATACCTGTAGCGACATCACAATAATCTGAAATTCGAAATGATACAGCAATTGTTGCACACAACTTTTCTAGACTTGGCTCTAGGTGATCACATTTATGCACTAGGCACACTCGTACTAACTGGCGCAGCGAGCTGAACAACGCAGCGCTAGCTAGAGCAACGTCACGATTGAGCAATCGCGTACGGCGTTGCTCATTTCACCATTCAAACGGCATCGGTATACATACCAATATAAATATGCGCGGGTATGATATAAAATTTAAAGTATAAGGTTTTAATTTTACAAAATATCAATCTTATTCTATTTCATATATATGGAGAAATCAACCATATATATATATATATATATATATATATATATATATATATATATATATATAATATATATATATATATATATATATATATATATAGAAATCAATACAAAATATCAGCTATATTTATTTCATAGATTCTTGTGGGGCCGTTTGGCCTCAAAAAATATTGCCGAAAATCTTCAACAATAATGCGCATAGTATCATATTCAAAAATTAATTTCCTGCAAAAATTTACGAGACTTTCGCGTCACACAAAATCTCTATTATCTAGTCTTTCGTGCTTCAACGCTTATACAAAAGGCGATTTGCTTGAAAATGTGCTTTTAATCAACATATTTCTTTTGAAGAATAAAGAAAGGATGTCCCATATTCGTTTACACATCCAAAAGTTTGCCTGCTAGAATTGTTCTAATTATCATTGTGGAAAAGGTTTTTCTACCGACAACTTGCACCGCACTTTCCAAACGGTTGTGAGAATAAGAAGATAGAACGACCAACAACTAAATAGGACGAATAAGATGAAGCAAATGAAACCAAAACTAATATATGCGTGGAATGAAAATTGCCAGCCGTATTCTTGATGCTGAAGAGGACGGCAAGCGATGAATCATCCAATGAAGCAGCGCACTCTAATAATAGCAATGCCGGTTTTACCAAGCCATTAGAATGCTAAGTGCAGTCGAAAATCTGTATACTGAAACAGATATCATATGAGTGGTGGATCGTTGAAACACTTTGTCCGATCACAAAAATACAACGATCATGTGGCGCATGCCTGTTCAGCTAAACCTGTGAAAGCAAACACCCATGAAAATTCACTTCGGCATTTAACTGTAATCCGCCTTGGCTATTGCCTGCTTAACCGCATTCCACCTTACCCATCGCCTATTTAGCCGCATTCCATCTTGGCCACCGCTCATCAATCAATGAATGTAGAAAATCCAATTTCGAAGATTTCAAATTGGTACGATGTCGACACTCCTCAAATACTTGTTCAAATACGCGAGCGCACGATAGCATGCCTCACCACCCTTCCAGTAAACCTTTGGGAATTTTTTAATAAAATGGGCAAAACTTCAGTGAAAATAATTAAAGTTAAGACTTCAGACATATTCAACGTTTCGCCTCTCATAATTTTTCAATAAAATGTAACACGCTATAGAATTGAGTTTTCGCTACGATTCATTGCCATAAAAACTTCATACGAAATCTCCATGGACCTCACTGTCAAATCCTTTCGTCGTTTCTGTTGAAATAAAAGCGTGGATACTACAGAAACATTTTGGAACATCCGTTAAATCATGGTGGTACGAGATCGGCGAATCCTCTCGGAGACCTACAGTGATAAAGTTAAAACGAGCCTACTTGCCTGATGATGGATAGCGGAGCTAATCGGGAGCCTTTATATAAATTAGCGACGATTCATTTGAAAGCAGGATTTCAGCGAAATGAGGTAAACGAGAACAAATTGATCCACATTTCATGGAATCGTTTTCATGCTACGTTGTTTGAAAGAGTATGTTTGCTAGGATCAACAAATGCTTAGCCGTGCGTTTACTATTCATTCAATACGACTTTTTATTTATGCGTTAAATTATAGGCACTAATTAATAAACTAGGTGTCATATTACAGGTAGTAATTAGTGAGTAATTAATAAATGTTTGAACGAAAATAAGTAAATGTTGAAATTTGAAATGAGCAATGATCACTGTTTGACGCATTAAAACGTCAATAGTAGAGGGCAAATTCGTAACGCCAAAAACAACAACTCTTTTAGTTCAGCACTACAATGACAACAATAAATTGTCTCTATTGCCTACAAATAAAATAAATACATCAACGTTGTTCTATGTTTATTGCACACCTCGTTACAACTTATTCTACTCACTAAGCGAGTCTTAACAGTGAACGCTTCGATGGTGAACCGATGATTTACACCTGACGAAAGACGACTCCGCTATTAATAAATAAGTGAAATGAAACACTAAAATGCAAATTTACCTTATAATTTGAAAAAAATTTCGATTCGAAGTGCCGTTCCAGCAGTCACCTTTTATCCATTTGTCTTATCTCATCAATCGATGCAAAAAAAAACCTCCTATAAAGCATTGTCAATATGAGAAAACCTACGCTACGCTGTTGCCGACGTAACGTCGAGTTCGTAGTAGAGATGGAACCGAACCACACGACAACCCCACACGTTCAAGCAATGAGCTCATTTTATTCAATTATACACAAATATGCTACCACAACATTTCATAGAGAATACAGAGTGGCGCTTCATACGCGGTATTTGATCGCTTTGACAGCACACTAATCGATAGGCACAATGACTATCTTGCATCAGCCGATTTCTCCCCCCAGCTCCCCTCTCCACCCCTTCATGGTATCCGACATTTGATCAGATGAAATCGGTTGCACTAAAAAAACGAACTTTGATCTAAGTCAACGCTAAAATGAGATGTACTTTTATGTAATATTTTTTAGCTGTTTTATCAATAATAGAGTGCATAGTTTCTGAAGCTATAGTGGATATCAAATCGCTATCTCACATAAGATCAGATATTGATATGGATGTTCGAAGCATTACTTGCTACAATTTTGATCTATATTACTATTTAAAAATACGGTTTACCTACATCAAATACAACATTACAATGATAGGGTTCATGTAACTTTATTTGAAATAACTTCGCTATGGGGTGAGTGATATGACACAACAGTATCACTCGGATATCAATGAATTCGATCCAAATAAAAATAACAAATAAACATCACATAAAGAACGGAATGGACTATGATGCTATTGATGTGATGAGCGTAGTTCGCTGAATGCGATAGTTTCCATTCGGCAGCCGTCGACGAATCGACTACTCCAACCGCTGTGGGCGTCAATCAATATAAGCAATAAAAATATCGACTATTCGAGTATGTCATCATGAACGTCAACTGATACTATTATGATGTATAACTTCCAAAAAGAAATAAACTCTGCGATCAGGTAAGGCAATAACCTTTACAACTAGCAAATAAGAAGCGGGGAAAAAAAATCAAACATTTAACTGCAAATGAAACGTCACTGCAGTGTTGTGGAGTGATCATTCTCAACTAGAAAGAAGAGGACGAGAGATCCAGAGATAAAGGTCTCGAGAATGACTAGCCATCGCCAGGGTCTTCATAACGTTTGGATACGGCCGGAAAAGTAGGATGCGGTCATGTGACGATATATGTTTTACGCAATGGTATTAGGTACGAATGAATTATAGGAAGAAATGAACACTATGCAATCATAAAAACCATTTCAAAAAAGGATTTATAACTGCTTTTTCGAAACGTTTAGCGTAACCTAAGAATTAAATGAAGTCCGAAAATGAGATAAAGGTAGACAAAGAGATGATGATCGGTGCATGAAAAATTGGCACATGCGCGGTATCGAAGCGAATGCGAATAGCGTAAGCACCAAATTCACGTCGTCTCGTAGTATATCGACAGACAAATACGAGCACCGCCGATCCTCCTCAGCAGTCATAGATTGCGCTGCGTGTCTGCGTCAGTGGCCGTCGTATCGCACGAAAACGTTTTGAAGTCTCTCTCTCAATCGATATACACTCTCTCTGCATCTTTATTTGCACGCCTCTCTCTCTGTGGATCGCATTTATCGAATGTGGCCCCACTGAAGTGTTCATTGATGCAACGACTAGACCGCGATCAGCTGGTAATGAGTTGCACCTGAGTGCTGCATACTTAAATTCAAATTTGCCATGTCCTTTTATGTAGCAGTTTTTTTTATCTCAGGTGAGTTTTACAAAGGTAGCAGCCCAGAGGCGTTAGATGGGAAGCTACCAACCACCCCATAGTGGTATATTACAAACTTCCCCCAAAATCATCACCTGTTAGTTTGCCTTCTGTGGCGATTTCGCAGGAGAAGAATAAATTTCAAACAAGTTGTTCCTCTTAGCTCTATGAAAGGAAAAATATTTTCCTTAACAAAGAACAACTGTCGAAATGCAGGATACCTTAGAAAACGGAAAGGAGTGCTAGATGAACTGCCACAATATGCGCTTTTGCACCTCGTTCACGTGAATAACAAGGTTCATAAATTACCGACAAAAGGTAAAGCATGCAGAATAACATCTGTGTATTTTACCTGATCCTACCCACCCGTACAAGTCTCCCTTAAAATACCCGTCATTCGGTCGTTCAAACGATGGAAAATAGAGATCCGGCCCGGTGTCGAACCATTCACCATTTATCCTAGTAATTTACCAAACTCCTATAGCCAAAATACCTCTCATGGACTTCCTTGCCAAGTTTAACTGTCTATCGTTCTTTTGAAAGCTGATCGATCAATATTAAACAAGGCGTAGAAGGTGATCCTGTTGTATACGTTGTACTCACCAATTTTTGCAACTCCAGCTGCACTAGTTGTCAACTTGAAACTGTCGAACAGTCTCGGGGAATTAATAAAACCCCGTGGTTATATACAGAGCAGCACGATATGTAATAGTACCATCCTTTCCAGACTATTTGACTTCTTACATTTTTCTAGCTGGAAGATACTCTCCTGACCAACTTTTGGTGATCAACTTTCATTTTAAAAAAAAAATCTTCATTCATTTTCGACGGAGAAGGAACGGCTTTATGACCGTGAAATGCTTTTTTGGGTCGTTGCTTTACGTGATTTTGAAAATTCATTTTCGAACACTATATTGCAATAGAGCTACAATGGTAGAAACTCTTATCTGGGAAAGAAAACAATTAAAAATTGGAGCTTTCTGAATAAAGGCGGAAATATCTGTTAAGTTGTGAGATTCAAGAAAGGCAAAAAATATTACGTTTAGAAGATGTTGTGCACAGAAGGTTTCGTTTATAGGAAAGTTCAAGATGAACTGTGCGGGCTGCTTACCTTATACGTAAACGATGCAAGTGCAAGGAAATAATTTTCCATTCAGGCTATTCCATCCATAAAGTTCTGATAGTAGGAATATTGAGTTATATCAGCATTACTAAGTGATACTCGTGGCAGCAGAGACCATTAGTATTGCACTAGATATTTTAGTAAGTAGTAATAGCAATACTAAATGTTTTAGTATGTAGTGCTGAAGTAGTTGTAATCGGTACACAGAAGGGTTCACATTAAGTTATATTGAACTTAACGTAGATAATAATAATGATGATTTTAATAAATTCATGTTGTGCTCATTTCCGTTGTAGTAAAATATGAAGCCAAAATTTATTTCGTTTTTGAAAGTTTTGCGTTTCTTCAGCTCATAATCAACTGAGGAATCTCTAGTGAGACGAAAATGAGAGAGGAGGATCTTCAAGATTCCCGCAGTCGACTATTTTATTAACCCTTCTCCTCCCCTTCCCATATTAAAGTTGTTCGTTGCATAACCTTTAGAAATTGCAACAATTCAGCCTAGTCACTATCAATGAATGTCTTCGAAGAGTTCTATTCAAACGTTGTTTCATTTGCTCTATACATCAACACAGTAAAGAATTGAATAAACAACAGCAATAAATTGTACCAGCACAATAACATTCCAAATATGAAGTAGTAGAAAGTAGTATAACACAGGGATTCTTTTACAGTAGTACGGACTGTAATCGGTATTTCATTCCATATCACGAATTCATACTGATCAAGTACTCATCAATATAAGATATACATGAGGAACCATACATTTTTTTAGTGTCCATTTTTTGTCCGCATCCCATTCCAGTCACATCCGCAATTTTTTATCAAACCAGTCAAAAAAATCTATTGAATGGTAATCTATCAAAATGTGTTATCGCTGTTATACGTCGCAAAGTCGTAAGGGTAAATATCAGCTTAACCGAGGTGTATGTAGCTCTTAAACTTGACAATCGACGTACCTTTAATAGCCATACAGCCTAATTATAAATTAAAACACCTGGTTACAAAATGACTTGTTCCTACAGATTTTACAAAAGTAGCGTCATGTATTACTCGTTTATCACCATCCTTTTTTAATCTTCATTATGTATACTTATTGATGAATAAATGCCTGCTTATTACAACATACTAACAGATGCCTAGTAATGATGTACAATGCATAATTAATTCAAAAATCAACCTAACGTCCTACAGCTGTCAACAAGCACAGCTGACAGCTGTAAGCCTCTTGCCACTATACATCTTCGACAGCATAGAAACAGTAATGGTTGTTCTGTGATGCAGCTGTGCAACACATTACCCATATATGACCGATCGAAGATTACTGTTTGATCGACACGCCTTATATCGATTTCCAAGACACTCATTTAAAGCACAAATATTCGACGATTTATTGTTTTAGCGATATTTATAGGAAGCAACAGAGGTGAATGTTTACGGTGAGTACATATGTGCTCACATGCCGCACCAATGTTTGTTCAGCAGCTTCTATTAGTCACACATTTTGAGTATAAGCGATTATTAAATTTGATGTCGCTGACGACATTGTTGTGTTGTACAATTAAGAATAAACAAAAATGTATACAATATTGCAATATTTTTAAAGTTGGTGAGAAATATTTTTACAACCTCATCATGGTCAATGAGTCAATTAATATAGTTGCCATGACTGCGCGAACTATTTCGATTCTTAGCCATTCTAATTGTACTCTTATCCAGTCGTACTGATGGTAGCAGTAACTGTATTAACGCAAGGACAAAGTTCTTCAGACTAGACACGTAGAAATGAAATCACACAGGAACATGTTGCAATGGAAATCATCAATTCTTAAAAGGATTGGTTTTGATCTAACCGAAAGGGAAGGTGAGAATGAGATATTAGAAGAAGACCATTGAAAAACTGTCCCTCAGAAGACCTAAGTGCTGTCTGAATCTTGATCCGATTCTACGCCAGTGATGAGTAGTCGATGTTCGTTGACGATCACCTGTGGCTCTTGAGATGGAAAACGGACAGATTTGTGTTTGCGTTGTCGCTTCGATCTGCTGTCCACGTGCAATATCGATCTTGACGGTGCGATAGGAATATCTGTGGAAGGGATGTCACTCATTTGATTGTCGTTTGCATTAAGAAATTCCTCAGCAGAAGCAGTCTGAATATTCTCTCTAACAATGTCTCCGTCGTTCTCTACAATAACAGATTCCTTTTCAGCACTTGATATGGAAGGCTCCAATTCAGAGAAGATGAGTGGAACGGACGAATTTATTGAAGGGGATTTGGGTGTTAGTTCTTCATGCTGTTGTTTTAACTCTGAAACGACTGAAGCATGCTTTGACTCGTCACCAGAGTTGGTGGTGGATTCGACTGATGGCGTGCAAATTAGGCTGCTTCGGACTGCGATTACATGTGCTCCTGGATCATAGTCTCTCTCATGAACTGAGTCAGATGTCGAGTTAACGTCTTCAGTATGGACAAATTCATTGAGAATGGCTTGTGAGGAGATCTCAGGAGTCTCTGGATCGGGTTTCGGGGAACGGGGGAAAACATATGGCGGCGAACGAAAGATGCTTAACCTATCCGCATGTCTGGATGGCTGTTTAATTTCATTAACTTGAAGCGAGGATGTGAGGTCCAGCATGTCTGCCATGCTTCTTTGATAAGCCACATCCCTAACATGGAGCACTCATGAGAGTCACTGATGTCATAAATTGAACGTAAAGAGTCAGATTCTCCTTCAAGCCTGGAAAATTCCTCATAGGTTGGCGATACGGGTTCCGCATATTTAGCTTCGTTTTGTGAGAATTCATTCAAAACTTTGGGTATATCAACAGTTTTTTTGCATGACGGATCACCGTTCCTTAAGATTTTCATTCGCGTAGATGCGTCTTCTTTTTGTGGTTCGAGTGTTGAAATCTCAGGAAGAACTTCAAGTGGAACTGTAGGCCGTAGAGAAATAGTTTCTGATGAAAAGTTTGTAGGTTCATCGTTAAGTTTCTGATGCAGACGTACTGAGTCGCCACTTGGCACTAACGTGGGACGTCTTAAATAGGCATTGTCGGGAAGACAGCCGTATTTTTCCGATTCAAGTGGAGAAGTCGTGTTTGTGGTACCCACGTGGATTTCGTCAAATTCGGACATCATGTCAATATTTTCGGATTCGATGGGCGACTGCAGTCTTGCCGAGTCGTTCTTTGGCTTATGAGGTGGATTTGTCTCACATATCTCACGCATAACATCCAAATATCGTGACTCGTATACTGACGTAAAATCGGACTGTGACTCTTGCGGACTTTGGCACACCCTTAAGTTCCCCGGATAACGTTCTAGATGTTGTGGATATGTGTAAGATTCTGTGGTCGATCTAGTGGCGTTTTGTATTGAATAATAAGGTATTAGAGTATCCTCAATCAGTGACGTATATCCTCTAGGTTCATCCGAGTAAGGTGACGCAATGCTGGTACGCTTGCCAAGAATATCACTTCTCGTTGAATTCGATGTGACAGCAATTTGTGAAGTGATCGAATCATCCAAGAAAGTGGATCTTGCTGACATCGGTATTTGCTCGTCACGTAGATCGATGGTCGTTTCACTGAAAGCGAGAAGTGCTTTCGTGAGTAAAAAGATGCTTGTATATAAACTAGAGCTACATTTACTTCTCTAGGAAGATACCTCTAAGCAGCAATACTTGTGGGGTATATAGGTAAGTAACGAGTAATTCCGCACATTTATTGAAATATTCCACTCATTATATATATATATATATATATATATATATATATATATATATATATATATATATATATATATATATATATATATATATATATATATATATATATATATATATATATATATATATATATAACGCTTTAAAGTTCCGTATTGCTACGATGGACTGCTATAAGATTTTTGAGAAGCATTTTTAGACAACACTATTGATAGGTGGGACAACTGTTGTGAACGTGGTTTGCTAAGAAATTCTTGAAAAAATTTTTGCGATGCTTCGACGAACGCTTTAGCATCAACGTAAGCCACTCTCGATTAGAAGTACAAGAAAAAAGGAGATGAGAGACAATAACAATAGAAGAGAATGGAAACATTTCATCTGAGGGATATGTGCAATATTTTTCGCCATTTTTATATACATTCCATCAATAATGAAAAATAAAATCCAATTTTAGTGAGGAATAAATTTCAGTCTATCGGAGCATTTTGTCTTCGAATTATGTTCTTGCTTTACTGGGTAAAATCATCCTCATTTTGCATTAAAAATTTTAACAAATCATCAAGTTTATCGATTCATAGTGAAAAAAATACTAGAATTTTGCAGATTTTATAGAATTTTATTTATTTACATTATATATATATATATATATATATATATATATATATATATATATATATATATATATATATATATATATATATATATATATATACGTATAATCAATACATATACATCTATATTATATAAAGAAACTTTCGACAAAACAAGTATTTTTACTGGCATAACCTCAATGCCTCCCTTCGAACAAACATTTGTCTCATCTTACAGTTTCAGCAATCCCTGCTAAGCAATTTTATGTATGAGTTCTGGATAATCATTAGGTTAGTTGTACGTATTCCTCTCCATCAAGTTTTTTTTTGTTCCAATCTGTTGAGGTCAGGTCACAAATTAAAGGTATGGACTTTTTCCGTTGAAATTTACGTACGGAAAGGATCGCCATTCAGAACAATCAAGAACGCTTACAATTTTACATTTACATATTCTAAAAATGCATATTATACACTACCATTTTGCGCGTATATTGCCGCATGCATCTCGCGTCTCATACAAATGAAAAATTTCTTCCGATTTCGCTATTTTGGGCGTTGTGCTCGTTTGTAAGCCCTCTGACCTTGGATATGAGCTTCTTGATGGTGCTTCATAGATGGGCACTCCCTTTCGAGGTAGTGAACGTTGATGTAGGTAATCCGGTGCATACTGATTACGAATATCTTCTACTGAGCGACTCCTGGCCACCTCATATACACTTTCCTCTTCCTGCCTACCAATAGTCTCCATTTGGCTATGATTAGCGTAAAATGGTGAGCCTTGAGACATACGAACGTGCTTTCTCTTATTGGCATTTGTTCCATCTCTGGCAGTTTTATGTAGAGGCGGCGGGGAAGAAGCACTGCTAGTATATGCATGACGGTCAACGAATCCAGTACTTGCATAATTCTCATTATGCGGCAAGGCTTCGGTTGAAGATCGTAATCCACTGTGGTCTGGCCATTTTATTGGTTCATTTATGAGAGTTTCCGTTCTGAAAATGACAAATTTTTTTTCACATTCTGTTATAAAATCCGAAAATAAAATTTTCAATATATTCGCTCTAAAAAAAAGAAGTAAAAACTAAGTAAAGTTTTAAATACTCAGGTAAGTTCTGGAAAAAAAAAGAGAAAGGAAAAGCCTTAGGATGTAAACTCTTCCAAATTGCCGTATTCAACCGGTTTGGACCTCTATCGCATACCTGGAAGAAGTTGCATCTTTGTTTATTTATTATCTTTCAGGTTTTTGGATTTGCTGAACGCTATTAGTAGAGAATTTTAATGGAATGTGTTTCAAATCTTCATGCTAAATGAATCCAATATTAACATCTGAAAGGTGTAGTGAATTTTAATTACAGGTAGAATTTCTCTATGTTGCACTTCAAATTTTTCGTTATAGTTAATTATTGAGTGCTCATTTCATGAGAAATTAACTACTTGAAGCTATATTTTACATATCTTTATTGCCTGACTGTCTTAGCGCAAACGTTCGAGGGCGATTGCATCGACAATATCGAAGAAATTTCTCAACAAGTTACTGTTAGCTAGTGAAAGGTTTTTCGGCATTTTTTACTACTTTGTACCTCCATGTGTACAAAAAACCGCAGTGGGAAATTGATGTGCATGTACCGAGAGAGTGCATTTACATGAAGAGAGTCATAACATAAGGCGGAACGTCGCGAAGGTGATGAGGATTGGTGGTTATGCGTTGTCGAGAGTGTACATCAATGTGAAGATGGTAAAATGAACGGCGATACAACGTACAGTTATACAGTTGGATGGCTATGCATTGCAATAGTGAATTAATAAATCTAGAGGATGAAATGGGATAAGGACAATTTTTTCTTATATGAAAACTCTTTTTCGCAGTGAGCAAAAATGAACGCACTCTATAACTTCAATTTACTTTTATTTTGCACGTCTATCTTTGATTTATCGTTTAAGTCATTTTCCAGCCGATTACTTATCACCTACTTCAATACACTCCGTCGAATGGGAGCAAAATTTAATATATGGTACTTAAAAATATTTTTTCCCGAGGTTATTAATGAATTTAACCATCTTCTTAACAGCAGTGTGCAAAATGTGATGAATGAAGAATGCAGTCATACTTGAAGGTACAACAGTAAAGCTATGCGGATAGGAAAATCCAGTGGAAAAAAAAACCTGGAAGTTGTCCATTTCTCGTAATCAGGTCCCAAAGCGCGAAGCACCTGCGGCCGATCCTCCATCCCTGGTGCGGGAACTGGTGGTAACGTAATATATTCGTCCGGATTATTGGGGTCGACCTTCGTACGAAATACCTCTACAGTAGTTGTGGTTGTAACTGCGTCATCAAGAAGCGCTCCTGGACGATGTTCAACAGTCGGCTTGTTTTCTGACTCCAACTTTTTCGGTTCATGACCGGAATGATTGACTGGGTCCTGAAGATAGCAAAACAATTAAAGCGCTAAATGAAATGAGCCTTCTCGATGTTTCTCGATGAGAACATTGATACACCATCTCAGTGTTTAGTTCGCTATCGATCGGAAGCCTTCAAATTGAAGGCTCTTAAAAGTGTTCTCATCGACTTTAATGCTCAGTACTCTTTGTAAATTGTTACATCTCTATAAGTTAAACTGCCCGCAAATAAGCTTCGTCTCTATTGGAAATTCAACCCTTGCGCCAGATTCGATAACATGTACAGACGAATTCACTGTCTGATCAGATTATTGAGTTCAGTGAAAAAAATTAACGCCATCGTCATAAAGAAATAAGGGAAAAAGATAGCATGACAGTGATTAAATGCTATATGAAAATCAATGAGAAAAATTCAACAGTGATTAGACTTTAGCGTAATCCAAATCTTTGTCTTTATTACTTTTTGACTTTAACTTTATACTTCTATTTCTTAATTGAACTAGTGGAAAAAATTCCAAAGAAAAAAGCACAATATGCGCTTTTGCATGATTCATTCAACAGATGATTCACTACCATGAACTGTCACCAAATAATAAAACATTTATAGTGCCGTACTCATATTTCAAGTGAGCCAACCGCTCACAAAAATGAATCACCATCCTCTTTCTCGTATGAAGTATTCGTTTGCTTCTATTCATCCTGATCGGCGTTAAATGTGTTCAAAATTTCAGACATATTTAATTGCTCATGAATTGAGCTATTCCATTTGCTAACTTGGTTCGAAGTTAGCGCTTAGCTTCAAGTCTGTCTTGAAGGACGTGGGTTATATTCAGTAAAATATTGCGTAGATCATGACCAGTAAATTTCATAGCTCAAGTTTCAGTGCTTAGCGAGCTGAAACTAACACAGGGAGAGACAGAGAGAGAGAGAGAGAGAGAGAGAAGAAAAAGAAAGATGCCGCTATAATGCAATTTGCACATGGAAATATGTAGAAGCACATATATGGAGGTCAGAGAGCTCTGCGTTGCAAAACTGAAAGTTAATTCTTAATTTGTACCGTGAAACACATATCACAATTCGAGCGGTAATTAATGAAACAATAGTACCTCCTCTCACATCCTCCAAAACATTTTCTCTTACACGAAATTGAACCTCATATTTCACTTAATAATAATCTCGCTTAAAGACCACATCACTAGCCCAAGTTTTACCTATTAACTCAGACTTGCAATCATTATATTTTCATCTGGCGACGAATTGTGCGATCAAGTTATTGCGGCAAGATGAAATGCTTCGTTGATCACTTCAGCATTACTCTGCAGTTCCGCTCTATGCCTACTTTCATGGAAAATCGCCCCATAAATGTGATAACGATCAACATTACCTCTTGCCTGATGTGAATTCTCATCCTTGGCTGTGTAAAATATTTTAAAGGGTGGGAATTCATGTAAATCAATAGGGTAACGTTGATCGTTATTTCAAATTATTTATCGTTACTTAAATATTTGAAGACAAGTTCAATTTTAAAAGATTGGTTATCGGTAGATTTGAAAAGAATATTTTAAAAGATCACCACATTGAAGACATTGAGTTGAACGTTGTCCGGTTCGATGAATTCACTCGGTGGAGAGTCAATAATACCACGAAACGAATTGGTACGATTCGTCGAACAACTGGATTCCTTTGGCCACGGTAAAGATTGCTGCTGCGATTGTCGCGGTTGTTGTTGCGGCTGCTGTAGAGGTAGAGGTAGAGGTGCGTTCAGAAATGGAACAGGTGCAGTTGGTTGAATATTCATCGGATAGGGCCATATAAGAGTCGCATCCGCCTTACCATGATGCACACCTGAATGGACGATAAGTCCCGAATGTGCTCCACAGGTGGTGATGTTCATATTCATGTTGACGAACATTTGGCCAGCTGCCATTGTGAGCGTACACATACAATAGCAATGCGCTCGGCTTTAAGTGGAACGTCGTGTGTGTCACTTTGCTCGTTTCTCGATTCGTTTTGCTCTCTTATTTCAGTCATTGCTTTTCCAATGTTTGTCTTTTAATCTCTCGGTCTCTCCCTCTTTCTTTCTTTCTTTCTCTCTCTCTCTCATTACTTTTCAAAGAGCTCTCGTTGTTCTTTTCTATACTTCCGTCTAGTTGCAAAGATTTTCACCATTTTGAGGTGTTATTGACAGATGCATGTCGACACATGTGTTGTTACCATTGTAGAGACCACTAACATTGATAAATACACCTCAAAATGCATCACAGCTTCCGGGATGACAATAATCTTTTGTCGTTTCACTTCTATTATCGGTATCTTTTTGTAACAAATGAACGCTCCACTTTAAACATAAAACGTTATGATCATATACATAATACATAATGCATCGTTTATATTCACTCGACATTCCACCTTTCATTTGTATAGCTTTCTCTTATTAATCGACTTATTTCGCATTAATTAATTTGCTTTCGCCTAAAAAAAAAATGGAAATAAATAAAGTGAGCGTAAAGTTAGACATTTTAGCATCCAACGATCGATGCTGATGTTTGTGTTTGCGAAGTGTTGTTGCTCACCGTAACGATAGAAAGCAAACATTCAACGAGTTAGGAAGATGCGCAAAATTCAAATCACTTTTTACGCATTGAGCATGTGAATTGTGCTCAACAAAATCGGCACCCAACCAACGAGGACATAGGAGGTGGGAAAGCGGATGTCGAATGCGAACATATTCATTGTGAAGCAAATTTGCTAGACAGGAAGGATGAGCGATGAAAGAAAGAGATGCTAGCTGGCAAATTTTATCATCGAAAATACAAATATGCGCCGTTTTATGCCAGCTGTCTTCTTCGTTGCTCTCTTAATGCCACATTTTGTTCCACTTGAGTCCTTCTCTTATGAACCTCACTGGTGGTAAGCATGCTTGTTTTTGATACAAATTAAAATTTAAAAAGAAAACTCAAAACTAACAGATCTGTGGCAGAAAAATTTAGCCATAAAAATCCATCCTAAGACAGCAGTAACTAGCAGTTCTTAGTTTCTCAACTTACCTAACTATAGAGGTAGGAAAAAAAAACTGAACTCATCTTGAATTTCTGATAGTCATGTTAAGTTCACTATAATCTAAGTTGGATTTTAAGAGTTCAAAGTTACAATCCATCATCCCTCCAAGGTAAACGATGTTTCTTTACTACAATCCAAGTCCAATATGATTGTCGAAACAGTCATTATGACGTTTAATAAACGAAAAAACTACAATCCTAATTAGTTAGTTAAACCTCACTAGGCAAGGAAGTAGACCGATTCATGGGAGAAGATTCAAGAACTTCAAACGAGAACGTTGACGTGTGCCATATTCATCGTAATGCTTCATAAGCGTTCGAATATGCAAGAAAAATACGGTTTTTCCTTCCTTCCTTCTCCAGCTCTTCCCTTCCTCCCTCCACCCCCAGTTACACAAAAACCTGGTAAAGATCATCCCTTCGAGGTCAATTATAGAAGTGAAAAATACAGATCATTTTAAAAATGAATTTTGCATATGTCATGAATAAGAAGAAGCGAAAACGTCATCAAGAAAAAGAATGTTATTTCGTAACGTTTCCTTTGAGGTAATTACCAGTGCTCGCACTCACCTGCGTGTTGAACGAATTCGTTAGGTGCGTACCGGTAACCAATTGAGTCTTCAATACAAAGAAAACACATCAACTCTTCCATATCTCAATCTCGAGAGACAACTCGTCTAACCAGTTGTCCATTAGACTTGACACCATTTATGAGAAGGCAAATTTCATTGGTGAAAAAAAGATTCCTATCATTGCAGCACAATATTCAATACACACCGTTTAGAAAAAATCATCGCCCATGAGGGGAGGAATTGGTGCGAAGTGGGGATGGGGGGAGGAGAGCAGCAGGAGGAGAAATAATAAATACCCTTTAAGATGCCTAAGTTAAATGATATGAATTATCTATTATGACTGCAAATTATTTCAGTAAACAATTGAGTTGGCTAATGAAAACAACGAAATTGATCGCTTATTTTTTGTCTTTAATGCCGTTCTATGTGTATTATTTATGAAACGAGTTTTTCAGACTGTAAAGACATTTGAATGCTTTCAGAATTAATTCTAAATGCTATCATTATAATAGGTCAAATTGTACTGAAATGCAAATTACGGTAGAAAAATTTTATGACTTTGGTACAATTCCCCAGAGAGACATTCGTTTTTATAAAGTATTTCAATGTTGAGTTCTCAGTGTTATTAGTCCTAGCAAAAAAAATGCAAAGCTTTTGCAAATTCTCTCAGCATGTTGAAGAGATGCATATTAAAAGCAACTTATATGTAAGCAATAAAGTTTTCATTGGTGAAATCACTTAATTTTCTTCGATAAACTCACATATCACTTTTATATACTTTCTTCACTTTCACCCCATTTCATTCCTTTGAATTCCGCCCCAAGTTCCCCTCTCTCTTTTGTTCTTAACCCCTCTTTTTCTCCTCATCTATGCAATATAATAACCTATTTTCTATCTTATTTAAATAAGCCGAAATTCTCACTGATGTGCATAATCACTTTTTCCTTGTGAACATTGTGCACAGTTTTCCCGATAATGGCGGAAGATACCTGAACATCGAGAATAAATCTGTTTTAACTTCGCTGTTGTACATTCGATGTTTGTCAGCAATGACATCAGCATATCAATGCTAATATTCCAAAAAAAAAAAAAAAAACTTAAACTTGCCGAAAATCTTGTCGCAATGAGATTTTCTTCTTTTTATACTTCTGATTATTGCAACCTCATGAAAATGATTACTTTCCTTTACTATGCATATGAACAATAACCGAAAGATGTGAGAAAATTCAATGAGATCGAAATTTCCAACAAAATGTTATGAATTAGCACACTCAAAACTTACTATGATTACTATGATAGTACATCGATAGCAAAAAAAAAAAAAAAAAAAACTATTAAATATGCAACTAATGCTTGTTAGAAAACGTTTACATTTATATTTTACAGGAAACTATACTGGATTCGTTCATCGTTACATGAGGTTAGCGATTCTCGTTGTCTCAACATTTTGACAACGTTTTGAAATATTCTAATTTCAGAATTTTATCAATTCATACGATTATTTTTCTACTATTTCAATTTTCTTCCGAATAGAAATATTCCGCGAGTTTTTTTCTTTAATATTTTAAATGAATTTTTCAAACAATTTGAAATTTTCTTCTCCTTTATAAAATTGAAACTGTAATATAGTGACAAAAATGTTCTTCTTCAATCATATGGTTGTAAAGACTGGAGCTAACGACCGATAACGGCAAATGGCTGGAGTGCGACTAAAGAATGAACTTCAAGCCATGACAGATAAGATTGTAGTGAAGGAATGAAATGTCGTTAGAATGTGAAATAATTATTGCAGTCTTGCTGATTGCAGTAATGTAAATAAATAAGAATCACTATTAATAGTGTTATTTTTGCTACTACTATTATTATTATTTATTACTGCTGGTGCTACTATTATTTTATTATTCTTTAATCATTTTTTACTGTTATCACTTTCGGTAACAACTAACTATCACTATTCACTAATAGTACTAGTAATAGTTAGTTATTATTCTTATCAGTTAGCATTATAGTTTTTGACCTCAATCCTTATTGCATAATTGTACCCCTTAGCGCAAAGCATTTCAACTCGCATCCAGTTCCGCCCTGCTATATAAGCCAGGATGTCTCAGAGCAACGAAAATTTCCACACCGAAGGTTTTCATTTACAAAATAGCGAGGCTCGTTTTCACCACTATTCTTTCGCCTGTAAAAAGCTGTTTGCGTGCTCTTTAAATAGCGCGCGTGGAAGATGCGTAAGTGGAACAGCTTTAGAAGTAGATACATCCTTTAGATGTCACAGGCAGAAAGCTATATAATTTACCGATGATTTTTATGCATATCGAAAATGGAGAAAGAAAATCAAAGAAATAATGAAGGAAAATATTCAGATAAGAGGGCTAATTAATAATGAGACATACCGTGTCATTAGCGAAGATTCCGCACTCGTCACGATTCTGCGTGAAGCAATACATGATGCACTCACTGAGTGCGCATATCGCTCTCATGCACACCGGTGGAACTGCGAGGTGGATGGGAACCCACGTAGTGCTCTTTTTCCGTCGCTTACTTATTACGGTATGTGTTGTTGAACTGCTCATGCTGTGACAATGACCACACATACAGAAAACACTCACATATTAGTCCTATTATTTCCAATCAACCTGAAAAACCAACGCAATTATCGCTATAGGCTAAAAACTATAAATCGCTCATTTTATCAGTTTCACTTTAGTCCATAAAACTCCGGGGGAGTTCCGGGTGCTTGACTGGAATTTCTCGTATGTAAAAACGTTGAGGGAAAATTTGCAAGAAAGGCTTAACATTTCCGCTTAATCACTGTTAGAGTACTTGATTGTCTTGCATGATCGTGTGCAGCTAAGAGTCCGGTGTGATAAGCCTTAAGCTATCAACGCATCAATAAAACTTACCTGTTGAGGTATGGTTTAATGGGTTCTTTCTTGTTCTTTGCCAAATTTTATGTTTAGTTTAGCTGTCTTATTAAGCTACGGCATTCATTCGCTTTATGAACCTGCTGAAAACTCGCAAATATGCAACTCTAGTTGTACTTCAGCATTGAGTTTCGCACACAGTATATTCACAAGAGCTTGTTATGTATGAAAATATATGTCTTTTACAACTCCCTCCCTCCTCTCACAATAAATTTCAACTAGCCGATTCTACCCTGTATGTCGCTTACAATCTAGGTAATTGACGCACTTAAAACAATGTTCGACACTGTCATGCATCACGAAATTTTCGAGTGGGAAATTTTGTTTTCCAACAGGTGGAATAAGTTTGTTTGAAAGCACACGTCAAGTACCCAAGTTTAAATATTATAAGAAACCTTGATTGGGTCATTTAAAGAATACTTGCAGCAAGTCGTGAGTATGCTTATTTCTTGGCTCTGAGCACAGCATCGGCGGTACGTTCAATAGCACGAGCTTGTGCAATGGGTCGCCTACGTTCTTGCTCATGCGATCCATCAAAGGCTGGTCCTCTTCTAGCCGATCAACGCGATATTTGGGCGAACTGCGCTAATCGCATAGGCTCCGACAATCTTCGATATGCCGTTAAAATCTCCAAGTGATGCTTAGAAAATTTTCGAACTACAAGAGTAGTTGAAAGATGCGATTGAATTTTTTGTTACTTAAATTGTTTAGTGATAGCCGAAAGTTTTCAACAGCGTACTTCGAATGGTACTTATGAGAGAGGGCTATAAACGGAATACGGTATATTTCTTTAGTTCATTCTACCAAAGAATAATTTATTTATTGCGATTTAAACAAGTTTCCATTGCAGACGTTTAATTGATCGCCAGTTTTCTTGCCTGTTTCCCATCACAATATCGCATATATTCCTGCATAACATCGCTGTAGGCCGAACGGTTCGTTGCTATTTCAATAATTTTTTTTTTTTTTTTAAATTCGCTTCTGTGAATTTTGCAGGCGGAATATTAAAGTAGAGTCACTGACCTCTGTGCTTAAGCTGCTCGTGGATGTATGTGTCCGTCTGTTTGTTTTTGGGTTCGGCAGCTTCCACTCATAAGAATCCCGAGCTACGACAGTTAGACTCGGTGTATATACTAGTCAATAAATCTTTTTCAATAAATAAATCGAAACTTGAAGTCAGTATAAATTAAGGCAATTCTTCTCGGTACCTCAGATTTGCGTAATTACGACCTGTTGCACGTTCTAGGAGAGAGCACCAGCCAGTTTTATGATTGTTTTTTAGCAAGACGGCAATCTCTCATTTGTTTTCTAATGACAAAGTCCCCATCTATGGCGATCATACACTCCTCGGCAAGCATCCCGAAAAACGAGAGAATTTTGAAGAACTTATTTCAGCTCAGTTGAGCACGATACACGTAAAATATTCTGTGAACAAAGCAACTGCAAGAAGGAGCTCCTTGAAAAACAGAAATTTCTAAATGCGTTTCATATCTGTGGCATCTGTGGCACGAGATTTACTTGATTAGCAACATGCAATGTTCGCAAACATGTGATTTGGAAACCCTTTACATGCAATAAACATAAGCTGAATAGGTGAAGAAGTATGAAAGGTGAGCTGCTGCAAAGGTCAAAAATAATAAAATATACATTAATTTTCAAATGATCCAACTACTCATGCAAATTTTTAAATAAAAATTCGCATTTTTCAACTCGACTTTTTGTGAAATACAATTTGATCCGTTCATTAGAACAAGCGTTTCAGCAGTTCGTAAAATGCATACACCTTCTTAGGCATATTTAAGTGCTGCTAACAATATAGAAGTTATGCATGAACTAGCTCATCAAGCTAGACTTAAAACTTTAGCTTCTATCGTTTCTAAGCTGAAATTACCTGGCCAAGGAAAATGCACATATATGCAGCCATGACACCGATATAATGACCTTTGTAGAAAGCATATAATAAATGTGCTTTTAATCACAATCATCGTCGTAGCGATGGGAACATTGTTTCCCTTACGGCAAATCGTCGAAATAATAAGCTTGAGTCCATTTTGTTTCTATTGTCGCCCGTCTGTTCAATAGTTCTAATTCGAGAACTGCTGAGGTCAGATTTACAAAATTGAACAAAAAATAATGATAATTTATACATACCTTTAAAAACATCGTTAACGTATGAGTGCGCTCAAAAGCTTTCGGGCGTTTTGCACTTTGATTGGTAATTAAGCGTTGGCAATTAGTTTGCTTCATCCGATAAACGGAAATGCAAAAGCGCTGTCATGACAATTCCTCTGGCGCGTTTTCCCACTTCCTGCAATGAAGGGCGTCATTATTAGATATATACAGTGCTGAAATAGGCAATGAAAGTTATAATTTCTATAAAAGAGGATTATGTAAACTACTTCATGCATAAGTAACGACTTTATTGATGGTAATTTTGTCGAAACCCGGTCAGCCAAATATTTTTGGGGCGATTGTAGCGTGTAAAACTGAAGACGAAATGCGATTGTGTATCGGCGTTCGGGAGTTGTCTTCGACGTCGATGTTCTGCACGTGTCGAGGAGTTGTCGCAAATCGGTGACTTCCTGATGGAGTCATTGTTACATTCACGTCGCATCAGGCGCTCCAATACAACACCTCATTCACAACGTGGTGTTTGTATACGTACACATCAAGAACGCTATATGAAACACAAGTAAGCATTCGCTAATCTTAATTAACTGCTTTAGAAGTTACTGCATACGTACCTTCCTACCTCCAACATATGAAATTATATTCCTTTAAGTTGGAAAGTTTTTCGCTAATTTCGAAATAAAGTTGAATAAATAAAAATGATGGTAGAAAGCTGCAAACACATATTTTCCTCGTTTTGATGTGGTCTAAAAGGTTCAGCACACCACAGCATGTACTATGATTGAATGCCCTGCAGGTGTCGTTGTACTAATTAACGTTGCTAATAGTAATGTTTATCAATGCCATTGAGATCAATGTGCTCTCAAATGATTCCTTTCCAAGCGTGAGCTCTGAGTTCAAAAATTCGACCTGTGCAATCATAGCTTGTTGCAAGGTATTGCAAGGTATGGTATGTATTCAGCGTATAATCACTGTATTGCAATGCAAGATACAATCAATGCAAGGTTTGTATGCAACAATAAACAACAACAATTTTTGAATATTCATTTGCTAAATGAGTGTTGTTGCATTCAGTGCAATTCATTTTATGCAAAGAGAAGCGAATTTTCGTGCATATTTATGTATGGATGCTTTATTCTTTTGTTGAGGCGTCAATGTGTTATTCACTAATTTCGCACATTTTAATGCAACAATTTCGAGCATATTTTGAAGAAGCTTTTTAATCTTTATAATTTTTCTTTCAGCGATAATTATATATTCTTGCATCGTCGGAAGTGAAAAATTAATGCAAACATTTGCCACTTAGCTTAGCGATTTTCGTTAATGAAAACTTCAACAAATAATTGCTATCTTTTTTTTATTGATTTAATTGCTTGTTGTTAAATTTATTGCTTTTTCTAATTAGTTTACTTTCACTTTCTCAAACTTCTAATTGGGAAATTTTTTTTTGGCTTTTTTTTTCATCTTCTTGCTTTCCATGTCTGGATTACTCGTTATCGTTGTAGGTATACATTTCTACATCTCTATAACCTCTATACTTGCACTAAATATCTATCAAACATATAAGCATTCAGCATTGATCTTTCAAAATGAACGCTGTCTAACATATTTTCGAGCACAAAGAACTTCAAACTCTTTCATTATACTCTCGAAAAATGGCCAACTTGTTTTTTAGGCCCTGGATGATTTTATGGGCACCTCATTAGCGCATATTTGAAAAGAAAAAGATTTTCACTGTATTTCTATTTTCTGAACTCCTCTCATCTTATCATCCTCTATCCTAGGCTGCGATTTCCCATAAAAACACAAATAATTTCTTGCTGTTCAAAATGCAGCACATTTTAGTATAAGCCGTCTTTGCCAAATAAATTCTGAAATAAAAGTATTGCGCATCAATAAACTCATTAAACTCGACTGTGATCATAATATTTGCTCATTTTCTTGGTTAATGATGCTTCCATTTCCAATATTGTGATTTCTATCTAACACTGATTTCACTGGAAAATTATTTTTTTCCTTATTTAATCGCATCGCGTTAAATATATATATATATATATATATATATATATATATATATATATATATATATATATATATATATATATATATATATATATATATATATATATATATATATATATATAATCAATTCAGAATTACGTTGCTATGCTACAAAATGATTTGCATATGAGGAACGGAAGCGAACGGTTAGCACAATGAATGAGATGGGTCACCGTTCTTTCGATTGCTGTTTGATTAGGATTCACTTTTTAGTAAAAAGGAATGTTTTTTCCCGTCGACTAAACGTGATGTGACCACAAAACATTCTCAAGGGCAACAAGTGCTGTGCTGTGATGCAAAACTGCTATTTAAGAAATCAACCACAATACATTTATCATGTCTTTTAGCTGCCCTTAAGTTGAAGTGTCAATATATGCAAATACTTAATATACCGCTTAAATTGTACCAATATGCAACAAAACGCTATAAAGTGATTTCACCTCAAAAAGAAAAATTATCTCTATTTGGCAAAACTTTGCTTGCAAAAAAAAAAAGAAACAATCTTCTTGAAGCATTGATTATATTATACAAAACTTCAACCACTATTCATTACTGATGAAAGATAGCCTCGTAAACATGTTATTGAGCTTTTTTAATCAAATATTTCTTGAAAAGATTGTCGAATTTTGCAAAAAATTTACCAATAAGAAGCCCTCAGATGAAAAAGAAAAAAAAATCTGTTCCTTTCAGTGTTTACTTTCAAAATTATTTATTCATCGACGAAACGCAAATTTTTCTAGCGGAAAAAATTGCCAACTCGGTATGTTTTTCTTCAAAGTTATTTCCTGATGACCTTATTCCCTGAAAAGAGATTTGCGAATCTATAGGAATTCCAGTTCGAACTATTAAAATTGCTGATAGAGAAGAGGGGATCCACCATGAACAGCTATATTTTCAGATACACCAGGCTTGATAATACAACCAGTATACATAGTTAAAAGCAATCTAATTAGGGATAGACGGCAACTAAAATCCACCAATAATCGAATTTGAATTCAGCTCCTGTGAATAGATACATTTCTTCGAGTATTCAAGTATTTCCACGAATTTGATGAACCAGGTATGCACTCATCTTTATTTATTTGCACTTAAATATGCACTTATATTCATAAAACTTCTATTTAGAAATATGCATATCGTTTCTTTGAGAAACGTTGCGTTTGCGCACTTTTAGTGCGTAAGGGTTACGGTATTGTATTGTTTTAACTTGCAGGGTGGTCCCGTTGTGGTTTGTCGACATTCGTCGCCGACGGAACTCACATTCAAGAGTGTCGCCTATTGCACGAAGTTAATATGAACGCTTCGTTTATAGGGCAATTGATGCCTCTCTCGAACATTCACCTCATTGCAACGATTAAAAAAATACTTCATAAAATAATGCAAATTCTTATTGCAAGCGAGATTTGAATTGCATTCATTGTTGCATTTTATAGCTAATTAATTATGATACTTTAAATGTTATTCTCTAAGTTACAAATCTCAATGAATCGCAATCACATATAAAAGCATTATTTGAATAGTTGTACCATAAAAGATTGCAAAAGATAGCGTTTGTCTTTCTTCTTTCTTATTGCAACTTTTGATTATCGATTCTTTCTTATTGCAACGATATGATTGCAATACTTTTATGAGTGTTTTGCAAGGGATTTTTATCGAGTTGGATGAAAATTTAGCAAAAATCAACAGTGATTTCGCAATGTCGATCGTATATGACCGTTTCAAGAGCCCTTTTCCTATGAGACTGCGAAAATTTGCATTTGTGAAGTTCATTTTGATGTGTTTAATGTCTATGCGTAAATGTACATCTCTATGTGTATTTGGCAGTTTTCAATCGGGAATCATTGAAGCAATGTGGATTGGGTAACACAATCTGGTTCGCAAATTAGTCTCCTCCATTAAGCTTTTCATCAGATTATAAATTTCTAGACGATCTACGGCTACTTAAAATGCCTTAAAGTCACATATATGTGGGTATAGGTGATTAATTCATCTAAAATATCTACGAACGTATCATTGCGCTCGTTTTATTATTTACTGAAAATTTATGGCAAGTGCTACATCTCACCGAGTGAATATTGCAAAAAGACGCGAATCGTGGCAACAGCTTTGACGCTATTTTCAGCTTGCTTTCATTGTAGTGAAAATTTAAACGAATTTGATCGACTTTATTGGCTAATTTTTCCGTTTAAAAACTCTTCCTCAAAGAAATAACCAAATAGAAAATTGAAATAAATCAGGGAATTATGCAAGGGATTATGTTTTACTAATCGATTAACCGTTTCATTTGATAAAATTATCGAAGAAGCACTTCTGAAGTTGTTATAAACTATGACTCCATCGGCAGATATGGAAGTTGAACTCAATGCTGCTGAAACATGGCGATATATTCCACCTCTATGCTATGTAATAAGCACAATTTGTTGTTCAAATGATTTGTGGCGAAAAGAGCACACTTTAGCATCCGCCAAAATACCCTCCATGCGGCTCCTGTGATAGTGAAAATCACATGCACAAGCATAGGTGATGATCGCTGCGAACCCCGTGAAAATATTTGGAGAGTTTATTCCTCCATCTTCCACCCTCCTCCCCATCTTTTAATGGAACGTTCAGCCATCAAACAGCGGCATTGTTCAAGACGTGCGGAACGCGGTCGCCGGGCATTAAATTGTTAAGTGCTGGCATGTACGTTTGTGCGAGTCAAGTTCCTTCGAAATTGTCGTCGTTTAATTTGCCATCGTGCTCGCTCGCTTATAGCAACAAGTCCCGCCCATGTATTTCTACTGTAAACGATAGAAAGCGCATGCAGCATCAGGCACATCTAGACAGAATAGGAAAACTAAGAGAGAGGGAGAAGGAGAAGGAGAAATAAATAGGGAGGGAGAGGTTGCTAACAGACGACACATGATGTCACGTTCGGAGAGGAAGTGAAAACAGTGGCGGAGGTACGCTGAGGATGTTGTGGCGTCGGATGTGGCGAAAGGTGGAGGAGAAGAAGAAGGGATCGTCACAAAACGAGTGTCGGAATCGCTGCGTCACCGCAGCAGGTAGACGACCACGACGTCCAAGACGACACACGTTGCCGCACTTTATCGGAGGCGTGTGCGCATTTATTGTTCTTCTCAAGCTGATATTATTGGCTGCGCCACAAATTGGAGACGGCCCATTTGCGCGATTCCTCCTCTCACTGCGCCTCTGTTCTCGTCGGTTTCTTGAGCAGACGGCTGTCTTGCCGGACATCGGCTCTCTCGCTTTCATAAGCTTTAGCTTAGTGCTAGTCTGTCGCCAGATCCACCCGACCGATTCCACCGTGTGCGCACATTTATGCTGTCGGCGATCCTAACTATCGAAAGCGATGTGCTGGTAGTGGTGCTGCTCGTGTGGTGTTGCGCATTCGAGAATGTGTCGTTGGTGCAAGTTGCGAATGCGAGCAAAGCTCCCGAGAAGCTAACACAGGTAGGCACGTTGAGAGTTTGGGAAGTGGCAGCGTTGCAACGTATATCACAGGGTTGTTCTCCAGAGTTGCTCCATCTGCGGTCCTATCGACACTTCCACGTGCTGTGCCGGACACAACCAGCGATCGCTGTCGCCGCTTACGAGGGCATTCAGGACGCTATGGCTGCTTGCCGCGAACATATGCGCTTTCAACCGTGGGACTGTTCGCAGGTCTCCACTGTGCTTCACGAGCCACCAATTTTAAGGCTTGGTCAGTTGGTATTTCCTTATTTTTTGTTCCCTTTTATTTAGGAGCAAGAAAGTCACGAATCACTCTTCAGTCATGAATCACGCAATTCGCTTGGAAAGGGCATTCTTAAGTGGAGTTGCAAAGGAAGTATCATATCTAGCTAAAAAACTGAAGTGGTCGAGAAATCGGCTAAGAAAGTTTCACGAGCTAGGGACACAAAGGTTAGTTTTGTTTTTATTATACTCATCAAATAGGTTACAAATGTTTTCATACCAGTTATCAGTTTTGTTTTTTGTCTATAGTGCGCATGAATGAATGAATGTTTATAATCCGCTTCGTTTAGTTTTTAAACAGAAAAACATGATGAAAGACCACCAGCCTTTGTTTGAAGCGTCGTTTAGATCGTAAAAGAGCCGGATTCGAGCTGCTCCAATTGTCGCCGGTAAAATGCATACAACAACTGCACAGCAGAAGTTTAGCTCTGTCTCGCAACCGATATTCCGAAAAACGCCTGAGGGCTCTTAGCTGAAAAAAGTGAAATTCGTTGGTTGCAACGATCTAAATGTTCAGAGGCTACAGCGCTATAGGAAACTTTCTATCCTATATTCGTCAATATCGCTTTGCAGATTTTTGAAATATGTTACGGGTTTATTTTATCTCTTTAAAAAGCTTTATGGCAAGTAATTAAAAGGCTTTATAGCATGATAAGGTGACCAAAGGAGTTTCCTGAGCGTGAATGCCTTACTTTTCACTTATCATTTCAGAGAACTTGCTTAACAATTTAAACTGAAGAAACTTTTCGAAATTGAAGTTTTTTCCCAGCACTAGTAGCTTGTTTCGGCTCACAAACGTTCGAGTTGATTAAGGAACACGCGAGACGGCATATCTTTGGGCAATGTCGTCGGCAGGTGCAGCATGGGGTGTTTCAACGGCATGCGCACAAGGCTGGTTAGCCGAATGTGGTTGCAATGGACGTGACGACGCTAAAGAGAACTGGGAATGGGGAGGCTGTTCTTATGGAGTGCAATTTGGTATCGTCACATCAAGGAAACTCTTAACACGAAGCACATCATCGAGGTCACCTTTACGTAAACTGGAAAAGCACAACCTCAAAGCTGGACGACTAGTAAGCGCATTCCTGCTAATCGTGCATGTTTTGTAACATCCGAAGTTACCGTGGTGAAAGCGTTTCATAACAACTAATCTTTGGCAATGTTTTCTCTTAAATTGGGTAATAGTGAGCCTTTCAAATTGCATGAGGCAATGTATATCCTATTATGAAGTATAGTTTCCTTGAAAATACCACTAATGCATCATTGACTAATTATTACTTGGTGAATTTCACCCAACTTCGAGATCAAAATGCATCAATGAATTCTATATCAAAGAGCGAATCGTTTCATCTGGTTCATGTGATTTAATGCATTTCGCATTTGGAGCTTTTAAAATGAATCATATATTCTTAATCGACAGCCAATTTTTGAAGCCGTTGAGAGGAAAGAATTTGTACTACCAAGAAACTGTGATATATCGGGTGCATTGAATCATCGATTAATGCGTTAATCGACAAAAATGCCCATCAATAAGTTAATCAAGGTACTTTTATGCAAAAATGTATCGTGCGTTGCTCATTGTTAAATAAAAACCTGAACTAATTTTAATGCTTCAACGGTAATTAATGAGTAATAGCCATCGGTAAAATAGTTAAGACTAAAAAATAAGACACCGACGCACCGTTAATATGCGATGACAAAGCCATTTAACAAACGGCTGTATAAAGATACGACTGTAAACTGTTGACGAAAAACCCGTTAGAGCGATTTTCAACTGGCAATTTTATTACTGCTTGTATTTTATGGTCTATCGGTACGCTATGAGGCTTCTTTTTGTTCTGTCTTCTGACATTTCTTTGGAGTTCTAATATTGCCGATGAGTTGTTTATTAGATGCAGTGTAATGCATTCCTCAAAATCCGTGTTTAACTTCCGTTGATGCTTACCAAGTAGTTGCATTCCTTGAAGTTTTTGCTATATTTGCTATATTAGAATTTACCAATGAGATATTCTTGATCGTAGAAATAATCAACAAGGTACCTGATCAAAATTTCCAATGAAATAATCCTAGAAAATTTCGAAAATCCCAAGAAATTTCCTTAATTTCCTGCACGAACAATTTATGGTAATGGTTATCATTCTCAAGTACGACTAATATCCTTGACATTCAATCGGATTCAGTCAATAAATCTTGATTCTTGTTCATCGTTTAGTAGTATCAAAATGATAAGCAATTTTAGGCAGTTAAGAAGACGCTGATATCTTCTTGCAAATGTCATGGTGTGAGTGGAAGTTGTGATCAGAAAACATGCTGGAAGAAAACGGCCGATTTGGCAAGTATTGCTAAACATATTACAAATAAAATGTATAAAGTGAGTGCATTATACCTATTTTCATCATTCTAGTTCATATCTTTATGCGATTTCTTGATATTATCTGCATAGATAATTTCTTCATATTATGTACACTTTTTTTTTCACAGCGAGTTATATTGAAAATGCGCATCGTATGGCGTATGATTGCGGCACTAGATATTTATTCGTTTGTACGCAATATTTCGACGATAGCTCAAACTTAAGCGATAAAACGCTCAAGAACATTTATAGAATATTGCACGAATGGCCGACGTTCACCTGATCATCACTGATTTATTAGGTCTTTGAATTTGCTAAGCTGGTGAACTGCCTAATGTATCGAGAATGAAAATAAAAAATATTTGAGCAAAAAAAAAAAATTACCAAAATGGAATGCATCCATTTCGCCTATAAATACCGCTTATTTGCAAATATTAACGGTGCTACATATATCCTATGGATATGAAGTTGCAGAGTTATTTTAAATGGGAATAATAGAATGAATGATAAAATATTTCATTGTGCTATTGGCATTGAAAGCGATATGCATAAGATAAGCAAAGTGAGCGCCTACTAAACTATATCATTCCTTACCTCTCTTTGTGCAAATCCGATATTTATGCTTAAATTCACTTTTGTTAATTACGTCTAAAATTACACCTATCGAATGATCAAAATTTGGTTGCATTTTACATTGTCTCAATTAGCAAGACATTCCTAGGAAATTCATAGGAAAAAGAGACTACACATATACAAGCATGCTAACTGCTAACATCTGTAACAAATCGTTGAAAAATATACGGAATGGAAGGCGGAAGAATATACCAAATAAAGTGAACTAAAGCATTCGCTTGGCCGAGATTGAACGCAAGAAATATTTTGTCTATGAGTGAGTTCGCAGGCAAGGAGAGGACGGAATCCTTCCATTATCCATTATCCTTTATATATTAGGAATCCATATAAAAAAAGACTCGTCATCAAAAGTTTTTCTTTCGCAGTTGCTTACTTTTTGCCCAATTCGAATACGCTCATCATTTTGTTGTTATGAAATTCATAAATTTGCTACCACAACTATTCTTTATGCCACTACCTTCTATAATATTTACTCTCAAACAACGCAGTAATATAGAATGCTTTAATATAGCTACTTAGGCGAAACGTTTGGTGGATGGTAACGCTCACGCAAAGAATGCCGAGCTAGTTTTCGTTGAGGATAGCCCTGATCCTTGTGTCACCACACGAACTACGAATCGAGTATGCAATTGGCGAAATGAGACAAGCAGCATCGGAGATTGTGCTTTGCTATGCTGCGGGCACGCCTTCAAGGTTGGTCTCTTCTATCGATGTGGTTTCATTTCATAAACGACGCTTCACTTTTACAATCTTCAAATATCTTCGTTGAAGAATTAGATCACTGAAACGTACCGTTCCTAGAACTTACAATAACCGTGTAATTTTTAATGGTCTTCACATCTAAAAATACTACGATACACAGCTTTCTTCGCTCACATATCTGCTCAAGTGCGTGCATAATTTTTGGGGAGAAGATTTATGGACAGCAAAGAATGATTATCCTCCTGATATCCCTCTAAAAGGCAAAGAGGAATATAGAAGAAAATAAGGAGTCTTTATGCGTATAATGGTGAGATGAATGGTTGTCGAATGAAAATTCCCAAATTCAAAATTCTTTTCAACATTTCTTTTCAAATTTGGTTGAGACGCTGATAAAGTTTTTTGAAGCAATTTTTAAAGCGTTACCTATCAGCTTGGATGCTACCAAATTACTATTATATGAGCTTTATATTAACGTGAAATTGAATTAGTTGGAACAATATATGTGTGCTATATATAGCGATTTATGCGCACTGATTAGCGTAATTATGACTATTGCTACTGCTATAGTGTTATATCAATTGCCACTTTGTTTGCATCTTGTTATCCTCATATAAAAAGAAATATTCTCATTGCTAACAACAAATATTTTATCGATTCCATAAGATGCGTGAATTTTCTATCTATCGCTATATGAATATTATATAATATATATATATATATATATATATATATATATATATATATATATATATATATATATATATATATATATATATATATATATATATAGTGAAAAAAATATTAATAAGATATCATACTGCAAAAATTTTTTTTTCATTGTGTTCGTAAGTAATTTTTAAGTTATTCATCGAGAAAAAAAAAGTTATAAAAACATCGAAAAAATTGTCTCATCGATGATTCTTTTCATCGTTCTCATTCGAAATCGCCGCCGATTTATAAGGCTAATATTCGCTTAATTTACTTGGCATTCTTTTCTAGCTTAGTAAGTTGGCGTTAATTTTTTAATTCTCATTCTTAGGAGAAATTTTAACGCCTCTTCAAATCGACTAAACTTTCATCTCTCATCTCATCTTATTCAAGAGATCGACGAAAACCACCCCATTCAAAACTTTATCAATATTAAACCTTTGTGATTCTCTTTTATCTAGAATAACCCGGTGAACTACAATGATTCTTCCCATAAGGAATAATAAACACTTAACGATGACAAGAAAATAAGCTATTTATATTATTTGAACATAATATAATTTCAAACATTTGAATCGTTTAAAATATTGGCCAAATACCTGAAGATTTCCGGATGTGAAATTATATTTGCTTATATTGGCGGAAAAAAGAAGGTAATCAGAACTACTCATTCCATATCCACCATAAGACACCATTTATAGGTCTTTCCCAACTTTAAAGGGCATGCACTATTTAAAATGAAATCTTTATCTTTTATAGTATAAAGGGATATAAGGCAAGCGAACAAATGTAGATGATAGGTAAGTATCAAAACGGAATAATCTGCAGGTATAAAATGCTTTGTTCTTGACAAGATGAAGATGGTTGCAATATGAGAAGACGAACCTATAGTCGAAGATAGGCTTATACTCGACAAGGATTCATAAAACTTTCCAAAGTTTTAAAGGGTGGCTGGCGCATGATCGAGAGCACTTATAATCGAAGTTCTATGGTGCTGTTGAAAAAAAAAAATCGTTTTTTGAAAGAAGATATTTGTATAATTTAATTAAAATTGGTTGCGACATTTCGCGAGTAAACATTCAGGACGAGTCTCGCTTCGATAATTTGAATGCATTGTTGCTTTGAGCATAAAAGTAAGGACTGTGCTTTTTTCGCTTTATGCAAACAATATACAGTCAAACGATTTGCCCCAATAGGTTAAAAGAAAATCGGTTCAGTGAACTTTACTAGCTGTAGTGCAACATCGGAGCACATGTAATTCCCTTTTTAAGACGGAATGTCTTTTTTTTTTCAGCTCTCAGGTGTTACTTACCTTTGATGCTAAGCTAACCAGTTTTCTTCGGAATTAATAGCTATATACGAAAGCGAATAAAAAAAAAAACAATTAAAAGAATGCTAAAGGGGATCTTTTTCGCTCAGCAATATCCTTGAATCAATAATTCCGCTTGAAAAAAAAAAACACTTTCAAAGTTAAGAATTTTAGAAACTATAGCTTTACGATATCATCTGGTCGTTACGAATAAATTTTCAATAATGAGCATAATAGTGAATAATATTGAATAATAATAGTGAACATTAATTGCAAAACGAATGAAACTGCATGAGGAAAAATGAAAAGAAAGAGCTCTACGAAGTGATCTGCAAGAATGGGTTTTTTTTTCTCTCTCATGATAACATTCCTTAGCTGAGATAAATGAAGCTCCTCATCGTAATTCAATTCCAGTACAATAGGTCGGAAATATTATGAAAATCGTTGTTGGCTAACTGTGATATTTTAGCGCTAAACGTTCACCGATAATCGATGATTGCAAATTGAATTCACCTCATTCACCATTGAATTCACCTAATGAATTTCTCATTTTGATATTTCAATGCTAAACGTTTGCCTATAATTGATGAGTGGCGATTTGAATAATGGCCGCAAAAATTAGCCTGTTGCAAATTTCTTATGGTGAAAGCTTATTTTACTCATGCACACGGTTTTTTCGTTTTTTTTTTTTTTTTTTTTTGTGAGAATTCATTCGCTATGCATATAATATGTTTCCTCCTTAGAAGATGAAATACTGTGCCGCTGCGGAATGTCACGGCCAACTCTCATTTGAAAAAAAAAAAGCATAATGAGCTCAGGTATGATAGCCCTTACGCGCCTCTATTATTTTTTCCACCTATGAGATGCAATCTGCATGCAATATTTCCGGAAAAGAATATACATCTCACGTATTTGATAAGATGAAAGTGGGTAATTTCCTTGAGATTGCTCGCAAATAATTTCCATGTAATATCACGTGGCCGAAAACAAACTAAAATAAATTTGCAACGCGAAGTCTAGTTCTGTAAGCAATTTATTTACGTTGAATGGCCCTCATAAATCGTTTAGAGCAGCACGCATCTATTGCAATACACACCTTATATAGGGATTGCATTTTAAATGCTCATCACGATTTCCATCGCTCTTATGGGTATGAACTTTTCACTAAAAATAACGATTGCCTTTTCCTTTCAAATATCATAACCAATGCGTATTCAGGTTTTCAATTTGTTAACAACTAAGAAATAATTACTCGAAATTGTCGTTAAATGAAATAAATGTGAACGATACTTAGTGGTATTTTTATTACCGTATTGAGAGGATAGCGACTGCCATATAAGAGCGATTGCTAAGGTGCACTTTTTATTGATGAAAAATTTTGCAATTGCCAAATATTTTGCCGCTAAGGTTGATAATATTAGAAAACGTTTTTCTCAACACTTTAAAGGTATTTTCCGGTAGGATATTTCTCGGTACAGCATTTTCCGGCAGGAGTGCTGGAACACTTAAATGACCAAACTGTACGCACAGCGCAACTGGAAATACATCGAAGCACTAATTAAGCAACGATTTTCAAACGAAAATAGGCCTCAATTAGTGGACGATGCCTAGTTGTTCTGCAAAACTGATGTATAAAGAGAACTGCTATAAGAATGTTATATTTTGCCAACAGTTTTTCTAAGCGAAGAAGAAGACTTCATGGAGAGATTAGGTGCGCTTCTTATTGAGGGCGACGGGTTCTACGAATAATCAGTTGAGATAATTTTATGAGGACGCGTAAAGGCAGTGTTTGCGTTTGCTGACTGGCAGATGTCGAAGAGTGATTCAGGTTTTTACGTCTATCATGAACGATGCCTGCGCCCATCTCAAACCGCACAACACTCCTCAAACATTCTCACCTCTTCAGAGGGTTACTACCTCTTTACTTCGTTGGCCTTTTCCCCGCTCGTTGTTGGTAGTTGAGGAGAGATCGTGTTCGTCGGGATCTATTCAGTTGTGACAAGCAAAAATTTTAATGAAAGCAATATTTTGCACTTGTTTCAGATACTCGTCCCTATATTTCCTGCGTCCACTTTTCTTGACCCTCAGAATAGAAGAGGGCTTGACCATTGAAATTTTAGTCTCGTAAAAATCATCACAAAGGGTGAATGTTGTTAAAAATGTTTCGTAAATTTTTTTTTTCAAAAAAAAAGAGACACATACCTTGATCAGATTCTTTCAATGCTCATTTCTGTGACCATTACTGCAATATTGACCATTACTCTCTTCACCTTGACGGGCATCATAATTGAACAGAAGTGACTTCTAAAATATCTTATTCAAGTGGCTTCTCGCTCAAAAATTATATGAAATCTTTGATCGAACACATTGCAACAATTTGATTCCACATTTACAGAAATTCTCACATCTTTCAAATCTATAAAAAATTTCGTTTGCGTTTTATTGACCGCTTCTAAATGCGATGGCAAAGTTCACATTTTATTGAGGATATCAGCTTGTTCGACAAATTTCGATATCGATTAGATCTTTCAAAAAAAAAAAAAAAAAAACAAAAATGCTCGTTTCAAATTTATACTCTGTCCATTCGTGAATTCACTCACACCGTTCCTTACTTATTCTTGCCTAATAAGTAAGGTGCTTCATCAATGAACATTGTTTGCTGAGCTATCCGTTAGTTACCATCTTTCCGCTATTTTCTGTTGCTGCTTCCAGCTAGCTGTCAAATATAAGCGTCGAAATTTCTATAGATATTCGCTCTTTCTTATGCGCCAGTATAAACTTATCCTTTTTCTTTCAATTGGAAGCTTTCGTAACTCAACTTTACTACGTTGACTGCAATCATTTAAATAGTTATTTCACGTTGGTAACGCGCCCGATCACCAGAACTTGTAGTATAGAGAACATTCTCAACGATGCGAAAATTACACAAATAATTTATAATTATTTTTCATATAAGGAAATATATGCGAATATATGGGAATTATTTCAAAAAAAAGAACTTTTTTTGAATTTCAGGTTTCACATGAGTTGATTTCTTATCAATGCGATTGTCAATTCGTATGGTGCTGTCATTTGAAGTGCAATACGTGTCTAAGGCATCGATGGGTTTCAACATGTACGTGAATAACGAATGACGTTATTATTTGTTATGGAATAACACACACAAGAAAAAAAAAATGCATTTTTTTTTTTTTGTTTTTGTTTTCCGCGTGTTATACGTTTATCGTCGATACGCTCAACAATCGCTCTAGTTGAAAAAAAAAAAAACTTTTTTTTTTCTTTCCACTCTAGAAGTTGATTATTTTTCTCCAATAAATAACGAATGAATATTCCGACGTTGAAAAATTTGTTTAATAAACAAATATTTTTGCTCATTTATTATAATTTTCAACTCAAAAAAAAACAAGAGAAAAAAAAACAATCAATTTGGATCTAAATAATGAATTATTATATTTTGCGATAATAGTCTCCCTTAAAGGTTTATTTTAAAGTAAATCCCTATTGATGCATTCGATGAAATTAAAAGAAATTGTATATGTGATGATAAATCTCTAATATACTGTAGATGTTTCACGAAAACATAATTCACATCGTCTTATTATCAGCCTCTTCATATAAAAGTGATAATTTATCAGACAAGTTTATGAATATATGATCGTTCTTTTTCCTCGAAAAAAAAAATCCTCAATTTATGCAAAGAAATTTCGTGAATAATTTATCATTGAGGTGAGATAATTTAAATTTGAGCATAGCAAGCGTTATATATCAATACCCTACTATCGAATATTCCTCATGAAGTACGTAAATCTTGTTCACAACTTCTGTATTAAATAGACTAAAACTTTTCATACTTATTAATAACGAAGCGTTTGTTATCAGCGCAAATGCCCGTATAGATAAGATATGCAACTTACAAATTTTCGTTTCCAGGATATCTGCGGCAATTAATCCAACTCTTCGCTATTTTAGCCCATCTTCGGGAGGTGAAGCTTCCTCTCATCGTACGCAAATTTCGTTTCCTTCGCTAGCCTGGAAAAATGTGGAAAAAATTTCTAATATTTCAATATTTAGAGGATTGCCGAATTCACCATTCCATTCTTTTTTCAATGTGAATAGGAGATATTATAGTTTTTTTTGAGGGGGGGGGGGGGGGAGGGGAGATACCATAGCCATAGCTGTCCAAACCGACAATATAATTTCTTTCAACTCCCATAGACTTTGAAATTTGATTGCAAATATTATTGACGAATATATTTACCTAAATACCATTTTAATGCAAGTTTTTGAATATTTTCTCAAATCTCAAAATAAATCTCTCCCTTCTTTTTTTTTGTTGCGATTTATGCCTTATTTAAAGGAAGATCGAATAGAAAGCTATTTCATACTATTATTGCAATCCTTTAATTTGCCATTTTTTGCCGAATCCGTAATCCTTTTTTTTCTCTCTCTAGAAATTGATTACACATCAAATTTGGCGAATTGTTTTTGAAAAAAAAAACTTTCCAACTCAGTGGAAACCAATTGAAATTATTAGATACGATATAAATAAGTGGCGTTTTGATTACTACTGCAAAGAATAACTATAAAAAAAAGGAATTTAAAGCGTAGATTCACATTAGAATTTCTAATGGACGCTTTTTATATCGGCCGGAATCGTGAAAAATATTCGTTGCGTATTCACGTTAAATAAAATCGATGAGAAAAGCATCCATATTAGATGATCCTTGATCCGCGTTCCCAGTAAACAGATTATAGCCGCAATGCCACCGTTAAATGATCTTTGCGCCAAATGATCCGCCATGTTTGGGCACTATAATAAATTCATTAAAGCATACGAAGCTAGCCGTTCGCCTACAAAGCCATCAAAACGTACTGATTAGAGAAAAGGGGTTGTTTCTTTTTCTGGACTTCATTACTTCTTGGTGATCCGATCTTCGACTCGGTTCCGTCCCTTCACTTCTAGTCTTATCGGCTGTCTAGCTTCGATTTATCGCCACTTCAAGCACATGCACAATGCTTTTAAGCGTTCGAATAAATTATACTATTATGCACGAGAATATTTGGGTTACCTTCAAACGCCATGTTCGCTACAACCGTTTTCCACTTGTGCTATATGCAGTTCCGCCTACAGAAAGTTCCGCTAAGGCAAACCGTTAAAAGTCCCTGGCATCTGGATGTTCAATCAAACGCGCATGTCTTATTCCTCAGTCGCACACCTCCATCAATGAAATAAAACAACGGTAATGCTTCCTGGCATCCTTAATGGGTACATATCAGTAGAATTGCGCATGAAGGTAAAACGCTCATATGCAAGTATACTCACATAGATAGTACAAGCAAGGCCGCCAGAAATTTTATAGAGAGCTGTATAAAAAGAATGAATCATTAGCCTTAACGGAGAGTAGGTTTTTATTTTATGGGCACACACTTTGAAGAATAACAGCAAAGTGTCGGCCACCACAGGCGAACGTTTCCCGTTGGCGGAAGGGGTCTAACATGTCAAGGTTGAAATATGTGAAAATTAGCACGGTGATAAAAGAGCGCCAGGTCTTCAAATCATTCGTCGGTCTTGCCTCTGAAATTCTAGCGAGGAAACCACCAACAAGCATCACTCTGGCTACCAACAAAAGTGGTTCGGATGAGATTAAATGAGGCCGACTCTGTTTACAGAGATTAAATGATTCAATTATTGCCACAAGTACTTTTTATTGACATGTCAGTTTGTGTTTCTATGGAGCGAAAGATAAAATAACCTCTTCGATGTTGGGAGGACGCCGAGAAAGCGGGACCTTCAATACGATTTCAGTCGGTTGTTTGCTCAGCATAGCATACTGAAATCTTTTCAATTAAAACAAGCAACGCGAGCTAAAAAACTTTCAAGTTCCGATAAGCGAAGCAAGTCTGAACCAAGCCAAGAAAATTGGCATTTGTCAGCGATCCTCATTTCATTTTTATGCTCTTCGGATCATCCATATGAGGGCTTCAACTCCCCACGGTTATCCCTCTCTTATATCATTGATGACCATTATGTAGTGCACGTTTGGCGTTTATGGTTTGTTGCAATTTTGCGTACACATACGTGTGTATATGTGTGTGGTATTGTTGGGTGGTAAATGTCGTACAAATTTTTATGACTTCGTTAATATGTGCCTTCGAACCCATAAAAAATCGATCGCGCATATACCACACTCACCGCTATACTCACTCCTATTACCGGCGCTTTGATCATTAAATGCAGCGCTCTAAGGTTACCGTATTTAAGTGAACGTAAGAAATGAGCGCATTCAATCGACCTGCCTCTCATCTACACTCATTGGCACGCGCGAGCGAGATCGTAGTTATCAAAGCGCCAACCATTTTATAGACTCGCGCGTCAAGTTTACGCCATTGCAAATGGGTACGTTTGCTCGCATTCGCATGAATTGTTGCTGTCTATTTCATTTGTACCGTGTTAGTGACGAGTATCGCTTACCTGACCACATGAGCGCGACAAGAAATTTTCATTTTACGACTCCACTGTTCCAGCAACATTCACCTTTCAAGCCTACAATCATCGACTAACCGATCTCAGAAAACCGGCCTCTTCGCATCGTCGACGATCGTCTCTCATAGAAACAGCCAACAATCACTCGACTAATATCATTTGATTACTCACTCAACAGACGACATGCCCTCATCTCCACTTAAAGGGACGATCCTATTCTCCACCCTAGAAGCTTTGCAATTCTCATCGGTTCATTTAACATGCAGCACTAGTGATGAACGCCTTAAAGAAAAATGTTCATCACACCACACCAAGCCTAACATCACATCGATGAGCCAAAACAACTTTGGCATCTGTGGTTCTTTTGACACGTTTTCCTTTGAAAATAAGGGTTTTTTGAATTCCCGTCTACACTATACTTTCTGCTACAGGTCATTTAGCATCAGTCAAAGCTTTAATCGACAACCTCTGTTGTTCAATCTCTGAAGCTTCTAACGGATGTTACAAATATGCCTTATGCATGCAAAAGCGCCGTGTCAGAGTGGGCTCCTCTGTGCACTGGAAGTGATTTCTCAAGCATAAAGTTGTGTGCATTGGCCGCAAGGATAGTACAAGTAAACGGATTTGTTGCTATATACGACTCAAACCACGAATAATTCCGTATGCTCACACATGAAGCAAGTGAAGTCACCGAACCCTCAGACTTCATCCAAGTTGATCGCCAACCGACTTCAATATAGATCTTGCAGCGTGTAGTTATGCTCTAATAAAGCTCTGAATTTTGCAGTTTTGCAGTTTCCCCTCGCAATATCACCCTCCCTGAGCCGTAAATATGTGGCGACTGAGGACATCATTTAAAAGCATAGCCCTCCTAAAACAGTTGGATTAGACAAATCAATTTCAATGACTGCCTAAAACTTAGCGAACAAATTTTTCAGAATCGATAATCTTCGCTTACCCGGCGGATGCTCTACCACTAAGCTGCCGCGGACACTTTCACTAGCCATTACTGTTCGCCTAGGTCCCATCAGCTCGTTTGCGCATATAACGCACCACGCCTAATGAGTGTGCAACTTCACCACCCAAAGTAGAACCAACATTTTGGAGGGACAGAACGCTTCCACGAATACATAGACAGCGTCTTGTGTTCAAGCCAACTCCATCAGTTTGGCCCATACTCAAATAACCACCACCGTTTCTGATATCCGATGAAAACATTACCTATCTACGAAGACAAAACTGCAGCTTTTCGCATGCCATGCAAGCGCTCTAGCACCCTACTACCGAAGACGCTTTCAACACTTTTTTTTTCGCCCAATTCCGTCAGTTTCAGTGTACACGCACGCAAAACGCCCTTATGAGGGTGCAATTGCAACAATCCGAGCAGAACTAAGCACCAGCACATCGGAATGCTTCTGCAGTTGGTTAGCGTCTGTTTTAGCTAATCTAACCAATTCTTCTAGCCTGGCTCAGATTTTGATCGTAACCATCGTTCTTGACGACGAAAAACTTTCCGCAGACGCTTTCAATGAACATCGTTTTTTTCTTATTTAGGTCCCGTCAGCTCTAATGGGTCTGATGAGCCTATAACGCAAACGATTAGAGCAAAACCGGCATTGGTATGATCGAACCCAAGCGATGGTTAACACCTGAATTCGAGCCAGATTAAAAAAGTTAGTTAAAACACATGTTAACCATACATTCGTGAAGAATTATGTAAATACAGTGCCAGTTCTACCGTGACTGTTGGTGCTATACGTTCATCAGGCATACCGCATTATGTGGGCAACAGAACAGGTGAGACCTGAATAATTACGCCCAATGAAATCCGAGGTAGCTCAACGACACAACACCCGCGCTGCACTCGAAAGGTTACGAGTTCACATCCATCCGCAGTCAGAGTCCTCACTGATCATCAAAAACATGATATCATGTGAGCCTCTCAGCGCACACGCAACGTTAACAGTAAGACACAACCCACCGAAATATGGGTGGTATGCCATTGAGAGCCTACGAGTTTCAGTTCTTCTTTAACGATCCTTGCTGATTACAACAGATGCCTTTTTAAAAATCCCACGAATCTAAAAACTTCAGAAAAATGAACCCACTAAAGCATTTATCCGTCTTATGGCCATTTAGACCTCCTATGAATGAGCTGTTCCCGCTTGTGCAACTTTTATCAGTCCGCTTTACTATGCTCGTTTCCGTCTGCATCCCATGTTCGCTTAAATCATCATTCAAATGCGATCGTACAAATTGCCTGCTGCCGACGCTAGGAAGCGTCAAAATGATTCCAACATAAAACTCCAAAAGTTGCGAGTGGCAAAAATTCATATACGATATGTTGTTACACGAACAGTGCTGATCCATGCAAAACACTCATTTAAGGCACACAAGTATGCATATATAATGAGTACGGTAATGTGAGAGATATATATATGCGGGTGTCGGTCGGTGAATCAATGATAATGCGATCGAGATGAGTTCACTTTTACGGGATGTGGATCGTAGTCACCTCCCGAAAGTTAACTCATTGTGGAAAAAATAGCTCGAAATTCGCATCACAGAGTGACCATTCGAGCCAATTTCCGAATATCTCAACGCAAATAATCTCAACAAAAAAATATTGTAGTAGTTCGGCAGCGGAAGTGAGCAAACGGTGAACAATTCCGATGGAAAAATGCTGATAATATGGTATTTTTGGTATAGCAATCAATTACGATACGATTCAGCACAATCGAATTCCACCTAAGGCCGTCTAACATATATTATAACTAAATGTTCACAATATATGAATCAAGCACACATGCTAAAGATGATAAGGAAGGTGGCCTAAAACATCGTTAAGCCTCAAAATTCAGCTCATTAGAACGCTTTCCTAGGAAGTTCAACGATGACATAATTGCACAATCTAATTTTGCATCACCCACAAGAATCCTGGATACAAAAAACTTCCACATGTGATCAACTATACAGCTGCCTTTGTATCAAATAAAGCGAAACAGCAGACGCATGCGCCAATGGCAGTTATAAGCTTTCAAAGGAAACCACTTCCTTCGTGCATAAGAGTGAATGGGACATGCGAATGGAGGTGACAGTGGAAAGTGTAGGTAAGAGATTACAAATCATGGCTCGGTCGATCAAGATCGAAAGCTGATGAATTGCTCAGCCAAAAGTTAAATATTAAATGCAACGCCATTCCACTATGCTTTAAATATTCATGGAGTTGTCTGTTTTTTTGTTCTTTTTCGAAGAAAGCTTTTCTCAAAGAAGCCTATACTAACAGCTGGACGGAGGAATAGACAATTTCGAAAAAAAGCTATATAATACCATCCTAATGCCCCTCCACTCAAAGTCCTCATTGATATTTTCTCGCTGATTATTTTGGTGCTTCATTCGATGGTGACACGCCACGTTCGTATCGCGCCTTGTTGAGTGCAGCTAACTTGCCTCGCGCCTCTGTCAACTCACGCTCTTTTCGAAGCACCTGCTCTTGTGCGTCCATCACCTGCAAAAGCATTTCAAGTGATCGTTCCGAGTGCATCCACTCATCTCCCCCCTCCCCCCCCCCCCACCTCATCCCTTTTCTTACTGCGACATATGAACGAAGGTTTTGAAGAATAGGAATCTGCAAACAAGACAGGAATTTGCAAAGAGGCTAGTCTAAGAAAAAGAGTGCAAGCACACCGTAATCCTCACATGACGTATGGTTACAGCAACAAACGCTAAGAGCCAAAACGTCCAAAACAAAGCGCAGCAATCGTCGGGTCTTAACAGAAAACATGAAATTAAAAATCACAAACGCACCATTCCGATAGGGCATTCATGACTTCAAACTTTTATTTCCTGCTGGGAGAAAAAATAACCCTCTGCAGTAGGTGACCCCTCCCCCCCCCCCCCCCACCCAAATCACGAAATAATCAAGCCAGTAAAGAACCAACTCATAACGCATCCTATGCGTTATGCGCTGAAGACCCACCAATGCGCAAACATTCTTATCCACTGCTGCGCTCATATCCTACTTGTTCATGAGCTAACTGAGCTTCCATTCAGCTGACTACTTTTCCGTTCACATCAATTATATTCTGGCTATTGACGGCCCTTGTTCCGGTTAGCTCTAAAGCCTGAAGCCTCTCGCAAGAAAACAGTAAGGTACTTTCATACTGTAAAAGGCTTCAAGAATACTGTTGTCTTCGCATTCCCTCACGTCCATTAATAACCTTCAACAATTGGACTGGAAACGTCCGATGGACGGAGTGTAAACACCACCGACCTGTGCGATACCAGAAACCATTCGTTGCGAGATCACCAATGTTCGTTCGTCTTCATGAATGGCCGACCTGGCAGCAAGCACGAGGTGCTCGGTGGCCGTCTTGACCGCATGACCGGCCGATTGCAATCGCTGCATAGCGCGACTATCAAGGTCCGATTTCACTTTACACGCGACCAACAGATGTGCAGTAGATGATGCCACCTATAACAACAAACTCATGTTTATAATGAATGTTCGTTCCATAAACAAAATCACTTAGGCGCAGCTAATAAGCTTGAAACCAATATTAATTTACCATGAAGTTATTAAACATCTGGTTTTTCGATAGAATCACTACACATCTTCCATTCGGTGTTGCGATTTCAGTACGAATAAGAAACCCAAGCCTCGCAAACCGAAAAGGAAAATATCCCAACAAACTCCCTTCAAAAGAAGACCATATTTCGGCCTAAGACTAAACCAAGATATTTAAAAGCGCCACTTGATGCTACATTATTTCAAGAATCACTAACCAAAGGACGAAGGGATGGAATAATTGTTACATCTACCTGAAGTGTTTATCGCATAAGAGATAAGCAGTATAAATTCCTAACTCGCCAAAGTCCTCTCTACTCACCAGTGATGAGCAATGCATAACCTGGGCGAGCTAACCTGTTTTGCGGCGGAAATGAGTTTTTCTTCAGATGAATGTCCTTGAACGAGTGCATTAGCTGCTTCACATAGCTGATGGACAGCCGCAGCCACTAAACGCGCAGCCGATATCAATCCCTCGGACCACTGATAGTCGTCAGTTGCAAACGCTGGACGTGCTTCCAACCTGATAAATGCAAGCGAAATCAAATAAAGAATTCCGCGAATATGTGATAGCGGAAATAGACGACATTCTAAATGTTGATTTTCTACGCTTATATTCACAAAGCATTAAAAAAAAATTAGGTTTCTCTTAGTGTCTTTTACCTATATTCTGAAGAAACGCGACACAGATTCGCAATTTCCTTGTCAAAGAAAATTTCCATCTATGGAAAGACTTTCACTTTATTTTTTTTCATAAACATTTGCAAACGCTTCTTCAATAAGCTCCCCTCCCCCCTCCCCCACAGCGCCAAAATTTAGTCAACAACACCCCTCTCTATCAAACTTTTGTCAACAAAAATTCTAATCAATCAAAAAGCATTTCTTCTTATCGATTCAACGACTTCTCGAAAAAGATGAATACAACTGAAACACTCAAATATACGTACCTGCCCTGGGCGACGAGTTCACGTTGCGCAGCAGAGGCTGCCTTAACAAGCGTTTGAACAGCGCTAGCGATCGATTTGGCAGCGGCGAGGATTTGCTCGTCGAATGTTAACGTATCATCCACCTTCTAAATTTCATATCACAACAAATTCCACCTTTCAATTAACATTTTTTTAAAAATAAACAACAGGAGGTGGACTAAAAACATTCTATTACTACCTAATCCAAAACAACAAAAACACACCTTCCCACAATTTGAAAATGTATATAGGCAAATCTTTCCTAACATATACGGGAGTAAGCGCCTATCTACCTTTTAATTAACGAGCAAAACCATGAGGTAAATATTTCACTAACATCAATTTTGTACCCTAAGCGCATTTGGACTTGCTATTTGTTTTATTAGCTATTCGCAAATTTCGAGTGGGCCTTTCTAGAAAATGGATGAAAAATGCAACAAATGTACGAACAACCGCCTTAAAAAGCGATTTTGTTTATTCAGGCGAAAACAGCAAAGGTGTAATGCATGCGGAATATCTCGGCATTGTGAGACATTATCAATACTAAGAAAACAATAGGAATCTGCAACAGCGTACTCACAACTGCAGGAAGACAGTTGAGTGGGCATCTTGCATCAACGATAGAAATATTGGGGCCAGCAACAACCGATAAGCACGAATCAACTGTGCTATCGTTAGGATCGAGGACAAGTGACGATGCACGGCGCAATGCACAACGATGATACGTCTGAGATACTGGTTGACGAAGACCCAACCCAAGAATACCAGACATATCAACGCCGCACAAGCATGTGCCCAATGGGTAGCAGGGATGAAGCGACAGTGAATACTCAACGACGCAATTATTAGCATCGACGAACATGCTCTATAGCAAACATAACACTTGCATCCTACGAACGCAGTATCTCCGCTCTAGAGTTTACACTCTCCCGCATGCAAGAACAACACTTCGTACTGGCTGAAGGACATTTGCCCCCACTGACATCACTACATAAAGTATGAGAACGGGAGGTGCTCTCAATATGGAAGCTTTCATTCCCTCCCCCTCCCCCTCCCCAAGTTCTGTAACTTCTCCATCATGCTTACATGAACTTGTCGTGGCCTCAGCTGTGCAAGCTTCACTGCAGCCGCTTCGATCGAATTCGCTGCTCCGATGAGTTCATTCTCAGCGACGGCAGTCGGGTCCGATGGATCCGACCAAGAATCCCCTTTAAGTAGTTCACCGCAATTTGCCAGCTCACCGACCACCTGAAAAACATTTCTCAGTACTAGTTCAGACGCAACTCTCGCAAGTACCACTTACAATAATCCTGATTGGCCGGAAAGAGCGCAATAAATAATAAAATCCTACACGATGCAGTTTCAATGCATTCTCAATAGCTGTACCGCAACCTTAAAAATCGAACAACGCTTTTTGGAACAATTTAAGAAATTTCGACTATAAATATCACTTTCCATTCAAAATAGGGATACATACTCTTCATGCCAACAGAAAAAAAAGTATTGCTGCCGACGCACGGTCGCCATATCCCACACCAATAACCTTACGAGTAGAGAACTAAACAACGCAAACGCTACACACAAACGCTGCACACCTTTGCGACCCTCCTTGATGCATCTAGAAGAGCGTTACGTGCATGAGGATCATCCGAGCGTATCAGAAGCGTCTGGAGGGTGATTAAAAGCGATCGGACCTGAACGGCTACCTCACGACCACAGTCCAGTGTGCGGTACCTGCAATCGCAACGTGCGAAATAAAATGCCAATGTAGATCAGATCAGCACATTTTGAAAACTAAACTTAAAAATTCAACAGCAAAACATAAGTGAGGAAATTCCATAAACTCCCCGCAAGGCACTGAGCTCAACAATCCATTAATCACGTCGACCAGACTAATGCTTCATTTGCTGATTACTCATGTAAACACCCAAAGAAACTCAGCCTCCCACAGTCAAACACCTCCATTTCTATTACGGACGACAAAAAAGTGTCATTCATAAACGGCTGCCAGCAGTTTAGGCTCTTCACTTATATCACTGCATCCCCCCCCCCCTATCCGCTTAGTCGTTGCCCGCCGTGCTCCCCGCTAAAAACAAAAGCATTTCTGCACCTTGCGTCGACAGAGTCTGCAGACTGCGCAGCCGCACGAGTTGTAGCGAGGAGGTCACAAACCGACTGTCTAGCAAGGTTTGCGGCTGCGATAATATCGCTTTGTTGAAGAGTCTGCGCCGCAGATGCCGCTCGTGCCGTCGCCGCGGTTAACTGCTTCGTCGATCTAATCACATCTTCAGCCGTCGCCGCACCTAAGATCGTCAGCGTCCCAAGGAGTTAGTTGATAAAACATTAAAGGACTCGACGAATTACTGTACTTGTATATAACAAGGCTCTTATAAAACGGAAACAGACGCTAATGAACCAAAACAGCAATTATCCCTGTAGTGCAATAACAGCTACTGAGAGGACGATTAAAAACGGCAAAACATGAAACATTGGCAAAGGTGTTGCAAACTAATCGTTCGTGCAATTTCTCGACTGCTCAATAATACCAACACTACTCACGTCCCACTTCACTTAGAATAGCTCAAAAAGCCTAAATATCCTCTTTATGGCATCGAGTTCGTTAATGAAGTATCTATGAAAAATAACTATTATGCATATAGCCGCAATCTGGGTGTCGATAATTAATACCCTCATAAAGAAAATGACAAGCGCCAATGTTCAGCAATGCATAAAATTTCGATGACTCACTATATGTCATCAAAGAATCAATAACGCATGAAACACATACAAATTAACTAGCACAGCACAGCTAAAAATAGCAAAATAAACCTCGTGATGGAGCCTCGCCGCTATCATACAATCGTATTTCTTGCCCGATTGCTTCAATAGCTGCCTCTAACGCTCTTGTACCTCTCTGATGCTCATCTTCGACTGTTTTAACAGTCTTCAGTAGTGACGTCACATTCGTTACCATCACCTATAAAATCCCATTCTCCTCGTACCTTATTCAAATGTTTCCTGTATCCACCCTGAAGCCATTTCAACTTGCACGCTACTGAATAGCTGTTTTTCGCTGGTCACTTCGAGTCCGCTTTACTGGACAGGTCAATTTCTATAGCGATGCTATTTAGTTCATCTTGGCAACCATTGCTTTCATTTGAAACGGATGACAACAGAGTAGTTGGTCAAATGCCCAGTGAGGTTTTCAAGTGACGAGGAAGAGTGAAGAACGAGTGGACAGAAAATGAAATAAGGAGACGAAAGAACAGAACCCTATTAATAATAGCAACGATATAGACGAAATAACATATAAATAACAACATGCAAAATCCTTGGATATGAATCCATTTCAATTCTTGTGATTTCTTCTCGTAATCAATTTTCACATTATCTCCCCCCCCCCCCCCCCCCACAAAAAAAAACATAATAAAACAACCTGAGAACACAAGAAGGCTTAAAGAGAAGAAAAAAAGGAGAGCAAAGAAGAACCTTGGCAGCCTCTTTCAGGTGACCCATTGCGGGGTCGTGGAGGGAACGACCGGATGCGTTCTTCGTGGCCTGAATCAAATTCGAAAGTGCCGCCGCCACATCTCGCACTAAAATGTGCAGACAATGAAATGTGAATCCGCTTCTACATCTAATGAGCCGATCAAAATTTGCTTTTTATTTTGCAGTCAAAATTTTTGCTGATCAAAACTGATCAAAACCATTTATCAACAGTATTTTGCAGCCAAATTTTTGCACACACTTCTGAAATCTTTGAGAGTTTTACTTCGCGCGAAATATGGACGAATCCCTCCTATTTCACTATGAGCAGAAATGAGATCTTCAATGAACGGGATTTCTAAATTGTAAAACTGCTGAGTAAAAAATTTTCGACAGAGCGTTCAGCAACACAAATAACTGAGGTGCCATTAGAGAATACGTCTTCCCTGATAGAAACAACGCAACCGTGCTTATTTTCCATGAGGTGGCCAAGGATTCTGGATGCAGGAACAAAGAGTGGAGTCAACTGTTTGGTAAACAAATATAAACAATCAAAAAAAGCGAAAAATCCCCTCACCGGCATGGATAACCATCACTTGCGCTTCGGCGTTGTCCGAAGACAATGAAACGGCTCCATTTTTAACAGCATCCGATAAGTTAACGATCGTTCTAACTGCATTTTGCGCGGCGACTGCCAGCTGCTCTTGATTGGAAGCAGCTCCAGCTACCAATGCCTTTGTATCCTCAACGAGTGCTTTAGCCGTCTTCAAGATAGCTTCCCTTTAAAAAAACCACAAATTTAACCCGTTACCTTTTCACAATATTTGCAGGAAAGCATATAACACGCTTATCCCCTCGACGGTATTTCAGCTGCACTTTTGAATTTGAATCAAACTAACGAAAGGATGCAAATTTTGCAATGCACAAGTGAAAATCAATATCTTTGACGAAAGGATTGCACAGTATCTATGAGATTTCGATTGAAACACTTTAGTGTAACCTAAGAGGACTGCCTCAACAGAAGGCAATGACTGCGCAACGCAAACAGCAGAGAAACTGGCACCTTCAAGCAAGAAGAAACTGGAAACATCAAGCAAAAAGCAATGAGGAGAGAGTAAACAAACAATTAGGGAAGACCAACTAACATCATCCTACCTCCCCCCCCCCCCCCCCCCCCCCCCCCACATACCTAGAGCTTATTCATTCCACACCTTTTGCACAACGCGTTTTAAATAAAATTCTTTGTTCAGCAGTTTCTTTCTGATTCTCTCAAAACAATCCAAACACATGAAGACAGTACCGATGGTCGCCGAACTTTTCGCTATCTTTCTGTGGATTCAGTGAACCAGCAGTGGCAAACAAAATCGTCGTATCAAGATCACCGATGATACCCGACACCGTGTTAGCTGCATTGATGCACGCTTGAGTGCCTTTAGACCCCTCGTGCAACGCAGCCAATACCTCCTGTACACGTTCCACCACAGTTCGTGACCCACGCGACAGGTCGTCCAATAAGCGCTGCAAACAGCCTCTTTCTATATTGCAAACGGAAAAGGACAAGTTCCCCTCATCACGATTACCATGATTTCACTAGCGCTCATACGTGAAGCCTCAACGGAAAGGCATAAGTGGGGAAGTAACGAAACCTTCTCCAGAAAACGTTAAAGTGCTAACCACACTCAACAATGCTTCCAAGTCTGAGTATTATTCAAGCTCATCCATAAAACGGTACAGCCGCGTATGGAATGTCTAATTACCGTAAGTCTTGTAGTAGCGTTCAGCATATTCCAGCCAACACATGACTTTGATGACGATAAGTCAAATCCCATTAGCGAAATACCTGATCCTCAGGATGCGCTCGGCGCTGTCCTGCGATTTTGACGAGTTCAATGCACGCTGTACCAAGTTTCTGTACGGCAACACGCAATTTCTGCGCGAGATTAGGTGAGGAGAGTGTGGTAATAGCGAGCCTAGATTCCGATGCAGCGTCCGAATAGCGCTCCGAGAGGCGAAGAGCGAGTGGGCCTAGTGATTCGGCATCCGTTAGTGGCATATCGGTTGCGATTCGTGAAATCTCCTCCAGAGCACTCATCATTCTCGTCTGTGCGTCCGTGAAAGACCCAGCCTAAATTCGAGCAATGAAAATGAACCGCCGTATTTTAAAAATGCTAAATGTATAAGCATAAAATGAATACCAACAGCGACTGCATACCAGACAATCCAGCCTTCGTTAGCCATCGAAACAGGATGTCATTTACTTCAACGATAAAGATACCGTTCTCCTCTTCTCTCCCTTCCCCCCTCCCCCTCCCCCCCAAACCCTTTACATATATCTACCTCAAAAAACAGCACCGCATTATAAACGTCTCCGCAATTCACCACTGGTCTTCTTCGCTCAACGATATATATTACAATCACATTTCCAATGGGAAAGCTTGAAGAGAATTTTCTAATGCAAGGAATGAAGGAAAGTGGCAAAAGAATATCGTACAGTGTGAGAGCTGGTTTCATCGGTTAGTGCAATTGACCTCGAGATGTTTTCCACCACTCCGTGAATAACGCCTGCTTCAGAAGCCATTCGATTCACGCTGCGTTGCATATCCGTCAACGCATCACGTAGCTGACTTGCGCTTTCTTCCACTACTACGTGCAATTCACGAGCCTGAATGTCTTTTCTTTCACATGCATCTCAGCTGATGCTTCAATACTCACAAAAAAAAGCATTTCCCGCGGCCTAACAGAAACTGAATCTTCTGCACTAATAAGATGCTAAGGTATAACACCCTCCCCCCTTACGATATTTCAGATGATAGGTAGAAATGCAAGCTTGAAAAGTGAAATGCCACATATGAACCGCCCTCACCTGAAATTTGCTACCTCATATATACCTTTTAATAGAACAAAAGTGCAAATTCCCTAAAATTTTCGAAATTCCACAAATGCGCATAACGTCGTCAAGCAACGCATCTCCTCCTATTAAAACAAACAACAAATTATCAAACAGAAAACAGCAATAGTCCCCTAAAATAACTAACGAAACAAAACATTAGGAAGCAATGTGAGGTGCACACCAATAAAAATGATAAAATTAAACAAATGCACAAAGATCTGGAAATCTAATCTTCCAAGTATCAATCGCTTCGTTCGTTTCCTCATCCTGAAACGATAATCGTCGTTGCAATCCTTTTTTTGCACTAACTCGTAAAAAAAAGCACCTATCATGATAAAATGAATCAACCAGGTGTTTCAAGTTTTAAGCGCCAACTTTAGGATTTCCTCCAGCATCTTTGCATGCGTAGATCATCTGCAATTCGGCTTCAACGACTGTTTTACACTGCTCGAAGAATGTGCTCTGCGCCTTCGTATCATAGGTGATCGACGCAGCCTGTACACACGATTGCACTAAGGGCTCTATCGCAGCCATATGCTCACGTACACAGTGACCAAGTCCTTCTGAATGACCCACTGCCGCATCACGAAGCGGCTCTATTCTGAAAGAAGCATCTCTTGTTTGCGGTAGTATCACAATCTAAAACACTATATATATTCACACGGAAAAACTTCAATGAACTTTACTACTCATTTCCTCATCCTTTATTATACACATTATCCAACTCATCCTATCTTAGCACTCCGCTCCCGTCCCCTCCTTCTCTCCATCTCTCCCATCAACCGCATCTTGAATTAGTCGTCACGACGTCACCTGAATGAAAAAAGCCAAACCTCGTCAATAGTAAAAGTAGAGCGAAAAAGTTCTCGACTTTCTCGAACTACTACAGTACCATGGTTTCAGCCGAAAGGAAGCAAAAACACCTACGCTTCAAAAGAACTCGTGACGGACAAGAAAATATTCAAGCAAACTGCGCTCTTTAGATTCCACGAATTTCGTTAAAAATTTCCCCAAATAATGCCTAGAGTGATTTCGGCAAAAAAAGCACATCCATCAAGCATCCTTTCAAAATGAGTTCATTTCTGATTATTTCATTACCAAAGCAAAAAAAAAAAAACGACAATAATGAAGCACCTATCGTAAACAGATTGACAGGCGTGCAATATTTGCTGATGAACTCTCTGCTCGGTGACAACACTTCTGGCTAACTGATCCTGGAACGCGTCAATGGATGCACGGTCAATCTGCACCAACATCTGACGAAGGGTTGTTATAGCTTGATCCAGATCCGCCTAAACACATCAACAAATTAACAAAATAAAGTAGAGCGTAATATCGATTATCCTCTCCCCTCACCGTGTTTCAAACATAGCTCCAAACAAGCATACGAACCATACAGTCCTAGACAGGTTTCCTCGGATCGTATAACATGGATAGACCAAAAAGAAAATCGAACTCAGGAGTCCCAAGCGCACAGACAAATAAAAAGCGCAGAAGAGTAAGGCATTCTCAGGCCGTCCGAACAAAAGTGTTGTTGCCAAAGTTCCAGATGCCGAGAGCAGGAGCAGCATCAAAGGTCACCAAGCGAGAGAGTGAACTCAAGTAGAAGTATTGTCGTTAAACCACAAGGCCCTAACAATACGTACAGCAACTTCGCAAGCAGTTTTAATTAATTAGTGAGGTGTTAATGGCAAGTCAGGGACTTCCGGAAATGAAAACTCGAGTGAACATTTGTGGGAATGGTACAAATTGTTACCTGAATAAAAGCAAACTTCTTGCTAATAAATGCCATTCTTTAACAAATAAATAGCACTAAAGGATGCCACAAAACTATGACTCAAATTATACATACATGAGCAACGATCATCGTAGAGTTTGTTAGTTCTCTCTTCACCTATGCGCTAGTATCTTCTTTGCATTAAAAGTGACATTCATATAAAAATTGGATGAGTAAATACCACTTTTATCAGCTAATTATGAAATGAAATATATAGCAAAACAAGCAATACACTGAATAAAAACACTCGGATCACCTCATTGTCAATGTACCCGGCTCATTCACAAACAAACCTCAGTAGTACCACAGAAAACAATCATAGAGGAAATATACCTGGCCAGGTGCCTCCTCGCGTATAGCCGCAACTAGCCTCTTAATGCTTTCGCTGACTACTTTCGAATTGTCGGCGAGTCGCTGCCACGTTGGCGCATCAGTTGGAGAAGCAGCCAGCTGCTTCGCAGTTCTTAAACAAGTACGTACGATTTCCACATCACCATCATAGGTATTACTCATTTCCTTGGTGCACTCTTCTTGTACCGTTCATGAAAATGTCATAAGCAATCTACACACAATAAAACCAAAATTAAGGAATCAGTGTATACGAAATTAGCCACTCCCATATGTATTATTCAAAATCAAATAGTGATGAGGCTTCATATATAGCAGAATAAATCACTCATATAAATCACCTGAGAAACAATCATAAAGTGATTTAAACCCGTGAATTAACCAATAAAAATTTCCTTTTCAACCCTATTTTCCCCACTCAAATCGGCACCTATAAAGAAAGGTATAGGAGATCATAATGTACTTATTACAACGTACCTATAATGTACTTATTGCAATGTACTTAAATAGCGCGATGTTTCAAAATGGAAAAAATACCAAAAAGTTTGATAATTCCATAATAACTAACTAATATACTTATATCAATATATTGTCTTCAATGATATGTTTAAGTCAGTTAACATATTTATGTAGAACAACGTCGCATATTTACGCCAAAAACTCTATCAGCAAAAAGAAGCCCACCTACAAGTTGAAATATCTAAACGAAAATTTGCGTCAAAGAACAGTCCACTTCACTAAAAAAGTATTATAACTTTAAACTCCTTTAAACCACGACACCCTTCAAACACCGGCAGCTTTTTTTTTTTCATGAAAACTATGCAAGATGAACTTCCAATGATTCCAAGACAACAGGTAAAAGTACCCACATGATCATGTCGCAGCTTGCATCAAGCATATTCTTCGCAGAATGTAGAATTGGCCTCTGAGCATCTTCGCCAGATGCGGAGATCCTCGCCGGGATGGCCGCAAAATCTGGATTATCGACGAATGTCTCCAATTGTTCCGCAGCCGTATGTAGTGAACTAGCCGCTTCCGTGCACTCTCTTTGGTGGCGCTCACTGAAGTTAACGTTTCCCTAGCTCATTCAATAATCGGGATCGATAGTGTCTCTCATGAGGCCGATCTGAGACACCGAATGCGATCGGCAGCAAACACCGTTGCTCCCAACAAAAAAGCTTCCTACTTTCATGCATACGTGCCACTCACAACTTCTTCAGCGTTTTATCTGGCTCTGCCAAAAATTTTCGGCCACTCTAAAATTGAACAGAGACGGTAAGCTTGCAATCCGCTCCCTGTCGTTGTCATACGATCTGAAAATGATACCAGAAGAACACAACCAGAACTACGCAAAGACAAATCCTGTACCCACCCATAGAAGCAAAAACCCCTCTGAGAGAACGATACAATTTACGAAGCCTTCACAAACCCTACACTCACCGCACTCAACATTGCACATATGTTCTGCAAACACAAAATCGATTAGATGCTGAAGCTGTGAAATCATACGTAAACGAGCTGTCAAGTTGTTTCACTGATGTAATCAATGATGCGGTCGACGAGGCGACATCCCTAGCGCAATTGATGAATTGTTTCTTGACGTTTACATTCGATGTTCGTTCAGAAGCTTCACGACACAGATTTGCCAATGTTGACGTATGCTTCGCGACCACTGTCGCGTCCTTCAAAAAAAAAAAAAAAAACTCTCCTATAGGCAGCACTTTTCCATATAGTATCCAATCACCCAAGCTCACATTAAAAAAAAAGAAGAAAAAACTGCAACGTGAAGTTATATAGTAGCCGAAATGCTAGACAGATAAACAGCAAAACCGTGACGTTTCAACTGCAAAAAAATGCAAACTGCAAGAAAAAAATTTCAACGGGATGCGACACCAGCAATTACGCAAACAATTCGCTCGATATACACTGAACTAATCAAACTATCTACAGCCCTAGTGAGTTTATAGGATGATCCTAACATTCGAAAAACAAAGCCAGGAAATTTGAAGTATCAACGGGGTCAGAAAGGATGCTCTATCAAACTCTCGCCAACATGATCCAAAAAACGCATTGGTTGACAGCACAGAATGGAAACAAACAAATTGAACTGAACTGACATCAAGTATTTGTTGCTGTGTATACTCGGTACGTTTAATGCGCTCGCAGATTTGCTTGACGAGTTGAACGGAACGATCGCACTTCGTAGTATCAATAATGGCTGCACGGCCTGGTTGGCTCTTCGCGTCTGCCACTCCAACCAGGTAAGCGCTCTTAACAACCTCACATTACCTCTCCGCATAAATTAACGGCTAAATACCTGTGAAATGCAAAAATGCGTCAAAGATCCTTGAGTGACATCATTTCCTACCATCTACGGGTTACACAGACGCAAGAATTTACCCAAAACTGCGGACAACTGCCAAAAAAGAAGTGTACCAAAGACATCTATAGCCCCAAACTATCTCTACCCAGTGGCGCAAATATAAGCTAGCGCACTGGAAGAAATATCGCAACAACGCCACTTAATTTTCGTTACATTAGCGTGCAGAAAGTTGCTAAAAACATCCTCTACAGTATTGCTTGCACGTGTCCCATTCGACTATCTTAATGCCCAAACAAACAAACGATTGAGTACCAGCAGAAATAGGAAACCAACACAAATTCCTCTCCTCTTTGCCGCTCTCATTTATGCGTTAATACGAAGCGCCTTCACGCATCTACTTGGCACTGTATATGAACGAATTGACCAACCTGGGCGGCACCCTCTGCAAGCCCGCAGACAGCATTGGCAGCCGCACGGACACTTTCGCATAGTGCATGAGTATCCTGACTCTTCGCATGTCTCGCAATACCTGTCATGCCTTCACCGAGTCGTTTTGCTTGTTCAGTTACCGAGTCAAGACATTCGTAGTAACCCTCGCTATTCACAGGCAAGTTTGCACGTTCCAGAATATGCCGCACTGACTGCAAAATAATTGAGCGTAGACCTAACTACGCATTCGCAACAATATACTCAACATAACATTTCAAATATCATGCAAATGACCTGCAACATGACTAGCTGCCGTGCAAAAAAAGGAAAACGTCCAGCTAGAATGAATAAGATGGGCAAGATTTGAGCAGCAAATGGAAAATTGGGAATTAGTCGGAGAGGGAGTTCGAACTAGCAATTACGACAGGCATCTCCTCTCACGACCCTGGCCATGAACAAAGCTCCATTTGTTGATGTACCAGTGGCCGAATAAATTATCCCGGTTTCACTGCCCCTAGTATTTAAAGATTGTTTTCAGAAGAGAAAAAAAAAGATCAAGGAATAGGTGACCTTTAAAAAAAGAAAGAAAGCTGTCAGATGTTCACAATGAAGGAAGAAACATTAGTAAAGAATACAACGTTCACCAATTACGCATCACCTCTGAAATGCAAAACGGATAAAAACAAGCGCACTGATATTTTATAAACCTGTATCTGCCTAAGCGCTGCTTCACATTCACGCTGCCATGGTGCCTCCCGAACAACGCTTTCCACGATTGCGTTTACTGATTCGGTTAGCGATCGAGTCGAGTGGGAAAGCGCCTGGAGCGCACTCGCATTCGCTGCATCCAATGAAGCCGTATGCGTGCGCATTACTAAACTGATCGCTTCCTCTCGTGCCTGCTCCAGATATGCAACACATCGTTGACGTTGCAGAGCATCCTAGAACAGATGCAAATTACTTTCTCAGACATGAATCAGTGGAAGTGTCTGCTCTCGAAAAGAAAACCCCCACATCAATTCTCATAGAGGGAATTTTAATGGGAAAAAACCTCTTTTTTAATATTAGGTCTAAGCTAAACAGGTGCGCTTAAACGATATACATCCATCGCAAAATCTTAGGTGATAATAATATCATTTGGTTGTCACCTCCACAGGCTGTAGCTTACAAATACACCAACAAAAAAAAAGAAAGCAATCTTCGCCATTCCTTAACTCCAACAATCCGATCAATTCGCAACATCAACATAATTCTCCTTCTTCCTCCCCCCCCCAAAAAAAAAAAAAAATTAAAAATATTCTAAAAAAGAAAAACTTCAAAAACTTTGAAATTCTCTATTATGAGTAAAAGTTTTCCTTAAATCGTAGTTGACCTTACAATTTCCACTGAAAATTACGTACTAAATACCACTACTCAAAGACCCAAAGATCCCATTAAAAGAACTCAAAGGAGGCGTATCCCAAAGAAGGTCCCATTAAAAAAGATCTCAAAGACCGCACTATTACTGCAGATAACAGAAATCATTCATCAATGCAGTCAGAGTATCTTAAGAGCGATTTCTGAATGCTCTCCTAAGGATTCCGATAAAGATGCGTTGACATCTATCTGATACCTCGAGAAATTTTTGATTTCTGCATCTTAAAGAGGCTTCATAATACTCGTGAATGAGATTATATACCAATTTCTTGTTCATTCTGATTCACTAATACTCCCAAAACATTTCTTTCAGTCGCTTCTTTTAGTAATACACAAAAAAGCATTATGCTGTTAGGTTTCACTCTGCACCACTATAACTTCCACTGTTGTACTTTTTGCCAAAATACTATGCTGCTTATGAAGTTATTTCACCTATTCATCGATACTTAAGGCAATCCTAAAATGCAATTCGCTTAAAACTGAGGATAACATAAATTGGCGAAGCACGCAAAATGAAAAAAGCAAAAAACGGAGTTCGCGAAAGCAGCCGTCCTGTTCAAAGAAGCTAAGGAAAAAAATATCCTCTCGAAGCCAAAATTACATTCAGGCAGAGCACTCAGCGATGCCCGCGGCTTTCCTTTCTTGAACTCTACTAGCCATTTCAACTGCTCTCACAAAATCCCCTATAAATGTAAAATATAAAGCCATGGCAATATTTATACTGGAGGCGATACGACACACTAATATCGTCGAAGACCAACGGGTTGCTGCTGTATGGCTTGCGTGACTCCAGTGTGGAAATCGGTGTAGGATCGGACGAAAACGTCGACTGCTGCTGCCTGCTCAGGTGCTTCTAATTTAACTGCCAACTGCGAGCAGGACTCAATCAAACGTGACGCTGCACCACGCAGATCGACCGGTGCGGCTGTCTCCGATACCTCAAATAGCCTCTATAATACATGCAAAACTTCTTGAATAAAAATGAATGTAAATTCGATAATCACATAAGCAAAGAGCAGAAAATTTGAGATGGAAATAACTCGCAAATTACATTCTTCATAGGCGGGCCCAATCCTTGGATTTCACAGAAAGTCTTCGACTTTCTATGAAAAAAATTAAAGTCCACAATGACAAGGAGAATCGGGTCCACAATTAAGATCCACAGTAGCAATCGAGCTATATGTGCCCTCACCTCCTCGAAATCACTTCCCTTGATAACAGCATTCAAAATGTCGACTGTGATGACGCGATGCACTTCTCTACATGATACGTCTCCCGCTTTAAAGATCGAAAGAAGACCTCGAAAGAAGCTAAGCATTTTACAAAACACTTACAAGCAACAAGACGAGTGGATCAAAGGAAGACGCAAAAATCCGCAAGAAAATTTAAAAATGGTGGTAGATCAATGGCGGATGGCAAGTGAAGCAACTTGAAAATATATAAAGGGGCAAATCGACGGTAGGCTCAAATTCAACAGCACCATGAGTTTAATACCCAACCGTAAACATTGCACTACTACTCTAAACAACAATCGATAACCTCGTCAACCCCTATATATTGCACACCTCAAAATTACCCACTACAGTCGAATAATTAATCGCGACGCCTCTCTACGCACCAACAGCATGAAACAATGCAACGAATAGTAAACGCGTACTACCTAATTATTACAAAATGACGTCATCATTCCGACTGTTTACCTGCATTTACTCTATTTATGCTAAGATTGTCGTGTATTTTATCCGATCGCTCGAAGATACCACACTTTTTAATATAACATTGATTTGAACTTCCATTATAATTATTTGTGCAACCTGCCTCTTGCTCCACTCAACAAATCCAACCTTCCCTAATCTCTTTGCATAAATTCAATCAACATCACAGTTCATTAAGTGGGCCGGCTAAAAGCCACAGGATTTCCACTTTGTCTTAACAACCTGACCAGCTGCAGGAATCAATCAAGGCTCGAATGCAGCCACCCATATAACATACACTAATATACTGATCTCCGACAAAACAACTAATCAATAAAATTCACCTGATTCTCAAAATTTACTAACACATCATCGGCTCGTTCAGTGCCGAGAAATTCATACTACCCTCTTCGATAAATTTTAGCAGGTAAACCCTGATTAGGAAGATGCAACAGGCAAACGAGAGATGGAGTCGACTCACTCGATAGGTTCGAATTTGATTTATTGCCTTTTCTACGTGCTGATTATCCGGCAGACACGAGAGGCATTGCCGCAAAGAAACGGATACGGTCTTCGTTGCATCGGTCAACTGCTGAGGAGTGGCATGTTCGCGCACACGATCGAACACCCGACCGGAATCGTGCACCACAGACCGTGCCGATACGATAAACCTATAAGTAAAGCTCTATGAAATATCGGAACGAAACAAATAAATGACTGGAGACGAGCTAGTGGAGCATATGGGATGAAGTTCCACTATGCGACAGTTCCTCATGTAGGCTTTCTGATAATCTTTGATTGTCTAATAAAAGGTGCGGTTTTCAGAATATTCAAGAGCAAAATTAACTTCTTCGAAATTTTGGGAAAAAAGCAGAAAACAATCCAAAAGATATGACCAAAAGTTTAAAAAACAGCAATATATTAAACAACACCTACATCTCAGCCATTTTACCAATAACTTCTCGGAAAAAGAGCCAGGAAAGATCAAATTCTATGGGACTGCTGGAAAGAATAAATGAATAGCTTTAAAAAAAGATGAGAATTACATAGTCATACCTATCGATTGGTGTATCTCTTCTTGTCGCGCATACGCCATGGACGGTAGAAGTGAACGAACGCAACGATTGGGCCACATCGAGGGCACTTGCGCCTACGTGCTGTCGATCTCCACTAGTTGCTGCACTCACCATCTGCGTTAACGTCGAACCAACCTGAAATGGGCGGCTGTTAATAGCAACAGACAGATAAACGAGGGGAATATGTTTCTAATGTAAACGTATACAGTAACCCATGAATTTCCTCAAAACGCAGCGAATTTGCCAACGGAAGCGAAATCAATTTCACGCTGCTGAAATAACACTATCAAAAGTTGCCCTCTGGTGATGCAGGACTGTGGCCTTCGCAATATCCGCCTTCTCTCCCAGGCAAAGGGGAGGGAAGGGGAGGGGAGGAGAAAAGAAGGGTGTTTACAAGCGGATGAAAATGGACTAGCGCGTGCCCACAACTCCTTCCTTTCCTCGTGGAGGTAACGAATATTTGTAAAAAGACAGGATGGATGTGCCCACAACCCCATATCATCCGGCGGCGACAAAGATGAAAAAACAGCGGCTCCGAAAGCAGCAGACCATAAGTCCTACCTGTCGAGCCGAAGCCATCAGCTTGGAGGTGGCGCTTTCCGCAACCTCTCCTGGCACGGCTGTTAGCTGACCAGCCTGTGCCGCCCGAGCGATTTGTAGCAGTTCGTTGTCGAGCTCATTGATCAACTCCTCGGAATGTTGCAGTTGCATATCGAAGTTTAGCTGCTGTGCATTATTAAGTGCCACCCGAAGTTCGGCCAATTGTGTGGATAATTGTTGACTGGTTGACTGCAAATGACTGGCCACATGTTGCTCGCTGACCGATGCAACCGCCTGCCGCGATACTTCAACAAGTCGCGTCGCCGGTCGCAACACCTTAAAAACAGCTTAGTGGAATATTAATTGCTAATAAGAACTTATCAAAAACGATGGCTAAAAAAAGATTGTTCGCCGACCTGCGCTGCGCCTAAACATGCAATTTTTCTTGTCGCTTAAGCGACTCAGCGACCACTGGATGTTGCAGCGATCAACATTCATTCAACACATCATTTTATGGGAGAAAGGGGCGAGGGAGGGCGGCAGCCAACTAGGAGCAACCTAACGACCCGGAATACTCGCCAAATACATAGTTAATAACCAGTAGTGCAGTAAGAAAATAACGATAAAACTCAGCTTATGCGTAACGACAATAATCCCACTACTAGAGGAAATAGTGGGATGTAGTCGTTGAATGATCAACACGACACACCCTCATCGTATTCTGCTAGCTCCCTCCCCTCTTATATATTATGCTGACAGTCTCTCTTTCAAGACTTAAAATATTACGGATAATGTAAGCACAAATGTCTAAGAACCATATAAACATGATCACTTTTTAACTTGCATGGAGCGATTTCTGCGGCTTCAATCCCAACAAATATAACAGCCGTCAAATATAATAGATCCATTTCATAGATTTTGCAAGTCGGATTGGCTAAAATTCTTTGCGAAACGGTTCATTAGTCTCTTAACAAGTGAACTAAACTACGATAAAAATTAGCAGTACGCATAGGTGCACGTGAAAAAAAAGTGACGAAGAATAATCTTCAATTAAATTGTCCATCAAATCGGAACCTCAGATGGAAAAATAGACGTAAAGAACCGTCGACATGCTATCGCGGTCAGCGTTTTTCGAAAATCTTATTTGAATGACCAAAAAATATCCGGACTTTGTGAGTATACGACATGTGCATGCTATCCCACGACTCTAGTGCCCAGAACAATCTGTACTACTCATTAAAACACCTCGGGTTCTCAAGGACTTGGGGACAAACAGCTGTACTGCCCATTTCTTTTATTTCTCCAGTCCACAACCTTCCTCCCCTTCAAGCAATACCTTGTTCCAACAAAACTGCTCATCAGGAGAAAACAACCTCAAGCAAACACCATTGTAATTCGTCGGGACATTGTCAGATCCACACCCTTTATCCACAGCACTGTTCACAACTACCGTTAGGTTTCGATCCCTCCTCTTTGAGTGCAGGAACATTAAGCGATCCTCTGTGAGAGAACTAGCCGAATACGCAAAGATTTATTGATTACACATGACAGTGCACAGTGCTGTGGCAGTGCGAATTAAACAGAGGTTCACATGCGGTGCACGAGACAAAAGAAAGCAGAAAAACACACTTAAGCGATAGCTCTATTCGAAGACGGGAAACTGAGAAAATAACGATTTAAGAAATCGCCATCTAAGCACCAACACAAGTGCCGATACCCCCCCCCCCCGCCCCCATGTTCCGATGAAGTTCCAAAGAAAGAATAACGGCGAAAGATAGGAAGGGATGAATCCGACAGTTGTCTCTGCCTCTCCTTTCCAAATATGTTCCAAATAAACGGTTTCAAGCCCTTCCTCTTCAAAAAAAAAAAAAAAAAAAACCAATACAGAAATTTCCTGAACGCAACAAACACTTTAGGCCAGCGTTCACTAACGAGGCTTGAAACAAAATATGCATGAAGCAAGAAAAAGATGCAATGTAATATTCCAGAAGTTCTAACGTATATTTCCCCTCTCCGCTGTATGCTTTACACATCCTTCAAAACGCATACAGGTCGCCAAATGCATCCCTTTGCTACCACAAAATTCAACCCAATTAAGCAAACTGCTACTCGCTAACAACACTGAACCGCCGATCTCTTCTGCTTTTTCAAGAATCAGGTCCTATGCCAAGTTCAGAGACATCATTACTTCCCTATTTCTGAAGCACATTATTCCACCCAAATTCACGAACAGCAAAAGATACCAAGCAAAACGGAAGACTGGAAACAACTGGATGGGGTGATCGTTCATGCATGTGCTGGAAGGACAAACATCGCCTGCTGTGCAGTCGACAATCAATGATACATAAACGAATGTAAATAAAGAAGCATTATTTGTCACGGATAACAGAAGCCATTACTTCCTTCTGACGGCCAGACCTCCAAGCAGTTTGATCAAAACAGACACTTCAACTAGATAGAAAGTTTTCACAAACTCCACAGTGAAGAAAGTCAAAGAAAAAGAGGTTCGGTTTTTTTTCCCCCACTCCAAGTGATTAGGCAAATGAACCCTCTCCTACCAAACAGACCACGTCAACATCCCTTAGCTATTGATGCAAAAAATATTACTATAATTAATACTCCCTATCGCAGTACTTATCTAAATACACTATATATTATCCGTATATACTCTTTCCACCTATTAGACATAAAACTCAGACAGCATTCAGTATGAAAGAACCAAACAGAGGTGCATAAAAACCTTGAAACATTTCATGCACATGATTGACGTAGTTTTTTCTGAAACCCGATATGAACAACATAAAACGTTCCCCTCTCTAAAATAAAGACACCTCTTAGGACCTAAACTCTGGACGAGCTTGGAACGTATACAATTAAATGTCGAAAACAAACAACACAAAAAGTTTCCCAGTTCCGTGATATTACAGTTACGATCGTACTGGGATCAAACCTCTCCGTCCACAGATTGCACCAGTACTAAGCACAGAAGTTCCAAACATATCGCTCCAAATCACTATCCAAACTCAATATACATATGTCACAAAGAAGCCCCAATAAATCGAATTTAGCAGCCTCAATGCGCGTCTAGCAACTCCCATTTAGCACGTACGGATATATGATTTAGCATTCCCAATTGGATGCTAGGTAAAATAAGCTTGCAAGTAATAGTCGGCAATCTCATCCCTTCTCCTAGCCTTCCGAAAACACTAGCACCATCAGTCGACGTAATATCACTGATAAAGCTAACAGAAGAAAGCAACAACTAATATACCTGCTGTGTATCACGAATGAGGTTGCTTTGTGCTCGGAACTTATCGCTCGCCGAACGTGCCGATTGACTTTCCCGGATAGATGCGATTAAGCGAGGAACATGCTCGGCCGTTTTAGTGCATTCGACGATCAATGTTTCGGTGACAGTTCTCGACTGGATATGCTGTTGGCAAGCATTAGCCGCTGCTATCGTTTGTGTCGCCGCTGCGGCTGCTTGCTTCGCTGCCTATAACAACCCTTTCTCAACTTATGCTGCTGTAAATCTGAAACCACAAAGGTTCCTGCAACAGCATATGCATTTAAAGCAGCGGGTTCTTCTGATGAAAAAAAGTTGAGGTGCATTGAATCTGAGTGAGTAATTTGTCCACTTCAACGATGAACAAAAACATTACACCTGACTGAAAGTAATCTAAAACGACTACTGCTTTGTGCTGGACTGAAAATATGAGAAATACAAAAACGCTTTCCAAAATCGCACAATGCCTTATTAGGCGATGACTCATTAGTGAGCACAACCTTCCATTTCAGGGTTATTTAAAAATTCAAAAAGTCTGAATTATTCATGTACTGATAAAAACAAGGTAAGCGTATTCGCTTGAACCTCAGTGAGATTCAAAAAGAATTAGCGCAAAAAAAGACGCGCCTGTTCAAGGTGTTCCATCGTTCGTATAGACTGCTCCTCACTTGTCGCCTCACTTGCCACGGTGACCAATTTTTCGGCAGCAGAGCGCAACGCCACCTGTGATTCTGCAGCCTGTGGGTGGCTTTGACACTCCTGCAATATGAAAATCCTTTTCCACCTCCTATCAGTCTTCTAATATAAGATTTCTTATTTCTTTATCAATCACTATATGTTCAATTCCTCCTCGCAAAAAAATCGGACTTAGTATAAGGATGACGAATAGAACGAAACAGAAATAAAGAAGAAATGAAGAGGAAAATCATCTTTAAGAACCGACAGACCCTGCTAATCAAAACAACAACCTTGCGTAGGTTCCAGATACGAACTTTAAGAGTATGTTGCTAAATACTACTACCCACACTAAACGGGGAGGTTAAAGTTATATTCTTGAACCGCAAGCATTTTTTGTGAATGTCCCAACGAGAAAAGCATATTCTCAAAAAGATGAATCTCCACTTCCGCACTGAATCCGACCATATCAGTACATTCAAACAGTTAGCGATAAACCTAGCAGTAGCCACTAGAAAGCCTCTAGATGCCATAGCACTCCGCTTCCTTATTTAAAGTATGCAGAAATATGTTTGCAACGTTATACTTAATAAAATAGCCGCAATGAAATATACACACAGCTCCAGCTAAAGACTTTACAAACCGCGTATGCGTCGAAGTTTCTACCAAAAAACGATTACACTGACCGACCGAATATATCAACAAGCCACCGGCAATTAAGTTATGCAGATCTTTCCTTTTAACTTTGGGCTTCCAGCTGCAAACGTAGCCTTCATAGCAGGATATACATATATGTCTGCAAGTGGCAACCTTCAGACCTGCCCCTTTTTAATTAGGAAGGGGGCAGATGACGGTTCAAAAAAGAAAGCGCTCATATGTGACCAACAAAGAAGCAAACAACGGAAGTCACCTTTGTCGCATCGATCATTCTGCTGGTCGCTTGGGCAACGGAACGTGCTGCATCCAGCAAACGGTCACGGCGTTCAGGTGCACGATCCGCCTCGGCCTCCATCTGTTCGACAAGAACTCGACTGTGCCGAATCGCGCTCTCACCTTGTCTCACCATATCTTCCGTTGGGCCCTTCAATCCAAAAAAATGCCTTGCTTTTTTCATTATGACTTCGAATACAAGTCTCGAGGGATAGAACGCTACTGTTAGATAGAAAGAACAAACATGTGAAAGGCGGGGAGTGGCTCGCGGGATGACCTGCCCAACATTCATACCCAAAACGATTCCAAATGGCGCAATAAGAAACTTTAGAAAACGCTGAGCATTTCCAAAAAGACAGGCCTATCGTAACAATTTAAAAAATTCAATGCTGCTATCTACTTTTAACAGCTACTACACGTCTCATTTCGCCTAACTCAAAGAGATCAGGTCCTCCATTGTTGGAAGAAAGGCTTTCGTGAGCGCTAAAGGATCCCACGGACTTGGGAATTTCACTCAGCAGAAAATAATAACTCACTGCTCACTGCACTCAAAGGGCGATAAGTTAAAGAGTGCATGCAATTTCTTTTTTTTTTCTGCTTCCACAACAACACATATTCCCTTTCCACAGCAAATGTAAAACCTCCGTTTTCCCGGTATTCGACTAAGTCAATGCTATATCCCTTCAGAGAACGATAAGCAGTTACAAATTAACAGAACTGTTGAAGAGCTCATCATTAAACGTTCGCCTGAGTTCCGACATTTTTCGCTGAACTTGGCGCAAAGGCCTGGAGCTTTTTTAATCCAAAGAATTATTCACGACTTCCTAAGCAGTTAAAAAAATTAACTTATAGATGTTTAAATGGAAGGATTTGTACCACCTTTCTGACAATTGCCTTCCACGACTGTTCCCTTATTTTTTTCTCCCTCTGTTTTCAACCGACAATTGAGATCATTCTGCCGACTTTAATAAACTTCAAACTGCTAGCTTCTTCCTAAATCCTGTCACGATTAAGAAATAAATAAACAACAATTCTCTGCCCTAACCGTTAACTTAAAATTAAAAGAATCTGCCCTCTAAAGCGAATCCCTCTCAGTGACCGTTTTTAAAGCGAAAGAAGACCGTGTCAAGGTAGACTGCTATAACAATGTAACAAGACGTACCTGATATGTGATGATTTTTCTTGATTGGTTCAATATTTGCTCGTACTCATAATTCTCTTGTGTTTCCCTCAACAGTTTAGGCGACGTTTTCACGTGGACCAAAAGGTCATCCAGTGCTGTTGTTACCTTCAAATCGAATAGTCTTCATTAAGGCATGTAAAAAAAAGAACTAGGTAAAAGAATTTTATCAGAATATATTCGACATAGGGATTGAAAGCACTCTACAAGCGGTTCCCTTTATAAAGAGAGTAACTCCGCACATTAGCAAAAACGTCATTTTATAATTAAATCATTAATTTTTACCTATCTTTTTCACTCAAAAAAAAACTGGCAAATAATTTCAACTTCGCAATAATCCTATCACATTTGTAAATGAACCACAATATAAAATTACTGACTAGAAGTCTTCTAAACCATTTACAACTGGCGTCTCCATAGCTCAGCAATGTGGTACTGAATTTCACAGAAACCGATTTAAACAAATCCCAACGACCCGCGTGCATTGGGCGTCAAATTCGGTTAAACGGAAACCGCACTATTAGGTTCTAAAACGTGAATGTGCACCTGTCTAGCTGCCTCATGAATATCGCTCAGCGAGCGTTGCCCGTCACCTGTGCTCCTTGAGCATGCCGCCTGTGCATCAACCAGAAGTTCTTCTACAGCTCTCGCGACCTGTTTTGCAGCCGAGGTGAGTTGTTCCTGACATGCTGGTGATTCTATAGTTGGAGCCACAACTCGTGCACATGCCACCAACTGGGATGTGGCGAACGCGCATTGGGTCGCACTATGAATCACCTTATCCTGCAGAGCTGGCTCCTCACATTCTGCCGAAATCGTCTTCGCACTGCAAAAAAAAAAAACAGTAATACTAAAAACCACAAGCAATCGCAATTTAGTCCCCCGAAACAGAAAAATGAGAGGAAACAAATATGGGTGTTTTGATGGAGCTCGCTCCGTAAAACCTCAAGATCAACCCCCTCCCCCTTTGAAAAATCCACCTCTTTCAGATTTCATAAAAAAAAAAAATCAAAAAAGTCTCTTTCGATATGATTTTTTCGCCTCCCACCTACAGAGAATTAAACAATGACCCACATTTGAACGGCCGCATCTTATCAAGACCTTACCTCTCCTCCCCCTTCTCCGCTCAAGTTAAACAGCCTCCTTCCACATAATAAAACTTCTCTCGCAATCCGAACTCTGACAATCGCATCTAGTCAAAAACTTCATCCCACTTGTTTGTCAAGGACAACAAAGGTTAGACATCCCTCATTTCTGTGATAAAGAAAGTCGGCGATACATCTGGACATCCACCATTGCATCTCCAAGAAAAGTATAACGTCACTGTGTGGTCATTTGCATGGAATAAATTCGACTATTTGCCCTCAAAAACATCGTTGCTTTGCATGAGTAGAATCAATCTTATTTAATACTGCGAAGTTCTGCATCAACGTGGTACTTAGATTTTGAAAAATACTGAATAAATGCTTGAAGGAACAAAAATACCCCAGGAAACCTAACACTAAAGAAAAAATGAAGGTGCTCCCGAAGAATGACAAAAATAGAGCAGAAAAAAAAATGGAATTTTTTCGACGCTTTGGCAATTACGCAAAACGCTATCAAAAACATAAAACAATGGAAGAAGTAACTTCCGCTCATTGCATTACAGGAATAACGATTATAAAACTAAATAATCACCACTTGACGAAATGCAATCCAACAACAAAAAAGGATGATTTTTCCTTGCAAACGTCTTACAGAACAACTTCAGTCGAGAACAGCAACGAACAGGACGTTTGATGAAGACACCTAAAACTTCCACATAAGCATGCCACTTAACTTCAAGTTTTCACTTACGAGTTAAAAACAGCTACGATCGCCCAAAATCATGGCAGCACCAGACTGATGTTTTCTATCTTTTTTCGAACAGGCACTCCACTCACCGAAGTACGAGCTGTGCAGTGGATGTCGCGACGTTCTTAGCGCGCTGCACGAGATGGTCGTGGAAAACACGCGCCTCTCGTGTTGGTTCATCCAGTGTATTGATGACGGCTTGTGAGAAATCACCAACGCGACCGGCCGCCGCCAGCACAGTCGTTCGCTTCTCCTCATGCTCCGGATTGACCGCAGTAAGGAAATCCGAAAATGCACCACACAGCTTCCGGGCTGCGTCCACCAAATCACCTGCAAAGTAAATTTATAGGGTGCTTGCTCACTTCAGGTACTTTAGCCACCTTAGAAGGGAGTTCGAAGTCCCAAATTTCCCTCCTAACTTTTGCAAAGATGCACAGCTCCAGCATTATACTCAAAATTAGACAACACTCATTAATACAATTGATGAATTTGAGTTCCACAGCATGTGCGAGTATTTAATAGTATTCTACGATGCAGCCAACATTCCTTCTCTACATAAAAAACGACAACCATGCAAAGAAGCAAAAAAAATTAAGTTCAAAGGCAAATACCAGCACGGCGTTCGTCAGGCATCAATGCGGCAAGTTCCCTTACACCACGACCCATTTCCGGTAGGTTTGAGCCGATTGTCGCTATTGCAGTGCCTACCCGCGAGTCAATTTCATCGGGAACTGCCGTCAACTGCACTACCTGTGCTGTCGCTGCTCCCATTTGTGCCAACTGGTCACCGACCTAAAACGAGTCACTTCAAGTTCTCTCAGGTAATCTCGGATCTGGTTGCAGCTTAATCAAAGGTGGTTGAATCGCGACCAGCCATGTGATCGTTACCATACCTTATCTAGACGAGTAGGAGTATTTTAAAAAAACCCAGTCAAATCTACCTGAGACGGATCTAATCCAGCTGCGATCCAAAGGAATTGCAAAGAATCGGTGCAAACAACTCCGCGCTCAATGGTTCATCGGCTAAACAACTTTTAAAAACAACCATCCCAATTCTTTACACAGCAAAATCTTGCTCATCGTCCAAGCGGAGACAACCGGAGAGTAGTACAGCCGCAGTAATACCTTTAGATAACCTTTTAAACAATCCGAACCCAACAAACCTTCTGCTTCTCGACCTCAACCTTGGTTTCGACCCATCTTCTCGAGGTGGGGTCGTCAGTGAACCGAGGTAACTCGATCTGAACTGGTTTCTCCATCTCTTCCTCAGCTCTCTCGACAGCACGAATTGATGCCTCAATTGTGCCCACAAGAGCTCGCTGCGCTCTTTCTTGTGAGTCGATCACTCTTGCACGCTGACCCTAAAAAACAAGAACTTGATTTTGCATCCATCAACACAGCCACTGGCTCAAATTTACGCATTACGTTTGGGCTACCAGGTCGCGTCTGCAATGCTCAGGCAGTCGGTCACAACTGTCAAGTTCGGACCTTAATTTGCAGCCACAACGTCCAGACTTCCGGAAGTACCTGCGATCCACGCACAGAAATTGGTTATAAGTACCATTTCTGTGCTAAAAAGTACAGGTCAAAACTTATTAAGCAATGCAGTCAATCGAAAAAAATGTAGCTCATTGCTTCACAATGAATTAAATATGCACGTTAGCAAACGATAATAAGCCGAAAGAAGGACTCACTCTTGAGATCTGTTGCTGCGAGATCTGCCCACTGACAGCACCAAACTGCGCACCGTTGATGTGGCCGCGCTGTCCTGCACCTGAGCCAGGTGTTCTAAGAACACCAGGAATGGCGACACTTCCTTCCATTGCGAAACCTTCTCCAATTTGACCGTGAGCAACCAGCGTTGCACGTGCTGGCGCTACTACATCCTCCAACATTGTCGAACCTTCATCGCCCTACAACGAAATCATAAAATGAAATACATCTACAGCTGAAAGTGGCATAAGAAAATGGCCAATACTGCACCTAGCAAAAAACATCCAGGAGAAAATTCTGACGTGAGTGGAAATAACGCAAAATTGAGCTCGATTTTTATCCGAACTCATTATCACGAAGAACAAATTCCAAAATTTGCGCAAAAGCGATGGACTTCCACTGACCTAGACGTAACTCACCCACCTCAATCCCGAGATGATCCCGCGTTCGCTTCTTTTTCAAAATGATATCAATGTATCCGGCGATAAGCTGCGCGATCTTCTCACCATCTGCCGTCTGCACCGAATAATATCCGTCTTGATAGTCTCCAAAATCCTACAAACAAAGCGATATCCTTACACCATCTTTACAAACGCTCTAACACAGAAAGATCGCCGTACGTTTTCAGTTAGATCATGTTTTTTATATACGAACAGAAACTTATGAAACGCTGATGCTAGACATGAAAACCGAAGAATATATTTGAAAATGCTAAAACGTCGAACATAATCGCTAAAACACCGAGAGTTCTCGTAAAACTTTGACGTCCTCGGGGGAAGGGGAGAGGGGAGGGGAGGGGAGGGGGAAAAGGTAATGGAGAAATATCGGTGTCACATCTTTTACCCAAACGATAATAAACTGTTCGACAAAGTGACGAATTCAAATAATGTTCTGACATTAAAAAATTGACACTTTCACCATAAAACTACTACATTAGCCGATGAAGGTTCCAAACATCTGAAACCATGAATGCGTCGAGAAAAAACTCACTCTACCCTTAGACGACGAAGCATTATGTAGTATTTTTCGTTTATTCATAGAATTCTGACCTCAGGTAATTTTATTCGATCATAAACAATAAAATAATCAACCACGTAAACAATATATCCAGAGCTTTGTAAACCTCCACAAAATATAATTTCTTGCAATAAAAATAGCACCATAACGGTAGGATGGAAGCTGACATCTGTGTAAAGATAGAACGAATCCCGACCAATTTTCTTCGAGTTTCGAGCATTTTACGAAAAAAAATCGTTTAATACTTACGAGCGTGAAGGTCTTTGGTGATGCAGCCCATCGTCTGACCTGTTCCAATGGCCACTCCTGCAGCACCTCCTTGGTGCGTTCATCCACCCGCATCACACATTCCTTGTTGACACCAAGCAGTCTTGGCACCAGCTTGTTCTTCCCTTTCATCTTCTCCTTGACCACGAAAAATGTCACGCCATAGGTGATAAGCGATCGGCATAAGTGCACGTATTTACTCTTCGCATCCAATTCGCTCTTACCTGCCAACTCGCGATACGACTCGATAATTCGTTTCTCGTTATCACGTGACTTCGCATATTCTTTTGGCAGCAATTCACGAAGACTGCAAAATGTCAATTATCAGGATGAGATAGATGACCATTACCAAAAATTACCCGGAAGACGAATTTTCGCCCTTACCTATACTCATAAAAGCAGTTGTCAATGATTCGATCATGTAAGAAGTAACGTCACAGGGAAAATCCCTCAAAAATCGGTAACGAAAAAAGGTGCGTTAAAGGTTTGGAGCTAGAAAAGTTAGAGTGAGTGATCCAATACAAAAAAAAACCAAAAGATTTGTTACATAAAGGTGGGTGTGATCTATAATTCACATACCTCTTCAGTATGTCTAAAATAAGACGCAAGAAGAAGAATAAAATCAGTGAAAAAAACGTCATTCGTTCTAATCGAAAATCACAGGTAACCACAGATAGCACAGCAGCTACTTCACGGGTCAACATAAAACTCAAAGATTAAACAACAAATGTAAAAAATAATGGAAAATTTGCTCTGTATTTTTCTCCGAATGAATAGGCAAAATTTTACTCGAGAAAGTTGTTTCTCTGGCGGCTTTCTTGAAGATCTCCGTACTGAATCTGGCACTGTAATGCTGCCAAGTCGCATGCCATCTCTCGAGTAACAGGATGATTTCCTTGCAGGACGCCCATTTTGCATTGCTCGTAGAGCAAATTCAACTGCACTGGATCGCGACAGTCCACGTTGGTATCGGAAAAGAAGTACTTCCTTCTCAGGATCAGCGTTTCATCGTCACCCACCTGTAATTATACATTTCTCTTAACTAATAATATTTACGCCATATTAAAGAAGGCAAGTAATTATCTTTCTTCGCTTAAGCCCGCCCCACATCTCTAAGCATATCTCGCCACTAATTTCAACTAAACGTTCACTACCTTCACAATGCTGCTGCTTTCAGCTACCATAATTACCGGGAGCGCAAAAAAAAAAAAAAAAAAAAATTGAAGAAGGACCAAGAAATTCCCTCAAATGCAAAAAAAATAAAAAGAAGAGACTATTTAAAACGAAGTATAACCTCTATAATTTTCGCCCATTAGAAATTCTAAAACCTGTGTTTAATACTCTCAAAACCGACAACGCAGCAACGACTTCATAAAAGGAGTTATTAAACCTTGCTGCCGAATAAACAAAGTTTGCCGAGTTTTTATTGGCGGAAGTGACAAACGTCTGACTTTAAAATACAGGATATACAGGTATGTTATCAATGATTAGTCAACCATTACTTACAGATTGCTCACGCAGTGTTTTTCCGTGATCTAGCCAAAGCAGTTCCTCATCAGTGTGCAGCTTTGCCCGTAGCTGCTCCATTTTCTTTTCTTTATTCCGACTTAGAGTGCCGAATCCAACCCCTCTCTCTTCACTTTTTCCTCGTTTTTCCTCACGTAGCGTCAACGTCGACTTCCAGTCTTGCTCTAGCGGTTGCCGCACCTAAATCGATTCTCTCTCTCACAACAGTGGCCAAGTCACAGTATGGATGATTCCACAACGATAAAGAAGAGGCAAAGAGGAGACATGCTGAGATACCTGATCCACAACATGGTCATAACAGAAATACACCAATTTGACAAGGTTTGGAGCGCCAACCTCGTTACCCTCTTCGACCAGCAAATGTTCTTGAGAGTGAGCTGTCCAAAAACTCGACCAATAAACAAATTTCGCTCTATCAATTAAAATATATTTCATGTATAATTCATACCTACGGAGACTTGATCTATGTGTAATTAAATCTGTTTAAAAATACCCAACTATGAAAATGAAGGTGCTACAAATGGCGACTGACGAAAGAGACGCGAAGATGGGCAATCCTTACTCTCCTCCCCTCTCATTCCCTCCCCTCCCCACAGGGGAAAAACCCAAAGTTACAGCCACCAGCTCAGTCACAAGCAAGTGAGGTTATAAAGCCATAAATTTTGAAAATGTTGCTTCATCTCAAACTCAACAATGCTTTCACTACCTCCAAAACTCTGCGCAGTGTATTTAATTGCAATGTTTCATGGGTGATTTCCAACGTTCGACCTCAATTAGATAGAGCTGTGACATCGGTACCATTGAAAATCAGTTTGTGACATCAACTTTTTACTTCAAGCACTGTTTCGATCTCAACTTTCAATCAGTAACCATATCACAACCTAAACTCCCAAATAATTTCCCTGTTTTCACTGGGTTATTCTTTTCATTCCTACTCTCCAACTTCACGCAGACTCCTCTCTTAATTGGATTTGACGCTAAAAACTATTCACAATAAAATTTAGTCTGAGATAGCTTGCAAACTTTGTGGAGGAAAAGAAAGAGTGAGAGGAGAGAAGGAGGCCTAATTGTCACAGCATTTCATCTCGGTTACCGTCTTCTTTTCTATATTATTTCCTTCTTTTTTGACTCAACCACAAAAGGATTGCAATTCGTGATTGCCACCCCCTCCCTCAATGAGAAAAAAGAGGGGAGAGGAGGGAAAGTATGCGGTAATGAGCAACCTCATCATCTATGAATGCGAAACGCACTCACGAAGAGAAAGGAATCCGATTATGCATTGTTAATAACATGAACAAATAATGACTTCAGCTAATCGCATCCTAGTAAAAACAACAAAGTAAAACTGAGACAAAGCGGAGGGGAAAGGAGAATATTCTTGTAAATCATCGATCAAGTGGCAGTGGGAAGACGACAGAACTGACAGGTGGGACGGGGTGGACGGAGGAGGTGCAACTGAGAAAACTTCTTGTCAGGAAACCAGCTGGTCAGACGAAGAGATCGAGCGGTCTAAAAAGTGCGACTGAACACACACTGCACCTTCTTGGTCTCCAAACGATCGCAACAGTGAATCGTACAAAGACCTCAATACGATAATAACAGAAAATCGAAATGCCCTCCTTCCGGTTGGAAACTCATTCTTCAACACGAAAAGAAACCTCAGCCTAAATTAAACTTGACCGGCAAATGACTAACGAAAAAACTGAGGTGTCCATATGAAAAAGTTCTTTCAATATTTTTTCTTAAATAACCTTTTAAGCTTTATTATGATGACAGTATTTTTCACCGGTGGAAAGAACCCGGATAAAAAAAAAAACTAATTACCCACCATCGAGTATTCCTCGTGATTACTGATGCCAATTTTTGAGCAAACGACGAGCATTATTTCACCGACCGGTTGACTCTCGTCTACCATGACAGTCTTCACTGCACCGTCCAGCATACGAACTTTCAGTGCTCGGATTTTCTTCTTATACTCCACCGTATCCTCAAAGAAATATTATTCGTCTACAAAACTGTTACCATAACGGTCCATCGGTTCACTTTTTGGATAGCAAGAGAATTGTCGCGTAAGCAACATTTCAAAGAAACATCTGCTTTCGTAATATAAAGCCCAAATGAAAGGCGAAGATTCGTTCCCAATCGTTTCCTCAATCCCACTAGAGTCGATTCATTAAAACAACAGCGCTCGTCGAGTAATTGCTTAAATAAAAGTAAAGCACTATTTCCTCTTATGATTTGTTAATTCCTCAACAAAAAAAGGCAACTCTCAACCTAAAATAGAGAAACAGAAGTGATTTTCAAACTAAACTATCGATGAAACTACGAGATTGGAAGGCGACTTCAAGCAACAGATGTACCCGATCGATAAATGCTCTCATCGCCATTTGCAAAACGCGCCGAAACAACTAACCCATTATGCATGAAACTATTGAGTTGCAACATAACTTCGGAGCGTTTTTTCATGTTCCCCTTCCAAAATCTATGGGAAAGGAAAAGAGACTCCTTTTCCAGAGTCTCTCTTAAACCAACTCAAAGCAATCTATCAATTCACTAGATACCCCCTTTCATTGTTTCTGACCATTTTCCAACGTTGCGGCAGTCAGTCAATCGCGCAGCAATAGAAATGGACTGTTTCTGAGACAAAAAAAAAGATCGGTCAGCCAATTTCAAAGCTTCCCGTTGTTAGCAAAGCAAATCAAATTCAGCTCCTAGCAATGTTGGCGTCTAAGCTTTTTTGGATCCATAATATAGCTTTGCTCGGTCCGCCGTTTCTCCTTCAACTGCTTTAATTGATCTCCACCCTCCTTCCCATAAAATATTGGCTCTCACAACAATACAGATAAATACAAACCCCATTTCTAACGAGGTAATACTCGAGTGTTCGTCCATTTTCCATCCAAACGCATTTCGTTGGATCCTCCTCTAGACGGAATAAGCCGTATTCCTTTGCTGCAATCACATCTCTTAATCCTCTATTCTTCTCTTGCACATCCTTTCTTTTCCTTTCACTACTTCAACTTACCCTCAACTTGGGCTATCTATGAAGTAATCCACATAGATGGATATTTACAATCATTAACATGCAATAAACCGAGCACAAACAATAGAATGAATTAAGCGGAACTAAACGAATTCGACATAATCACGTCAGTGGATCAGTCACGCTCTACCACCGGCAGGACTGATTCACTGGTGTGATTAAGTTGAATCTCTCTTCGATAAAGAATATATGGCTGCTAGATGATCCTTATGAATCCATAATGATTACAAACCATATTATCGCATTATCCTACTCGCTGAACGTCTGCACCACATATGACACAAAATGAAGAGCAAAGAGACGACCAGCCTATAGACGAAATGAGTTAATGAAGCATAGGGGTGGTAAGAGGGTGGTAACCTCCCCCCCCCCCCCCCCATATTAAACAGGAGGAAGCTGTATACTCGGCAAAACTGCAAAATAAAATATGAAGAAAATAGTTGCCGCCCCAACTGAAGAACTCTTCCTTTTAATATTCATCACTTATCACCATCAACATCTCCTAAGGTGTATCATACTAATGAGGCCAAATCCCTAGCTTTCTTTATGCTTATCAGGTGTTCGACTTTTGGGTCCAAATGCCTACAATTTTTACTCTATTCAACAAAAATTCCTCATGAATAATTAAATAAACAATAAAAAAAGACCCGTACGGTTTATGTTGTTTCCGGCGACCTTTTCGCGAATAATTTTGCATGCATCGAAGACGAGCGTTGATGGTTCGAATTGCATCGTTTTCTTCACATTGTGTTGGTCGTCGCCGCGTGCCGACCATACCACGTTCAACGTTATGACGCCCATCCTTCACTCCCCTCCACCTCTGAAAAAAAAAATAAAAAATAAAATACCATCGCAGTCCCACATAACTACTGCTTCCAGAAGCAAACACACTAGCTTTATTGAGTTTCACCTTCAACAACACAATCAACCCTCTCGAACGAAGATAGTATGGGACGCTTCATTGTAAAACAGTTACACTATAGACGCACGGACCCAATGGAACTGCAAGCTTTTTGCCGCTGAAATAACAAACAAAAACCTTAATAAGTCAGAATATCGTTCAAGTACAGCATATACACATTCACCATGCTTATCTACTAATATACAATTGCAGAAACGTTGAATATAATACTTGTATAAAGAAATTAAAACAGCATCATAAGCACAATAAATAAAGAGCTCCATCAGTTCAATCATTAAGGAGTGGCGAAGAGTGCACGTAAGAAATTTAAGTGGAAATTAAGGTATGAGTTAAATCTGCCATAGATTGGTGATCACAAATGGAACTGCGATCGGCATCCCGATTCAATCCGATCCAACCGTAAATGTTTGGAAAAAAATTCGCTGCAACATTTCCAGCAATAGTGAAAAGAAAAAAAAAAGATATTATAACAACCAGCGGAAAAGCATTCACATTGCGCTATTGAGAATCGCGAATGCATCCAAGCAAATAGATGCAAAGAAGAGGACAAAAGAGAGCAGCGAAAATTTGGCATAGCTCCAAACGTGACCGCAATGATCGTTGCTTTTTTTTTTCGCCGATGGGGAGATTCGCAGCGAAACGCAGCTGCCTTCGTAATATTCGTCCAACGGACGCACACAAAATATAAGAAGGGCTGGCGTTTCGCATTTCCACACGGACCGGATACCTTATTTGATGCCGGTTGAGTCAAAATTGGGCCATTTATCCGGATACCTCATGCTAGACTCCGATTCATTTGTTGTTCCAGCCACATATATCGGGTCGTCGTTTCTCTAAGCCAGCGCTTTGCTGCATTTTCTGGCTTTTTTTTTCAACTCAATGGAGCCTTTTTTGGTTACAAGAAAACCGATATTGCTCGCATTAAAATATGGGATAGTACATCGATAATGGAAGCCAAGCACTGAAATCTTTTCAAATCCAAATCGACGAATGAATCGATGATTGCTGAATAGCATAGCCAAGTCCACGTCTTGTTTTAGGTTGCGCCTTAAAGAAATACCTACGAAGTGTCAGGAGGCAAGGAAACAACAAATAACTCCTCCTTCCCGACGTCCAGCCAATCAAATAGGTTTCCAGAAAATGACCTCAGGTTCCTAAGACTAGAGCTATCGTAATGTCACTGCACTACCGCTTAATTTCGTAACGCCATCCATCATAGCTAGACCATCGTATTTATCACTGACGATGTTCAAAAAACATTTTGAATATGCTTGTGAAAGTTGCTCACGATTTTAAAGAAGCTTAAATTTCAAGAGGGGAATATGAAGGCGAAAACGCATAAGCAACGCGACGATGATGGCCAACCGAGAACAAATAATGCAGCCAAGCAACGAGATGAGACAACCGCTTCCGAAACGCGCCCGCACATCAGCAACTGTTTAACGTGAGGAGAAACTCCCTCGACAGCTATAGCCTGAACCTCCTCCTCAACAAAAGCTGCAGCTGTGCCTCTTACCTACTTACTCCTTCACATCCCCCCTCCTCCCCTCACACTCCCACCCACCTCCCTTGTCATAGCCTTCAGTTTTGCTTAAGCGCATTGATTTCACGACTTCTTTTAAAAACAACAAACACGAATGAACCAAAAGCAACACCTAATAAGGCGCAAATATTAAACCGTTATAAGCAAATTTCAATCTCATCTCACTAGTTAGTGCTATCATGACACACGAAAAGTGCCTAGCCATAAGGCAGCTCCATTATAAGAGAAAATTATGGTTGCAGTAATGATAATAATAAAATAATAATAATAGTAATAACAATAATAATAATAAAAGCGACAATAACTGTAAAACGATATAATTAAATGTAAAGAAAATTGCAACACTCACGACGGATTCCGAATTAGTCAGTCGTAATCTATCCATACAAAGTACAACAAAGAATCGGAAGAACTATGACACATGCCACCGTATGATAAAGGAAGTTTGAGACGTGATTACTCATCGGGAAATAAATAAGATTTTCAGGAAAAAAAACTTTCCCAGGGAAATTTTTCTGTTCATTTAGCATCCTTATGGAACGATTATACCCTTCTAACGTTTTTTTAAAAGTATTATTATAAAACGCTTCAAATATTATTGGGAATTATTTCGCGTGTAGGATTTAAAAAAAAAAAAAAAAAAAGAAAGAAAGAAAAGCAACTGGATTCAAGCTCATCAAGCCATTCATCCAAGAGTAAGTTTGGCTTTAATTATAACTGAAGACTAAAAGAGAACCTGAAACGCTAAGAAATTTTTGCATTTTGGACTCATCTATATCGAATTTCATGAATGCGACCAACTGGCTTATCAATCTAGACATATATACGTCAGTATTTCATTGAGTACATTAAACGCGAAACGTCTCAACACGGTTTTCAGTAACACTAGAGTTTCTGCAGTTATTCTGTAATACACCATATTACCTCGAGTAAACACCCCTCCCCCCCCCCCCCACCTCTCCCCAAATAAACTTTCCTTGAGCAGCTCTTCCTGAAATTTTTAGGCGATGCAATAAACCCTGGTTCAACATTTTCCCCCTCCTTTCATCAGAAAATTAAAAAAAGAAACATATTGTGGTGCATCAAATGTTATGTACTCTTGCTATACGCTCGAAAAACTTCACAAACAAGAACCTCTCAATAAATCCACCGAAAGTCCAGAAAATCTGTAAAACTAAAAACCCCGCCAAAGGCTTTTATTTAAAGTAATACAAACCTGTAATTTTTTTGCAAAATATCACCACAAAACCTCACACGTTATGGAGTATTTATGAATCATGATAATATAGGTTAGTCAATCCATCGATTCTAGGCAGATGGAAATTTAAAATATTAGCGAAATGAATAAATGAATTACATAAATAAAGTAAAAGTAATGAAAAAAAAAAAACGAGTAGGACGCATTGGTAAGCATTTTTGTGCCATTCGACGGGGCACTCCTCTTTGCTATGATGGGCAAATGGCCGTGTGCATCCCTCCTAAAAACGAAACAACCAACACAACCACACTCCATCAATGCAAAAATCACATCTCAACTATTGCCAAAACTAAATATTTCTTATGAGACGATTAGAGTCTTATTTAGATAGTATGTAAATCTTTGCAACCAGACGTACATACATATTTGAAAATATTATAAGAAGGTTGAGAAAGATGTTTTAAGACATTAAGATATTTTATTAGAGTGGATGTTAGCCACAAAATGAGAGCAATAGAAATTGGGGGAATAGCAGAGTGGTGTGCTGCACTTAGGCGAGTCGTATCGACATTTTTGTTGAAGATTGCGTCGGTGGGCAATTTTCACTCAAAGCTTCACAATGAAGCATTTTTCCCACTATTTTCTCCTATACACTTGAGCAGTCGTTTCTTGTAACAATAGGTTATCGTTCTAGTTCTCTGTAAATTTTCAACTATTCACCAAAAAAAAATGTCTGTTCAGGAAAGAAAATTACCCAAAGTTGTACATCTGCGAAAGAAAATTACCCAAAGTTGTACATCTGCGAAAAAAATTACCCAAAGTTGTACATCTGCGAAAGAAAATTACCCAAAGTTGTATATCTGCGAAAGAAAATTACCCAAGGTTGCACATCTGCAAAAGAAAATTATCTAAGGTTGCAAACCTGCAGCGTTATTGGCATCTGAATTGGATCTCGCGCTTAATACCACAGCAACGCTCATCAGACAATATTTCTTATCAAAAGAATAGTGGAATATTTTATGAAGAGGTTATTCTGTTAAGTGAGAACGATTACGATATTTGAGCTATGGTGGAACGTGCCGATGAATATCGATTAGTTAACGGCTCATGTTTAGCTTTAATTGAGCGCAGCTGCGAAATGGATGATCGAAAAATGATGGTAGGATTCTGAACTGAATCAGTAGATTCCGACCGAAAGGAGCCTAAGGCCTAGTACCCCACATCGATAAACTTTCCCACCAGCGATCTACCTTAATAATTACCTACTATATCAGTTATAGACTATAAAAAACAACCTATTCTACCTAACAATTGTATCACCATATTAGTACCACTAACCTACCAGCTGTTCGCCCCACTATCGATTTATCCCACCATTAATTTATTACCGTAATAAGTTATCCGATCCATAACCTACCGCAATGTAATCTATGCCACTAGCGATCTATTCCACTGATAATTCATCTCAATAATTCGCTGTTCCCGTAATGATTTATTCCAGTACTAATAAATCCTTTCAATATCCTTCTAGAAGCAATCAATTCTACCATTCATCTAATCGGTCAATAACCTAACCAGTCGATAATGTGCTCTACGAAGAAACTTTAATATCTAAATCCTACCCCACCAATCACCTATTCCACAAGTGTTAAGTCCGATCAATACTTCATTATTTCGCACAAGTGGGTAGATGAAAACTGCTAGAGGTCACGAATCTAGTTGTAGTTATTCACGAGCTGGCGATACCGGAAATTTGCAGATTCTTATGAATGCCACCATCCCCTCCCCCTTCCTCCAATCTTATTTCTAAAAGTTCTAACGTTCAGCATTCTTATAATTTGAAGTTCAATAACAGGGTAAACAACTGGGGATTTTTTTCGCCTTGTGAGAATGAAGTCTTACTGTTGACACAGTCAATATTAAAGTGGATCCTCATCCTCCCTTGCAATGAACACGTTACGGGAATTCATAAAAGCGCGGTTCTTTCGGAAATGAATGCCGAAGTTTCCGAGTTTCCAGATGTCATCTGCTCCAGATACTTCCGTATCGATGACCGCTCGCAATTTGGCTGTTGAAAAACGACCAGTAAAACAACAAAGTCCACTTGAAACCACTTCCAAATTACCAAAGCAATCGCCGCCTTCTATGATTAGGTGAAATCGCTTACTGCTTCGATGGGAAATGTCATGGAGCAAACGGTTCCAACGTTCATCTCCTTCCGAACTCACGCATTTCGCCTATTACCTCAGTACAATTTCGCATGTAACCTCCCTAAAATCGCTGTTTGTTTGCTTGACGTTTGTTTGGGAGCGATATCGACTCTTTAAAAATGAACAACCGAAAGCCTATGAGGTTTATCTCTTCACTTGCAGAGAAAACGACAGAAATCTATTGAACAAGTCCGTTGGGCTATACGCTGTGTGGCACTCAATGTTATTACGCAATCAGAGCTGCATATTTACAAGTTTTCAGCAGGTTCATAAAGGAAACGAATGCCGTAGCTTAATAAGACAGCTAAACTAAACATAAAATTTGGCAAAGAACAAGAAAGAACCCATTAAACGATACCTCAACAGGTAAGTTTTATTGATGCGTTAATAGCTTAAGGCTTATCACACCGGACTCTTAGCTGCACACGATCATGCAAGACAATCAAGTACTCTAACAGTGATTAAGCGGAAATGTTAAGCCTTTCTTGCAAATTTTCCCTCAACGTTTTTACATACGAGAAATTGTAATTAAGTATCGAAAATGTTTTAGCGTCAAAACTTCTGCAATTCCAAAACTAGTGAACCCCTTATCATCATTCCTATGAAAGATCCCTCAAAGCTCACAAATAAGATTTTCTTAATGTAATCGATTAAATTCATTCATATAGAGATGTTCATAATGTGTTTAATGAGTACTAGTAAACTTAATGCAATTTTGCAAATCAATTTCCATATCACAGTGAATTTGCAAACGATTTCGATCGTCTAGTATATTATCGTTTGCCAACATTGCTCATCACTTTAACTTCGATTTTATTAGAGTCGAATAACTTTTTTTTAACGAATATTCGACTATCACTAAGAAATGAAGTCAATAAAGACTTTCAATGAATAAAAGATACAAAATAGAAGCGAAGTTCGCATTTTTTTTTTAATGATAGGAAAAAATAAACGTTTTATATGCGTGACAGTTATGCGAAACTATTTGAAGTGCAAAATCGCTTTAAAAAAAAGTTAAAACATCCCAAACGATTGAAATAGCGATTGGATGCAATATGCCCATTCGATAAGATATCGCTAACTACAAGTCTATTACCTTTTCATTAAGATATATGTCATAACACATTGGTGCACATATATATATCAAAAACATTAACACTGTATATACCTTTGTTATTCTTTCCGCTAGACAGATACAAATCATACAAAGTAACAATTCAACAATCACTCCTAATGCACCTTCAAAATGGCCAACCACGTTAACGAATTCTCAACAACGCTCGTTTTAGGCTAATTTAACCGGCTCCAAAACAAAACAAAACAAAAAAGAGTGGCCTACAAAATTCATAACACTCTAAATCCTTAATAACTCATAAATAAAACAATTCATTGCAAATAAAATGACCTCAGAATTTAGTGATTCAGATCATATTTTTTAACCTCATTGTTAAATTTGGGCAAATATAGTTCAATGATCGCAATTGCCGAATAAATAAATAGGCGCTAAAATATGCGCAAACTTGATTTCGTCATATTGCGTTTTTTTTCTTTTCGCAAAAATTTGCAAATAACAAAAGAAAGAAAAGTGATATAAATGGTCAGATCTATCATTGAAAATGCGCCAGCTATGTCACATATCTAGACGTCTAGAAGCAATGATGTCTAAAAAAAAATAGACATTATTGCAAGTTTTCCACCTTATTGCAATGATTTAGATTCAATTCAGATATTTGTATGGAGAAATTGTTGATTTAAGAGAGTTGAATTTCGTTGCATTAATTACCGATACTTCTATTTTAACAGTAACGAATATTGCAATTATTAGACTATGCAAAATGTCGACTTTATGTGAAATAAAATCACAACAATATTCTCATAATAAATTTCATAAAATTGTTTATCATCTTTTGCAATTGTCGTATTCTATTTTATCGGAATTTTTGGCTTCCAAGATTGGAATGGCACTTATCAATTTGCACATGAAAACGAATCATTCAAGGATGAAATGCCACACCTGTTAATATCACCTATGAAGCAAATGTCCATAGCTTAATATTTCGGACACTGCCAGACGGTAAAAGTGGGATGCCACTTTCTAAGCACACAAAATTAGTCGATCGGTATCGTAAAATTTAGTTGAAGCGAGCAGAATGTTGAGCATTACCCGAGGCAAAAAAAAAGGGAGAAAAACCATTCAAAATGAAGCGCACTAGCTTGAAAAGAAAATAACATAGCTGGGCAGCATCGATTGTGAGAACACGCCCACGGGCATAGAAGCACAGCTGACACCTAACAATACGCCAGTCACCTACCGTAGACACTTTCGACAACCACGTTGATGAAGCGATAAACATCCCTGCCAAATTTGCTCAAATAAAAGCTCCGGAGCTTTTATTTTTTTCTTTTTATAGCGCTCATCTAACCGGTAATGCCGACAAAATTTTCACGAGTACATTTGCATATATTGTTATAAAGGTGAATTTAATTGTTTTCTTCATAGTTCGCCGCATAACTGAAATAAAATTGAAAAGAATTCATTTCAACGAGGGTAAATAATTTTTTATGATTCACTGACTTCTTTGAAAAACTATTCATAAATTTTTTTAACCTAATTACGCGCAGGTGCGATGATTTTCCTTCATTTGAAATTCCTCAGGTGTCACAAAATTTAATTCCACTTATATGCTACCTTCCAAGATCGTCGGAGGCTCTTTCTAGAATTGCATCCAAGAGTATTTTCTCTCTCAAAAAAATATAAAAATAAAAATAAAAATAAAAAAAAACAAAAATGAAAATAAGAACTCCACTGTGCTTCACTTCATATTATCTTTTAAAACGATAATAGAGACTTAAAAATGAGTAATATTCATCTATGCAAGTATCAATGATCAGCCGGGCGAATGCAAGAAAAAAAGGAGAATTGCATCGTTGACGATTTTTGCAACCGGTTGGTCGTTTAAAGACGCTTTATTACGGTAGTGTTTCTTTTTTTTTTTCGAGTATTGATGCAAACAATTGATTTGCGAACTAGATTACAAATGCTATGAGACTTCTCTTCAGGATTTCCTACTTGCTTATAATTGATGCTCCCTTTCAACTTAGCTAATATCTCAGCACTCTCGTTAACATGCACTGTTTGATTAAAAAAGTACTGCTGTTGTCTAAGTGATCGTCGCAAATTGGTGCGTTTTTTTTTTTTCAAATTAAATTATGTGCAAATAAAAACATATTGCTTTCATGATAATCCAACCTAGCACAATCAACATTTTCTGTCTATCACACCTACCCCTTCCCCTCACTCAACAAATTGCCCTTTGTGAACTCCTGGACCACCCACGAATTTTGTAACTGAAATAGAAGGCACCTTCAAAGTCTAATCTTTTCGGGTTCCCTTTTCATCAGTTGGGATCGTCCAAAGCGCATAAAATTTCGCTGAAAAACTCTCTCGAATCATGGCCAAAAAAAAAAAAAAAAATGCCTCTCTCATAAAAGCGTATGACTGATGCCAGCAGGTTCTCACCGAACATTAGCGCCGAAATGGCAACCACCCAAAACTTAACAGAAATCATGACAATTTTGTGGCAACCATCATCATCCCTCTCATTCAATGTAACGTAAAAAGGTGTAAAGCAGTGCAAAATTCTTCAAAAAAAAAAAAAAAAAAAACAGCAAAAAGCATTTTTTTTTAAAACCATTTTTAAAGAAGTTTTTGTTAACATTTTCCAAATACGATGAAACATTCTCGTCACTAATAGAACATGAATAAAGATAGTGAAGCTTAAAAGATGAAAAGAGGACCTTATCGTTCGAATGAAAATTACCTAGAAATATCTATAGATTAATGAGGCAATGATCGCGTTTAAATATAAAGATATATAATCATTTGATTTGAAACACATATAATCACAAAGCAAATTCATTATATATCTCTTTGCCCCAAACGTATCTCATATTTGATTGAATGACTCCTGATATTATCTTGAAAATAATATCGAATAAAACCTCATTAGCATTATAGAAATGGACAAATGCACCAAAAAAAAAACAAACAAACAAAAAAAGAGCACAAGACTTTCAAATTTCTTTGGTTCAGCTACGACTTCCTTCAAGAAATTTAGACCCCGATGGACTCTATGACGCACTGAATTTAACGACAATTTTCAACTCATTACTTTGTGCATAAACAAATGAACGCCAGAAAAAAAAAGGACAACACTGGGTGAAAGAAACGAAACCAATTTTTGAAAATGTGCAAAATATACGTTATATACAATATTTTCGTACCTGGAATAGTTAAGAATAAATTTCTTCGACATCCGATTGCAGTGATAAAGACGACACGTTCCCAACTTCAATAACTTGAAAAAACAATCAACGCAATGTTAGCATATATATATATATATATATATATATATATATATATATATATATATATATATATATATATATATATATATATATATATATATATATATATATGCATGCTAGCTTCTTGCATTTTTATAAACGTGTATATGGCACGAGTGAGAGAGAATGCTGACGGCAATGCAATGGAACGGAAGCGCGACATGCTCAAGTAGGCGCAATCAGCGCACATCCCCCGGACAATACAATCAGCTTGGTCGCTTCGTCGACGAGCATCACGAACACAGCGAATGCAAACGATTGCTGTTTGCAGCTTTTATTTGTTCGTATAGAAGAAAAATAGTTTACTAGAGCCTTTTACCATCCTCCACCCAACATTCCACCTTGTTCCTCTTTCTTGCTCCTTCACTTTCTCTTCTCTTCCTCCTCTAATAGTTTATTTCACTATTGCTTTTTTTCTTGTTGCACAAGGGTAACCTTGAGTTCCATATTCATTTTATGCAAACTGCAAAATTTTAGGTGATAGATTCCTTTTCCTCATTAAAATTATCAACATTTCGGGATGAGAAGTGTACTGTTGAAAAGGCATATTAATAAAAAGAGGTAAAATTTAGCACTATAGCCATCTTAACTCAATAAATCACGACACAAAACAATAGAAGGAAATACCTACTAAGATGGACTACTTTCGACGATGCTAAATGCTATTGCCTACACTTGTTTATATGAACAAATATCATCGTACTTGCTTATATTAGGTTCATGCGGGATCATTGATGAAATTAAGAATTACCCCTATTGGCCTCCACTGACCAGATGGTGGGAAAAGAGTGTGGGAAACGGGAAAATTTTACAAGTTTTTGCCCATAAATGTAACGCTCATTAGTACGGGTAATTTTTTACATTTTTTTTTAGTGGAAACGAATTTTCGAGAAAATCCTTACAAATATCAATAAGTACTTGGTAAGAGGTTCATAAATCTAGCGATTTGAATCAAGTATACGAAAATAACATGGATACTGCCAATAAGGTTGGCTATCAAAAAATATTTGTATCACGAAAATACATGCTAATTACTCAAGCTTAGGTTAGAAAGGAGGGCTCTATTGGCATATTGTTGCAATCTGTCTTATTATCAAGTTTAAAATTCGACACAGGAAATAGGTGTTTCTTCCGCTTTAACCTTTTGAATTACTGTTATATCATATATGTCTAACTATATAGAAACTTAAATACATATTGCATATATAATTTTTCAAATAAGGCACTTTCTTTTCCTAAAAAATTGTGCAATATTTTTTTTTCTTCTTCTATAGAAATTGAATTTAAAAATAAAGTAACATTTTTTTCATATGTAAGCGGAAATATTCTTAGTATTGAAGGTGAAAAAAATTTATGCTGAGCAAATGACATAATCATATGGATAAAACGCAAAACAACTTTGAAAAACTAAAAATTAACTAATTATAATATTTAAGCAGTAACTCAAGTATACATTTAAAGCCTGGAGTGAAAAAAATATCTGAAATTAGGAATTAAGCAATTCTAACAATCGCTTTCGCTCAGAATCGAAATACAACTTAAAGTCGTTTCATTAGGCGGTCAAACAGATGCAAAATCGAAAGCATTATGGAATAAGAAATACTCGATTACGCTATCGTTATGCTTAGTAAAGATTGCTATACCCATTAGACTATACTGCATTCTACGACGCTACACACATGGTACAACATAATACGGCTTTTGGCAACGAAGCATAGTTTAGTACAGTATTGTATAGCACAATAGAGCACAGTATAGTACGCAACAGTATGATGTAATATGGCCATAGTATACCATAACACAGCGTAATATGTTGTGGCATAGATGAAGAGTAGTAGTGTACAGCTGTGGTATAACACAGCACAGTACAGTAGAGTATAGCACAGTAAGAGGTAGTTTAATTTATAGCACGATATACTGCAGTGCACTATAATTATAATACAGCATAGTTTATAGTACAGTGTAGTACAGTAAACTAGGGCACAGTATAGTTTACAGAAAGTATAGCATACTGCAATACAGTATGCTGTACTATATAATAGTATACAGCAATATAATATAGATAACTAAAAGCACTCAAGTCTTAAACTGAGGGGATCATAACAAGTGGAAAAAATTCTTCAACATTGTCGCCGTAACTCAAAGGATTGGACTACCAAGATTACATCAGTAGTAGATATTTAATTAGCGAAATGAGTCCATTTTTTTGGAGTACATATCACTAATCTCCAAATTTCTTTCGATTACTATAACTTTATGGCATCCATTTCGATGCTAACTCGTAACTTCGTGATATACTTAAAACCGCATTTACAATGCAAATCGATTCCGCTATTGTTAGGGGATTACCTGATAATGAAATTTTTCGATTTACGATGATTTCGATTCAAAATAATCTTGTGTTAGCTTCATAGCAAAAACGCATTCTTTTAGCAATAATTTTTATATATTTAATAAACAATAGTCCATAGAGTGGACGGCTATAAAACAAGAATAAATCTCATGCAAGATTGTTGGAATGTTCTTTTTTTTCCATTTGTTCAGAGAATAAACGCTTGTTTTCAAAGATTTTTGAAATTTTTAAGTGATATCTTTGATTGCTGCCACTTAGCATCGCTTCAATGAAAATTTCACTTCTATTAACGATGGAATTTTTGAGAATGCACAATTATAAGAAATTTCACCGCGAAAAAAAAAAATTCATCTAACGAGAAATGATTTTGCTAATGACATAAAATGGAGAAGGATAAAAATTACTAATTACTACTATTACAACAACTCATAGTAGTATTTAAACATCCTTCAATATTTTCACCATATTATTTTAAGTCTAATTTTATGAACTTTTTAATATAAGTTTCTCATGTATTCAAATTTGTTTTGTGTGGATGACATAAATTGCGTTTTATTAGAACTTTGCTTGGCAGGTGGATGACGATGTAAACGTTATCGGTTGGATAAGCAGGTATACATGCCCGGAAAATGTGTTAGGCTTGGTTCGTCCAGGCGAAGGAAAACCTGGCCAAGGTGCGTATGGTTGTATGCCATATTTTCCTCTAGAGTATGGGTCGGCTATGACTTTATTTTCAAAAGTAACAAGTTAAGTTCTCGCGTTTGTCGTTGGATGATCGAAGGGATCTCAGACTACGCTTTCTCTTTTAGCCTCGTCACGATTTCTTATGCGTAGTTGAGCCTCGCCCAGGACCAAAGGCCTTGGGCTAAGTTTTTCATCTTCTTTGCTGATCATCCAGCCTCTAGCGTTCAGTTGTATTGTGATATTTCACAGCATTTCTCATAAATACTTCATTTACCTTTATGGTGCTTTGTAACTGCTTTAGTATGTGATATAAACGCTCGCAGTCTAAAGCAAAAACTCTTTTTCCCTATACATACCATTTGAAAAAAAAAGGCATGAAGTGAGGTTTAAATTGTGCCATAATAAAGTATGAGTCTACCTTAAGTGGCAAAATATAGTTACAGTATCGTTATATCGTGAGCTTAATCTACTTATATAGCACGATAATAGTATAGTTTGAACATCTCATATTTTGTTTAATAAGCGTTTATTTTAGTCTCTAGAAACGAAAATCTCTTATAATACATTTCACGAAATCAACGTATAAAAAGTGCCCTATTCCTGGAAGATGAGAAACGAAAATGAAGCGTTTTGGATGATGCGCGAGGATCAACGGAGTACATATTAATGCGAAAAAAAAAGAGAATATGCATAAATAAAAGGTGTACATTCAAATTTACCTGTAAGAAACAACGTGACGAATCGCTATCATCCTTCGCATAAATGAACAAACATTATTTTGTTTTAAATAAGCAAAAAAAAAAAAAAAGACAAACAAACAAAAAACTAAAAAAAAAAAGCTAGCGTGAATTCATCGATTAAGAATTAATAAAAATGTTCGAATATCAGCAATGATATGATAAGCGTTGAATAAAGTATGCTTTATCGTTGAAATGTTTTACCTCTATGAGCGAATGCGCCTCTTTTTTTTTTTTTTTTTATTCGCTAACCTTCTAGAACACTTCTGCTATACAATTTGCTCATCTGCTACTTCAAATAGCCTAAGCTAACAAAACTGAAAATCTTTTGCAAAGGAAAAACTGAAAGCTTCTCGATCTCTCATAATTCTCTACTGTTCAAATTATTAAAAAAAAAAAAAAAATTCTCCAGCAAATAAGTATGCATTCCATTGCTTACAATAATAATAATAATAATAATAATAATAATCCTTGCCGTAATGTTAACCTCTCTTTTTCTGCAAGTCGATTGTTCCACTTTTTTTTTTTTTTTTTTGCAAAGATGAGCCGACGGCGACAAAAGACTAGCGCACTTTTCGAACGCTATACAAAGTATTTGCTTGCTCTCGCTGGTATATTTAATATGCAAATTAACTTATAAAAATTTTCTTTAAAATGGAACCTTTTTAGGATACGGGAAATATATTCCATTTTCAGTCTTTCGGAAATTTTATCTCATCTTCAAATTTCAAAAATTATTTCATAAATATAGTAGCACTAAAATTTTTTTAAAGCCTTAAATGAGAAAAATTCTTCGCAGCGAGTGAAAAGATAGAATATAAGTCCGAAAAAAAAAAAACGATCGTCTTCTCGAAAAAACAACAACTCCAATAGGATAATGGCTCTTTTTTTATTGCAAAACATTTGCAATGATGTGATTTTTCTTTTTTTTTTTTTTTTCTAGAAAACGCCTTTAAAAACTCGATTAATTCAACTTGGCCAACTTTTTAATAATTTACAAAAGAGACTTATAAATGCTCTATAGTTTCATTAGCTAACGAGTAATAATAAAAGAACTAATAATTACCACTTTAATTGTAAGCTTATTTCCGGTTGACATGTTTTGGACTAATAGTGAACGCTGAAACAAAAGTAGCGCATATGACATCGACTAGATTAGGGTAGGCGATAGTATGATAGTATGCCGTATAGTCTGCAGGCTGTATTAAACGTGACACCCGATCACAACTAAATAGCATCCACTCGCGTAACGTAAAAACAACTTATTACGTCGACATTATTAAATTTGAATATATTTTCTAAGCAATTGTAATTTATTAGTTACAGTAGGAAAATATATGAATAAAAGATCACATCGTTGAGAAATGTGGACCCGTTTCGAAAGGAATGCTGGAAGCAATGAGTGAGGCCAATATAGGACGCAACAATGTGGTGGGCAGCTAGCTTTAGCTAGCTCTAGGCTCTATGCTCGTCAATGGGGCCAGGGTGTAAAAATGTTTTCGGGGGGACTGGCGAGTGTGTGTGTATGCGCGCGTTGTTGAAAGTGTGCGTGCGGGCCGAGACACAAGAGCACATCATTGCAGCTGCGGAACGTAGAAATAGCCAAGCTTGCACAACTATAGCTAGCCAATGCTTAGCCAACGATCGATGCACGCAGCTACTAGTCGACAAGACGGTCGCTATTGCTGGCAAACGTTTCTGGTGAATCGTTTTTCCCCCCCATCATCTTGCTCGCTATATTCTTTGACAGTCGCTAAAGCATTTTCCGATGAATAATTGCAAGCTAAGGAAATAAAAGTATCGAAAACTTTCATGTTTCAACACTTCGAATTGTTTAAAAAAAAACTACATGACTGGCATAAATTATACATTATATTAGCGCTAAAGTAATGAGGACCTTTAAAGGCGAAAGAATTAGGGAATCCTTAGTAGTGAGAGCACAAGAGGTGACTATGATGGAAGTTTGAGCGAAAATACAAAAGTTACTCATAAAGGTGCATTGAAACTAATAATGCGATTTTTTCTAATATGAATTTCTGAGAAATAAAGTGATAATATCTCTCTCTCAAAAGTTACGGATAAGCGACTATAACTTGAAAATCTCTACCCATTAGTCTCAAGGAATGGGCGCTTTAACCCGATAACTCCCCCATTTCCGTATATCGTTGCGATGAGGAAGGTTAAATCTGAGGAGAACTGAGTTTATTTGGGGATTACTGAAATCTTCCTGAAGAATTGTTTTGCTAATGAAAATAAATACGCAATATTAACGAACACAGCGTCAAGCAGAAGAAAACTGATATATAGCGGTATAGTGATTGTTGAAAGAATAAAGCCGAAAAATGATCTTGCCAGCTTCTTAGGTGCAGCTTTAAGTGGACGACTAATTAAAGATATTCAAAACAACGAAAAAAATTCCACGATCATTTTTAAGGAGGATGAACGGACGAGAAACAAAGGTGTAGATCGGAGAAGAAATGTGCTCATCAACAAACAAAAATGTAGACCGGAAAAAAATGTGGAGAAGAAAAGAAAAATATGGATAGCCTCTTCTATACTCTTATTTTCAATTGTTATCAATCGACTGAGCATTTCAAAATATGTCTATGTAAATATGAACTCATTTTAATTCAGCGCATCATCGATTTTAGTGACATATTAAAGTCTCTATTTTATTTTTGCATATTCTATTTCTATAGTTTTATTTTTGTTTCATTTGAATGTTAAAATATGTGCGATAAGTTGAAAAAAAAATATATAGCGCTTAAAAATTGAACGAATGAAAATATAAACGATTAGAATTAAAAAAAAAAAAAAAACTTTTTTTTCTTTTGCATTCTGAATAATCAATACATGAAAAGTTCATAGCAAATTTCGGTTGGAAAAATGCCGCTGATGAAAATTTTCTACTTTCTCTAAAAACAATTAACTCGATGGATAATATCTGCTGTTTAATGAGAAATTTGTCGATTGCTCAACGATTTCTCGCACGTTTGCATATTTTATACGTTTATTAACTGCAAATAGAAGTTTATAATTAAGAAAAATCTATTAGATTTATTGAGTCTAATTCTTCTAGTACAGTGAGTATATTACGCTTCGCATCACTCCTATTGTCTATATATCTTCGATTATTTAAAATTTACGCTAGACTGGTGACGAATCTCTTCATTTGAATAAAACTCACTCTAATATTTGCTCTTTTGGAAATTTTCAAGTATTCGCAAATCAAAACTTCCGGTCTGAAGCTTAATGCTCGATTTTTGGATAAAGTTTATTCAAAAATGAGGCATCCCAATCAACTTATTCTTTTCAAAAAACTCTTGAATAGTAAATTCGTTTCCTTTGAAGATTGATATAGTTTAAATTACTTGAATTATAATTTTTTTTTGAAGAAGAAGAAAGTTTAAATCTACCTCAATTATCAATAGCTATACCGATATATAATATTTCATTTAGCATATTTAAAACTTCTATTGCAAAAATTACTTCTACGTATTACGAGTAAAAGTAATCAAATCTATTATTAACATCATATATCAATAATATTGATAATGTACGATGCTATCATCAACGACACATGATACTTTTTGCATCAGATATGTTTTACTAATATTTCAATACAACAAATCAACTTAAATCCATAAAAATTCTTTTCAATTCATATTTCATTATTATCGAAGTAGTTTTCAACATTAACGAGTTTTCAATTGCAAATATTCTCATTTTATCGATCGCATCAATGCCGCATCTTTCCAAACAATTTAGAATCTTATGATAGCATTCTATAATCTAAATTATTACATCGATCAGGAAATAATCGTAAAGCCCCCGTTCTTTTAAGGATCTCTTATTATAAATATTGTTTCTCGTGACACACAAAGTGGAAAAATTTGTCTCCTTCTGTGTGTACGTTTTTTTTTGGGGGGGGGGGGTGCTCTAATATGTCCGAAATCGAAACTAAAAAACAAAAGAATTTCCACCTTGTGATGTTCTTACGATTTCAAGCTTCGCAAATTAATGGTAGAGTTTATCCATAATGCCAATTGCTCTTTTTTTTTTTTGTGATGGCTCAAATGCAATGCTGTAAGCACAATTCCGGCGGGAAAGGAAATTTTTTATAGCAGATCTTAGGAAAGAAATGCGATAGATGCGAGAATAAAAACAGTTTCGAGCGTTTCACATGAGAATTGAGCGCATCAAATTTGAAATCTTTTTTGAAAAGTTTCACAATGAGGGATTCATCTAATGTCTTCAAATGATTGTAAACAACTCTTATTTCAACAAATATTATCTTAACTTTCCCATGCAGGTGCACTTTATAAGTGATACACCGAGAAGGAAGAAAGAAAGAGTATGAAAGCGAATACTAGCTTCATAGGAAGGTCAATAATAGGTAATTCAACCTAAATTAGCCTTAATGAATTTCAAGCAACACATTTCATACTACCTCTCAATTTATTTACATCATTGGAATATTGTGACATTGCAACTGAGTTATGCACCATCAAGCTTGGGGCATATAGTTGTGTTGCGCACAACTAACAGTAACGTATGTGAGCCGCATAAGATTGGACTAAACACAATTCAACCCGAGTACAACCGAGCCGAGCACACAACTGAGCCAAACACAATGAAGACGTGCACAGATAAGCCAGGTACAACTAAGCTAAGCACAATTCAGCCTAGCGCAATTGCGCAAAGTATAACTAAACTACGCATAATTGAGCCAGGAAGCACATTCGAGTCAAGTACAATTGAACAAAGCACCAATGAGCTGAGTATAACTGAGCTAGGCCTTAATGAAAACAATGCAACGGTGTTGGGCACACTTTAGCTAAACACGCTTGAGTCAAGCACAGTTGAGTCGAATACAATTAATCTGTGCACAATTGAGCCCATCGCAACAGTGCCAAGTATAACTGGGCAGAACACAATTGTGTCGGGCCACACATTTCAGGCGAGCATAATTAAGCCGACTACAATTGAGCCATACACAATTGAATTGAGTACAATTAACTCCAATACAACTAAAGCCAGCGCAACCGCACAAAGTAAAATCGAGTCGAGAACATTTTAGTCAAATACAACTGAGCCAAGACAACTGAATCGAGTGCAACTGAGCCAAGCACAGTTAATACGCGCCAGCTGACTTACACACGTTTAGACCAAGTAGATTTGATTACGCACAGCTAAGGGCGGATTGGATGGGGGGGAGGGGGAGGGGAGGGGGGGGAGGGGGAGCACAGTTCAGCCGTCCGGTGGTATGCATAACATTTGAAAACAGGGATTTTCAATACAACCGCTCGCTGGGTGCCTATCTGCATATAAAGGAGAAATCAAGACCCTTATGCATATTGCTATTGATGGACGTTTCGCCTTCAGCGCTATAATATGAGCGCCAGTAAGCATGCAATACTTTTGCACGTGGACAATTTTACTGTAAGCAATACAATGCCAGATAAGTTGCTATATGACAAATTCCTGCGCGGACAGTTGCGCCGTAAGCATTTAGGTGCCGCAGCAAAGGTGATATGATGATACATCTACTGGATAGTAGTTGCACCGTGGCTACTTTTATTTCTTCAGCCCTCAGACCGCATCGCGTACTAGTTTTTTCATGGCCATATTTGGTATGTGGGGTGTTTGGAAGGATGTGCTCATGCGTGTGGTTTGAGGCGGTATGTCATGAATGCAAAAATGGAAAATCTGCATAAATAGTTTTTGTACCGGAAGGTATTCAATGGGCTCAAAGATAGCTAGTTGCTGATTTTCACGTCCTGTCTAGCGTACACGGGTTTTAAGGAAATATGGAGGTTTTCTAAAGTCCTTCAGGATTTTACACGGAGGACAGGGCCTTTCCGATGCCAGCCATGCTCCTGGAAAGCCATTCGGAAGATGTAAATTAGCCCAGGATTTGTTAACCTTGTACGAAACACAAATCGAGGAACTCTGCATTTCAAAGATGAATATTTCTTTGCCAAACTCACAGCGCGTTTGGCGGATAGCCGTCTGAAGGTAGTTACTGTGAAAAGTAAATAACCATCTTTCGATTCGGAAAAGTTTTATGGTGGGATTTTATGGCTACTTTAGAAGGTGACTACAAGAGCAGAAAACTTGTGCCCTGGCTAATTTATGAGCAATCCAGGCCCTAAACTTCACTTTTGCACCTGAATTCATGGCGATCACACGAATTCCAATGTCTTGGTAACCAGGTGGAGAGGATGGTGCGCAGTTTATCCACAAGCATTATTCTGGCACGTCCTTCTCCTTGGCAAGATGTCAACGCTGACGTTCTTCCATGCAATTATTTTTTGCAGATCAGAAATCCAGGTCAGACAGTCTCGAGACTTTCGTGCCTCAAGGTGAGATCTATCCGAAGGTGTAGATTTTATTGGAGGAATGATTTATAGTATTTTTAAAGAAAAATTTGAGTAAATCTTCATGACCTCAAACAATTGCAATAGCTCAAATACCTGTTGACGTAGATTTCGTCTCTTCGATAATGAAACCTCCAGTGATAACAAAGCACCCCGAAGTCAGAGAACCACAGAAGACTTCCGCATTTTGGAAGTCGAGAAATTTCGGCCTTGAACTGTTTCGTTTGACGGAAAATCAAAAGTTCCTTGGAATAGTTCGTGAACTATTGTTAGGCTTCATTAAAAAAAGTCATGGTAGCTGGAAATTCTATGTCCTGTATTAATTTATAATAGTGCTATTAAGAGGCAGCCCACATCCCGTGCTGGATCAACCGTTGAACACCTGATGTTTCCATCCCTGGATTCGGCTTTCGAAGTTGATAATCCCGAATTCGTCTGACAGATTTTTGGTCGTCTGACAGATTTTTGGACATCTCAGTTTTTAAGATTTTGGTGGTCTTCACTCTAGGACGATGTAAAAGCTCAATTCAGGCTTGAGACACGAAAATTTTTGCCTAATTATGATACATCAGCTTATTTCTCGTTGTCATATCCACCAAGGAGGTTTGCCCCCCAATAATACAAACAACCTATGCATGAGTGGGAAGTACACGAAATGTTACGCTGAATTGCATTTTGAATAATTCAGCTTGCTAGACTGCCAGGTGGGTTTTTCAATTTTCTAAAAACTCTCAGAGCCATAGATTTTCAAAAAACTCCGAACTGGAAATCGCACCATTAAGCATGCTGATGAGAACTTTCTATAGCCGAAAAAAAGCATCAGAACAATCATGTCCTGACTTTCAATCATCAAAAAGATATTCGTATGGGAGAACAATTTTAGCATTAGACTAATACTAAATGAGAAAGTGCGTACCTCTATTCATTGCTTGCCTCTCAAGTTGCATCAAAATTAGTTCATTTAAAATGAAATAAACTCCAAAAAAAAAAAAAAACGTTATGCCAAGTCTTCAGTGGATTCGTTTACATCGTGTAATGTTCAGTCACTTTTTATGAGAACGAAACACATTCAGATGGTTTCCCTCAAGAGTTGCTGTAAGTTTCGAAGTGAAATATTCACTTATCCTTGGGAAATTCAGCTAATTTTCTTGTAAAAATCTAATATGTACCCAACTAATATACACATTCCAAGCAAATCTACCAGACTCGCGCCCACACCAAAAATTCCCCCCTCCCCCCCTCCCCCCCCCCGCTTCACCTTCCGCCATATCCTACACATTCTTCTCAAATCTTTCCAACTTATTTTTATATTCGCCAAGCTTCACCAAATCAGTCAACGCAATAAAAACTTCTAATGAATTTTGCTCTATTATAAAAACTTTTATTTTAGGCGAATTTCAACTAGAACACAGCCAAATACTGTAACTAAACCATTCCATACGTGAATACTCTATGGTGAACTTTCTGTATGTCTTTATGGTCTCATATGTAGATGACATATGACGCCAATGTGCCATATGTTCGTAAATGCACGATTACTTAGTAAGAGTTTATGTCGTAAAGCAGTATGCGGCTCAACTGCGCTCATCTCAACTGAAATATGGCCATTTTTTTTTCACTAAATTACTCCAAACATCGTGAAACTGAATCGTTTGACATGATCCGCTTGAACTTGTTGCCGTCAAATAACACACTGGACAACGGAAATAAAACACCACATATTTCCACTCAGCGATGATAACCACTTCACGCCATTATTATTAAAATCAGGCAATCTTTAAGGGCGTACTGTTTGCGGAGTTGCAGTAAATTATTTTGATAGAGTGCAAAACCTCCGAATTCCCTGCCAGTTGTCGCAATCAGCGAAAAAATTGAAATTCCCCGCATACTTTTTTTTTTTTTTTGCAGATAACAGTAATCGCCTTGTTCCTTCCTGTCCATCTGCGCACAAGTCTAATCTCCATCCAGCGTAGAATCATTATTCCCTGATCCGGGAATAAGAGCCTCGAAGTTATGTCATGCAGTGACAATGAAAAACTACCTGACCTAGGAGAAAATCGAAAAATCAAAGCGGCGAATTTAAAAACATGAGGTTTAAAAAATGGAAGATCAGTCTCACTTGCTAACAAAGAGTATATGGAAAGAAAGAAGGAATTGCTAACAATCGCATCAGTGACCTACAAAAAGATGATGCTAATTCAGTATCGAACTATAAAGTACACCTCAAACTTTTACCCTCGTCGAAATGTAAGCTAGTGGAATTGCTTGTAAGATGCTATAAAAGAGCTGTGGAAATAAGAAGTGAAATGAGCCTAAGATAATAGAGGCCCCTCTTAGTCAATTATTTTACTGCCATCATTTTTGCTGAATTATGTGGGAGGTCTTCAATAAAGCTTCCTGGTATTCTTTCTTATTCCCTACAGCCCACCAATGTACGGCATCTATAACCGCGCTTCCTATTATTAAAATTTTTCATTCGAAGAAAGAAGGAACAACCTGAAACCAACACTTATTTTTTGACCATGAACTTCAACGGTGAAAGCTAGATGCCTCCTACCTCACAAGGTGAATACTTACAGACTGAAGGTTAATAAAGAGAGCAACGATACTCATACTATTGTTGAGAAAGGATGGCGACTCTGAAAAGACTTCGCTCAGATCAGTTCTCTAGTCTTAAGCAGAAGCATCATAAATTTCTATGCTCTATTTGCTCGAACAGCGCGACTTTAATGCTCCTTTTTCTTGCGGGATGACAAAAGGAGGCTCATAGTTAGGAAGAGTAACGAGGAAAAGGAAGAAAGGATGTAAGGGGGCTCACCTAATTGGAAGTCTATTTTTCTTGGCTCTCTAAATTGTGCCTGAATAAAAAAATAATTCAAGCGCTTAGGCCTTATCTAAATTAATTATCGATTTTCGCGTATAATAAAGCATTGGCTATATTTATTTATATGTTACGATCATCCGCTTGCGAAAAAATTTTTTCATTTATCATCAATTTGTTGACTTTACGCTCTTTAAGAATTATTTTTGGAATTTCCCTGTCATAATTTTAAAATGCTATAGCCATTACTCTCTTTACTTCGACGCTGTTTTTTGTGAATCTCTCCAAGAATAGACTATTTACAATATATGCAATAACCGGTTAGCGATCTCAATTGTTTCCTCACGCCAAGACAAATAGGCGTAACGCTTTATCAATTTCACGCCCTATATTGGACCTCGAAAATCCGTCTGAATCGCCTTCAACATCTTGCCTCAACGCTTCAAAAGCTCAAAGCATTTGAACTTTTGATTGATGTTTCCGTATGACGAGAAATATATATATGGAGAGTTGAAGCATCGATGTCAACGGAGGCAAGATGCTGTAGGACAATGGATATCACTACTATAAATTGGATCATTCCTAACGTAGTATAATACCTCCCGACAAAGGAACAAATTGAACAAATGTAATCCTCAACAAGTGATGTTGTTTTCATGGAATATATGCATAGGCAGAAAGAATGTACATACCGAGTGGGGTCGAGTATATCGTGGTGACATCTGTTGGGAAAGCATGTGTGGAAACAAGCGGACGCCAAGCAGGCGGCACGTCGTCGAGTTGTTATGCGAAGCCGAATGAAGCAAATTGGGAGCGCGATTTTGAAGCGGATGAGCGCGAGAAATTTGAAAGAATAATGCGCATGGGTGCTGCTGTTGACTGCCTGCTTAGGAGCTGTGTGCGCCCATACACACACAACACATACATACACACATACATGCATAAGCAGAGAAACCGCTTCGAGCTAGCAATCAAGGCAGCGGAAATTCGTACGCAGAAGAAAGCGCGGCAGCAATCAAGCATCGGATGCTGGAGGGAAGAGTAGGCGGCTGGCTGCATCAGCCTGACACTTTTAGTTGGTCGGCTTTTGGATGACCCGCGGGGAATTGTCACAATGAGGCGTCCACTCGTTGAGACTAGTGAAACTTTGTCGGCTTCGGGGTTGCAGGGATGATTCTCTGTTCCCGCGGGTCGCATTCCTCTCTTCGACCGCAAGCAGCTTGAAATACGACAGCCAACTGAGATTTGCCCGCAACATCCATCTGCCCATTCACGCGAACTGCGCCATCCTTCATTCCACACTTCCATAAAGGATTGGCTACACTGCCGCTAACCCTCCTATTTGACTATACCAAATAGCGTCTTCAATGATGTCGTCTAGATCGCAATCGGAGCGCCATTCTCGCAATATGCATACACACTATTTTGCTCACTTTACAGATGAGGCTTTCTCCATTAACTTATATCATGTTTATACTTCACGGCACCAGGAATCACGAGAATACCATTCTAAGAACGCTAAGGAACTAAGATGGCGTGGATTAATGACAATTCTAAGCTACAGCAGCAAATCTGTGCTTTGGACCACACACCGGCAGTTCCCCTCATTGACTTTGCATTATACAAACATCATCCCAATATAAGCATTTCATATGATGCATTATGCAAGAGTTTTGTATTTAAATATGAAAGTCTCATTCTTCCCAAGGAAACACTCACAAAGCAGTATGAATTCGTAAAAACGCATTATAGTACAGCTCGCAAAGTCCCACTTAATTCGGACGCGACTTTTTAGAATAGGTAGCCGAAACAGTCTCATAGATTTATACCAGCTCGTTTTAAAAGTGCACATATTTGTGCAACCAAATTATATATATATATATATATATATATATATATATATATATATATATATATATATATATATATATATATATATATATATATATATATATATAGCGTCATTAATATAACATCCCGAAAAGAAATCCTCGGTAGGAAATAATAAAGAATGGCATGCCATTGCATATTCAACGTCCCTTCTGACAAAAAGATAAGATTATTATGAACTTTTCTGCATCCGACTGTCTTTCTAGGCTCAATCATTTCCGCGAATGATAAAGCAAAATTCGCTATCCTCGCAACTCTTCCCCTCTCCATGATATTTTCTGCTATTGAAACATGATAACATTCTTTCACAAACTTTCCACTTAAGCTGAGATGCTCACAATAAAATGTAGTTATTCCATTCATGCTCTCAATAACTGGACTTGCCAAGCTGGATGGAATTTCGCTGAGCGTCAAAACAGTAACCACGAATTCAACTGAGTTACCTTTCCCCACACGAGTGATATTTGGATTCTAAGAACTTGCTTCACATTTGTTTGAGGGAACTTAAAACTAGGAAACGCTTTTATTAATATACGTAAAGACTGCAACGGATCTTTATCCCTCAGCGCCGCTTGCTTGTTCAGCTATTCTTTATCGTGGCCGCATACCATCGTCTTTCACCCTCTTTTGTCAGAACTCAGTACCCGAATAGCCGAAATCCCGTGCGCATCGCGTCAGGATTTTGTTCATCAACCTGCTGAACACTTCTTACTTCACTTTGAAGATAGCACCCAGCCTTCCATCTGTTTTAGAGGCCGTTCTTGACAATATCTCTAGGTGATTTTGAAAAGCGCACGAAACGTCTAATAACTAGTTCCTTCCTCTCCACCACCCTTTTTCTTTTACTGTTGAAATTAATGGAATAACTCCAAAAATAATTAGCAATTCCTGACAGTCGGCTGGCTGCAACGATCACTACTCAACAGTATATAGCGCTCAAACATAATCTAAATCAGTATATGCTCCGCATTAGAAAGTTCCGCCATCGCCTTACGTTCAACTAACAACCCTCTTATCGTTCCACTTTGCAGTCTTAAACATGCTTTCATTATTGTTAGCTCTTTGTTGAAAAAATTAACGATTTCTCTTAAGCTTAAGTCTACAATTACTTTGCAAAGAATAATAGTTAAGTGATCAACGACCACGATTTTAAGCCCTTTTGGTTCTGTTTCCTATAAGGTAATACGAGGTGATGAGGTGATATAAGGTAAAATTCGTCTAACAATGAAGGGGAAGAAAATAAAACGAAATTAACTTGCAAATCACAAATAAAACCTTTATGTTCAAAAGTAGCTATTAGCGAATCATTGTAAATAAATCATAACATGAACGAAAACGCACAATGCCAAAAGTCGCTATATTTACAGTCTAAGATTGTGTCACTAGCATTGATCTGTTACGAGGATCTCTTCAAAAACAGCACATTCTGCGCCATCAAAGTTCTCCTTTGCCCGGCTATTTCCGCGCTCATTTGCTGCATATCGTAACGTCTCGGCAAATGTTCTCTTCGCTATATCATTTCGCGCATAACAATAAAACCTGTCGAAAGGTGAAACGAGATAAGTGATGTGTATTGCATTTCCGTTCGTGAAATTTCCGACGTTCAGTGCAAACACCTGCACAGAGGGTGGAGTTGCCATCTGTCTGTCACAATTATAGCTTTGCATCAATCGTTCTTGTTGCCCTTTTTTTTTCAACCTTTCAAATAGCACACCTATAGTTGTGGTAATGAAAAAAAAAATGATATAGGCAACATGATATCTGCATAAATAACACAACAAGTAATAATGCATCTCTTTTTGAAATTAACTACTTACAAATTTGCGCCGAAAAGTTAAATTTTCCTCCTACTGTCATTTCCATTAAAATAATATTCAAAGAGGTGCCATACATAGTTGTTGACATCAACGGCGCTCATACACAATTTCTCCAATCTGATTTATCGGTTGCATAAATTCAATAATACGCAATAATGTGTTTTCCTAAATAAACGATCGTTTTGCGAATTCCGCCTAGAATATTCGTTTTAACCATCTTCGACTCACTAAAGAAGAAAATCTCATTTGAAGATTTCGTTATAGCATTAAGCTTCAATTAACTTATGAGAAGCACAGATTAATGCAACGTATAGATTCTTTGCCACTAAGGATCATGAATCTCGTTGCAGTTGTTCATAAACTAACGCCACCGATCATAAACAGCTAAGCAGTTATCGTAACCGCTTGAAAAAGTAGCACAGACACTAGCTAGCACAATCATATATGAAAATAAGTCCTCTCTCCCCATGGACTTTCAAATGCCGTCTCCCTTCGATACTTCCGTATCGATGACCGCTCGCAATTTGGCTGTTGAAAAACGACCAGTAAAACAACAAAGTCCACTTGAAACCACTTCCAAATTACCAAAGCAATCGCCGCCTTCTATGATTAGGTGAAATCGCTTACTGCTTCGATGGGAAATGTCATGGAGCAAACGGTTCCAACGTTCATCTCCTTCCGAACTCACGCATTTCGTCTATTACCTCAGTACAATTTCGCATGTAACCTCCCTAAAATCGCTGTTTGTTTGCTTGACGTTTGTTTGGGAGCGATATCGACTCTTTAAAAATGAACAACCGAAAGCCTATGAGGTTTATCTCTTCACTTGCAGAGAAAACGACAGAAATCTATTGAACAAGTCCGTTGCGCTATACGCTGTGTGGCACTCAATGTTATTACGCAATCAGAGCTGCATATTTACAAGTTGCAATTGTGTTTACGCATAAAACGGCTAAGACGAGTGCTTTTGAAAAATTCTCCGTGCATCATTTTGCAATTGTTGTGTCCCGTTAATTGCAATTTCAGTTTTCGATCGGGAATAGAGTGAGCAAATTGATTGGCCGTTGTCAATTTGTGATTTATCAAATAATCAACGATAAACGCCACCATTACTAGAATTCAGTTGGTATCGACCGAATGTGCTTCGAATCGATGTTGTTGTTCCTCCCTCTCACATTTACCTCTATCAATAATTATCCGTTGATATTTCCGCCTATGTTTCACTGTCCTAATGATTGTAAGGCTTTTCAAGCACTCTCATATTGTAGTCGCTTTCTCATTCATAAATATGACAGAATCATGCGCTCATTATCTAAGCGAAGAAAACAGGTGTCGTAAAGGTGATACACCTATGAATGAATATCTTCATGGTACAGTATACACAATTTCACCATAATCGGAACTATGCTAAATGTAAAGTGTATTCTACAACATTTCAACGTATCGCTGCAATTTCGGAAATAAATTTACGCCTAAGTAATTTGGAAATATGCCACTCTTATGAAGAATTTCCGCAGAACAGAAGTGAGTTTAAAGTGTTGGTGGGTGGGAATTTTTGAAATGTAAAGCAACTGTGCATCGCTTGAAGAAATTAAATTCCTAGTTTCGATGAGATTCTCGCATTCCATACGCCTCATGGGAACTATCAATGCAACGTTTTCGCGGCATTCACGAAGAACTTCACTCAACCCGTCAAATATCTCCATTGCTAGCCATCCTCAGACGGCGTCTTAGTTAAAGTATTCGCCGCATGCCACTGCACATTTATTTCTGGATCGAAATGAAAAATCCCATTGAGGGGGGGCCGTAGAAGCAGTCATCTATCGCACAATTTCAAATAAAAGCCCCTTGGCTTTTATGAATTTCTGTATTTTTTTCGGTAGGAAAAATGGAGGTAGTAGTCCCGGGAAAATTCAACGGAGCGGTTAGTAAAGAAATGAGAGTATGGAGGAGGGGGGGGGGGGAATAGGCTTAATCACAGTTATAGCATATCCAAATTCGATGAGGCAGAACTAATTCATTGCCCATATTAGATGAGGAAATGTATAAGTTTATAGTTTAGCTCATACGTTCATAAGTCACTCTGAACACGGACACTATAATGACCCATTAATATAGGTCTATATTAATACTAGTGATCTCATATGGAATTACCACAATATTGGAGTCTTATTCAAAAATTCTTCTCCTCATTCAATGAGTATATAAAATTCTTAGTACACTTGAAAAATTGATGCATTTTATCGATATGCAGAAAACTCGTCAAAGAAAAAAAAAAAAAAACAAAACAAAACAAAACGATGACGCTCCAATAAATTGTTTGCAAGAAGATAGGACTCAAAGGATAATAACTAAGAAAGACATATGTTATGAGAGAAATTAAACACTTTCATAGAGAAGAAAATCAGTTACTAGTGAAGTAGCACTAGTTGATAAAACTAACAAGATGATTATATTTAGATATATATCGTAACGATTGCAAAAAAAAAAAAAAAAAAAAAAGGATGAAAAATTTCAATAATTATATAAAGAGAATGCTAACAAGAGTAAAAATGCACAAAAAAAAAACTTTTTTTTTTTTGCAAGTAAGATGGCATCAAGAATAATTCAATTACTCATGAATTTTAAGCACAAATGATTTACTTGAAGAAAAAAAAAACAAACAAAAAGTTACAAATATTAGAGAAATGAGAAATTTTTATTTACAAGAAGGAAACACATTGAATTAACATTGATAATAATAAAAACAAAAGAAACTCTATAAATACATATATGAGATAAAATTATAATACGAAAAAAAAAATGCTATAATATAAGTGCGAAGACACAACAAATTAAGAAGAAGCAAATAAACGGAGAATAAACATCTTCAGATGTCTCTAAATATACAGTGAATTTTTGTACTGAAAACTATAATAGCAACTTATTCTAAGCACGAATAACTCCGAACTGAAATAAATTTATTAATGAAAACGCCCGAAATTTTATTCAAGCCACTAATTTCTGTTGAGGACAGCGATAAAAACACAATTTTTATTAGCGGGACATATAGCTCAATTCGAGCTCACGAACTGCGCACGCCACGAACACACTACCAATGAACGATGAATGACGATTAACGAAACGAATAAATGAATGACAGAATATGCAACAGCAGTTCTTATATACCCTATTCATAGTATCAAAGCGATACTTCGAAGAGCATTTCATAATGCACACTCTTCAACTATTACAATCAAACTGCTCTATGGTCATAATTGAGCTGCTCAACGATCAAAATCGTTACGCATGATCGTATTGAATGTATAGGAGCTGGTTGGTACGTTGAAAACGATAAGAATGTTTCATCCGAAGAGGAAATAAGAATAAGGATCTATCAAATTGCGATACATGAGGATCTATCAACGATTCGATAACACAACGAAAGGTAAAAATGCATACGAATATTGCTCAAATATATTGCTAATGAACAAATATAGCTCACCCGGCGATTGTAATCGGGAACCTCTTTTCATCACTCGGAAAGGTTTTTGAGGTCGGGACAGATTATGATGACAGGATGACGAATGCGGACAAAAATATTTCACCGTTTATGCGCGTTGGGCATTCGTAATAGGTTTACATACGAATTACTAGGAAGAAAGAGTGCTTCATAAGAGAGCGAGTTATTTAGTAACTCTATTACACTTTATTCAATTTCAATGTGTTTAGTCATTCATGAATACATCAACGAACGTTACTGCATATTAATTGCCACTTTCTAGTTGAATGTAACCTAATTATGTGAGCTCTCAATAGAGAATTTCATTTACGGATTTATTTAAGTGATATTTTCTTAATGCTGTTGTAGCTCGTTGAAGACTTATTCTGCGTCTTAAATTTGATTTAACCATCTGATGTTCGTATGTTTTTTACAGCTTAGTTTAACCATTGAACGACAACCTACACGGAGGAGAGGGTAATTTTTAATAGATGGAGGTTCCGTGGCAGTGGTTCTGCGAGAAGTCTAGACAAAAGAAATCGAGCAGTGGCCTGCTAGACAGAGCACACTGTACCCTTTTCGTAGGCTGTTTCAATACGTACAAGAAGTGATACCCAGATTTCTCCTCCAAGAATCACTCCAGAAACAAGAGCATCATATACGACCTCGCGAGCGAATGCTGTGTCTCATTCGAATCTTGGAGCTTTAGAGAGCGTAAAAGTTCGTATGAAGCCGTGAAGTCAGCAGGAAGGAGAGTGATTTTCAATTCCAGAGACAAAAATTTTGCATGCACCAAGACTATAAATTTCAATTCAATAGGCACCGTAGGACTCAAGTCGAAGAATGCGGACAAGCAGAAGGACGGACTGACGAATAGCCACAGCATCCGCAACATTTGATTTTTACCGAGCAGAAAGCACACAGATCAGAGAAAGTGAAGGAAATAAGGTGCTAAACGATCTTCTTTTAGAGGATGTCGTCGGATGATGATCCAGAAAAAGCAGGGTTCGATAAAAACGAGAAGAAAAACTCAGAGAATTGCTTCGCTGGTTTTCGTTTAAAAGGCATATATTGGGATGTTAGATCCATATAGCACATTGCTTTATGCTACAAAAATCTTTACAGTCAATTAGATGAGGACAAAAAGGTTGATGGTATCTGCTGAGCAAAGTAGTTGTTTATCATATTCAACTGTTCAATCGCACCGCCAACATCGATGATTGATTCAATGTTACATGACATTGCAACACACCAATCAATAACTATTAAAATCATTCTCGTTATAGAATCGTTCAACAGAGATAACTTATTGATGAATAAATCCAATTATTTCTTAGCGTAACAATTTACTGCAGTTGATAATAGATGATAATAGAATAAAAATCAACTTTTCTATAGGTTAAAAAAAAACATGAGGGGCAAAAAAAACGATTAGAGCAAAAGAGGTTTTATTTGAGTTCAGCGAATACCTCAACGATGTGCAATCGATAGGCAAATCAAACCGGCATAAATGGAATTTTATTCATGAGAAAAAAAAGTGAAAACTTTCAATTCGACTAGTAAAAAATAAGCTTCAATAAAAGAAATTTTGTAAGTAATGAGAGTGTTAGAACTCAAATGCCTTATATATTCTCTCTTTGAGATATTTTGTGGGTGGGCTAATTGACCATTGGCGGTTTCAGTCGAATGATTTCAACTAGAAATTAGGAACGCAACAGGTGAAATTTCTCTTTTTTTTAACGTTCAACTTCTTGGAGGTAAATGTGTTGAAATATAACAAAGATTTAGTACATGATGAGATAAGCGTTTTTCTTTTTTTCTATTCATCTTCATCACTATGGTAATATTATACGTAATGCAAATACACAAAGCAAATTTATTTAGCGTTGAAATTTTAACAAATTTACATTTATATAATTTTAAATTTTGGAATATTTACATTTTTATAAGGTAATTTGTATTTATAAGACTGCAATATCTTTTGGAGTGAACGAAAAAGCTTAAATTTGGCTAATTGAAGAATACGACAAATTAGTGCATATATTATTGCGAAATGATGATACATTAGAGATCTATTATTCGTTGGGCAATCGACATTCTACGATCAGCGATCAACTCCCAACGCGCATATCATATCGACATCGTAAATAATGCCGATTTTTGCAATTTTTACGAGGCTCTGTTTAAACGTGAATCGTTCCGACGATGTATCGAATGCGGCGTATAGCTATCGCTTTGACGAATGTGAAAGTGCAATTGCCCTCTAGGCATAATGATCGGATCCTTTTATCGCTTACTGTTGCACAAATATCATTTGGAATAGTTTTTATACACTCTTCAATAAACAACTTTTTTTTCTTATAATGTTCTGATGTACTTTGTTGATCTTTAATTAATTAAGGATATTTTTCTTTAATTTGTTCAGCAGAAATGTTTTTGATAGATTTTAGTTGAGGCCTAAAATAGAGACGGTTGCAAATGTGGTGCACGTAATTTTGTTGTTGTTGCTGCCAACGAATGCACCAATGAACGTGTAATAATTGCGTTTGTTTTTATCACCTATCAAGCGATGAAATTTAAGTATCATCTACTCAAATTATACTCTTAAATCTGGCGTCGATATTTTACGCACTCGAAAATTCTTCATTATATTGAGAGTATTTAGTTGTATTCATCGAATTCAATTATTCCCTAGACGATTTTTTTTTTTCGACATTCGAAGAACGCTCTTGAAAGTTGCGCAATACGAACAACTCAATATCCTCTAGATTTATACCTTTCAACGTCTCATTTTAAAAGAATATTACGATAACTATTGAGTGAATTTCTTTTTTTGATGAAATTCCACTATGAATAAGTGAATTATTTCTTGAAGAAATTTTTCCACTCTAATAAATTTGCATATTAAATGATTTCATATCAATGTAAATGATCGCCAAAATATTACTACTTCAAAGAAGGAAATGAATTAAAAATTTTTTCATTTCGCAATTTTTGCAATCACATCAAATATTGCAATTTTGAATTAATTTACTATTATAAACAAATGCAGAAACGTGTGTCCTCGTATCTGATACGATCAATTTGCACTATTGCAGCGCATTTAATCCGTTCAGACACTTTCATCATTTACCACAAAATTATAGTGATTCAAAGTTATCCCTAATGCTCTAAAATTAATCTAAACATTGTTTTTAACGGAAGTACCGCTTTTTTTTGCGATCCTTGTAATTTCTTCTGAACTTAATGAGTCAACATAAAATTTGAACTAGGAAATGTCATCCTACGATATGCACTATACCTATCAAATTTCGTAATTTTGATTTCAGTGATCCTTAAATTGAAACCACTGAACAGACAGACAAAGACACATGCGTACATTCGTGCGGAAATGACATCGTCATGATGCGCTGTTTTTTTTTTTTTTTTTTTTTTTCAAATCAAATTCGCAAAAGCGTATAACGAGCGGAAAAGCGTGCCAATATGATTGGCGCAATATGCGCTTTTACGGCCAAGCTCACCAAGCTAATCATAAATTGCAATTAAATAAGAAAATATGAAAAATAATATACTCATATCCTAATTCATTTTGGTATGAATTTTCCGCAAAAAGTTCTCTCTCTAAACCGAGCAATTGCAAAATGTGATTCAACCGATGGGTGCCAATATATGATCGAAACAACCGATCGTAAACCATCGATAGATCAACTTGAAAACTAATAGCGTAAACGACTATGATAACGCAAACCGTATCGATCAAATTTTATAGCTTTAAATATAATAGTTATTGAATTTTTCAAAGTATCAGCTAATGAGATAAACAGATATACATATGAGCGTATAAACGCATTTGTATATTTATGTAAATTATTCATAGAATTATAAGTGAATTAAATTTATGCGATTTTCTTATTAAATATAATCGTTAAAGTGCACATTTCGTTCAGCTGTTATAAGTTCGATTAGTGAATCGAAATACTACAATAATATTAATGTAATACTCTTTTGTAGTGCATAAAGACACCCGATGGATTCGAGAGAAAAAAAAAACTTCATAGCACCATGTATAAACATCGAAAAATCTACAATATAACAGCATTTTTGAAACTCTTGTCCCTCATTTGAAGCACAAAATTAGTACCTCTTAGAATAATTCTTTTAGCGGATGTATAAATTTTTTCATCGAAGCATCCATTTCGAAGTTTTTCGTTGTGAATATTTTCCAAATTTCTCATTTTCCAAATATGAAAAACGATATTTTTTTTTCAAGAAAAAAAAATTTTATAACTCTGAAGGATAATTTTTCATTAAGAAAAATTATACGGGGAACATTTTTCATATCGGAGTATAGAATGGTTTCCGTATCGCAATGAATTTTTTTTTTTTTTTTTTGAAGACGAAGGCACTCATATCGGATCGCCACTTTCAGAAAGGATTTGGTGCAAACCATAGATCCATCCCACATGAATCAAAATAAATTCATGACAAGGCGCTAATGTATTTCAAGTGTAAGATTACTCGTTTCGAATGTGCCAATGGATACTGCGCACCAACGCTGTGTCTTCAAAAAAGTACTGCAAAAACTACTAATGGTACCGTGCGATCCAAATTCAGTACTGATCTAGATCGGTGCGCGGCTATATTGTCCTAAGCTTACATTCCGCATCACTATCCCCTTTTCTATTTTCCCACCCCCCCCCCCCCTCCCGCTATCTCACGCTTAGAAATTATAGCCTTGGCAGTTAAGTCTTTCATGGTTTCCTTCGACTCAAAGCAGTCCTTTCAAAAGAGTTTCCTCCGACATCGTACTTTCAAAAACTGCCTCCTATGGTGGGCAACAATCGATGTGGACATGATGAGGAAATCACTGATGAAATGTGCACACAGGTGGCAGCAAGGAGCAGTTGAAAGCATCACATTTAGTGCAACAAACGTAAACGTTTCGGAGGCAGTTCGAAACCTTTAAACGCACATAAAAAACGATGGCAGAGGCAAGAAAGGCAAAAGGGCGCGTCATTCGAGGATGCACGATTGGAGTACGCAAGCTACAAACGCTTCGCTCCATCCACGCACGTATATTTCTCATTTATATCTTTTTATATTTATGCAAAAAAAAAAACAAAAAACAACAACAACCGCAATCCATTCAATTCTGAAATGGCCACTTTGTAGCGCTTCTTTTTTTTTTTCTCTTCCCGTTCGTCGTTCATAACGAATTGAATAATTATTAAACAATAGATTTAGCAAGATATAAATTACCAAATGGTAATATTTTCTCAAACATCATTTTCTGAATGCGAATTGAAATAAAGAAATAAGAAAATTTTGAGAATTTTCTCAAGAATTTAAATTTAAAATCTCAAGAAGAAATACTGCTATTCCATATATAGAATATTAGTGCCGTTTATCGGGAATTTCATGAGCGCCATAAAATTTCTCTAAGCCGAATCGATTTCCATTTCCCCCCCCCCCCCCCACCCCACCCACCCCTCTTCGGTCCCCCAACCAGAGTTTAAAAATTTTCGCAATTAGAAACCTCGTGGATCGACGACGTGCCGAAAGGATCAGTATGAGCAATAGGCAAAGGAAGGCGGTTGTGTAGTAAGAAAAAAAAAATGCAGGGAGAATAGTCGTTCGGCTCAACATGGACGTGCTTTTTATGCTCGCCCATAATAGGGCCAATATGCGTACGGATTATAGGAGAGCGTTTGCATTTGTTGCTCCTTTGATGGTTGATTCTGTTGCGTTTCAATAAACACTCGTTTCGCGTTTTTATTTGCCTGAAATTTAAAAACATACTGCTCTATCTCATAGAACAAATATTTTTAGGTAATCAATCGAGAAATGGTAAATCATTCATAGAACGCTTATTGACAAACGAGTTGATTCATCTTACGCATCACTTCAACGCCTAATTGCTATGATTTCGTATTTGTTGTGCTCAACATTACGCACCATAAGTGTCGGATTTTCTTCATATGTCTTCAGTAGGTTCATTGTGCAACGGAATGCATAAGAAACGAGTGCCATCGTTCTCTCCGATTGTTTACTATTCGATATGAGCGGCATAAGATGAATATATATATATATGAGAAAGAGGTCGTACAGGTGGAAACACAACGGTAACGTAAATTCTATCATCACTTATGTATCTGTGTGATAAAGATGCATCTACTCTTCTTGCTTTTTTTCCCCCCATCATACATATAAATTATCGTTTGCAATGTGCAACTCCTATGTGGGTCATCGCCTACATAATGCATTTGTGGCACCGCCAGCTGCGATGTAATAAAACCTGATAGAACTTTCTTTATATGCGGACTTTTTTTTTGCATACAGAAAGAACAAAAAAAAAACGAAATACTATACCTGAGTAGAATATTACCTATGAGATTATAGTGAGTTTTTAAAAGCGATAACTCGAATCGACGAGATATGCCAATCGAAAAGTACATTTTCGATTTGTTTATAAAGAAAGCGAAAAATAGTCGATTTAAGAAATTCCCTCAATCAATGAAACCTGTTCTCCAAATCTATTTCATCGACATTGAAATGAACAAGGATCTCCTTTACAGTGAGATGCGCTCATCGAATGCGAATATTCTTTTAATGAATGCTAATTGACGTTTGGTAAAGGATTAGTGAATGAAATGAAAACGCATCAAGTCGAATTTAGATACAATTGATGCAGATTTCCTTTCTCGGAAATTCCATTAAAAGAACCACAATGAACAAAAATTAGCAATGCCAACTTTCTGCAATTAAACGCCAACGAAGCTAACCGGTATAAAATCAAACTTATAGCAAAAGAGTGGACAGATACCACTGGACAAATATCTATATCTATAATATATAACAGTTTATATGAAGATACTTGAAAATCTCAACATAATCCTGTTTATATTTTGAGGAATTATTGATTTAATAATTCTGATCCTATAGCATTAAGTCATTTAGTTTCCATAAAAGCGACAGTAAGAAATAAAAGACGATAATGGTAATAATAAGAGGAGCGGAATGATATTATTTTACGTTTGGATTGATACTGAGTGTTGAATGTGTCACTATATATGTTTGGTGCCTGTCGTTATGGATGTCCACTTCGGTGCTTTAAAAACTTCAACACGTTGCCAAAAATAACAATAGCACTAGCAATCAACCAAAATTGAATGCCCCAACAAAACGAAAAATGCTTTTCATTTTTGTTCGCTTCATAAAGGACGCAAAATCGTGCATCACTTCTCGCGAAACCAAAGGAATGCAGTATCCGATCGGGTACTTTCGTCGCGGGCACACCAACATTCGTCTCAGTTGTTTCGCTCGCGGTTTACACAAAAATTCTCTCGCATGATCGTTTCATGAGCACTTCTTACCTGTGCCGTACGCTCGATTTCACATTCTTAAAGCCAACTGTACGACACCCAATAGATGGGCAAAGATCACATTGACGAACGCTTTATTGATGAAATGATCCCTGTTATATAAGACGCATTCACTATTTCCTTTGGGTTGATGTTGTTGTTGACGAAAATCGAATGTACGACGACAGAGACAGCGGAGTTTATTCTCGACATTTCGGCTCCGTATATCACCATAAGGAAGAATGTACACAACGACTATGAGAAATGTTATGGCGTATTTTTATTCTTTGTTTATGGCGTATGTGCAAACTTTAAACTTTTCTTTCATTTAAAATAACTCTCTATCTTTAATCTCCATGGAAACTCCTCTATCAAAACAACTTAATATTCACATAAATAGATAGCGATAACTGCGCTGTCACATGCATTGAGTGCAATCCCGATCCCTCCCTCTTCCCCGCCTTTCAGATAGTGGCATAACAGTCCGAAATGTCGAGAAAGAACTATTCCACTCTCGTCGTGGACTCTTCGTTGCTTGATGGCAAAAACATCAACTTGTTACTATTGTGAACGTTTTATTCAGTGGTTTTGGTGCGAACTGTTCATAACAAATTGGTCTCAAATTCGGCGTGATTATACGCATTATATAAATGTTTCAATTAGCCATTACATCGCACCTTTGAGGTTGAATTAGGCGAAAGAAGATGAGCCACGATGAACAGGCGAAAGAAGACATATATATTCCAGATATAAAACTAAGCAAATTCGTGACAGACCTTTTTAGCGTTGAGGCACGATGAACATGTGGCGATGCAAAGAGGCAGCGTGAAGATGAGTGTCGCTAATGCTGCAGCGATCACAAGGAACGCACCAACCGAAGCCAACGTTCGGACGCGCATCCCACATCTGAAAGCCAATCTCTCACTTTTAACGGAATATCAGGCAAACTTAATGGTTTAATTCTGTGCTCTTGTCTAATTCGGTGTATTTTAAAACTTTCACCGATTCAAACGTTGATGCAAACGAAAAGAAATCTCTAACCTTCTAGTGACCAAATTCAAGCTCCAGCTACACCTGTCCTAGCCTGATTTATTTGATGCTTTAAGCGGAAGATACTTTCAACTCTTCTTGATACTATGAAGGGAATTTAAAAAAGCGGTTTCAAAACGTTTAAAAACAGAGTTTACAAATGCTAGAAATGACTGCAATTGCAAAATTTAAATGCAAGTTTTCCAGTGAAAAACAACGGCTCCAGTGCAATACCCAACAAGAAGACATAAAGAAAGCCAGTCAACAGTTTTAGTATCAAGAGTTGATGAATTATTGATGAATGTCCTCCAAAGATAGATGTTTGATTTCAGTACAGTGATTCGCATAGATGAGTAAAAAAAAATTATTGAATGGAGCATTATTTAAGATCATTCGCTAAGTTATCGTGTCCATAATGCCATATGGGGTTATAAGATGTTCGTTCAGCGCACATATGTGGATTAAGCTATGCGTTTTGTCAATAAAAACATATAACTATAAAGGATTAGCAATTTTTCAGAGATTGTGGATGTGGAATTGTATTGCGTTGGATCGCAATTTGTATGATACAATGACTACAGATAAAACTTTAAAAAACATATCTGCGTCGGATACTACGGTGCTTCCGATCCGATGCAACTTTCTCAAAGAAGCATTTCAAAATTCGTTACGAATAAACAGGCATCGCTTTTAAGGATAATGCGAGAGAACGCTAGAGTAATGTTTTATCATATTTCATCAGGTAATTTCTTTAGGCTCATTTATAATATAAATAATTACCCACTGCATATCCGCATCCCTTTCATTGAAGATATAGGAAAATATTCAATCTTTTCTTACAGTTTAGCTTTTATTGGCGAAAAAAAAATGTCCCTATAGCTTCTGATCTTCGAAAACTCCTGTGCAAGTGGGAGATTTCTGAAGCACTGATTCATATGCAAGGAACATTGCTGTGAATCGAAAGCAATATCACCTTTCGATTATGCTTTTCTATCGGCTCTGAAGTGGAGTATGAGGACTGTACCGGGCAAGCAGAGCAGTAAAATAACGTTTGACAGAATGTAAACGTGAAACGATTTATCCGCTATTATTCGCTACAATGTCTTCTGCTAGTGCTCCATAACCTCAGCTGAAGCGATAGGAGGGGTTTTGATTGATAAGAGCTGTTTTGGCAAGAAAGGCGATGAAGATAGGGGAAGGGAGAGGGATGAGAGGTAGAAGATCGAAGAAGACAGAAGCGGAAGCAAAAAGAATTGAGAGGAATTATTCAAAAATTGCGTGTATTTAATATAAACGACTTTAGACTCTCCGTGCCGCAAATGGATCAAAAGAATACACCACAAATCGGCTCTACTTTAACGGTCACCTCTTAAAATATCTCTGTGATATTTCTATGTTGTTAGACGCTTCAAGAAAAAAAAAACTTTTTCAGGCGGAGATTTACCTTCACCTCCTGTGCTTATTTTCTAAGAAATTTTACTATATACTGTAAAATTCATAAGAATTCAGAAATTCTTAAGGCTCTTTTTTGTTGTGTTGTGTGAGTAACTCTCGTTCCTAAACAATGACATACGACGAGAGAGAAAAATCAGCGGCAATTTCTGAGGAATATATTTGCAAAATTAAAAGAGAATTGAAGAGTTCGATATGGAATTCAAATAATATACAAATAATATCAAAAATATTTCAATCCCATTAGACGCGCTTCAAGAAGCAATTTTATAAGAACCGCAATAGAAAAGAGACTAATAAATTCCTTTGATAGATTTTCTACTGAGAATCGGATATATTTGGTGAGAGAAATCGAAGAAAAATTTTGTTTAGAAGGTGATCAATCAGTGCCATTGGCTTGCAACCGAAATTCGGTTTAAACCGATTGCATTCCACAAATGCCGATCGGCTACAATCAAAAACGTTCGCTGTAATCGGAACGTTTAGAAGCGTTAGTCGTTTACCAAGCGTCCGGTTGAAGCCGATTTCCCACCGTAACCGAAAAATCCAAGAAAAATGAAAACTAAAGCTCGTTTGGTGAGAGTTGAACAAAATTTTGATCTGCAGCCGAACTTCTACCAGAAGACATTTATTGGAGAAGCGGCGAAGAAAGTTGTTTGACTAGTTAAAGCACCCTATACATTTTTGAAATGAGAAAATCAACAGAGACAGCAAATAGATAACAGTGTAGGCATCAAAAAATTAAACTGCAACTACATCGAGCACCGTATTTGAGCGGAAAAAGAGGGACTCGTAGTCGGGTGAGCAAATCAGAAATCCTAGAAGGAGGACACTGGAAAATGAGCTCTGATAAATCACAGGATCGGAAATTCGTGGTTGTTTGCTTTGGCATTTGTTTAAAATAAAAAGTACCATCCATCTACCGAGTTTGCTGCTCTGATTTTACGAAACACCTATGCTATGCAATTATCGAGCTGTGGTCATTTGACATTTCATTTCCCACACATCTTCCGTAGCTGCCAACCTATCCCATGGCGCATTTTACATGTTCAAGCGTTGAATCTAAAGCTGGTTTCATCGTAGCGTGCCCCTGCTAAGCTACTTGAACTTGGAACACCCATCTCACTTCAAGAAGAACTCGCGCAGAAGAAGCTGATTAGAAGCCCTAATGTCCGGAAATCTCGCTAGTCTCTTCTTCGCCAACTGCTCACTCACCTGATCGAATAACTACAGAGCCAAAGAGTTGTGGCAAGACAGTCCTATCGGGTTCTGAAAAGAAAAGCGATATGGAATTTACCAATCAGATGCATATTGGCCTAACCGAAATGGAGATCGGTATTCGATCGAACTTATTCTTTATAATATGGATTTCGCTTGAGATCAGACAGAGTTGAAAAACGTCGTTAAGCGCGTTGTGTTGAATCCACATTGCGTCTGCAGCCGGAAAAAAACGTTGATTCCCGATTCGGAAAAACTGTCCGAAATTTCCTTTTTCAATCGAATTTCATCAGAACCTCATCAGTCGTTTTGCAACAATATTCACTTACGAATAGAATCAACTTCAGCAAAAAAAAAAGAAGTTTTATCCTGCTGAAAAAAAAGAAAGAAAATAAGCTAAAAAAAAAGAAGAAAGAAATTAAATTCAAACGTCACAAAAATTTCACGCTAATTTCAATAATTCGATAGTGCGCACTTTACGAGTATATTATTGAACGTTTTCGTTGATTTTCACGATTTTTTTTCGATTTTATTGAAAATAATTTCGAATGAAAAATTCCGGAAAATTTTATTCCATCAATCGTTACATCATATTTTACACATACAAAAAAAAAATTCTACAAAAATAAAAATAAAAATAAATTATTCGTCCCTTTTGAAATCTCCAGGCAAAAAAAAAGAAAAGAAAAGAAAAGATCATTGAGCATAGATATATCAAGTGAGTTTTTTGCTATTTTGCTACGGATTAAATTCTTTCAATGTGCAACAAAAAAAAGCCGGTTTCCAATTGAACTCTTTATTTTCGTAATAGTCGCTTGAAAAAAGCAAAAAAAAAAAACAACAACATATACTGCTTTTAATATAAATTCACTACCTATAAAATTCCAATTGGATATGTTTTCTGCATTACTGCAAGAAAAAAAAAAAAGATCTACGCATCAGAATATTAATGCGATAATGTTTTTATGAGTATAAATGTGATAATCGCAGCCTTGTCTAATGCTTTAGCATTACGCTAGCATTAAAAATGATCTCATTATGAATATACGCTTCCTCTTATTATCATATTATCATCGAATAAAGGAAAGCTTAATATGACTCTTCTCTTTCATCTATCATGAGAAAGTTTATTCTAAATATTAACCAATTTTTATATAGATATCGACTTTTGCTATTCAATTTTACCTTTACTTCCGGCTTTACCTTTACCATCGATGGAGTGATTGCTATGAATTTGAGTTAGTGGGTCTGTCACTCGCCGTTGAGTGCAATTCTTTTTTTCTTTTTTTTTTTCCACATTCTCATTGCGCGCATTCGTTTCGGTTAACGATAATCAACTAGTTCTCTGTCTCTTTCAAAACATCCCAATTTTGTTGCACTTACTCAATATTATATGGCGCAACTTATGGACCAACATATACAAATTAGCAACGATTCGATTTAGAATGAAATTGTTACGACATCAAATTACCTATCACAACATTATTCTTTATGAGAACTAAGAATTTCAATTCCTTTCCGATTAAAGAGAGTTAAACTTTCATTGGAAATTCGCGTTTTCTATCCTACGAATGTCTTTCTTTTTCAGCAAAAATGTAACATAGGTCGACTCTACTGCAAAAGCTTAAACTCAGTAAATAGGCATACGAAGGACCCATTTCAAATAATTTGCTTTCATTTTTAGTCGGAAACATATTAATGAAGGGAAGAGATAGTATGCGACACATAATTCGCATAAATGAATCTCATCCATCTCCGCAAACATCTTAAGTTTTAACCAACTATGTAAACAGAACTACTTTTCAACCAATCATTTAAAGAGGAACAAGTTTTAAATAACCCGGCAAGCAAGACTAGGTTTTAACCAACTAGGCAAAGAGAACTACGGTCTAACCAATTCGGTCAAACCAACCGGAAAACTAATAAAACTTGCTGTTATGGAAATGTAACGAGCACCAAGTAGACTTTTTCCGCTCCTATATGTACACATCAATCAGCGCGAATTTTTGCCAATCTCTAAACGTTTTCAAAAAATACGAATGAATTGAATCCAAATAAAATATTTTTTCACGAAGAATCTTCCCCTATCTCTTACGATCTCTCAGTGAATACACTTTTTTTTTTGCGATATAGCAATTTTTGTCGCATAAATTTTACTTTCATATTCTTTTTCTTTTTTTTTTCCACTCTTTTTCTGTTTTACCTATTTCTGCTTTTTTTTTCGCATATAGCTCTAAATTTGCATATAGCAAATGCATCTATATTTTGCAATAAATGAAATAACAGTATATTTCCTCTATTGCAACATCACTTTCAATCAGAAAAGAAAAAGACAGAAAAAAAAATTAATATTAGCTATAGGACGCAATAGACAATTGAGAAAAATTCCCAAACGCAATGATGAGAGAGTTTTTCTTTTCTTTTCTTTTTTTTTTATGGCGAACTCAATTTTCCGCCCTACCAATTTTGACGTGATATTGGCGCGAAATTCTTTTTTTTTTTTTCTCTCTTTGTAAAAAATTTTTTTCTCACTCTTATGAGAATAATTGAATGGAGACGATAGGTTATCATTGCAATGAAAATAAGCAACATTAAAGCGAAAAGAATTTTAAGCAGTCAAAAATCATCGTACAGACAATTCAACGACCGGTTTCAATATGAACTTGATGATGAGAGTTGCGGGTGCTCAATTCATCGCACGCTATAGCTGTATCCCTTCAATTTTATTCTAGAGCGGAAAAATGGTATTTATGCAAATCAACTTTCCTCCTCCTCTTCTCACTCCTCTTACCAAATAACACAGCGACTGTTTGCCTCATCGTGTGGAAAGTATTTTATTCAATAAGATAATATATGGTTCAAAATTCACTCACTTAAATAAGCTCTGAAAATCCACAACTATTTTCAGCGAAAATTTTTCGAAAGCAACGAGAAAATTATAATAATCAGGAAACGCCAAATATTTTGTATTTTGATTAACGATACGATCTCAATATAAAAATACTTAAATTAAATAAAGCGTAGCGATAATGAAAATAATATGGAGAAAAAAAAAAAAAAACTATTTCCAAATTATGCCGCAATAAAGATAGCAACAGCTTCACAAAGTAATGGAGGATTTTTGTTAAAGCGAAAAGTTGATAGTTTCATTACGCATAAGTATTTCATCTATATGCACTTAAGCATCAATCAAAATAATAAGCAAAGAGATCTATAATCGGATATTCAAGAAATATAGAGATCTTTGACGTGAGCTAGTTTCAAATCAAAAACTTCCATATTTCCCCAAGTTAAGCGTTCGACAAATATTGTTCAATAATTTAAATCTTCTCCACTTATCAGTTACGATGTCGAACTTGAACACTCAATCCACTTGAATTGTGTCGAAATTACTGAACGATATTAGCGCTATTTCATAGAGGTTTTAAGCCGTATCACAAATTACAAGTCTTTAATTCCCTCAGCGATTTGTAAAAAAAAAAAGAACTATACATTATTCCTCACTCTAATAACGCCCCATTTTAGCCGAATATAATAGATTTAATTCATTCTTCTCTTGTATTATCAATCGTCAAAGTTTTGTGTATTTTATCTTCTCTTATTCAAATATTTCATAGCACAAAGAAGCACTAATGATTAATAAATAACGTCCTAGAAATTTTTCGAATTGCCTTGAAAATACTAAAATGACTGCAATATGATTCCCAACTTCACAGTTTTGGCAAAAATAATCAATCAAATAGATTGAGGAGAAAATTTTTAATTTCGTTAGCGAAATACCGAAATTATTAAAATGTTGGCATGTGACCTTTCGTTTATAACGTATTTTCGAAATCGTTTACAACATATTTCGAAAATCATTGATCTATTTTCGAGGAGAAAATTTGCCGTTTAGTTTTTCGGGAAAAAAAATTCTAAGATTATGGAAATTTCTAAGAGAGCGTCAATGAGTGCTGGAATTTTCACTTCCCAACGTCTTTTTTTTCGCCTCTAAATTTCAATGAATGCCTCATATGATAATGTGAATGAGGTCGAGGATTGTACGAACAACCTCATGGAATTGAAAAAAAAAAATTAAATGAATGCGTTAGACTAACAAAGAAAAAAACCCCCCCACCAAGATACACCTCTTTAAATGAAGTAATGGCGTTGCGTTAATTTACATAACATCTCAACGCATCAACATCTACGCATTTATCCAAAAACATCCACTATAATTTTTTAATTTGTCAAGTTCCATTAGAAGATAGAAGGATTTTTCTTCGAGGAAAAAATATACGTCAAATTTTTTAAACGATCGCCGTTCGAATTCATTAAGTGTACCGGAAACGCTCAAAATAAGTAAGGAACCATGCAATGACCGCAAGGAGGACATTCGAAAACGCATAATTAGCCGAATGACCTTCATCCTCCTTTTCCGCTACTTTACTACCCTCTCCTCTTCCCCCCCCCCCCTCCGCCGCCCTACCCCATCACCCCTTCCAACTCCTCAAAAAACCATATTCAAACTGCAACCTGCAAATTCAAAATTATATTTAGGACACAAGTAATTAGATCATCAAGCAAGTGGACAAGGTGATAGGAAAATTGGTCACACTGGACACGTCTAATCTTTTTATCTCTTCATGCAACCGGATAACCTACAAAAGCGCCACTAACGAAACCGCTAATCGGAAAAAGTGCTGATCTACAAGTGAACAACGGTGTATCTATGTGACAATTTGCTAGGCAGGTTTTAATATTGAACGGCGATCCAATGTGCTCTTCATGCTTTATGTGTATTACATAAGCATATAAGATACACGGGAAAATAACTATCATTTGAAGATAAAGCGCCGAATACAAGAACATCCGTTACTGTTGTATAAACGCATTGCGATGGACCTTCCAAACGGCACTTTTGTCTAGTGGTATTTTCGTCGTAGCGCATATGTAGTCCAGCACCTGCACAACTCTGCTAAAATATTTCACCTGTTGTGGCAGGAAATGAGCAAAGCGAAGAGGTGCGCATCAATGCGAACGAAATGGTTCGACCTTGAAAAATGGCAACATGGACAAATTGCTTGCACAAGTGAGTTTAATGCGAAAATTACGGTTCACTACCCTTTGTGAGTACTTCACCTGTGACCATTCGCATCAACCAGCTTATCCGCTCACAATGCGCATAAATTGAACAAAAATCACGCTGTACACTTTTTTCCTTATTGGCACTGAAATGGGGAAATATGGATGCGCAATTACGTGATCGATTGAAAATTTTAGAGTTGGCAGACGAATTTCGCATGCGTGGAAACGTTCCGAAAGCGAAGGGATGAGGGGGAGGGCAAAGGGAACGGGAAAGGGAGAAGGAGGGATAGAGGAAGGAAGAGGAGTGGAGTGGGAGGGAAAACGACACAGTGATCAATGAAATTCGGCTCAATTAACCAAATTTTGCTAGATAGTGTTCCCAATCTGAAATTTCCTAGTGGGACGAATTCTATCCCATCAATTACCGAATAAATCATGCGTTATACAAAGGAAAGCGGATTACTTGAAAAATATTTCTGGTAGACATAGGGTGATAATGGAAAATTACCATCAGGCCACAACAATTTCACGGTACTTTGTTGATTAAAAAAAAAAATTGAGATGAAAGATGCAATTTTTGCAATGCTTGTTATTCTTTGAGTTCAAAATTCCTACGGAAATAATAATATAAACAGACGTTTTGATTCGGATAAAATTTTGTGAAATTTGAAAAAATCCTTCGAATTTGAGGGAAAAAAAAATGAGTGAAATTTTTGCAGCACTGATATTTATTTCGTCTATTTGAAGTATTCGTCGTTGAGTGTTTGATTAAAAAATTTGTGTAGTAAAAAAATTTGTATAGATAGGTGGAGAAAAAAAAAACTGAGAGGAAATAAAGATGAACTCCATTGTTTGTAAAATTATTCCATCTTTTTTTTTTCAATGAAATAATTCAAATCTCATTACGTATTGAAAAAAAAATAAGTCCAATCCACTATAATATAGATTAGAAATGTTGGGAAAATTTTTTCCCATCAAGAGAAATTCATCAACAATTCAAATTTTTCTACAGCTCAAGAGTTCAATCAAGAATTTCGACTATAAAGTATTTCGATGAAACGATAAACGAAATTTTCATCTTTTTTTCACTTAAGAAATCCGAAATTGAATAGAATCTTCTAATGTAGACAGCAAAAAAAAAAACGACTTCAGAAGAACTGTTTCGATGGATCGTTTATTGAATCCATCAACAATCCACTTAAGTATGACTCTAATCTTTTAACATTCTAATAAATAAATGAATCCATCAGAATCCCTCTTAATTTTGACTCGAACTTACGAGGTTCTAACAAACTCAAAAAGCGTCTACCTCATCTATTGCCTTTTTCAAAGTACTTTCTATTCACTCGCAAATAAATTCTCTCTTCAAACAAAAATCTTTCGTATAGTCAACAAAATTTTCGAGCGATGTGAGAAATAATATGTGTAAACGATGACCTTGACATTAAATGGCATCGAATGATCACAAATAAACGAAACGGTTATGTCGAATGATGCGAAACTAGAAGATCGCTAGTGAAAATTTCTTTGAAATAAAAAAAAAAAATGCTTTGGAATGAGAAAAATTTGAATTGAAATAATCATATGATAATATAAGCAACTTTTTCATGCGTGCAAACTATATTTGAAGTATTATGATAAGCTTTACCGTATAATAATTTCAATCGGTATCTTATTTTCGATATTTTTGGTTTTTATATTGGTTTTCAGTTGGATCAATCGATATTCTTGGAATACAAGTACGGAACTGATTTTCTGGATAGAAAATCACTGGTTTAAAATGGCAAACGATAAAACAAATTAACTAAAAAACGAACTAAGTTATACTTAGCTCGGCAATAAGAAGATCAACGATATGGAAAGGTAGATACCTGGAAATTATTGGTTACTTTCCAATTTGGTCACTATAAATCGTTTTGAATTCTCATGTAAAACAGCTCTCTCACAATTAATCAATTGGCGCAACGAAGAATGTTAACGAATCGACGATCAACTCTAGTCAGATTATTGTAAGAGATATCTTAGAATTACTAAATTTTAGCTTTAAAAAAAGGTTTCTTTTACTTAATAAAAAAAAATTAAAAAGTTTCTTTTACTTAATAAAAAAATTATACTGTACTGGTAAAATTTCAACCGTATATTTAGCGCATTGAAAATGGTAATCAAAATTGGCGCATATATTATCCAATAGTTTTTTTAAAAAAATCTCAATATAAAACGAGTAAAAAAAAAAAAAAATCACTTTTTATAGTGAACAATAATCATCTCTTCATTTAATAGCTGATGCGAACGCACTCTTTAGCAGCCGAACTATCGTTGTCTCTTTAATTGAGTCTAACGCAAATGTAAATCAAACGATTCTATGATGCTAAATTTTTCAACAATTCGGTGAAGTTAAAGAGCGCAAACTTTAATCACCTATGCAAATTTTTCATGAAATTATATTCCAGTATGATAGCTCTATGATAATATTAATTGATCTCTTTAGTCGTCAAAAGAAAATGATGTGTGCAGCATACTTACTTAAATTTTACTCACTTCAACATTGACGAAATACCTGTTCATTATCTTTTTTTTTTTTTTTTGCGAAATATTCCATTAGAAAACCGAATGAGAAAATGAAACAATATTCTCGATGAACACCTAAAAATAATCAGCAACTATATAATGCTCAAGAGAAATAAATTGAGAAATAAATATAAAAGAATATACGGAAATCAAATTTACTATTGAAATAACCAACATAGATTATCGAATGCTAAAATTCTCTTCTATAAATAATTATAGCTGAAAATTAGCTAACTCCCATATTAGATAATGTAATTCCATCTTATCTATAAGCTCCTCATATTTTAGAGGCAATGATAAATTCCATAGTCGTGTTTGATAAGATCTCTTAAATTTTATTATTTTCGTCGCGTTAAGAATTCTTTTTTTTTTTTTTAAATTTTGTATGAGCAATAAAAATGATAGAACGAATTCATATTATGCTAAATAATATGCAAATACAGGTTTATGAAAAAAAAAATACAGACCGCATATTGCATTCAGGTTGTGAATCCCTGTTGAGACGGCCGAATATATCATCGACACACGCCCCATAAGTGAAGAATGAATAGTAAACTTCTTCGCATTCGTCCTCACAGCGCGCCCTCGACTCTTTATCGGCCGAAGAAAAATATCTGCAATAATAAAAAAAATGTATATGACTGTCACTGAACAGCCAGCCGGCTGACAGCTCACTCTAGTTGGTAATCAAACTGAACCAGATTTTGATTTTTTTGAATTTTCGGGGGCTTTTTTTTTTTGAAAAGATTCAAAACAATTTCTTTATGTATAGAACAAACAGAGAGAGAAAGAGAGGAAAAGACCATGACTGATTAACTCTCCGACACTCTTTCAAAAAATTGAGGTAATCATTCATATAGGGATAAGTTGGAAACTTCAAATGCAGATTACTCTCCCTCAAAATACAATAGAAATGACGAAATTTTGAGTGCATTTCCTTTATAGAAATGCATACGTTCATTTCCATAAGCTAATACAATATCTACTTATCTATAGACAAATAACAGTGTTTAAGAGAGTAAACACAATACCCTGCTATCAATTTTTTATTACTATATAATATTTTATCGGTAAGTAACTATTTACAATAATATAAATGTAAAAGTTCAATTAAATAAGACAACTGACAATAAACTCTCAGAATTTGCAATAATTGGCAAACAGAGGAAAAATTTTCCACTTTCAAATGTATATGATCAAAGATTGTTATTAACTATTTGAGGTGTCAGGTGCATTCAAATATATCGGAGATCTTAGTTATTTCTTTAGCTGTAAAAAAAAAACTTTCAAATTTTTTGCATTCAGTATTATTCTGTCGAAATGGGCACTTTCACATCATGTTGCATTCAGTATCACTTATGGCTGATCTTATATATGAAATGCTTCAACATCCTATTGAAAGGCTATACTTCAAAATTCCATCCAAATCGGCTTATCTTCGATTTAAGAAGCGATGCCCGCCGCTATAGAAGTATAAAATCTGAGCGAGTCTGGTTATTGCAAGATGCGTATGTGCAAGAAAGGTCAATCGCGATGTAATCTTCTTGAGCTTATAGTACTACTATCAGAAAGCCGAAGAAATTAGTGGGCATAACGCATTCGATGGTTGGTTCTCCTGATAAAATCTGCCCATTCTATCGAGGGCATCTCTCAACGCAGCGAAACACGTATTTATTTCGCGTACGAGGCCATATTTTCCCTCAACCTAAGTCTGGTCTCGTATTCTTTTTATTAATGATTGCAATTTTTGATCGATCAACCTTGATCAGTGAGCAATTCAAATCGATAACCGGAATCGGAAATCCGTTCTTGATGAAATATTTCTTCGTTAAAATTTGTGAAAGCAAAAAAAAAAAATCCATCTCTATCGTCAAATCGCGATATATTCATCATCGATCTATAAATGCGATAAATATCGCATTATGAAAATCAATTTCAAATACCAATTCCATATTGATGTAAAAAAAAAAAATCACTCTCATAATTATGAGACATTGCGCTCTTCAATCTTCCTTTCAAATATTCAATAAACACCTCGAAAAGGTTAATAAAAAAAAAAATATAATATATGGGTGAACATAATTTCTAGTTATATAGGATACGAAGTTACAACGCCTCTTTTAGTAGAGAGTCCAATTAAATTTGTTAACTAAGAAAACGTCCAGCTTACTAGCAAAACGTTCACTTCCATTCGTAGATGCAACGCGCCATGTGCAAGACACTTTTAGAGGTGATTATGCCATTAATGCCAAAAAGACAAATCCAACACTGTAAAATAATATGAAAATATCTATAACACAGGAAGTACTTTCTAACAAAACGGATGCAACTATGAAGATTACATATGTGCACATATGCTATATAACACTGTTTTTATGGAGTATAACGAATCCTTGCGCAATATTTTCTACTCGATCATCACATATGATCGCAGTGATATATACCCATGGGTGTGTGTGTGTGTGTTTGTGTGTTTTCAAAAGCAATGCTCGTAGTATATGGATACTTCTTGTTTAGTTTTATCCATCACTTAATGTAGCCATCGTTTTTTAACGTGTTACGCACAACGTCAACATGCTCACCAATATTGTATATAATTGTCGTTGAATTTTGATGGCCGAATACAAAAAAAAGAGCAGCGAAATGACACTCTGAAATTCATCCATTCATTGCGGAAGTCAGAAAACACAAAACAGCAATGAGTGCGCTTTGTGCATTTGATGCCGTGTTTCGTATACCAAATGTACCAATGGCTAGATGATCGTCAATGCGCATCGCTGAGCAACGAAAAACTGGAAGCGGAAAAAAGATTAGAGAGCATGATGTGGGATGCGCCAACTCACTGTACCGTTGCTTATAATCAATAAACTCTCCCGTAAGCGCCAAACATCCTCGTTCCATCCCCTCTCCCTTCCTTCCCAAACATTCTCCTCTCCCCCCTCCCCGCCTCCCACCTCAACAATCATGTTTTTCGTTCAACTTAAGCGTAAATATAAGCCCACCTCCATCAATAATTCTAGGATTCCGACTGAAGCTTGATGGAAAACTAACTTCGATCACTAGTTTATGGGTTGCTATTTTTATGCAGTATTAAGTTTTATAAAGTATAAAGCTAACGCGTAAAACTCACAATCGGGATCCGAAATTAGCATATTACGGAAGAAAAAAAAAATTTCCAATGCAATGAAAATAAAATTCACGTATTGTTATTGACTAAGCATGACTTTCACTGATAAAAACTGCGCCTAATGCATTGAAAATTTTTTTCTTTTGCATTTTCGGAGGATTTCTCTCTCAAAAAAATTTTTTAATTTGTGATATTTTTTACTTAAATATTAAAAAAAAATTTTTTCATTCTACTCGATGAAAATTTTCATCATCTCATTGTGTATCACTTCACCAAAAATTAGAAAAATTCATCAATAATCCATTCTTTAACTCCAATCTACTCAACTGATAAAACGTATAGGATTAAGAATGTTCATCTCTTATGCATATTCCAACCAATACGCTCACAATCAATCGTTGCAGATAACGGTAACCTTTATTGTTAGGACGAACAATCACTTTCGATTCCTATCTGTAAATTAAATTTGACGCATTGAAAGTGGCAAGAAAAAATTTCGATTTTTCCACCTGAACTACAGAAAACTTAACGATCCTAAACTCCCACCACCCCCCCCCCCTCCCTCCCTCCACTTCTCCTCCTGCTTCACAAATTATAAGAAAAAGAAACGAAACTGGACCAATGCCAAATTCAATTACGGAGATGGAATATCTTCAAATGGTGAAAAATTGAACGTTGCCTTAATAACGTTATGAACGCACTGTGAAAAATGTTCGCATGATGGTTGCACTTGACACATTGAAGAAATTTTGTTGAAATGAATCAGTCGATTCCATTAGAAAAAAAAAATCCAAGCAAATCATTTCGAGGTGGCAAAAATACAACAAATAGCCATATAACCTCGAAATGAGTCTCCCCTAGTAGAAGCCCCCTTCCCCTTCTCTTCCCCCCCCCCCCACCCCCCTCCCTCCCGCGGTTCCATAGTGGGGAAATTTAAAAAGTCTTCTTGTGTGAATATCTCTCCTTAGAATTAAACGATAGGTGGATAAAGAAACGGCGTATGGAAAAGCAGTTGGTCACCACTAGCAAAGTTTGTGCATCGACGTTGTCAGTGAAGGCGGTTTTGAAGCGGAGAGGAAGAGGATGAAATAACAACGGTATGCGAACAATTTGTTCCTTATTTAAAGCTCTCATTCAAAGATATACAACTCACCGTAATTTAATGCATAAAGGGATCGTTGCACAATGCATAAAGGGATCGTTCATAGTTTTACAAAGTATATAAGCGGATAAGTCAAACGAAGTATCACATTTCGATTGAATCACTGGGACGCATTTAATGACCTGTTAGGAAAATACTAACTTAAGACGTACGTACAGGTAAACGCGTTTGATAAAAGTATGGACCAGTTATGGCAAACGCGTAAATAAGTAACTATGATAAACGTATGACCACTACCTGTAGTATAAACACAATAGAAGCATGATCACGTTATGCTAACAAACTATGAAAACGTGTTAACTCACGCATGATGCACTAAATTCTCCTCAATATCGGCCTTATTAGTGTCGAATCTAGCAACCTTTTTGATACCTCTATTTGCTAAGCAAAACAGTTCAAGCTAAGGATATACTATGATTTACGGAAATGACTCAATGGAATCGAATTGAAAATCGACTGCATCGTAATTTAAGCAGAAAAAAAAAAAACTTTGCTTTGAGGAAAGATAAAATTTTACGAATAAAACGGCATTAATTTTTTCGATCTATCAGCAAAGAAAAAAAAAACGAGTCACGTTTTCATAGAGCTAAACTTATAGATGCCAATAATATAAATAACTGGAACTAAAGTTTGGGCCGTTAAATCGGCCGATACACGAAAAGGTTGATTGAACACAGCGTGATTTGAGTGAAAGAAATTTGCGCTGAAATGTAACGCACATCAATGTTGGCCAGCAATCAGTAACAAACGGTGCGTACTACGTAACAGTTAAGAATGGCAGTTAATATATAATGCGAGCGAAGAGCGCTCATCCTCAAAGATCAGATGCAATGAAGTGAGCAAAGTTCGCGAAATTTTTGGTGAGGATGGTAAGGTTTAATCGAGAGCATTATGACGCTCGTGAGGGGAACATAAGATGAACAAGTCGATCGACAACACTGTTCGAGATGAGCACCTCTAAGGTGGCTTGAAATTTTCGCGCCCGAAACGCAATTGACAATATGGAAATCAACACAATCGACTCATTCAGTTTTCCGATCGATGTTCAAAGGTCAAAAAAAAAACATCTTTCTCGTAACGTGACAAATTTCGCTGGTACTGAAAAATCGCCAGCAGTGAAGAAACGTTCAACGATGCAATATATGCTTATTTTGCACAATTCTGCTCCTCAACTATCGATCGCTCAGTTCTATTCTTCATGAATCGACCGCTCGCACAAATGATCGAAAATAAAATACAAATGGATTAAAATACGCTTTTTTTTGCCTAAGCGATAACGATGAAAGTATTGCATTTCGGCGTGTATTGCAAAATAATGGCCGAAAGCTTTGCTAATGGAATTCGAGAATGAATAAATCAGGAATTTACATATTTAGTTGAGCATTAGTGAATTTAATGCGATGTATGCCGCTTAAACTATCAACCGAAATCACCTTCATGGAATTTTCGAAGATTAGTGAATGAAAATCGATCTAGAAGCTGAAGGAACTGAAGTTAAGTTTGGTTGGAGCGTGAATCTCTATCCTCCCTTCCTCTCCTCTGCCCTCATCCCCTCCCCTCAAGGCTAAATTTATTTGTTTTTCATCGTAACAGAATTCCCGGGTTGCGAGTTGGGACTACGAAGAAGACATGAAAACATTGACGTATGTTTAAAAACGTATAGAAAGACAGCTTCCGCAGCGTTTCCCCGCAAAACGCAAACATCTAAAATGTGCACAATAAGAAATACAAAAAACAAAAATGACGTGTATTCCTTTCGCAGTAGTCGAGCATAAGCACTTATATAAACAGCGGAAGAAACGCAGCACTCGACGACTGCATTCGGCAATACATCGACGAAGAAGGTGTGAAATAAGAAAATAGGATACCCGGGAGCACAGGTGCATACTTTGCCGTTGAAGAGTTGGTTGACCGAGCACACGGGCTGTTCCTGAGCTTGAGCACGGCTACCCAAATATACGACGAGCGAGAAGAGCGCCAACCGCATGGCTACCATTTGCGAAAGCGCAATACCGCACTTGCGAGATGCGAGGCGCGAGGGCGGAGTTGTGCCCGTCGTCGTTGTCGTCGTCGTCGATGGGTGCGGTGTCCTCTGCCCATCTATGTGCCTGTTTTGCGCCCTCTTCGCGCATCCCTACCCTCCCCCTTACATTAGCGATCGTCGCATCGGGTGTCGACGTCGCTTCTTGGAGCCGGTCTTACCTGGCGAGCACCCCCCGCGGCTATTTTGGCTCAGCACTGCAACATCCTCGTCAACGATTTTGCCGCGCCCTTCAGCACTATACATGTCGAGACCGTTAACGATACACAAATCCAAATTCTCGCCACCTTTGTGGATTTGGCACCACAGATGAGACCGTCATGGATAACGGCATAGGATCATCTACCTCACGGATTTTATGCCCTTACAAACTCAACGGGGCAGGCGTTGTTTAACGTTATTGATGTTGAACAACGAGTTGGTGTGTTGTTTCGCATTTCTCGGCATTAAACAGAAGTTGTTTTTTACTTGAGCTTATACGCGGCCCTTAACGTAAACCTTCGTGGATGAAGACCCTCCGACTCTTGACTAAAACATTGGCCCCCAAGGAAAGGGACAGACAGTACGTCTTCTAGTTTTCTGGGCGATTGCCCTGCGGAGGAAGGCGGCCACCTCACTCACTACCTGCTCCAAAAGGTGGCCTAACCACCGTTCTATAATGTAACGAAAAGCCACATCGAGGAACCTGTCTATTTCACTTCCATGAGTATTCCCTCCGAGGAGCAAAATCGGGTGGGCGCACAACTCACTGTATACATCGGAGCAAATTACAGTGTGGAAATGATTCAGCACGGTATGTATGATGCTGGATAGAAGTACTAAGTTCTACAGCATCTAGCATAAAGCCTTTAGGGACCATTTTACTGAGCATAGAACCGACAGCCATCTTCCTTTTCGAGGCGTTCATATAGAGTTTAGTCATAGTATCACTATTTTGCATAGCTCCATATAAGTTTATTCGAGAGCCAGTTCTACCAGTGAATTTCATCAAAAACGGTTCATAATATTGACAGCACAATGCAATACCGTCATGGGTGTTTTTTTATACGATAGCAACCGGCGAAAAAAAAGTAACATAAGGCACGTACCAAACCTCATATACGTGTAATTTTTTTTTTTTTTTTTTTGTATAATTCAGCATGCATGAATTCCGGGCAAAGTTTGATTATCGACTGGGAGGTATCGACTAACGAAGGTTGGCTCAGCGAGCAATTGGAAAGGCTCAAATCCGATCATGAGCGTGTGCATCTCTTATTCGAATTAGCAACGCTCTTTAAATCCTCTTCGTTTTTTTGTTGATTAATCCTTAAAATTCTTAATCTCATCTCATCGAACTTCCATATGACATTCACTTTTCAAATCCAACTTGAGTCATCTTTGGCGGAAACATTCAGGTGTCATAAGAGCGGCATCTATGCAATAGAAACTCGCTCTATAAACATTGCTAATCTTTTCTGCTTCATTGCGTATTTACTAAGACATGTGTACCTTAACAGAATGCTAGTTCCTCTACGTACCTGAACAGAACGCTAGTTCTACGTGTCCCATATCATGCACCTCTTAGACGAGTGTGACCAATAATAAAGACATGGATAAAGGTGTTGCAAAATGTGTTGAATTGAATTACCATTGAGAAATGAGACAATATAATGTTGTGGATCGAAAAAAAGAATTTTTTTTTTCTGAGAATAGCATTCACCACGCACAGCATTACATGTTTTGTTGCTGACAGACCTCAGCTGAGTGGCTTGGTGAGTTCGCTCAATTTCATCAATAATATTGACCCCAACCTCAATTATACAACCTTTATTGACATATCACCAATATGATGATTGAGGGCATCCTTCAAAAAAAACGTACTCTTGTAATAATAAAAAGCCCGAAGCGTTTCCCAACTCATAAATTTACCCATACATTTGTATGGCGAAATCAATGGAATGTCCAACCTGATAAGAGCAACCATCCTTTCCTCAGATTTAGATAATACAGTGAACAAAAAAACTCAAGTCTAGGAGGAAGAAAAAAAAAGAGGTAGCATGACTAGCATCAAACCACCCATTCTGACTGGATGTCTTGCTCGAAAAAAAAAAACAACTCCCTCAATAAAAATATGAATTTTCTTTCAATTTAAAATATTTCATTAAATACATTCGTAGTGCCTCTACAATCATCATCGCGCATCCTGTACGTGCACTTACAGCACTAATATCCACGCTATGCTAATCTCTTTAAAACTGGATAATCGTCCAGCTAAAGGATCGCACACCGGGTTATTTCTCTTCAGCTCGTACTTCACATTCAGCTCATACTTCAGCTCAGCTCACATGCTTTTTTGTATATGCTCATGCTATGAAACTCAAACATTGCCATGTCAGTTTTTTTTTTTGATAGTTCGTTGGCAAGTACCCAAACATAGGCATAGCGAAAATAAGAAACAGATGAGAAAATATTTGACATCAGAAACCGTATCTTTGGCCCATTTTATTCATTTCGATTAGGAGATTAACGACATTTATAGTCTCTATTGATGGAGGATTGGGCAAAAAGATGGTGATTATTGCAGAGTGAAGATTCACTATGCGTCTCTCTCATGCCGCAACTAAAGTGGTTGAAGTAAACCGAGTCTTGTGAAAATACTGTAATCATAGCCTACCATAAAATACTTGAACTATTGTTGAGAAGTCATCCCTACTAGCATTTTGCCCGGAAAATACTCCCAAATTCCAAAATATGGCTCACTCTCCTTCGCAGAGCGGCAAAATTTTTCTCTCCCAAAAATGGTGATCTTCACCTTCGAAGAAAAGGAAACATCCTTTCGCAAGAAATAAAACTATTCGCTTCTGAAAGAAAAAGTACAGAGGCAACTGCAATGATGAGAGTTTTTCCCTCCGAATGTAAGAAGATCGCAAAGATTTCCAACCAATTTCCTAGTACATTAATAAGAAAAACGCCAAAAACCTATGCTAAAAAAAAAATTCATATTATATTCGTAACTATAAATCATCATAGTGACGTAAATGTTAGAAATATTTCAGTTTTCAATGAGCAAAATGCAATCTTTTTATCTAATTCATCACTTTTTATTCTAGAACGATGTGATATTTGTGTGCTGCTTATCGCAGTTGCGCGAAATGTAACAATTGTCGATTCACTGATCTTATATAGACTTGTGGATGTCGTCCGATGAGTGGTTGACGCTTCACGTTCTGCTAATGTGTCGCACCTGTTGGGTGGCACCGAACGCAGTTATTTGCACATCAAAAAACCCGTTTCTCTTACTAGCGCTATGGAGCAATCGTCTATTGCGGTGCTCAGCCGCAACGGATGCCAATATCAGTTTCCGCCTAGATCGACGTCTCCTTCACTTCATGTGTGTGTGTATGTATGCATGTATATACGTGTGTGTATGTGTGTGTTTGTGTGCACCATTCCGTAATTTCACTACTTTGAGCTGATGTGCCATGCAAATCACGGTTGTCACCATCGTTCCACCTATTATCCCTCAATAAAAATGCTGCTAGAATGATCGAGAATGCACAACGATCATTGACAAACGACTATTTGGCTAGTCGTTAATCTACATCATTGCCCAAGTGCAAAAACATCGCACACCTATTGCACCACATAGATACACACTTAGCATTTGGGCAGCACCCACGCTTCAAATAGTAGCACATCTCTCATTGCTATAACAAAGAAACGATGAGGAATCGACGAGTTGCACAAAACTGCACGTATTTTTTGAAAAACTTCTATGCACATTTGTAATTGACGAAATCGTTGCATGCTCTTAGAGAAGTGGAATTGGAATAAATGAGAGAGCTGATTTTCTGTCCGAGACGCCGAGATCAAATCTGACGGATGAATATGTTACACCGATCCAGCAATAGTAGTTGTCAACAAATCAAAACATTTACAAAAGAAAACGCTACTAAAGACAATAAACAACATAGTTTCTATTCGGATAATGACTATGAAGGTAGCACAGGTAGCCAACAGGTATATTACAAGAGCCGCTAGAAGAAACGACAAATATGATTCAGTTCATTCACGTATTTCATTCAACACTTTACATCAGCTCAAATTTCTATTGTGTTATGATATATTCGATGTTGATTTATTGAATGTGTTGCTTTATGGATCTTATTATTAATTTGTAGTCCTCTTTTTTTTTCAGACGAACTCATACATCTCTGTCGTTTTGCACAATTCGCGCAACACATTAAACAAAACGATCATCTGTTTGTGAAGCAATCGCGTAATTTATTCGGCATAATGTGCTGTTCAAATAAACTGCCTACGAGTTTTTTACTTTTATCCATTAACATTGCCGAAACTGTACTTTAACTTCTATGCGTTACTTATCAAGCATCGGGTATTGTTGTATAATTCCTAATGTACGATGGTCTAATGATGCGTATTTGCAAAAGTGGCGTCATGTTCAGCGCAGATCTGTATGTGCGTACCGACTCTGAGGATGTATGTGCCCATACGGTGGTCGTGCAAACAAATGGAAACAGGTGAAAAATGATGGGGCATTGTCACCCATATTATTCAGAATTAGGAAGAAGAAGATGAATGGAACCGCTCAAAGAAACGTCACCACTCAAAAATTTATGATTTTCTTGCACACTTAATCGTATCCCACAATACGAACGCATCTCACCTCATGTGCTCATAAGTGATTATTTCGACATGAGATCATTCTAATGCAGCTTACTGCACGTCCTGATGGCATCATGTTAGCACGATGATCTCTAAGCCAAAGGCATCAACTCCATTTTACAGAAATCATCGACACCGATCTTCTGCACGAAAACAGCTACACTAATATTTGAAAGAGAATTTTTTTTTACCTTCTAGGCTATGTGCTCGAAAGGATTAACAACGGATTGAAAGAGGTGAGGATGTGACGATACGCTTAACTATATGATTATTAAGTGAAGAATGTTATGTCATAAGGAAAAATAATTTCAAGAAAATTTTTAATGAAAATAACTGACGTTTAGATATTAAATAATTGCCCACTAAATTCGATTTGTGTTGGGTCCAACTTCTCCTCCCCCCCCCCTTCCCCCCCCCCCCCACCTCTCAAGTCAAATTTCGGTCTTCTTTGCTCTTTTGCAAATTTGTTTTACAAAGTTCTATTGGGCAGCTTCGAGTCGGAAAGCACTGCAAACGTGGGGTGATAAAATTTTGTGAGTATAATAGAACTGTAACACCATCTTCTATATCATATTTCACGTTAATCCACGGATTTCGCAAAAAGAAAAAAGTTCTAGGCGTTAAAAAATGCGGAAATAAACAACGTATATTTCACGCCAATTGGATCATCATTTCTAGTGGTTGAGCTAAAAAAGTACCACTCATTTGTGCGTGAATTCTTCGGGCATCTTGTTCAATTCAAATATAACGGCAGCATTTTGCACATTTTATTATTGTTGAGAATTTGCGTAACTTTTCCATAAGATCAGCAAAATTTAAATACGAATCATTACTAGCTGCTCTCACATACTTCTATACTTGATCAACATTTAAATTCGCTGAAGTCTTTTGCATATACTTCTTGAATGTTTTACTACGTCATCACAATACCGAATTCACTACTGAACCGATGGTGACCTCATTTGATGTGGCACATTGCGCTCTATAAATCTCGATGAAATATAGACGAAAATTCGACACTTTGCGGGAAAAGCGTGTCAAATGTTATTCTATTTTGGCCTTTGCGCAAGGCTTTTTGAACATTAAAATTGCACTTTTAAATGTGCATATGTGCATATATATATATATATATATATATATATATATATATATATATATATATATATATATATATATATATATATATCCTTATTTGAATGCTAACATTACCATAATACAAAAAAGTGCATTGAAAAAAAAAGGAAACTCTACAGAGAATGTGCAATTGGGATTTTCTTTCCTTCATGAAATAGAACTTTACAGTAGTATAAAATAAAAAACGTAGTAAAATTTATGCAACGGATATTTTTTCAACCTTCAAGATACGTCATTTGCGACTGACTTTTGATATAGTGCCAAAGCAAAAATCCCTAAAGGAAGCGAATGGTATGCCAAAAATAACGGAATCTGCTAAAATATTAGTAGAATCAAGCCGAAGTTAACGAAAGATCTGATCGGAAATAAATCGATGATATCGGTGATACAAACAATACAAATGTGCAATTAATATTTACGCAAAATTAGCGCTTTTTTTTTGTTCTCTATCAAAACTCGCTCGAAAATGCAGAAATATCTGAATAAAGTGAGTGATGCTTCAGCAATTTAATTTTTTTCTTTGAATGAAAACATTCGAAATGCCTACGGAAATGTGTTTGCATCAATCAAAGACATAAAAAAGTATAGAAATGAGAAATGTCGCAAGATGGAATTTACGTCAATCTCATCGTTTAATCACATCAAACCTAATCGGATACCTAATGAATCGGATACCTAATGAACAGGTAAGTTTTCAATAGGTAATTAAGGTAGATTACGCATCAATGATATATTTTCTTCATGATATAAAGTACTCTAAAGCTTGCTTGAAATTTTATTGCAAGCAAATATTAAACACTAGTGGCTTATTTCATTTACACACTAGTGCTAAGAAACGCAAATTGGTCACACATGTGATGAATTTCAGTTCAAATATCGAGACTCCAAAAACAACCTTTTTTTAAATTAGCCCCATTAGCTCAGTCCTTATGCTTACATCGTTTGAAATGCTTGCAGAAGAGGTTATCAACTTCCAACCACTATGAAAAAATCTACACTGTTCCATCCCTTAAAGAATATATCAAAAAGTTTTGCACCTAAATACAGCTATCGCAGCTAGTAACGTTTTCGTGAATGAACACACATCACATCAAATGCACTCAGTGGGTGGCCTCTCTTCTACTCTGTCCACTTGTGCAAAGTGGGACAAATATGACGCTTCAGCAGGTGATCCATTGTTAATAAAATCGAAGCTTTAAAAATAAACGCTTTACTTCCTCCTCAAATCCATAACTAGTAACGGTTGAGTCCAAAAAGTGTTTTTGCTGCAGTTCCTTAGAAAATTCTCTCAAAAGTCACAGCGTCGAAAACTCATAAATGAATAACACTGCTTTCAGCTATACATTGCACAATTATGTTTCGTGTTATTAAATCGAAACTTGAACGATGAATCAAGCTTGCATAATGCTCACTACAAGGGTCCAATGATTTATTCTGAACTGCAAATAAATCACCTGTGTTAACGCACAAACCTCAGCGTGAACAATCCCAGTGTTCATAAGCAAGCGCCTTTTAAGGTTGAGCAATCAAGATGCCAGACTCGGCTGATTTGGACATCGCAAGCATTAGTCCGATCCAGAATTCTAACAGTACATCATATCGTTTTAATAAAACGGCCTTTATTTGCAGAAATAAAAGCAAAAATTGTCCCGCAAATCAATCCGCTTCCTTATATTACTGTTGGGACACTCCGACAGAGCCGGAGTGAGGAGCAGTGAAGCACTCTCTTTGCTTAGTTAGGAAATCTCTCGACAAGGAAGATGGGACCGTTTTTCATTGAGCGGTTAAACCACTGAGAAACATGGAACATTTGGTTGCCTATGACAGGTTTGAGCTAGCGTGGATGGAAATCAGCCCCTCTTTTGGAGGGGAAGTAGTACTCTGTGCCACTCAACCATCAGCTTTCTTTTCTGCAGCAAATCCTATAGAATGTTTGATATACTACGTGTCCGGAACTACTGAATGACGGAATTCGAAGGAAATGCATTTCAATATTATTTGTGGTTATACGAAGCATCTAGCATCATTACAATCGCCAATTGGATGTGTTTCTACATATAATTTTGAGTGTCAATATATACGCATATCACACATCTGTTGAGTCTTCCAGTATTCGTTTAAGAGATTATTGCTAATTCAAATTCCACATTTATTTCCTTATAATTTCATTTGACATGTCAACACATCCTTACAACTTTATCGTTTTCACTACTCTATTATTCAGGAAGATTTGCGCGATTCGTCGAATTCTTTGCACTCTTTAATTGCTTTCGGAGATCGTCATTATCCCTTCCACACTTGGCCAATATTCATGAATTCCTTTTCCAACTCGGCTTTCAAATCACATACGGACAGCCCTCTTTCGTCCCCACTCCATATCATAAGATCAAGAAGCATGGCAGAGAACTGGCACTGCTTGCTAGCTGCCCATACAAACATGTTACTGCCATCCCGTTGTCAAATTTTTACTGCAATCAAGGAATCTGAATCGTTAAATTTCGGCTCCCGACTCTCTGTGAAATCACTCCCCCCGAGTACAGCGATGAATCATTTGGTGAGGCGTAGAAGGTGCTAGGCAGCCTATTCGCGTCTAACTCGAGGGCAGCAAGTATCTCGAGGATATGTCCCCTCTAGAGACCTCTCCATAGCAAGCCAAGCATGTGAAAACTCCTGCGAATGTTTTCCAGAAATTTTTTGGCCTTTTTGCTCTGAAAATTCCACAGTAATGCGCTCAGGCTGGATTGGCTGACAATAGGATAGCGAAGTTATTGGCATATTTATTAAAGCACTTTAGGCAATGCAGCAGTATTCGATACCTCTTAGTAGTGCGTAAAAAAAGGTAATTCATTAATATTTAAATGGCAGACTGAGAAAGGTGAGGCAGCGGTGAGTGACACAATATGTTTCGCTTTGCAAAGCGAAGTTCTGCCACTTCAGCCAACCGTACTTTCAAAGTTCTACTGGTCCAATTCAGAAAGTATACCCTGGGGCAGAATTTTCACATGCAGGCTCAATCGACCTCATCGGAAGTTTCCTTCTAGTGAAATGCGTTCATGGATCATCTAGATTTTGTGACTCTTTTGCACCCGTGCGGATGTGCTCAATATATCACGTAGAAGTTGAAATTGTGTTTTTGGGAATTCAGACATGAAATTTCGGAAAATGAACAAATGTGCTACAAACTCTCTGAAAGACTCATAAAAATACCTTGATTAGGTAAGTAAGCGAGAAGTTTGGGTGGGAGAATGGGAGGAAGGGAATGGAGGAGTATTCGCTAGACACGACCTTACATGCCGTACTACTGCGCATCTGTCTCCCGATAGTGTTAAGGAAGATCTGAGCCAAAAAAAAAAACGTTTATGAGGAGAAGAATCTGGCACCTGAACTTAGCAAAGAAGAAAAAGTAATACTCTTAGAGAGGCCGTCTCGCGCATTGAATGCATAAATAAGAGGGAAGCAGACGAGAGGGAGCTAAAGGATTTGCCCTTTGACCTTCTTCCTTCTGATGCTAATGCTCCGCTGAATCGGAATTTGGACAAAGCGGAAAGATTTGAAAGTTTCATAAGCGCTTCCTGCAAAAAGCTCTGTTAAGGAAGTGCTAGCTGCTCCCCGGTAGAGGCAGCCATTACTCTTCGCGCTGTGGTGCAAAAATTGCTGGAGGCAATGTGTTGAGAGAAACCCGCCTGGATGTCCGACCATGCAGTCACCACCTCACAACTTATTGCACGCCAGCTCAAAATTAATCCCATTAGTCACCAATAACATGCACGCACACCTCAACACACCTTCCATGCCCATCAGCCGAATTCTCAAACACCCAGAAAAATTGGACCACTCAATCAACCAGGCCAAACTTTCAAAGCAAGCTTTCCTGAAAAGGTTAGTCGGCGAAGCTTTGAAGGTTAATTTCTGCGATTCAGGTTTATACCTGACGAAATCTAGTTGTGACCGGGTGACCGAAATTAGAAGTATACCATCGCGATTCCGAGGGCGACACATACGCACGAAAGATGACAAACCTACAGATGTAGCCAATGGAAGCCTGGATGAAAGTGTCCTGTGGTGTGCACATGACACAAAAATCCTCAGAAATAACTGCATCACAGAACAGATGCTACCGGCATAAAGGCTTAGAAACGGAAGTGAGTTATGGTGAAAGAGGATTTTCAAGTGTTTGTCTCCGTGGTCAAATACTTCGTGGTGCAAATATCCGAACATCTCAAGTTTCCATAAGTTTCCACCATAGCTCTAGTATCATGGTGTGACATAGCAATGACAGGTAATGTGCATATTCTCACATCAAGAGGCCGGTCTTGAAAGATATCGACTTACACAATATTTTGCATCAAAGAAAATAATAAAAAGATGAATGGCATAAATAGCGTAATGAGAAAAACAACAATTTTTAGACAAAAAAAAAAGGGCACATTAAGTTAGAGCCTCCAAAATCGTTGCAAAAAAAAAAGATAGACAAAATTAGAATGCAGATAAAAATTCGACGAAAAAAAAAATTCAATGAGATTGAAAACAAAAGACGACAATATAAAATGAAAATTTTTTGCCGTTCAAACGATAAATGAGTGCTTCAATAATCGAAAAAAAAAATTGGTGTTTCAAAGCGAAAACGTAATTGAATGGGAGTAGTTAACTGTAAAATTCGAACGAACGAACGGGACAAATCTGAAAACTTCCATTCCATAGTGCATTGCTTTGCCATTGAAGGCGAATAGAAATTTTAGAGAAGATAGCATTGTGAAGTTATGTGAGCGATAAATTATCCATTACGAGTTTCTACCTGAAAGAATGGCCATCCAGCCTAGGTGATAAACCGCCCCTGCCATCACGGAAGCGAACAGCTCAAACACGAGTTGTCCTCTCGACAACGAAGGTAGGCGACACAGGAGCGCAACGCCTCACCTTCCACCATGGAGGTCGTGACTCGTCCAAAAGAGAGCGAGAAAGGAAGAAAGAGGTGAAGGGAGCGTGGAGGGAAGAAAAGTGATTCTAAAATACATACCCTACTATGAAGTAAGGCTCCCCTGACGTCTCCATCACATTTACGCTGAGCAAACCTTCCTGAACCACTACTTGTAATCACTGCGTGAAGCTTTGTTGTGACTTCGCACATATCATAGAAAATCCAGAATCTTGGTGAGGATGCATTTCATCTAACAGAAGAGAATGTTCGACCGTTGCATAATGCTCGCAGATAAAGGTATAACGTCGAAAGTTGGAACAATAAACGTTGCCCATAAACAGCACCTGTTTACAAGTTTCGGCAATCGTAGTATTGCAATTTTACAGTGCAGAAGTAATTTATGGCATGAGAATTGTTTTGATTCGGACGGAAAAACATGTCGCATATAGTTGAGTTATTTGCTTGGCACTAAGGCATACACAAGCGTACTTTCCGTCTGTGAAATTCCGTTATATATATATATATATATATATATATATATATATATATATATATATATATATATATATATATATATATATATATGGTGTATGAGTGGCTATGTATTTTCGATCATTATCCTTTCTAAAATCTTTGAAAATTATACGAGTGAATAAAAAAATAAAAATCAACTTTGAAAAAGAAATGAATCGACAATATACACATAAGTGAACGAAGAATTCCCTTTATTCGGAAGTTACTTTAAAGGGAAATGAAAAATAATTCCCACTGACGATTAACGTTTTCTAGTGCTAAAAAAAAACCTTTCATTAGAACAAAATAGCACTATAAACGGTAATAGTTGATGTATAGATGAAGAGGGGAAATTCGCAGCCATAAATATTCTTCTAGAAAAGCGAACCTCCCAATTCTTTGCGTCTTTAATCTCTCCTAGTTGGTGATCATCGAAGAAAAAAAAACTCATCTCTTTTCATCTATAGAACATTTCTAAGCGGCTACTATGAGGTTAACGAAGCAACATCTCAATTCGCTATTTCGTTATGTTTATCTTGCAAATCTTTACTGGAGAATTATTTTCAATAGTTATAATCGAAAAACAGGAAAGCCAAATTTCAGCCGTAAATGATTTACACAAATCAACGATCACATAGATATCTAAGAAACGTTGAAGATTAAACGGATAGTAATTGTTATGTTTAACAAGGAAATGTGTTACGATAGCACATTTCTTTGTTAAATTTAACACCTACTAAGATTCATATTTAAATCGAATGAGGTAATTTGCTTAATTATATGCATAAATGATCAAATAAGTAAATCGATTTTACTGAATAAATGCTAAACAATTTATTCATTAAGAGTAGCACATAAATACTGAGTAAATTTTTCCGACTCTAAATGTAAATAGAATTCTGCTCTTTCTCTCCTTCCCTCCCTCCTCCCCCCCTCCCCTCCCCCGATTATGGTGAAACATCATTAGACCCCATTACCTGTCACCTCATAAGTGTCCATGTGAGAGGCTCGTATTTAGTGCTATCAAAGCTTTTCTCATTTCACGTAGCTCCCATTTCATGAGGAGTGGTCGAATAGTTCAAATTTCTTTGACTGATGATATAAAAATAGAGATGTTTGTAAGTCTAAGATTATTGGTGAACAACAAAATATTGAGTCTTCCCATTAATAGCTTACTAGGCCGAAATCGGCATTTTCGAAAATTCCACTGAAGTTTTTCCGAACAAAGGACTTCCAATCATTATGTTTCCCATCAATTCTACTGCTACAGATGTTGCTCGTTTGTTTATAGACAAAATTCTATTATTCAAAAAAAAAAAGAATCCTACAAGGGAATTCAAAGCCCCAAGAGAACATGATAACAGCAGTGAAATGAAAAATTCCCCAAAACATACAATATCCTTTTGTTAGTTTTCCTTATTCCATATTTTTTGTTGAACCTGGTCAGTGAACGTTGAGATTGAACCTTCGAGGCCTATTCCCGGCTCTCTTTCCTGACCAAAAATTCCGATCCTCGCAAAAATCCCCTCCTCCCACCATATTAACATGATATGTGGAAGTGCAAAACTTTATATCGTGGTATACCACCTAATGGATTGTTTTTCCATTTATTTGGTATCTTAACTGCACAAAATGAAAGCTTTAGCGAATAAAGACCTCGTCAATACTTTTGCCATCAATCCTCTCATCTCAATGGTGTCGCTATTCAACAAATCAACGAAATACGAACTGTCGACCTTTCATCTTCTGAAATTGTATCGTTTTGTTTTCGGCTATAATGATTCGGCTAAAACGATTCTCAGTGGATTTCCCGCAAAAAAAAAAAAAAAAACTTTTATTTTTATCTATAGATAATTATTTTTCGAATGCGATACACACATGAGAGTCTCAATCACTCCTTCAGATCTCTCCTAAAATATTATCCCACAAAATTGAAAATCGATAATCTATTAGAGCTTACAAAAAATTCGATTAGAAATATATCACATCTGATGCATTTCAATTTCGAAATTATTATAATATTCAACATCGTTGAATTGCTAAAAGATTTAAGTGTGAAGAAACTTAAATCTTTTAGCAATTCAACGATGTTGAATATTATAATAATTTCGAAATTGAAATGCATCAGATGTGATATATTTCTAATCGAATTTTTTGTAAGCTCTAATAGATTATCGATTTTTTATTTATTTTTTTTTTTTTGCACAAATTTCTCTGCAAAAATAACCGCTAGAATGAGAGCATTACTTCGAACTTTGCCGCTTCTTTGATAGAATCTTTAAAAATCCCGTCAACGATTCTTTAAATTTGCTCTCTCATTCGATTAATCATCTCCTCTATCATTTTTTTTTTCCACACGCTTTCTTTGATACAACCTCTCGATCATCTTTTTTTAAAATATACTTCCTTCCTATGGACGTTCGATTAGCCGTTTTTCTTTGCAATTCGCTCTTCTCTCATCTAGTCATTTTAATGGCGCACCTTTTTGCTAATCACATGAAGAGATCGTCTCATTTGTTGTTTTGTTATAAAACTTTTAGCTGGGCTCCGACAATTCGGCTCCGACCAACACGAAACATCGGTCTATTTCTACTGTTTACTATGCGATCGGTTGTAGGCGGGCTCTGACCGTAGTTACCACCCCTCATAGCATCTTTATCGAGACGAGGATGGTCGAGTGAGTACCAATACTTCTACTAAGCGGAGCAACGGTGAATCGACTCGTCAGCATCCGACAGAAAACGAGTCTATACTCTAAACTTCGCGCAGCCTTATAACTACTCCCTCTGAGTGGAAGTAAAAGCGACGTAAAAGAAAAACAATTATTCGTAGTGAATATTTCGTTGACTGAAGTAAAGCAAAACAAGATGCAGTAAAGTAAAATGCAAAACCTAAGCTTGCAAGCGATATATTGTCCGTATGCTGCTTCCGATTTCTTTACCTCATTTCTTCAGCGCAATAGTTTCCTTCTGCCTCTGTTTATTGTTCGTATATCAATAAAATTATGGCTAGGAAAATCTATCATAACCCTCACTTACATCCTCACCAACCTCTCCTCCCTCCCCCTCCCCCACACCTAAAAAAAATCAGCGAAATATGCTTAAAAATGCGCCAGTCGTAAACGATCAAACCTAATCATCATTCATATTAGAAGAAACGCTTGCACAATTTAACCATACTTACCTGAAATACTAAGGTTTTCAATACTACCATACTGTTGATCCTACACACAATACAGGTGGAGAGACTAGAAAGACTTTTTATAATACAGGCAGATATGCAAAAAGCACTGAACGGTTAAGTTGTGGCAGAAATGTTTTTTTTTTTCACTCAAGCAGGTTGAACTGCAATCGCAGACGGTGGTGGCGCTGATGAATGCAGTGATTGAAGCACTCGTGGAGTTAGAGGGTAAACGACCTTCAATTTATCGAAAAATGGCAAAAATAATCAGGAAATCTTCATGCGGGCTCACGCGAATTTTGCTGACGGCTTAACAAATCGAAGGACTCAAATTTCTGACCCTATGCGCTCGTCTTAGATGCTCTGTCACAATCTACAGCGTTACAAATAAGCATATCTGTCGTAGATATATGCATAAATTTTTTTTTTAAAGAAGAGGGAGTTTCAAAAAACTACCAAGGTGCCGAAAAAATCTGGACTAGGATTGGCATCCCCAACTACCAGACACCATACCGAGAAAGGCGCTTTTCCCCTACATCAAAAGTACCTTCCTCTCACCTTCCCTTCCCCCCACCAAATTTATGGCAAATAATCATGCTTAACATTAAACTATAGCAAATAGCTGGCAATAAGCGTAAATGAACATTTATATTTAAGCGTGGTTTTGTTGCTCTCAAGATCCAGAACTCTTCCAGATATTTCAGTTCAGAAATCAAGTAAACATAAGCGTAATCAATACGTGATGATGCGATGAAGGAAGTGGGGAGGATAAAGAGCATGGAAGAACGCTTTCCCTCATTCGATTCCTCTGGAATGGGGATACTTCACAACTTTATCTATACTTTACGCTTTGAATGCCAATAGACCCTATAAATTTCTCGGGGTAGTAGGATATCATGCAGTAAATAATAAGTAATTTTTCTGAAGGTGAAACAGAACATGACACAATTCGATAAATATATTATTGCGTGATTTATGAAACCTTCGTGCCCTATAGTTTATGTGAATGTAGTCTGAGGAACTTCCGAGATGGTGAAGCATAACACAATATGGCGTTTAAATTCCGTCGGAAGCAACTTCAACCATTAGTAGTCTGAAGGTCTTCGTGAATTGGCAGCACAGGTTTGTAAAGCTTCTGCTAAACCTTTCTAGTAGTAACCAAATGTTTTTTGTCTTGTTGATTCGTTTACTTCCAAGTCCTCGAGTTAGAAATCAAGTTGCACATTGACCGCACATTCGACTACTCTCCAAGCAATCGGTATTTCTTCGAGGGTCGGAAAGATGAGACGCCTACAAAGTGAGGAAGGATAGGACGGCACATGAGGGTTGAGGGTGGTTTGTACACATTCCCATCTTACGCCTTGTTAGATAACTTTTTAATAAACCGATGTTTCCGTTCACGCGACAGTGTTCCCATCAGCTAAAGGGATACGCATAGCAATCCGAACCAACAGCAACGGAATCCCCCAGGTCCGGAACAGATCCACAATGTTCCCCACTTTCTTCACTGCAGCAAAGATTAAACCACTTCCTGCTATACGTTGAGGAGGTCACTGCGCAATGGTAAGATCAAACACATGAACGCAAAAGACCCATCTACTACGCAAAACAACCTCAAAACCACCTCTTCAATGGACGTTTTGCATTTCTTGCATAAGTTCGCTGAACTAAGCCAAGGTCGCTTAGATCGCCGAACCAAAAAAAAAAAAAAAAAAAAAAACCTGCGCTCAGATAACAACAAACAACGGAAGACATGGAGGAGATGAATGTAACATCACCTAAACGTCCAACAACGCACAATTTCTTCATATGAATCCACCCAAACGCTCACAGGTTTCACAACTGTAATACCACCGCATGAATCAGCACTAAAAACGAAACGACGCCTCATGTGGGGAAACGTCGAACTATACGCCACTTCCAAATAAACATCTCTTATGCAACTCAATCAGCTTCTCTCGCCGAAATGCGCTCGCTAGGCCGATTAAACAATTCGATCACCACCGAGCATATCGATCCCATCACATCACATGGCAAACATCACTAACACTCCCCAAATGAAAAGTGAAGACTGTAAAAATGAAGTTAGTAACGCGCTGCATTCAAGGTGTTAACTGAAACTTTATGGGAAATGAAATAAATATAACAAAAAAAGAAGCATCCTTGATGAACAGGTGATAAATGGAACCGTGGATTAATTGCAATAAATAATAATCAAACCTCACACACAGCATGGATATTTCTTGGCCGCGTGAACAAAGCCAAATTTGATCATCGAGCGCGCTAGCAGTAGCCCGCCCAAAACGACAATACAATGCTGAAACGCGCCGAACCGGCAAATCACATGGCGGCACTAAAATAACAACCTTTCAAACCGGCGCTCTGCAGACACCCCATGTCCAAAACACACCTGATGTACTCACCTACCCCCCACCCCCCCCCCCCCCCACCAACACACCTCTTCAACAACGACGGCTTTTTATTGGTTTAACTTGATGAACTCATTTACCATTCATTCCCTGTGAATGAGATAATACCATCCACCGTCCGCTGCGTGTAATTAAATTATGGATAGATCTCTTGCTCTCGTTATGGGACCAAAAATCGACACAGGCACATCAGTGGTGGGATGAAAAGTGCAGCAGAGCACAAGTCGTACAGTTATGCAACTTGACGATACGATGGCAAAATAGAAAGTGCAAATTTGGGCGCGTTAAGAAGAATACAACATAGTTATTTGGGAACGAAACACAGGAAACACGCCCCGCTGAAACGTGAATTGGGCAACGATCCTGTGCAAAAGGATGAGCCGAACGCTTATGAAAACATCATTACTGAAGAAAATAAAAAATAAAAACGTGAGAAAGGGTGAAGGCAATGGGAAGATGGTATACACTGAATGCGACAAGAAACATCTATAATTCGGTACACAACTCCTTGTGATGGGTCGCCTTTCAAGGTATGTTCTATCGGCCTTTCACCGCTTCCGCCACTCTCGACCATCCCCCGAAGCAAGAGAAAACTCGTTCAACGCGAGAACCACCCAGTCTTAATTATGGCTTATCACTCCCTTTGCACAACAATGAAAATCAGTCTCCACCAATACCACGCTAGTTCAGTGAACCGCCAAGCCGCGAGTGATAACAAACGCAATCTCTGTCACTCAGATCCATCACCAATAATATAATGTTGACTGCCATTTGTGTGTGTTATGGGGCATATAGGAGTACACAGCAGATAAAATACACACACCCACATACGCTGAAGCTGACAATGCAACAGCGGGTAGCGATAAGGAAATCCGAGACGACATATCAGATCCTCATTTGATACACTAATCCCCGTACAGACGTGGCTTCCATATCATCAAGTCACTAAGTGATCTCCCCCCTCCCCTTTTTCAAGCAAATATGCAACTGGCTAGCTTTAAAGGATCACCTTTTCGGAGACGTACGAGTGAGTGACCAAGGCTAGCTGATAAATGGAAATTTTCTTGCCAAGATAATATATTCGAAAGGCGAGGAAGCGGCTTTGTATAAAATGAAAAGCTGTGTTGGCTAAAAGAGAGAGGAAGGTGAAAGCAGCAAAACAGCAACCGCACAACTGGCTTGGACGGCTCGCTCACATAAGCGCTATCACAGATTCGAGCAGCATTGCTTCTTCGTTTGAGGATCGGTCGTCGGCGAAATCACAATACCATTCGTTCCAACTGGAGAGACTTGAACCCGATCATCGCCTCCGAAATGCTTCACGGAAACCGATTTGTAGATCTGAACACAACGAATCGATCAACTAACATATGCAAACAAAGCAGTGCACAAAGCCATCTAATATCAATACGTCAATTGGAGAACTCCAATTCCACAAATACGAACACTCATCTTATTTCTCTTTTCTCATCATAAAATGCTCTTTCATTACGAAGGACGTTTCCTTTAACACGCACAGCAAACGATTAAAAAAAACAGAACAAGAGAAAAAAGTGAATAAAAACCTCAGTAAGAATATTCGTGAAGGCAGCTTCCACATTAGTGCTGTCCAGCGCAGAGGTTTCAATAAACGAGAGCTGATTCTTTTCCGCGTACGCTTTTGCTTCATCCGTAGGCACAGCACGCAAGTGACGTAGATCGCTCTTGTTGCCCACCAACATTATCACTATGTTCTGATCGGCATGATCCCGCAGCTCCTAAACCATTCATTTAATATCCATTGTGCTATGCTCGAAGTGTGCCGATCGGAGATACCTTGCACACATCTAAGGTAACAAGCACATCTCACCTATTCAAGGGAAGCACTAAGCTCGCATTCCCTCTATTAGAAAAAGAGTAATGAAGGTCTTTGATGACCATAACCCACGAACAGGTTTTTACGCAAAGGTCAACTGCCAGAAAATTACGGAAACGTCCACGGCTGGACGCTTTGTTATATCACTGAAGATCACGCAAATATACCTTGAGAAGCCTTGATATATTCTAGACGCAGCCGCAACACTTCACAAGAAAACAATCAAAAACAGTTCTCGAAGTTCGTTCACCGCTTCAGGAATGCTAGGCGAAGAAGAACTGCAACCTGTGTGCTCGTGCTTTCCAACTTTCCCTACCAATAAACAACTAAGAGCATCATTTCTAACAGTAACAGTATATCGCTACCAAACCAGCACCACAAGATAAGATTTTCTTTTAAAAATGAATTCAACATATCCATCGACAAGCGCTCCCTCAAGCTTTTCCACTTTTACCCACGAGACGCTCATCACAAATAAGCTCACCTTCCCTCCATCGTCGGATTACGTCGTGAACTGCACTGCCAAGGGAAGTCAGGGTGGTCATTGAATGAGGAAACTCTTTCTCTCGACTACTTTCATTTGCGACTTCTCTCTAGTAGAAGACCAAAACTGACGTCTTTCTCCTCCACCAACCTCCTCCCCTCCCCCCCCCCCCTCTCTCTCAACGTGGTGATTAAAGCGAGTGAGCTCATCTATAACAGCCGAGTTTTGGCTGAAACAAGAAATATGGGAAGAAGAGGTTGGTCTCTCAAAGCCCAAAATGAAGATGCAAAAGGCCATATTCATTTAAAAGTTCGCTGTTAAATTAAAACTTACGGACTTTGTGCAGGTATAAAACTACAAGAGGTCTTTCAACATCCGAATTATGGACCGCCTTTTGTGTATACAGTTCGATAAATCCAACAAGCTGCATACGGAGCACACTAAAAAGAGAAAAATCACATACCTTGAGCCATCTTTCGACAGCCTCGTAAGTGACGTGCTTTGCAATATCATAAACAAGGAGTGCTCCAACGGCACCCCTGTAATAGGCAGACGTTATTGCGCGATAGCGCTCTTGTCCTGCCGTGTCCCAAATTTGAGCCTTCACTGTTTTTCCTTCTACCTGCAAACCTGCTATGCGTTAAAGTGCAAGATGCCACAATGCGAAACATAATAACCATATGCGTCCAAACTTCGCTTCATAAATCGACGAAAAGGCAAACGAACACTTCCATTTCCTCACAAGCCACCGAATCTTCAATATTCCCATGCTCTCCCACCTCACTCCTCCCTTCCTTACCGTTCAAACATATCCGTGCAAATGAGACGAACTTTATGGAGAACTATGGAGTGAACGATGATGGCAGACAACTACTCTAAACAAGTCTACTGTTTAACAAGTCGTGTAACAACCAACCTGTTCGCCACAATCAACAACTTCGCCTCCAGAGGGTGCATACAGAGAACAAAGCGGTACATTAGTGATGCTATGGAGACCTTTTAAAGATATAATGGCTACATAGCTCCCACTCTCAATGTTTTCAAATATATCTGACAACGGAATGTGTTTCGTTTAAACATATAAGGAATTAATTTGTGAAGTAATAGCAGACACTTCATCCGATGCTGCATTAACGCTAAATGAAGACGAAAGTCCGATATCATCACCTAAATTTGCTGCTGTAAAAAGATTGTTAAAAAAACAAGATGTTGCCACCCCAAACGCTAGATTATAACATGCATCACATCTGCTCAATTTTCATCCACTCCTCGCTCTAAACGGAAATTGAGAGATGGTCACAAATTACGACGCCAAGCAAGCAAGAAAAAAGTGCTGAAATTTCAACAACAATATGGCAAAACAGCGAAGTTTTCTGAAGAAATTTAACTGAAAAAAAAATCTTCACCGCAAGACGCAAAATTCTCAACGTTCCTTCCAGCCAGACTAATAAATCATCGCTTGTATGTCACTGAAACGTTAGCGTCGCCGGCAATCTTACTGCTCAAATTTCAACTCTTCTAAGTTGATGTCTGCCATCTTATCAGTCAATGTGGAAATTCCAACCTAAAAAGCGATCCAGAAACTATGGCCTATTATCTTTGAAATTAAGTGGCAAACAGGCAGAAGTGGACAGTCATCCGCTGCGATCTACACCGAATGCTTAGATAAGTACATAATGATGCCAAAAACGTCCTGTCTATTGCCTGAATTCACTGGACACTCGCCCAACTGGACTTGAATAAATGTTTTCCCAATGCAAGCGCATATCAGCTCGTCGCCATCGTACAACAATCTCAAAAAGATGTACCTAGGTTCTACCTCAGTCAAAATAATCTTTCGTAGGAGTAACTCAGGAATAATGGAACTTCAAAACCGCCAGTTCAGCATCCTCATCAACCTCATTAAGACTTAAAAAAAACAAATCAGCAACGAATTACGATTGCGTTACTGTATGGTCCTGGGCGGAAGCTGCTCCGGTGTTGTGTCTCAATAACGCAACCAACTAGTGACTTATAAACTAGCGTTACTACAATGCCTTACATTTCTCAACCTGGGCATTATATTCCCCAAGTTCAGCATAAAACTCCTCAATTTGAGCGTGCGAATGCACTAAAAATGAACAACTCCTCAGCGCAATAAGCGACGCTAATTACTTCAAATTTAAAACAAAAAGCGAAAGGAAACATCTATTCAACGAATACTTTTCGTACTTCCATCTACGTCCACAGCACAACGACAAGGTTGGAATTTCAAGTATATTCGTGCAAACCTCTATGTAATAATTGCATCTTCACAAAACAGACAATATCCGATAGCCAAACACATCGACTATTAGCGAGCAAGAATATAAATGCAGCGAATATTCTTCACTTTCATTTTTTTCGTCTCTCTCTCTTTTCATTCCCTCCACCCCACCAACCTGTTCAAAATATTCGACTGCGATCCTAATTCAAACTCGCGGAGCAGCCGGTGAACCGGATGTGAGACTGGGCAAAAAAAAACAGCTGATGTCCTTATCAGAAAGAAAAAAAACAGCTGGTGTCCTTATATCTTTTATCTGCTTGAGCCACAACATCGCTTTTACCGCTTCTTCCTCTCCTCCACTAATGCGCTTCGACTAAGTCCACAGACCCTAGGCTATGCAAACACAGGCAAAATTTGATCGCATTTGCACTAGCCTTACTTAAGCTGCACCACACCTAGCCTCTATCTCTGTAAAGGTGAATTAACAATCTGTAATCAACCTGAATACTCCTCGTCGCGAACTCAACGCCGATCGTTGATTTCGATTCCAAGTTGAATTCGTTACGTGTGAAACGCGAAAGCAGGTTCGACTTGCCAACACCCGAGTCACCGATCAAAACAACTGAAACACAAATACGACTCGACTACATACATTATGCAAATTCGAGTGGAGAGACATTTAGATGTCATAAATAAATGCAAATAAATATGCAAAAATATACATACACATTGAAGTCTGCATAATATGTAATCATTAAAAAAAAAACTTTTAAAGTACAAGCATGACGTGAGCAGGCTATATTCTACGTAAATGATAACGACGACATCTTCATCAGCGAGAAATTCAGAGGATTTTCTCGATAACTACAACATTCGTCGATCAAAACATCACAACGCTAAATTTAAATCCCACTCCAAATCACTTACTATCTGAGAGAACTTCATGAAAACACTTCAGGGTTGTAAGAGTTCTTCAAAATGTAAGAATTTACATGAAATGAAATGAATTAACGACAACCATCTTTCAGCCTTACATATCGATCAATAACGTCGTGCAACTGTCGTCCCATACATCGAAACATAAGTGATTCTGTACAGCTGCGTAATGCCACATTACAAGCAAAACCGAGATGGCTATCTCTGGGAATCCGGATGACCTGCCTGCGTTTAAATATCCCTGAGTGGACAACGCAACCACCAATCTTTCCTTGTGCTTGTGCACCCAGAATGTTATAACCTTCAAATGCGCTAAACATGTTTCTCCTAACCTTTAAAGAGACAAAATCCCCATATAGATACATACGTGTACATTTCGCAGCTCAATTAAATTCCGGTTTTTATCTGTGGTCTTTTAGAATCTTTTCAAAAATCATCCGTTAGAGTAGAATTCCGGATGGAGCAGACTTACAAGACCACTCGGATAAACTTTCTTATGCGGTAAAATAATAGACATAAAAATTAAAAAATAAAGGTAAAGGACCTTTCCGACAAATTACAACGAAAGTGTTCAACAGCGGAACGCTCAAGTGTGATGCTTTTTGTTAGCACAGTAACGCGACATCAGTTCCACCTATCTGGCTGCGTAACGTGTGCTGTTAATAGCATTTACACAACCAGTCTTGTCGCGCAATCAGCCGCCATCAACGCGTTAAGACAGATGCCCTTGTCATTGCCGCAAAACAAACCCCAACCATTATGATATTCATAGTGCAGATATCTCAAATTTCATCGAACCTTTGAAAAACCTTACCAGTCGCATCATTACTACAACTTTCTCATTTACTCACATTCTTTTTTTTTGACAATAAGTTCGGTTATGCTTCCTTATTGGTTGCTAAACGCATTTGAAATTACCTTAAAAATTTGCAACTACTAACTGCACAAAGAATCAAATTTTCGCACTCACCCTTGAACAAATAGTCGTACTCATCATCACGTGAACCCATCTCGCTGTCCCCCTGAAATTTCACATCGAAGCAAATATGTTCAGACGAAACAAATGATCGCTCAGACGACGTTAGAGTACACGTATTATACCGATAACGTAAAACAGTTACGACTGCAAGGCGGCACAAACATCTAAATTATTCTCAGAGAAGCAGCATGAACTACCGATCCCTAAATCGATGAACCGCAAAACAAAAAACTCCGCTGAAACTCCGTATTGACTCTGTATAGAGGTGGGATCGAACCAACACCATCAAATTAATAAATGAAGCATCCTTCTAATAGTCAAAAGGATATGCGCTAGAGCTGCAATAAAACAAAAGAAAATATCAGCATAACCTCATCACTTTGCAAAACTACTACAGCAGCATACTTACCAAACGCGCATTCAGTAAACATAATGGCTCGCGACAGACTCAAACAATCGTTCATTATTTTCTTTTTCTTTCTCTAATTGTCCGCACTCTCGTTTCTCTACGTACAGTCTGAAATTCTCGGAATCGGCAATCCCAACCAATCTTTCATGTCCTCCTTACTCTTATTACTCAAATAAATTCAAAAATGCAATAGAATTTTTCAAATTGCAAGAATAATACTACTTTTATTGTTAAATTGCAATTCCGTAAATTGCTATTGCGAAATACCTCTCAAAAAAGCAAAACTTATTGGTACTCCGGAATTAATTTGCATTAATCCAGTGCACTCTCAGCTAATAAACAATAAGCTTTAAATGGTCATTTATGTCCGATATATCAAAGGAAAACATACTAAATACATCAATAAATCAAGAACGAATAAATGATCCCCACTAAAGACTCGTTACACCTTACTGGGTATCTTCTCCGATACAGTATAAGGAAAGGCTAACTCGATGCCAAACACGTTAATACAACGGAATCCAGAGTTCAAGAGTGATCACCAGCACAACCTCCCTCTCCTGTTCACTTCACAACCAAACGAACAGCTTCCCCCAATCAAAGTCCTATCAAGAACTTCCCTTTTTCTGCTAGAAGAGGCGGGGAAAGGGCGGCGGAGGTGGCGAGGGAGAAGAGATTCTTCAACTCGACTAAACGTTTAAAAGAATCCATGAACTCTGAGGAGCGAACTTTCAAATTTTGTTTGTGCGGAGATAGATAGTGCAGTTGATAGTTGAAGCAGCAGATTCTACCTTATTTCAAACCACTTCAAACCTTCCACAATCAGGACTCCTTCAGAAGCAACCAAATGATATGCTAAAGCAAATGCAGTTGAAAGTTTATAAAAATGCTTGCTGCAGCCCGTAAAAACATTTCACATACAACAACGCTCTTATAATCGAGCAAACATATAAGCAAAACAAATTTTAAAAAAATTTCAAATATTTAGAGCCCTGCTACCGCCTCCGATACATTCTGATTGTCAAAATGATCGCCGACAAAGCGCCGTTGCCCTCCACTTAAATTTTGGGGCCGTGACTACGGGTCGTTTATTTCGGCCTGACCGTTATGCAGTTTTACTCTCGTCTTATTTCAGGTGAATGAATCAGGCTGTAAATTTATCGAAATATTTTGCATATTCAGCTTCCTATAGAAACTTCAGTACAACAACTTAACAGCACACAAGCAGAAAGTCATTTCATGTCATTCCATAGGACACCATTTTCTATTTCCCCTTCATCCTCATTTCGTGTGAAAGAACCCTCTAGTTTATTTCTTCCTCCCACAGATAGTTTTAATGCGTTCCACTCTTTTATCATCACATGACTTCATCGCACGCATTGTTCTGTTAGGATATATACAACATCCAGTGTCTCTATGATAGGAAAAAAATCCCCCTTCAATGTGTGTCAATTTTATAATTCCTGATAAATTGAACGGAATGTCTTACAGCTACATCTGCCTTTTTATGCAAGCGTAGTGCAATTTTCCCAAACCTTCCGATTCCTCGCTAACATGAGTCCTGTACCTATCAATGCCCTTAAAAAAACCTGTCATGGCGATCGAGCACCAAAGACAGTCAGCCCTCTAGAATGCCAGTATGTGTATTAGTGCCGTGCATCATTCCAATATGAGGTAAAACCCTCAACTCAATCCCGTGATTTTCAATCTTCAAACATTTCCCCTTGATTTACTTCACTCTTTTCAACGAGCAGCTTCTCATTTCATACGATCGAAGGATCACAAAACTGCCTTTGTGCGAGGTAAACAGCCTGAGGCAATCCAAATATCACATGCTGTCGGTGATGCACACAGGAACCGAAGCAAAAAGACACCGTTAATCAATCAGACAAGCTGCGCTCATCCGCCCTCTATTATTCTACAGCCGCGAATTGGCGGTGCCTTGCTATATTGGCATGCACTTGCTCGCTGTTCAACGGTTGTTTATTTGCTCACTTTGTGCGGCTGGCAACTGCCTTGCACTGCCCCTCTTTGAAATAGAATTTCACAACTTCATTGATTCGAAAAACGTTTACGCTCATGCAGATCACTCAAGTTCTTAAAAAAACTCCCCAAAAATCGTTAAAAGAAACTACAAAAGATGACGGAAGTGTACTAGGCTGCTTTGCAACACGCGACACAAACACAAGAAAATCTTTGCAACTCTGCTGCTAACGTTATAAGCTGCTTCTTTCCGGGAAAGAAGATTCCGTGCATCACACTCAATTCACTCCACGCCTGAAAACTATTTCATCATAAGGTTAACGAAATCTCGCAAAAACAACCTGTGACGCCAACGAACGAAGCGAATTTCAGATCCGAAAATTCGCCACACATGACTTGTGGTAATGTTCCCATCCAACGTCTTATCGTCTTATCTCGAATTTAGCTACAAATTCAATTTTCACTAATATCACTGAATATGCCACGCTGCAGTGTTCAAAAAATACTGAGAAGCTAATAAAATAAGACAAGAAAACGGTCTATTACTCCAATTCAAAAAAATTCGCAATGTGAGGCTCCAACTTTTCACGCTCATGCTGCCCGTCTTCATCGAAATTCATCAGCGTCGAAATAAGAGTGCTCACAAAACGAGTGTAAACTCTCATTTGTACAATAAAAATGATTGCGCTTCCACCGCCTATCTGTTTCATACAAACTTGTCCAGTTCTACCAACATGCTTCTATGTATGCGTCCGTCCTTCGCAAGAATCAATATTCAAGGATGAATTCAGCCTGTAACCGCAGAACAGAAACTGAAATCAACGACCAAGAACACATAGATAAGACTATCAAATATCAACATTAAATACAAAAAAGTGATTAACGTCATATATTACAGTCAACTATTTTAGCCGGGCTTAGAGTAGGTCCCATCGGAAACGTCACGGTAGCTCAGTGCTAATGCACTTGCCGGGCAAAAGACATGTCACAGGCTCGTCCTCGCTTAAACACAAATTTCCATTCGTCATCAATACATGCTTTAAAGAAAAAGTCAACATGGATTTAAAAAATCCCCCAACCCACTTCAGCAAATCTTTTGTTTTATCTTCTTTATATCCTCTGTTAGAGTTTGTAAAATCTATTCCCATAATTCAGCATAATTTGATGCATCTATAATTTATCATTAACAAGTATTCGAACGTCTCATCAATAAAAATGAATAAATTATTTAAGTAGAACTTAAGATTAATTAAGAAATAAGTTGATATGATAGAGAAATCACAACAACTTCGTCTAATATGAAATCTCTCATGAAAGCGTGAAATATTATCTAGATATGTATCGATTTTTGACACAAAACGACGCAATAGTCGTCAAATAAAAAAAACGAGAACGCGTCGAGGCGACTATGAAAAGTGCACATACACACACACACGCCAATACGACACCTTTTATACCACATGCATGCATTCTGACCTCGTCACACATTCCACCATTTATATATTCTCTCCTTGCGATTTCGAAACCGAATTCTTCATATATCTACCTCCCCCTACTATCTATACCAATTTCGAAATCGAATTCCCTCTATGTTTACCCCCCCCCCCCCTTTCCTCCCAGTATCTGTCTCAAGCATTTGCAATAAACATCACAAAAAAAAACTGCCCACTTTAAACGTTAAACATAAAATAAATAATAGTAATACTAAAGGAAAGTTGGAAAAAATCTGGCATATTAAACGAGAATCTGCGATGACACTTTAGTTGCAAATTAGAATAACATAGGGGTATTTATGAATAATTAGATCACCCTGGATATAACACAATAAATGAAGTTTCCATATGCCATTTCGATGAAATCGTTCTTTCGTCTTTCAGCTGTCTTCTTTCACTTAATCGGATCGAAATCTAAGCGCTTCAGCACAACAGATAATGACCACTTCTTGGAACTTTATTTCCGCCTTTTAAAGCGCTTCCTAAGCGATTGCATAAAATCGTCACGAAAGCAAATGATTCACATTAATAAAAACCAATAATCATATCATCAAATCAAAACGATTTGTCCGGAAAAAAAAAGGGTCGCATATTTTGTCCAGGAAAACTTCAAAACGAAAGCACTGTAAGGCGCTTCATAACTGCCGACAAATTGCCTCATTTACCTATATTAGTAATTCATTCTCATTCAATATAACCATTTTCATTAAAAGAGCTTTCATATTTTACAACATATACGGAATTAATAAAAGAAATGATATCTGTGATATCAATGATAGCCGATTAATTTATTTCGTTAGTATTACTTAGTAAAAATTCTCAATAACCGAAAAATTTGCAACAAGAAATATGCAAATTTTATGATCTTCTAACAAATATGCAAACTGCAAAAAATATCAGATAATATGCAAAACAACATTTAATATTAAATCAAACACATAAAATAAATGAATAAATTTTAAAGCATAAAAAATTTCTTACATATCGATGTAAAATAAAACGACGCTTAAAATGTTCGAAGTGAGGCGATACGAATTGTCCGCCACATTGCTCTCTCTTTCTCTCTCGTTTGCCAAGCAATGAGACGAACGAAGCATATGTTGATGATGAATCAGCGAAAAGCGATCATGCTATCTAGGTAAGCGATCTCGACGATGGCGCTCCTCGAATCGTCTCTACCAAATCGATCACTATTGAAGCATTCAACGTTCTCATATTCAATACTTCGACTCACAGGTATACAAAAAAAAAAATCACAAGAGCACCTGCATTTTTATTTATTGATAGGAAATAGGTATATTTCGAAGCTCGTTTCAAAATTCGCCATTTTTTCAAACTCTTCTGCTGAAAATTCGATGAAAACTCAGAAACGACTTATAACAGTGCACAGTACACAACTGTGGCACTTCCAAGAAAAGCAATACACCTACCTTTGCCAGGTATTGCACCGTCGCGATAGCAAGGCATGCAGTGTCAATGCATGAACCTCAAGTTGAAAAACTTTGCAACATAAGTAAACAAAATCAACAAAAAATACCTGTACAAATTTTCGTTAAAGTCGTCAGAGGTCATCGTTGAATTAGGTTTACCATCGTTGTCATTGTTTCGTTCAATGTCTGAAGTCTTCGTGCTTCTGAAACCCTCGTGAATAGCTGCAAACATTTCCTAGAAAGCTGAAAATCTTGACTTTCGAAACTGAACTACGTTTCGATATATGCTTGATACCTGGTTTATTTTAACGTCCCGAAACTGTAAACATACACAAAGTATACGAATGAAGACAATAAGGCTAGAAAATTCCGCATTCAGATGCAGCATTTATTGTTGACTTCTGGAAACGCAGCATTTAGCCAGAGCTTCTCACTGAAAGTGTACGAATCAGACGCTTCACATAAAACCTACGGGAGCGAAGATTAATCCAGTGAGCACTGATCTGGTTTCCTTGCAATATAAAATACCCGCGAAACATCAGTAAGTGACTGACCTTGGCTACTACATTCGTTTCATTTCAATGATTCAGCAATGCCATCAAATTTCAGCAATCAACACCACCATGAAAACATACTATTCGCACAGCATGATCACTCACAAACATGTTAACTACAACGACATGCACCTGGAATTACACCAACAGGTGATACCAAAAAGACCGAAGACATTTCTGAATGTACCACTCCGCGTAGATTTCCACTGTTGGATGGCATCACATTCATCCAATAAGTCGCCATGGCAATCTAAACAGTCCACTATTTAATTCGGCAAGCATCTCTCACAGGTATCACAGGTAAGAAACGCCAAGCAGCAATCGTATAACTTCGAACAACTTCCCATCTGATCGGACACCTTGTCCTGTCAGCGTTGCCGCATGTCCCACGCGCACGACATCACATTTTGACGTAAGCAGTTGCGCGTGACTCCCGATGCGAAAAGGCACGCACGCTCGCAATTACGATAACTCGATATGCCAACAATTAGTGGGTGATCATTAAACAACAATTCTTCGAAACATTTTCCATTAGAATTTTCTGTTGTTACGAGATTTTTAAAAGCTTTTAAAAAATCGTGTAGCACATCTTGATGATAAGGCCATATATTACTTACAAGTCAATTATTAAAGAATGTTTTAAGTTCGGCATTTAGTATAAATGATAGCCGCTTATAAGTTGGGAACTAATATTTCAGAACTTAATTTTTCTTGCAGTAAAAAGTTTAGAAAAAGTTTGAGTTGAAAGTTTATTTCTCTTACTTGGCTATTCGTATAATTTCCGTCGAATATCGCATATTCTATCATCAATTAAAATCATCATCAATTGCATATTTAATGCGGAAAAATGCTTCAACTTTTTTTTCGCTACACACTTCATTAAGCTTTAATTATGATTGAGTTTATAAACATATAGGCGCTATATGCTCAAATTCGTTTTTCATGCTAAAAAAAAAATGACATCTTGAATTGCTCTCAATGAAATTTATTGATGCATTAAAAAAAAATAAAGATCTGGCAAGAGGCCAAACTTCTTGCATAAGATAGTAGTGAAGTGCAACGCATTGATTCGTCGTTTAGCTGCAGCCTAAATGAGTTCGAGTTGCTGTGACTGTTGGTGTGTGTATCGCGGCAAGAGGTATATCTTGCAGCGATTGTGGAATATTTACGTACGTATTCGTCGTCTCTATAAAGTAGTGTAAGTTCTTTTTCTCAAAGCGATCCGCCAATATATGAAGCTTTTCATATTTCTTCACGGTAATATTTTATGTTGTTTTTGTTGTTTTTTTTTTCCACGCTTCTCATTTTCCGATAATATTGGATTTAAGGTGTACTATTAATTGATACGAGAATTTGCACCAATCGGTGTCTTCAGTTAAATAAATAAACAACTCAAATGAATATTATATAAGACTGAACGTATACTTTTTATAGTTAATGGTAAAACGATGCCACAAAAAAAAATATTACATAGATATACTAGCGGAAAACAACTCATATTATGATATGAATGAAATTACACTTCCGATTCTAAGCGGCGCATATACTTCTTCGGAATTTAGCCGAAGTTTTTCATAGCAGTTCCCAGGTTGATCATTTATTGGTGATCGATAACCCTTCAGCTCATCGACTTATTTATTGTTTTTCTTTGTATTATTTGCTTTGAAGAGTGTATTATTTCGAGTTATTGCTATTGTTGCCGAATAAAAAGAATTCAGTTCTGCTTAATAGAGTAGGCTTCCTGCTTGTGGTTATGCCTCTTTGCTTATATCGCTTTCAATTTTTTAAAATTTCTATAGTGGTTTTCAAAAACTAGTTGTTTGTAGGTTGGTGTCCTCGGGTTTTGATTAAATCTGGCTTCGATCGAGACCAAAGCCGGAGTCTGAACTGGGTTTAATAGGTGAAGCTGGGCTCTCTCACTTTCCCTCGTTGGCTAATGCTTGCCTTCCGATCTGAACAAGCCTTGGTATCCCCGCATGGTCGTGAGCTAAGATGCTGTTTTGTGAATTTTTGCAGACCGGAAGAAGAGATTCGCGATATATACATGTCTTAGTTATTTCCTTACTATCATTTTAACGTGGTGTTGTCACTTCGCCTCTTGTGTAACTGTGCGTAGCTCATTTGTTTGCTGTATCGTGCATAAACTATGATTATTTGCTTAAGAAAGCGGCCTTATAAGAATATTTTGAAAGGTAATTATTCCACCAATGGGACGGCATTGTGGGACAGCTGGCTAAAATGGGGTCACATATAGCCAAAATGGAGCCAGATTCGTCCACAGCGTGGTCCTCATCTATTCGCAAACTGGACAGAACCTTTGCCTTAGTAAAGGTTTGTGCCATCAACATTTTCCTTCTTTAAACCTGTTACGTACTCTTCCCTATAGCTTTACAATTACGAAATACCGTTGATTAGATCTGGAGAGGTTAGTCCTGCGAAGGTTCTGTTCGGCATGAATGTGTTTTTGTTGTAGTGTGTTGCTTGATTGGTGCTTTCTTCTTCTATTCGTGTCGCTCTCGAACGTGAGGTGTGCTCGGCCCTTCGTTGGATATGGATCGGGATGATTGCTGCATTGCTGTGAAAATAGCCAATTGAGGAGACGCTTATTTCCAATCACCGATACACGGAAATTGATTTCCTTTTGGATGGTTGATAAAATTTACTGACTTTAGAACGATGAGGCAACTGCAGTATAGAAAGCAGGCCTCGACTAGCAGAAGCACTGTGTAAAGAAATGAACCTTTTAAGAAGTCATTACGAGTAAGCGCAATCTAGTCATCCTAGAAGTGGTAATGTTCGTCCTGGATGTTTTAACTGTTGGTACCACGCAGCAATTATTTCCCGTGTTCATCTCCTGCGATGGAAAAAGGTGTGTTTTCAATGACTAGCGCTCTCTCTCAGGTATTTTAAGTGTTTTTATCCTTTATTTTTTTCAGGGGTAAGCGTGCACCATCAACAATGGTCGAGTAAGGATTTTTCTCTTTTATTATTTATTTTGTGCATTTTTTTCGCTTAAAAGTGAAAAGATTTGGTTAGGAGAAACGACATTCTGATGTTTTTCATTCTGCAATATGAGTGAAATTTTATCTCCATTGGTAGTATAAGCAAGTTTCTGGCATTTTGTTTTAAATTCTGAGGATTTTTTCTTATGGATTTATTAAAGTGCCCATTAAAATATGTTTTTTTCTATTAGTAAGTGTTTTAAAAAAAGGAATATAACAACCTTTATATATCTTTCCATATAAAGCCTTCAGAATCAGTAGGAAATTAAGTAAAGTCAGTCAGTTGTCTTTTTTATTAGTAACTTGGATCCAGGCTAGTTTTCGAAGTTTTCCTCCATCCGTTCCCCCTCTTCTCCCTTCAATCCCCCACAGATAAATTCCAGACTAATTCAGCAAACTGATTTTGTCGGTTGTGTTGTACAGCTTCAGTAGTATTTACAATGTCATGAACATTAATGATTAGGATATTCGTATGTTTCATAATATTTCAGGGGAAAGAACCTTCCGGCAGTCCCCGAAACACTGTTGAAGAGGAGAAAGCAAAGAGCCGAGCTAAGAGCAAAGGCGAAAGTTGTTAAAGCAAAGCTAGCATTGGTTTGTTTCCCCATTGTACACTTTTGTTGTAGTTTTTGAAAGCGTGATTTCACCTCTGGTTGTAGAATTGTCTTTGCTTGTAATAGTTGTAGAGTTGGTTTTTTAATATAATTTCGGTGACTAACAACTTTTTATGAGTTCGCAGGGGGCATCCCCCACCCTGTTTTTTTTTTCGTCTCCCGCAATGCTGTTCTCATAGTCGGGAGAGGGGGGCGGGCTCTAAACGAACATTTTACTTTCATTTTGAAAAAGATTAGGGTTTAACTTTCGTGTAACATAGCATAGAAATGCTGTTTGGTTCCCAGAATTTCATGGAGCATTGTTTTTGCAGTTTTATGTAAGAAATGAAAGTTCTATGTGAACTATGGGTTCTGTGGGCTGTTTCAGCTAGGTGCATTCGCCGCCATCTCCGTTTTCTTCGTCTTGTGAGTGACATTTAGGGCGTTGAGCTTCGGCCAGTAACGAGGATTAAGGCACAAGGTGACGTATCCGCTTAGAAGAATGCCATGGTTTGCAAAGCAGCCACTTTCGTCGTCTTCAGCATGTTCATTTGTGCAGCGTAGAGACCTACACAATGTGGCATTGGAATCGACAGCTTCCAACAACCTCACTTGACTAAAAGTGGCTGTAGGACCAACCCAAAAAGGAGCATTGCAGAAATAATGCCTGTCTTTATGCAAAGATATCTGCCTGCGTTAGGTATGCGGGTGGCTTGTTTGATCGAGCTGTTTATTAGCATTCTTGGAGCTCATAAATTAGTCACTGGTGTTTGTGAGCGTGATACGCCAATAAAGCGCAGGCGATCGTGCGATCGCTGCGTCCTTTGATAAACGAGATTGACGCTTCGTCGAAAAAGTAACCGTGGACGGAACCGAGGTGTTAGATTTCAGTTAAGCTGTCAAAGAAGCGAATTTCCCTCCGCCAGATTGGTATTCAGGTGCGCCTCAAAAATTTTCAGTGAAGGCTAACTTTAGGTGGTCATTTTCCTTATTATTCATGCAATACAAAAACTCTCAAAATGCGCATAGTTTTGCTTTAGCGCCCTTGGCGTTTCACATCAAATGTAGCCTCAGGGCTATAGTTAGAAATTATGACGATTTATTAGAAACTGTGTGCCCTTTTTGTCTGAAGGTAGCCTTTACGAATTGGGAGAGCACTGAGATGAATGCTTAACAGAATTGATGGTGAATTCTTTTCATTTTTCATTTCCGTTTTTCAGTGATTAAGAGGATTTTCGGAACTGCAGATTTCTTTTTTTGGAACTTTATATCCGATCTGCCAGGCTCCTTTATTTGTTTCCGTTTGACACCAAAGGGTAGGAATTTGAAGCTGAAGTTTTACTATGAGTTTAAGTTTTCCTCTTTATTTTTTTCGCTCTATTATGCCTTTAATTTGCGCTCTTATTTTGAGCTTTTGAAGGTAAGTCATCGCAGCACTTTTTTTAAAGCGAAGCTTGCCCAGTATGGCAATTCTAAATGCCCACTGTGAAAATCCTTGGAGATAAATTGTACATATAGGTATATTTCTGGTCCTGTTGCTGAGTAGGGAATCAGGGGTACTGAATTAGTGAGGCACTGAACTAGAGAGAAGTGAAATGTTGTAGAAGGCAAAGGCGAAGAGAGCAGAGATTTTTAAACGCGCGGAACGCTATGTACGCGAGTACAGAAGCCGGCAACGCCAGCAAGTGCGTCTGAAGCGTGAGGCGACTCGCGTTGGCAACTTCTACGTACCTGACGAGCCGAAGCTGGCATTCGTAATTCGCATTCGTGGTGTCAACCAGATGCATCCTCGCCCACGCAAGGTGCTGCAGTTGCTACGTCTGAGGCAGATAAACAACGGCGTTTTCGTCAAATTGAACAAAGCTACTCTACAAATGCTGCGAATCGTTGATCCATACGTGGCATGGGGGTATCCGAACATGAAGAGCATCCACGATCTCATTTATAAGCGTGGTTACGCCAAGGTGAACTCGAGAAGGATACCCATCACCGACAATTCCATCATTGAAAGTGCACTGGGTGAGTATATTCATTCGAATTCGCGAAACTGTCCTTTCCACTATTGTGTTTAGAAGTTAGAAAATTGGGAGACTAAAGGGATGTGATGAAGCGATGCCTTACCTATCGAAAACTTCGAACACGCTTCTATATCAGCTCTTTGACCAGAAATTTTAACTATACTTCATCCGAGGTCTTAAATTTACCACGATACATCGTCGCATTCGCCCACTTTTAGAGACCTTTTTTGAGGTCAAGGAAAAACTTTGAGAGTTTGCACCTTTCTTTACTCATGCTGAAAGGCCACGCCTCCAAGTCTTAACCTTAGTAGTTGCAAATGGTTGTCACATCAATTTTCAGATGAATTACTAATGCTTATTGGAATTTTTGAATAGATTTTTGAAGTCATTTATTGCATACCTGAAGGGTGTCTAATAAGGCGCAGTGACTACCTACCTATCTTATATTGGTCACTTCCGCTTGTTTTCGCGCATTTACTAATTATCACACTTTTTCGAAAAAGTAAGAGGCGCAGTTGAAATTGTTTTATTAATTATGCTCTTGATTTATTTGAATTATAGGTGTTTCGCTGTTTGTGTTTATTATTCATATTATTTATGCATATTTATATTAGTATTGTCATTCATATTATTCCTATACCCACATTTATTATTCATAATCGAAAACAAAGCAAGTTATTCATGCAGTTATTCACGTTTCATGGAGAGACTCTTTCGTGTATTGGTAGAGTTTTACTAGCGCAGATACATATTTCAGGCAAATACGAGATCATTTGTGTGGAAGATTTGATCCACCAAATCCATAATGTTGGCAAGTATTTCAAGCAGGCAACCAACTTCCTGTGGCCTTTCAAGCTGAATAATCCAAGCGGTGGATGGACAAAGAAAACGAATCACTTCGTTGAGGGCGGTGATTTTGGCAATCGAGAAGACCAGATCAATAATCTGCTTAGACGTATGATTTAAGTGAGTGATATGGAGAGGGTGTTGTTATTATTGCTGTGCAGTCTAGCACTGCAATGTGTTGTTCGTCTTACAAAACATAAATCTATACCACTGTTTGATTGTTTTGTTATGCTACCATTCGATCAGGTGTGTGCCAACATTTACAGCCGTGAAGATATGTTTGGCTCTTCTGAAAGGGACAAGTTTATGTGCTCATTTCCGGAAACAAATTTCTTTTGCTGCCAGAACTTAGGTGAAACAGTAGCATGGTATGTTGAGGCACAACTTTTAGGTACCAAGCTCAGCTGATTAACTTCAAAGCTAAATTGCCACTAATATCAGATTTCTGAAGTTGCAGTGAGTTGGTGATTTATTGAGTCACATACTTCGATCTTGCGATGAATATGAATGAGTACGGGGTGGAGAAGTATCTCGAGTCCAAAGTATAAGTCATAAGGTGGTCTGGTATTTGAAGTTGTTTTGTTCTGACGCACAGTCCTTGAGCATTTCAGGTGAACAAGGTTAGTTGGATACGCTGCTACGTAGTACAGTGTGAAGAGGTTTATAGCGGAAAGCTTTTATTGTTGAGTCGTGCGTATTTTCTACACACCGAGATGCTTGGCGCATCGCATTTGCGCACACATAGCGGCGATATTGTCTGCTCAAGGGAAATGCAGCATCAGCTTCTAAGAATGGCTGCTAAGTGAAGATTGGTGACTAGGAAACAGTTTTGTTAATACATGCACAGACCAGTCCGTGTTTTCCTGGTCACACCGAGAAGCACACATTCGCGCTCTTGAGATTCTCCTATTTGGATTTATTCTGTTGTTTTATGAAGGTCATTGAGAATATCGGCGGCAAATTCATGTATGACGGAATGTGCATAGCGAACGTCTTCGTGTGTTGTTCGCTGACTACAGATCGCAAATCTGAGGAAATATACGCCGTGTACGCTTGAAGGGACAACGTGGATTTTACGATCCTCGTTCAATGCTGCATTGAGGCGTTCGTTGATCTCGTTTGTTGCATTCTGCAATAATTGATAATTCATTCATATATCCCCCGACCGCTGGTACACATAGGTACAGTTGTTGCGCTGAAAAATACTCCGTTTGTTTCAAAAAAAAAACTGGGAAATTCTCGAAATGGTATACGAGTAATTTTTGAATCATTAGCACAGTTCACTTTTTTTTATTTAAACACCTGGGACACTTCTGAAATTTGGCTGAACAAGTGCCTTCAAGCAGCAGGTTCAAATCACTATAACGAATATAGGCAGTAAAACGATACGGGTTTCTCGGAGAATAGAGCAGTGCAGACCAATCAGGTCCATCAGGACGTGCTTGCAATGCATGAGGAGACTACGATCACACTAAGAACTGTTTTAAGCCGCATAAATAAGTGGCTCGGCATCATACCGATAAATTTCCTTGGTGATGACGTTTTGAGTACATCAGTATGCCACCGGTATTTTTTTCACCTAATCAAGGAGTAAAATGTCGTAGGATTGAATTCGGTTTTGTGTTTGTATCATTTCGTAAATTCAACCGCAAGCTTCTTTCAGTTTCCACATCTGAGTCCTGCTCATTAATGACATTGCATGCGACCTTCTGATAATTTCATAGGAACACGAATCCTACAGTGATGAAACCTCCTCATTGGTATTGAAGTGTCCGTATATATTTTTATGGTTACCTAAGGATTACCTAGTCTTAATTTTTGATATTATCCTTAGGCAAATAGTGAAGTCGTGGGATTGCATCCTTGCTATTGGTAAGTGATTATATTAGGTGTTAAGATCAGTACAAGAAGGGTGAGTCGGTCCGAGGTATCGTTCGGAAGGATCACCTTTATTCTGAAGCAGACAAGTCCAAGGTGACGTCGAACAAACAGTTCAAGAAGTTCATCTTTGGTCACTAATTCGGCGAAATATTCGGCCAATTCATTCATCTGCAAAAGTGAACCGGTTTCTGAAGAAATAAATGCAAGGATTAGCAGTACACCTCACAAGAGCTGCTAATTTTGATGGAAACGTGCTCACATTGATACTTCGACTAACAAACGCCATATTTCTTGAAGGAGAATTAGCTACATACAACCCAACTCTCAACAAGAGGGGTTTTATAATGAAAGAGGTCTCCAATTCGAGAGTGGTTCGAATGAGGTCTCCAATTCGAGAGTGGTTCGAATGAGGTCTCCAATTCGAGAGTGGTTCGAATGAGGTCTCCAATTCGAGAGTGGTTCGAATGAGGTCTCCAATTCGAGAGTGGTTCGAATGAGGTCTCCAATTCGAGAGTGGTTCGAATGAGGTCTCCAATTCGAGAGTGGTTCGAATGAGGTCTCCAATTCGAGAATGGTTTCTCATCGTTTCGAAATTTCAACAGCGGTATTTTCCTAGAGGAAGACAAATTTCCATCTTTTAAAATTCAAAGTTGCCACTACATTCAATGATAATGAAACCTAAACAATAATAATCTGAAATCATTCTATAGAGAGAATTAAAGAAAAATCTATTCTAATATGAAACAAACAAAAAAAAAAAAAAAGAGTGCAGCAAAGATATTGAAAACTTGACCGATGATCAATCAAGTAAAATTTGCATTTAGGGAGCACCTTTCGTAGATACTGTTGAAGTCGTTCGATTCCTATATTTCGTAAAACAAACCATATTTTTAATGAGCGAAAACGACGACCGAGCGCAATTTGCAAATGCTAAAATTGTGCAAAAATTATTTAATTGATTAAGCATACTGCATGAGAATTTACTTCGTTCAGTATTAAAACGACTCGTTGCTTTGAAATGTCAAGTATATACCGTATTCGCTCGAAAAGAACCCCTCCTTTGCAATATGCAACTTTATAGGCTATATTTTCAATAAAGTTGCAGCATCACGTAGAGCATTATCATCCAACAAGCATTTCACCATGTGAGTTTTTAAAAGGTTGCTGCGAATATTCGTTCATTGCATTATTTGTAATATTTTTGAACGATTGATGCTGTTTTCTCAGCGTCATCACTTTTTATAACGAAATATGGTTTATTATACCTTGAACCAAATAACCGTTTCAACATAACCGAAACGGATAAAATGCTCAACGAAGCTAGTTAAAGAAGTAATCAAAAGTTTTTTGATTAACGAAATCTTTTGTGGCTTTAATTTTTTCTTTTGGCGCTTATTAAGCAATCGTATTGCATGAAATCTTTTCATTCATACAACCCTAAAAGCCAATTGTATAATGGAGTTGTTTATACAGGTCGAGCATTAAATAAATTGCTCTCTACTTACGCTAGCATTTCGTAGTACGATCACTTTGACCATGTATATCAAAATTTATTGATTACCGCTGCCTTAATAGTGCATTTGCATCATGCAACACTATCTTTCTACGCATTCAGTACACACGACGTCTCAACCGAGCATTTATTTGCTTAACTTTATATCTTTATATTATCCTGTGAATTCTGCGTATTAGTATTACTATTTTATTCCAGTATTTTTATATTAGTGTTTCTTCCTCATAATTTTTTAAGTGAAGTTTAAAGTTTATTCATATTGTTTTGATAGGTTTAGTATTTAAGCGTAGATCAAGTAAATATTGCTCTACTGATGCCACTGCTGTGAGGTTAATGGCGCCAACATATATACTAAGATTTATCGATTACCAAACATCATCGCCTACGCTGTCGATATCATCCCTTTTCGTTTTATAATTTAATCTGTACGAGCTTCTGCATTCTTAACATCCGATCTCCTGACAGTCGTCTATTTCTTCTGCGTTTATGCTCATGATCGGCGCTTCTCTTTGCCCTAAATTCTTTTTTAATTGTGTTCTCCTGGAGCAACATTTTCCCTCTTCGCCTGTACTGTTTTATATAGGTCGGACTCTCCATTACTATGTTTACATTCATCCCTTTGTGTATAACTTATCTATGCACACGCCTACTCGCTTACTTATTATTTCTATTTGAAAGACTTTTCTAGAAATTCACTTGTATTTTACTCGCTTTTTATTTAAACACATAAAATTTGAAACAACTCAACGTACACCTTCATTTATTTCTCTATTAGTGAAACAAGAATAAGAATCTATTTATACATTTCTTCTCCTGTTCTATAAAAAAAACCCTTTAAAAAATTGATTAAGGAAGCATTTAAATAACCATCGAATAAAGCGCTTAATTAGGCAAAATAATAATAATAATAATAATAATTCAGCAGGAAATTACCCGATAATCGAGGCAATTTGATTGATGCTCGTGCTTTAGATAAAGTGGTTCAACGTCAAAATATTTCACCGCTTCATGCGCATCTTTGAACCTAAAGTTTTTTTTAAAATAATCGATATTAGCCTTTTTTTTTCTTCAATAATCATAATGCAAAATTTTTAATTACCTTACCATTCTTCATTTCCATTCCGAATATTTCGCTGCGAAAAAAAAAAGTGTTATAATGATAGCTAGAAATAAATAGTGCAGAGTGAATTGCGTGCTCGTTTTCTACGACGTTTTATTTATTTATTTGTTTCTTAGAATATTCCCCCTAAAATAGCTTCAGCAACGAGATATTCAACGACAAACGTAAAACTGCGCCAGACGATGAGTAGTATCCGGTTTTCTGAAGGAACGCCAAATGCCAGCTGACTGTACACTCATTAGTAAGATGTCACTGAATTGACTAAACGAGATTTTCGAAGAATGCCGCTTACCACATCGGCGAGCAATCGAAATTGATTTGCAAGGATTTGTGGACGTTAGTGTTGAACGAATCGACTAATTCAAGCCCTCTTCCCAAATAGCGATACTCTGGACATATCAGAAATGAACCTGTAAAACATAGAATTATCTTTGCAACATTGCACATAGCCATCCACCCTTCCCTTTGTAATATGTTGTTCACACGTTGATCAATTCGACATCGACGATCTTTGCTCTCAAACTGGAAGCATTGCGTATTGATACGAACAATCGTATTTAAGATTCGTTGCAGATAATCGTTTCATACCATAAAAGTGTTCGCATCAGCTTTTATACGAAAATTTCAAATGATTATAAGAGCGTTTTGGCTCTAGTTTTAGCCTATATACAGCAATATTGGATTTTGGCCATAGCTATTATTCATGGTATGGTTTATATGAATTTCATTCATTGTGGCCATAATTTGCCATAATCTTATATGAATTTTCATGAACCTATATGAATTATATGAATTTTAGGCAATTCATAGGTGAGCGTATGGTGAAAAATCAAATCGAGAAAATTTTCGAATAAAAGTGGAATTTTCAAATTTGGTTTGGCGAAAACAAAATCTAAACTTAGCTAAAATTTCGTTTATCATTTCACAATTTTCCCACACTTTTTGATGCCAATTTCCGGGGGGGGGGGGGGTTTCGTTTCATGAATAACAAGTTGAAACATTACCAGCGTATGCAGCATCGACATGTATCCAAATACCTTCGCTATTACATATCGGTGCCAATTCATCAATCGGATCGATACCACATGTGGGTGTCGTACCGATAGTTGCGATAAATATGAAAGGAATGAGTCCATTTTTCTTATCTTCCTAAAGAAACTTTTATAAGTTTTGACTGCCATATTTTTCCCTAGCTGACTTATGAATAAATTTTGATACGTGATAGAAAATGCCTAAACTTAGGTGGGACTATTTTTATGCAAAGAGTATATGTATTTTCTTCATGAATAGTTAAATGCTCGGAGAATCACATAATTCTTTCAATAATTGCACCTGAGTTCTCTTTACTACAATTGAGAAGCACTTACTATGAGCGATGCCAATACTTCATATTAAAAGAATTTAGGATTTAATATAGGAAAACGCATAATTGAAAGCAAATGAAGCACTTATTTAGTAATAAGTGCAGTTTCAATGAGGTTGTTTTATTTTTAAAGCTTAACTTTGATCAACAACGTATTCATCACGAACAAATCCGTCTTCATATCGTTTCCGCTTGATCGCATTCACTGCATCTCTGATATAATCGTTTCTTACAGTTATTCATAGAGAATTAGTTCATATTAGTTCTTTCAAAACGCTATTGTATGTTCAACTGGACAGAAGCAAACACATATAGGTTCTTTGTTGATATCTATTTCTTTCAGTTGTAAGTACCTGTTCTTCTTCCTTCTGCGAAGAATTTCAACGATTTTTTTCTCCTTATATTTGAAAAATTTTTAAAAAAATAAGATAAAATAAGAATTTTATCAATAAAAACATCTAATTTATAGTCGTAATATTTCTTTAATATTTGCTTAATATCCATTTCTTTATATTTGAAAATGTTGAGAAGTTTTCAGGTTTGTTTTTAGGCGAAAACGAAATCTCGATACAGCGTGAAAGAAATGAACTTCGAAAAGAAAAATCAAAATATTATACTGAAAAGTATTACTTTGATAGCAGCGCGTAGCGCGTCTGCAGTGACTTGATAGTTTTCTAGTGGACCTCCTCTAACGGCCTTCAATTTCCGCAGACGTACCGCTGCCAGCATTGCTCCTTTGTCTACCGAAGAATGTGCCTGCAACTTTTCGTTCGTTTAGATCCGTCTACAGTTTTTTTTTTTTTAATAGCAAACTGACACGGTCGCTTGGAGAGCGGAAATAAACAGAGAGGCAGAGTGTACTGGAAAACAGGCCTGTAGGCATCGACATTTGACTAACCAATAGGATAACAGCTCAAATCCACCTATCACATAAGCTTCGCCTATTTTGCTTTTCTTCTACTCAACTAACTCTACAATTTAGTATGATTTTTTTGCAGCTCGCTTTACGTACATTAAGGGCGTATTTAGAATCACATCTGAGAGCGTAAATATACGATTATCGTTTGTGAAATTTAAAAAAGTTGAACTTCCTCCAAAGAATCTCATATTCGAGATCGCCACTCCCGAAAATCCCTGTTTGCGAAAAACTGTGAACTTATGGACACTTTCAAGGTATGCTAGCAGTTAGTCACTGAGCAACGCATCACCTACTAATTATACAGATGGCTTCATAATTCTTATGCAAACCTGGTCTGAGCAGTATGCGATAAGTCGGCTAATAATAGTTGGATCATGGAATTTCACGTCGTTCACGTGCCCTATATCAGCATTGAATTCGTTGGAGGTTTCCAGCTTGTCGACCATTTTCGTGACATCATTTACGCTTTCACGTTCGTCGGTACCTTCACTAGCTTTAATGCGCTGCAAATTCTTTCATGTCTAGCGTATTTACTTCTTCACAAGATTAGCAGATGGACCTAAGAAAGAGATGTTATCGTGAAATCCGCAGATAAACTATCCATTTCGAAAGGAGCATTGCGGTGAAAAACAGTGGTCGTTTTGGTGATGCTGGATACGAAACAACTGCAAATGCAAAAATCCGAGTGGAATTTAGGTGGGTCTGATGGACTTGATGAAGTTAGCTTGATGCTTTTCTCTAGCCATGTGGCTATTACCTCGGTTCGTTCTTTCATACTGAAATGTAAAAATTTGCAAATAAACAGGTGTGGACCATTAAGAATGATTTAGTAACCTACAAAACAATAAGCTAGACATATTTTTGCCAAATATATAAATTTTTTTTTTTGCCGAACAGTGAATAGAGCATTTCCAATAAACGTAGTCGTCTTGAGAGTTGAGATGCAGTGAGAGATTATATTTTTCAATTCTTTGCTATACAATCTTTTCTTCTTCAGGTAGTGTTTTCTCATTTGCAAATCGATAAGCCAAATCCATAAATTTATATCCGAACTAGAGGCATAAACTCAAACGAGGATTCTAATCAAAGGAATTGATACCACTGACAAGTTCTCAAAATCGACATCAATTTTTTTGGTGTGGAGGGGAATGGGAGAAGTTGTAGAGAAGATGTTGTGGTTGGAGTGATTAGTTTTCTACCCAAAAAGAGCTGTCGTAACCTGGGAGAAGGAGGAGTGGAAGGAGTGCTGAAATTTTTCGGATTTCGAAAAAAACCTCATGATTTTTCATCATCATCGATGAAATAAGAAAACCTTTAAATTTTCCCTCTATAAAAACTAAGATTTCGAGAAAAAAAAACCACCCACTACAATTTCGAAACAATTTTAAATCACCCCGTTGTTTGTCCGATAACCGCACTGATATGTTTATTGAGTAAGGTTTTATCTAGGCAATTCATCGTTCCTGAACTATGAGTAAGGTTTATTCAGGCAACCGCTCAAGGTTGGTGCGGTGTTTCCGTTCCTGGATGGACTCCACGTTGGGGACCCTCTTAGGAAGCAGTTCACCAATTGTTTTTTCTTCGACATTTTCGTTGTCGCTCCTGCCCCAACAAAACAGCTGCTCGTTGGAGAGCCCCTTGGTTTGTTGGGGTCCATAACTTAACCGATCGCTTCAGGTCGAAGACTGTTCTAAAGTGATATGGGATCCTCATTCCCCTATGAGATCTCCCTCGGGAAGTAATTTCTCGGCTTTTTTCCACAAATGTTTTCGTCGGTGTTCTTACCCCACTATAAAATTGCTCCTTTTTAGGGGGCTTCCCAGTTTTTCTGCTTTTGACCTTTTTGCCAGTATCCCCGCTTCAAAAAATTACTTCCCGACGGGATCCTTTTCCTCTCCACAGATCGCAAACACATCATATCACGCTGGTATAGGGTCATGCGTTATTTGGTCAAGCAAAGAAAGTATTTAACGCAGATCTCTCTGCAGATTCACTGTGTGCTTTTTTTTTTAAAGGAATTCATCCTATGGTTTTATCGTTGGAGTTTCTGCGACTCCGTCGATGAAATTGCGAAAGTGCACAAAATGCGTAGTCGTTTCGACTTCTTAATGTAATTTTGTAAGAAATTAAGCGCATAATATTAAAAATTGAAAGTTATTAAGACAGTTAATCATTAAGTGATTTCCAGTCGGGCAATATGAAATGAAATTTTGTCTTTTTTTTTTCACCAATGGAGCATACTGGTCTTGGCTTCATATCAATATCAAATAATTTGTGCTCATTTATTCCATAAGTCCTTAAGTTATTCCATGAATTTAGATACTGGAACTCTTTGTATAGAAATTCACGAATTAAAAGAAATGAGAATTTAATGATAATAGTAAGCGGATAACTAAATATATATTCAATCACCGTTAGAATTTTGCTCTCAAAAATTCTTGCATAAATTTTCGAATGAACTTGTTTAAATGAAAATTTGCTTAATAGGACGATTCTATGCAATGTTTAGAAGTCGGAAACAATCACTTATATTATAAAATTGGAATTGATAGAGAAATTCATCGATTTCATTGTTTATGAATGAAATAAATGGAGAAAAAGAAATGCGCATCGACTATGCGGCATATATGCATAATATTAATGTAAATAGCAAATAATGAAGAAAATTTTTTGTTTTATCATATGTATATAATTTTAAATATTATATTTTCTATTATAAGAAGAATACCTCAACGATGCGACCTCTTGCAGCAAGTATAGCAACAAATGTTGCATCACTAGCCGTACTCTGAATAATTCCCGCACCTCGACCGGAATCTTCGTTTAGAAATGCGGTTGGCAATCCGAAAGCTTTCGCTAACCAATCGGTCATTCGAAGCTCGAGTTCGGTCATCGATGGTGAAGATTTCTAAATTTTTGCTGATAGAGGTGGAAAGAGTTTTTAATTGTTGAAAATTTTGATTTTCACACCTATAGGCGATTTCGATATTTCTTTGATGAAATGGTAAGCGTAAGAAGCTTTTACTTCCATTTAATTTTTTCTCTAGTGTTAAATTTATTTGATCGGTGAAAGTGTGGAAAGATTAGCGAATTGATTTATCTATCTTCATTGAACGCGCAATCTATCTAGTAGAATTAGCCTGGAAAAATCTAAGCATAAACTTCGAGGATTTCAAAATGTTGGAACTTCCCAATTTTTTTTAATCTGACAGCTGTATAGATGATATAATATTTGTAGAAAAGGGTGAAATTTTTACTGCAGCTAGTTCTATTAGTATAATTGTGTTAATAGTACAGATGTGTCATATTAGTTGGGGTAACGTGGACTTTCAATGCGTGCATTGGCGATTTAAGCAATAGTAACGTGTTGTCGGTTTGTGCCACTATTATGGAGCAAATTCTTGCTGATACACTTCGTTGAAACATTTTCGCTTATGAAGTTTTGCCTCATTTATTACAATGGTTGCATTAAGTTTTCTTTTATATTTCTTATGCGTTGCAAACGGTATCCAATTTCTTCTATTTGGATCGATTTGAATTGCCATATCAGAAAATTTGCCATTTTTCCTGCAAATTTAGCCCGTTTTCAAAAACTGGAGGGTTTTTTTTGAAGAAAAAAGTTGGTTTTTCTTTGGAAATTTAGCTTCATTTCAAGGTTTCAGTCGTATTAAAAGTTGAAGGCAACTGCTACATAATGGAACTGATCAAAATTTGTGTTCTTTTATATATATATATATATATATATATATATATATATATATATATATATATATATATATATATATATATATATATATATATATATATATATATATATATATATATATATATATATATATGTATAATAAGTTTGGTAGGGAACGATTGATCTTTTATTGATCTTTTTTGAAGTGCAGATTGAACCTATCGACGGGAAATTGAACCATAATAAAGGGCATATTTAGTGCAATAATCATGCAATTTCAGAATTATAAGTTATTACATTGGTAGGGAATATATATATAGCTCTCGAGTGTTCTACACGACAATTATATAATTGCTTTCGTATGATGATTGCAACGGCGCCATAAAATTATACCCATGTAAATCCGATACTTGCTAGACCGCCGCTAAGAATATCACCCATAATCGAATGATATGAACAAGCCGTGGGAAAGTAGGCAAAAAAATTCGGATGATGCCAATGGGTATTTCCGTCGATAACCACTGGCTCGATATCCGCGAAAATCTTCTCCCAAGATTCAGCATGGCTAGGCGCTTCCGGAGGTACCTTAACAACTCACTTTTTAATGCTGCATGTCACATACTACTAGGCCTGTTTCCGTTGAAAAGCACTGTTGATTGCTGCAGTTGATGAGCACGCTCTTCGAACAAATGGTTCATTTTTTAGTGCTTTTCCTATAACACCGGCCACGAGAGTAAAAATGTCCTAGACGACTAGGCTATTATTAATAGGAATCCTTCTCGAGAAAGACAGCTGCATTATGCAAATGCGGCATAAATTATCAGCTTGCTAGAGGTGTTACTTGATTTCTATTATTTTATTTCAGTGAAATGCACTCATGTTATAAATGCTAGCAATTGTTTCCTGCTTTCTCTTTTTTTTTCTGTCTGTAAATAGTAATAACTTTCAATGGGATTTCTCTAACCAATCAAAAATGTTTGAGTTGGCAACGAAAGTTTTCCTCGGCGAATGATAATAGAGCTTTATCGCTGTCCATTTTCGATGGTCATCAAAGTGCCTTTTGACCACTGGACAATGCATAAAAATTTATTAGTTCTACATCATTAAAAAATTCTATCATATGCATAATGTTTGAAAATTTTATTATGCATAATGTCAAGTTGAATTTTATTAATGACAATGAATGGAAAATAGTGCTGAATTTAATTTCTACAAAACTAAATGATCGTTGAGCAAAGATTGTTGATGGCTAATGGCAGCAAATTTGTTGAATCTCATCATAGTAATGTTCAAATTTGAATTTAAAAAAAAAAAGAAGTTATTTTGGCCAGGATATTTGTCTGATGGCTGCGATAAAAAATTTATTAACGATTGCCAACAATAAAAAGTTGCCCAATATCTACCAAATTTGGCAAAAATTTGCTTGATGGGGAATTTCTTTTCGTTCTCATCGAAAAATATAACGAGAACAAGAAATACCATTAATTACCAATTGGTTGATATAGCCAGGAAGAACGCTTGAAATTGGCTTTCGTTCGCGTATTGTCTCCCAATAATCGGCCACCAAATCAACCATTTCTTTGCCATATTTACGAAATTCCTCCGCGTTCATATCGTAGTTAACCTGAAATCGATTTCCGCACTTCATGCAAGCATTTTGGTTATTGAAATAGGTTGTATGGCTTAATTTACTTCTTTATAATCGCCCACCTCACTATGCCTTAAAAAGTTCTTTATATGCAGATAATTCAGTGAACCGTTTTTCAACAAAAGCCATTAAACTGCACAAGTATTTATGCATATCACCGCAAACTGATATTGACATTATTAATTGTAGCCACTGAAATTCTTACATGTGGTAATAATTAATCCTCGAAACGTATTTTTTTGTACTAACTGTCACTTATGCCTATCAATTTTAGGTTGATTCGGAGTTCATTTCAATTCAGCTATAATATTCTCAAACGGTTAACCACATTTGCCCGATTGGGAAATGGAAAATGCTTCCCTTTTGTTGCGGGAAATCGAATACCCTTCAGAATACGAGCCACCTCCTGAGTATAGAGCCGTTCCTCCTTAATGAATTTTACGTTCAAAAATTCTTTCAAATGCCCGACTTTTAATTTTTACTTTAATCGTTTATTAAACAACACTCTTCTCGAGAAAAACGCCTCAGGCATCTTTCAAGAAAATGTGATGGATATTTTGTCAACTGATTTACAAATTAGTGATTCATCATTCAGATCAAAAGCATGGTGGCATCGTTGAGTTGTGAGCAGAAATGTTGCATTAGAGAGTGAGGAAAGCCTAGAAATTCGACATCTCGAGATAGTCGCAGCTGGCAGTAAGTTGCACCATTCAAGTGTCATTGAAGTAGTAATTTACCTAGTTGTGTTAATCTACCTGGTTGCAGTAATTTACCCAACTATAATAGTAGTAAATTCATCTAATTATGATAATTTAAAGATGCTTAAATGAGATGCTTCCTAAAAATGCGCAAAACACATATATTTAAATATAGATTGCATATTAAAGTTACAAGAGTTTTTTTTCGAGTGGATTTTCAAAGAAAACAATCGAGTGTACATCCTTGTAAGTGATCAGTTTATTCGCGGGTAGCGCACTTACGAATGATTGATGGCCTACCTTTACAGTGCGCTAATACTGTTTGATAAGCGCTAATAAGCGAAATTCTCCACTAACGATTGTGTGATAAAGATGATTTATAACTGATAAGAAAATTTTATCGTTAAAGAATGACTCCATGTTTTGGTGGATGATCATTGGAATGTGCGCTTATTATCTAATACTTTTTAGTCGACGATTTTGTTAATGGAGGAGGGTTCGTTCAATTGAGCGTTTTTTTCTCGTTATATTTGAAATGCATTATCGTCGTTGGAGGTGTAAAGCATGTGGTGGTTAGAGAATGAATCGCACTTGAGATTAGGTATTTTTATTGCGAATTCGATGAATTGAACAAAAGAACTCGTACGAATGAAATTCACAGAGGGAGCTACTGATAAGTCGATCTGGTCGAATTGTCTGTGGCATATGATCCTAGTGCTGTTGGTGGAAAATTGACGGGCTAAAGTTCTCTCCTTTAATTTTGCGATATTTCTTCCTATGAAAGGTAAGAATTAATGAGGAGTAGATTGGTCATCATAATCCAAAAACAATGGGGATAGCTGAGCGAAAAGAACGAAATTGAAGAAAATCTCTAAGAACACTGAGGTGAGATAAAGTATTTTTAGAAGCCATTTCAGCTTGTGTCTGAAAAAACAAGAATACTTCGATAAAGTCGGATAGTCGAAAATGAACTCTTAAAATATTTAGTTAGCGTTTCCGTTCATAATTTAAATAGAACGTTTTCAAAAAATGGTAATCAATCTACCTATCAGGTAGAGATGATTACGACAAAAATTCTCAAAGGTATATAAGAATTATGCGAAGAGAATGTAAACCGCTTATTCGTAAGCGTGTTGCAATGAACAAATGCAGCGCTATGCTTTAATGATGATTACCCCTAGCGATTCGATATGAACATATTTGTATGACGTGAGATAGCAACGGTAATCGGAAGGTTGTTACGTGAGAATTGCCCAATGTCTGCGTTATGTAAACGATTGTGCTTAGCAAACACTCATTATAGCGCTGTTTCGTTCCGCAAAAGCTCAATTATACTTCCTCTTATCGCATTTATTGAACACTGACATAATGCACTTGCAATTACGAATATAAACATAACACTGAGCTGTGTTAGACAAAGCAATTTGTGTTATATCTTTTAAGTACATTTGCGCTCTGTCGCGAAATTTATAATGGCATTTGAATTTAAAGAAGCATTAATGATTAGTCTCTTTTATGAGCATAAATTTGAATGACGATGAATATGCAAATTTATCACATCAAATAACGCAAGATAGGTAAATAATGTCATGCTCAATTGAAATGAAACTCCATAAAATCGACCATTGGCAGCAATTGCGCCATAGTGCTAGTGGTGCATACCTAGGCGCTTTACTCGATTTTCACGCATCCTAGTAGCCACATCTCTCAATTTAATAAGCGTCTGAAATCAGAGTGCCTTTCTGTGCCTTAAACGTTCTCGATCAGTCATTCTTTCATCGAATATATGGAAAAGAGATGAAGACTGTATCCGAATTTATTGTCAGTAAGATAGACGACCTGCTCAAATTCGAATAGGTTTAGCGAATGTAAATATTAAACACTAAATACACCTAATTGTAACGTTTCGTGCGATTTTCTGGCTAGATGTGAACTATAAAATGAAACCACAATGTGGTGCACCTAGTGGTGGTATAGATTCATAGGCTAAGACGTCGCATCGTTTTGCATTCATCACAATTTAACACTCTTCTCGCTCTGTAATCTTAGCGACCACCCACGAGGTCTGATACAGTATGCAAAAATTTCGCTATCGATCTTCGATTACATATTGTTCGAATTATTTCGGCGAAGAATTTTACTTAGTTTTCACTGATGAGTCTCGGGATATTTTCGTGCATTTTTTTAAAAATATGAGTCAAATTTTTCAATATTTGTGAGATAGTGTTGTAAAAAAACAAAAAAAAAACTCGTTTGTGAAGAAAAAGTTGCGATTTTTTCATTTGCTTCGCTTTGTTCATCGTTCTCATCCGCCTAGAGCCTAGATATTCGACAGCATAAAACCTTGATCATCAAACTGGAATATGCAAATTTGCGGATCTTTGGAAAGAATTGATAAAGCGGTAGAGAATGATGGGCAGGTGTAATTATTGCTTTATTTACAAATGTGCAGATTTCTTTTCAATTGAGATTTTTTTTTCCAGCTAACATTTAAGGAATTTCTTAAAATTTTGCAGTTGATTTCATTAATGAAAAAAATAACCTAACCATTAGCTTAACTATATAATTCACTAATTCATTTTACAAGTTTGAAATGGTCACTATTTGTCATAGATGATTGGTCAGCGTAAAGTGACCTCTCATATTGAGCACTTTTTTTTGAGAGAGAGCGAAAGCTAATAATTATGAGCATCTATATTAAAGAAAAAAAAACTTCCTAATTCATAAATTTTAGGTCGTTGTTTTTTTTTTTTTAAAGAATCATTCCTCAAACTATCAAAAAAAAAAAAAAAAGAGACAACGATTTCGGATACCATTTTGAGTAACATAGTACGCAAACGTTATGCTAAACAATGATGATTCGTTGTAATAAATCACCTTGCTTGTCGATTAATTTGCCGTTTCGTCGTGGTTAGTGGTCTACTCTGTGAATATTTCTTTCAATTCTCGATCTATGGCATTTGTAGTAGATATTCAGATATTCGCAAATTGCAATATATTCTAGACTTTACGATTTTTTTTTTTTTTTGCAAGCAAAAACCTTTCGAGATGAAAAAGAAATCGAAGTATAACTATGACGTTTGGGTATAATTTCCTCAAAAATTTACTCTATTGCAAGTGTAAATCATTAAATTGCTTTTTTTTTTTTCTTTAAGAAAAGTTCGATTGAAAATTGTTATACAAATGGTCAATTAAAATAATTAGATAGACACCATCAAAAGTTTTTTTAACCATCCTGGTAGGTTTATTGAAATAATGAGAATTAAAAAACAAAAAAAAACTTACTAAAATGTGTAAAAAAATTTGAATCATTAAAAAATTTTTTTAAACGCTTGATAATTTATACTCAATCAACTCACGCTTAACTTAATCAAGATATAAAGGTAGTAGAAATAAGTTAATTCTCTTTCGATAAGCTAATCGTATAGCTCTCTCCCATTTTAATGGATTATCGCATGGTTCTTTTTTTTCCCTTTATAATGGATAATTGGGCAACTATTGTAGTGTATAGAGCAGCAGTTTTTCAATGGCATAGTGCTGCGAACTTCATTGCGCACAACAAGGACGCTGGTATTGAGGAGCTATGATTGAGTAGCACTTCTTAGAACGACGAACGTAACATTTTGAAGTTTTGTGTAGAAAATGACATTCTTAGACCTAAGGGTAATAATGATCGAAATGATTCATCACTACAAGTTCTAACGCATGTGTATTTCAAAATTGCCTTTATGTGCATTCCATTTAATCTCGATCGAACTTCATTCCCTCAGTTAATTTGTGAAGACTGCGAAATACCTCTCGTTTAAAAATCTTACAAACATCCTTCGAAAGTCGTAGAACTCTCTCTCCACATTTGAAAGTTAATGTTGGATAAATAAATGCAAGCTGCTTGCAATTTATAAAGAATTCAAAAACTATAAAATTTTTTTGAATCATGGACTCGTTTCTTTGCAAATCGTTGTTTGTTCGTATATTTTCCTTCATATCGAACGAGTCGTATAGTTCAAGTTATAAGCTTAAGCGTAAACTTCGATTCAAACAGGCGTTAGAGCAATTATTTTTCGACGAGTATATAAGTAAATTTACTGACTCGTTAAATGCTCGTTGCTATTTTGTTGACGCGAACGCTCTCAATGGAGTGCATGCCGAATTGATTTCAACACAATTTCGATCGAGTAAAAAAAGAGCATTTTATTGTTACCATGTCTTCCATTGTTCGTTGCATTTTTACGCTTTCGACAATAGATGAAACGTGAACAATAACCTCATATGAATAGTTAAGCGTACGCTAATTTTTCTTCAACGATCTAAAATTTTATCGCTATACCGAAAATCATCTTTCGACCACAATAAACTCTCGACAAATTTCAACACAATCGTAGAATAGCAGAAAAATAAGTGCTTTTGATTTTAACAGAGAAATTCCAGGCGCGGCAGCTGAAATATAGGAAGAAGGCATCTTTTCGACCGAATGAAGAAATGTTGCTCTGTTGTAGAAAGTGGAGCCCAAAGTCTGTAAACATCAGGCTCGTAAGTGGTTCGAGCTTTTGTTCTCAAGCTTACGAACTTGCTCTAATGCTGCGTATTATCTCTGATGTTTTTTGAGATCCTTACGTTGCCCAGCTATCCAGCACTTCCATAAACTCTACCTGTCTCCTCTGTAATCTATCCTCCAGGTAAAAATAATATACATCTGATCACCTTGCAGCGAGTACGACATAGGTGACGTGAGACGAGCACACAGACATTATAAGAGTAAGGTCCATATCTTCATGATCACAAATGTCGTTTCAAAGTTTTCAGCTTTGGATTTCAGCTTGTGAGCATTCTGACGGATTTACTTGCCTGCTTTAAGCAGATTCGAGGATATATAGACATTAGTTTGAGTGAAAACAAGGCTAAGTCGCATGCATTCTTTATAGACAACATGCAAAACGTTTATCATTAATAAAGTAATGCTCTCTAACCGCTTTCGAGTTACTTGCAGAACAAGTTACCGGTATGCAGAAGGCATTAGCTGAGCATGTCGATAGCGTTTACTCAATGGTAAAAAGTTTTGATTATTATCCAGTTTACGGTCTCAAATATTGATTGCCAACTTCACTTCCGCCCACTTATGCTACTCTTTACTTAGAAGCACATTAGGCCTCGTTAATTTGTTATTGTTTACTCACTCTTAAATGGGAATGCTACTATGTGTTATGTTTTATACCTACTACGAATTTGAGTGTAATGCATAACCCATATTACCTGATCAACCGAACTTATCAAGCTTATATATCTCTATGACGTACAGGTTAAAGGTATGGGTTGCAAGTTAAAAGCTTTCAACGATGACCATCTCTGGTTCAAATTAATCGAGGTAAATTTTGCTAAGCGATTAGCGGTAACGAATGGTTTGCAAATCGGAGGCAGTCGCTACACCGCGCACATACACATACAGCCCAGTGAGCGTCTCGTCGTCGTTGTTGTTCACATTGCCTTTCAGCACGAAGAAACGGGTGCTCCCTCAGACTTGTTTACTAATGACGAGCCCATCGGCGATTTGTACACAGCAACTATAGAGAAGACACATTTGTGCGATCACCCACGAGGGAAAGAAAGCTAAAGAGCGCGCAATACTGTGGAGCATGGGAAACAATCCAAGATGAGACAGTCTAGATCAGACGTCCTGTTGGAAATGTTTATCGAGAGACGTCCTCAACGATACATTCGAAACAGCTATAGAACTTTGAAGACAATACGGAATGAAGAAGGAGAGAGGTTACTAAAGTGGAGATAGGTTGAAAGAGGAGAATAAGATAGGGTTTAAAATCATAACGACAAAATGATGTTGCGATTGAAGAGACGGGGTCGCAAACGACGGAGAGAAGTTGTTGGCGGCGTTTGCCACGCAGTAGGCGACCCATCAACGGGTTAGTGTGCCGTTTCGGTGCAGTAATCGGCGTTGTGTTGCGGCATTTTTGCGATCAAGCGGCTCTTCGTTGCACGCGATATGCCTGCACCACCACTTTTGAAGCGTGACTGGCAAAAAGATCATGTCTACCTGATACAGTTTCCACGTGCCGGATGTATCCCATCGTTATCACCTTTTGCGCTAAAACTTGAGACTTGGTTACGTATGGCTGGAATACAGTATTCGGTAAGTTGACAGTGACTTTTTTCTACAAGTTCATCTGACTCTGTTCTTTTCGTCCGTTTGCTCAAAAAAAAAGAATATTACATTTGCACTTTTATTTTTGTTTATTACAAAGATGTGCACTGTTTACATATTTGTTTCAGTTTGCTTTGCCAAACTGATTTTAAAAAAAAACCTCTGAGGCTTCAGCAATTTTTCCCTTGTTGCAATGAAATTTTCCATTATCTCCGACTAATCTATGCGTTCGATATAAAATTCAACGGAATTACTAAAACGAAGAATGAATTCGGCTTACTTTCAAATAGATTTGTTTTGCAAAATCTGAAAAAAATAATTCCACACACTTATTGCAATGAGTTTATTTCACTATTAAAACAAAGTTTTTTTTTTCTCTCATTTTTGCCGAAATACTATTAGCGATGCCCTCAAATTTATAATGGTATAGCAAATAATTACGTTGAAATCAATGATCTGTGATGATCTCGCAAATTTTCGTAGTTTTGAAGTACGCTTGAAAATCGCCATCCTATGGAATGTAGTTAGATGACATTCTACTAATAATATGATGAGGCAACTCATCGTTTTATTCCACTTAGGTAAGTGAGCTTTGATCATCTAAGGGTTTTATAAATGTTTTGAATATTTCATCTGCATTTACTAGAAATTGAATAATATAGAATAGAATAGATAGAATAGAATAGAATAGAATAGAATACTTTTGCTGTTCCTTTCTATTTCTCTCTTCCTTTCTCGTTTTCTTTCCCCTCAGATCTGCAACCTAATGATTGATTAACACGAATGATTTGATTTACCGACGAATGAAATATTGTTTCTTGATGTATCGAAATGGTTTTCTTTTCGGTGGTTTGTTTTTATTTCATCTTCATCTTCATCTTCACTGTCGTTTCCCCGAATTGCCGGTTGTCGAGAGTGAAGCGTTTTTTTTCATCAACGTCTGCAGTCGTGATTGGGGGCTGTCGTCTACGCTCAATGTTTACATATAATAGCGTCAAAATCATCGGGGGAGAGGGAGGAGATTTTGAGACCCATATCATTCTATGAAGACAAAAATGGTCGCCTACGGAATCCCTCAAACCGATGAAATGTCAGAAATAAATGTGATGATAGGGCACCAATTTAGCAGAAAAATGGATGAGAAAACATCAGCGGGATGTTTGCACCGTGTAAGTCGTTAGTCGGATGGATAGAATCAGTGGAAGCTCACATCTTGTTTACTTGTTTACTTGAATCGACAAAGTATTCATTACGAATAAATGTCTCTTCATATCACTACCACTTTAACATCAAGTTACTAAAATATTTCGTCATAAACCATCAAAAAGGTCACCAAATATAAATTAAATTGGAACTTAAATCTTTGACAATAAACTTTTAAAGAGTAGCAACTTGATAACGGTGAAGTTTCTCTTTTTTTTTGTTTTAGAAATTGCGACTAAACTGTTACTTAATTCATTTATGAGCCACTCTTATGTACATATATGTAGGCTAGAAAATGAAATACTGTATTAAAGAATTTATGTAATATCTTCCGATGCATAAAGGCGTCTTCGATACTTGTTGACTTTCCAATCAGTATTTCTAAATGATCAAAACAGCCCGAATTATTATAAAATATTCTTCGAATTCCTTGCCGTATTTTTAAATTCAGAATTTAAAGCAAGAAATTTCCAATTGCAAATTTCTTAAATATGTTGTTGAGTGCATTTAGCGCTTCATGAGCCTTTCATTTCGTTTAATCAATCATGAATTCATGAGATTAGTTAAAAGAAGCGATAAAGCTTCTCAGATGAGCTATTTTCATAAACGTTTCAGCAATTTTTCCCTCAATATTCCAATTTACCTAATAATTTGCGAATAATAATAATAATAATAATAATAATAATAATAATAATAATAATAATAACAAATGCTTTCATATTTTAACGAAATTGAATACTACAACGTTATTTCGTTTTACTACAGTCTTCTCGTTATTTCGAGTCGAACGCTTATAAATTGCTCTCTTAGCACTAATTTGTGATGCTCTTCGGCAACTCTTTTGGGCGTCAATAATCTTTGGGTTTTTTATTTCGAGTATGTCGCTCTCGATAGAATTCAAGAGGCATAGAGCTAGAAATATTAAAGCTGCAAAAAATGCATCGAGATGTACTGAATTCCTTCCGGAAATGAACAAACATTTCTGATGAGATGTAGTTAGTTTTTTTTTTTTTAATGCAGTATGAAGTTTCTAGATTTAATAATGCTAATGAGCTGGTATTATGGTGATTTTTAATTTTCGTATATTCTTCTTTAGGCTTCTCATATTAATGGTCCTTTGGTCTTCCACACATTGTCGGAGCGGATATTTACATAAATCATCCGCTATTAGGTAATATCAGGCTCCGTATCTTTACTAAAAGGAGCACATGGAATGGAACCTATCACGATAGGAGGATAGTGAGGATGACAATATGAATTTTATTTCAGTGGAAGCCGGATGGACTAATTGCATTGCCCCATCGAAAAAATATGCAACGAAAAATAACAATCGTGTTCATATATTTTTCGTTTGACTGAAAGAAGAGACGATCTTCACTTGTTCATTTTTACGCTCATAATTGCAATTTCTTCGAGTTCAAATCGTTCATTGTGCGCACGATGATGATGCAAAAAAAAAAAAAAGAAAAAAGAAAAACGGATAGTATTCACGACTATCAAAAATGACATTCGCTTTGCAATCAATTTCACAAAAAAAAAAATTATTTTTTCTTTGCATTAAAAATTTTACCTTTTTTTTTTCATGCGGACCTTTAGTCGGAAATTTGCTGAAAATGAAACGCGTTTTTTAATTGCATCGTTAGATATTTACCGATGACAATGAATTCAACGCGATGATGCTTTAGAATTGCTAGACGTTTCGACACTTCTGAAGCATTAAGTGTTATGAAACAATTTCATTATGTTTGTAACATGGTATTCCGAGTATTCCAGATTATCGGAAGATATTCCAGGCAGCCTAACGAGGGATAGGAGGTAAAAAGGGGATAGAAGCTGAAAACAGTGATTGGAACAACCGAAAACGAAGAGTGAAGTGCAAAACAGTAGAGGGTAATTACCTTGACGGAATGCCGATCGTCGCACGCGATCATTGAAAGTGATAAGAATGAAATGAGATATGGGCCGTACTATTTATATCACCTATTTCTTCGCGTTTCCATCTCACGATTAATTTCAGGCTCGTGTAAAATAACCTAGGTAACACAGAATTCAGAACAATTTGGAGCCGGTCATCTTCCGGCAAAAATACCTATCGATGAGCTATCTGCAGCAAAGTTTGAGTTGAGGTCCCTTGGTCAATCCCATTCACTGTTTTCGGCTTCCACACTCCCTCCCTTTCGATCCTCCCTCCCCCCCCCCCCTACCTTATCATTAATAAAGCGAATCGAATAAACTTAGAAATATACCTGCCAAATGTGGAATTTATTAGCAAAATCAAGGAAAAAGGTTTATAGACTTCTCATTTAGAACGTATCTATAAACTGAACCAGTGTGGAATACATATACATCTATCGTAACAATCCTTTAAAGTGACACTATTTCATTTTGTTCTTTTTTTTTCTTCTTTGAACTAGGCTCGATCGTGGCTTGCATTCCTACTTTTTGTCCTCTAGAATCGTAAATGAGTGTAAAGCCGCGATGGTGGAAAAAAGCATTCGTAAATATGCGATATTGGCCATAATCAAATGGCCACTATTTCGTCCATTGTATAGAATTTATCTTATGCGCGTTTTTCTATTTGCTTTTACACCTGTGATTCTTCACCATTAAATTGACTAAATATGCCTAGAAATTCGCAATTTTTTCTCCATTGCAACAAAATTTCTAAGTGATTTTTATTCTCAGGGGGGGGGGGGGGGAAAAACCACTATATAGAAGTAAAAATTTCCAACGAAATATTTTCACATAAAATTTCTTCACATAATTCCCACCACATAAAATATTTTCTTAGTGATAATAATTTTCTATCTTTATATAGCTAAAGAATATATGAAAGAAATTCCTCCACAAATGGAGAATTCCCTGTTGCTAAGAGGAATCCGATCGGCCATATCAGTTTACGTTATGCATATGCTTGAGCCCTTATTGTTGATTAGTTAGCATTGTTTTTGCTGAATTATTACTGCTGTTTTCTAAGCGTCATATAAACAAACGAGGTATGCAGATTATGCAATCTTCAAAGAAGCTATATTTAGTGATTAGAGAAATGCGTTGGATTATTGGAATAGGATAGGGGAATGGAGAAGGATTATCGGCTAATAAAAGAGTTTAGAAGGAAAAAAAAATCCAAGTCGTAAAATTTAAATAAGCCAAAAAAAAATTCAAACAAACCAATAAATAAACTTGAATGAACTTATTCTGTAATTTTTTGCCTCGGTAACAAAAAAAAAAAAATTTCATTAAATGTCATATTTTCAGAAAATTTCCACTTAATTATGCGCAAAAAAATCATTTCTGCGATCTCAGCCAATCCTTCTTTCAGTTAACAATGAACTCAACAAACGTTGAAATATTCTTTCCAATGATCGCGTCAAACTTTTCCATTACTTCTTACCTTTTTTTTATGGTCTATTTCGTGTAATTTTTACCAAATTTTCCACCCGAATAGTTTTATTTACCCAAAAAAAAAATTTTGTGTTCCCTTTTTTTTTTTTTAGAAGATAAGAGAGTTTAATTATTTTACATATTCTTTCAATATTTTCATGTACTCTTTTTGTTAATATATTTAAATCAGTAATGGACAACTTTTTTCCTCAGAGAAAAAGTTGCATTCGATACGCAATAAATTCTTCTATTTCAGTTTTTTTTTTTCACTATTTTTGAATGGGGATTTCTTTGATTCTTTCTATTGATATTGAGAATGAGCACTAAGAAATAAGCGAAGATATTCTTATATTGAAGAGTTTCTTATCGTTATCCATTTCAAACTTTATTAAAATTTAGCACACTTTTAACGATATAAGAACAACATAGAGTGAGAACAAATTAAAATAGCGACGAAAAGTTTAGCGAAAAAAAAAAAGAAAAAAATTCAATAATATTTGAGTTATTAGAAGTAACTTTCATTTATGTTGAATGTTTATTTTTTTTATTTATTTTTCTATTATTCTATTGTGCGGCATTTTTCGCCGGGAATTTTATAGTCAAAAGAAATTTTTTCTTCTATAATATATTTGAATAAATAAATCCCTTATAATGAGGGGAAGTGAATTCTTGCATACAAATCTTTTATTGAAATATGGCATATTTATTAAACTCTTTTGATACATTTTGAATGAAAAAATATATAAATATGCCTCCGTTGTTGAGACTAATTTTTTCAAGGAATATATCAAGTTGTTTTTTTTTTTCAAACTTACTATCGCGTATGTCGATTAGAATGCATCAATTAGATAATATTTAGATATTTCTGAAATTCAGACTGGGAGTTTTTTTTTTTTTTAATAGGAATGATTGATATGGATTGTCGAAAAATTCACGTTGCGATATATAAAGTCGCAAATCTACTCGTAGCGATAACCATTGATCACATACAAGTGACGCTCCCTTGTTTATTTCAATGGCACTGCATTCCTGTGAAAAAAAATCATTAAAATTTAGCGGGAACGTTTGAATTTTTTAAATCTTTCTTTTGTTTGCAATTGCAATTGTCGCGATTTTTTTTTTTCGAATTGTTGAGCAGAACTTATTTTTGCAACATACAAATGTAAACTGGTAGTGCGATATATATATATATATATATATATATATATATATATATATATATATATATATATATATATATATATATATATATATATATATATATATATATATATATATATATATATATATGTTTATTTATTTACTTATATTTATATTTAAGTATTTATTTATACAACTTTATGCGTCTATTTGTTTCCTTAACAGATAGATTGAATTCGCTAATGAAGATGGAAAAAATTCTAGAGTTCACACTCAAATATTAATGCTCGTTGTGATTTTCCTTTCATAGCTTCCGATTGAGGTCTCTTAAGGCATTTTCAGCAGCGATCCACCAATCGTCCTATGCATTACTCTTTAGTTTCTTTATCGATTAACTATGAGCGAAACTTTCTCAAAGTAAAGCAAATTTTTGGAATTTTCTTTTTTTTTTGCAGAAGAATATATCACAAATTTAGTACTCCGAAATTCTCATAGACGAATTGGTTTTTTTTTTTTGTTGTTGGGCGTTCGTTTGTATGAACGAATGAATGAGCACTCACAAACAATTTATTATTGCCTACGATCGAACGATAAATTATAATCTAGTTTTGCACTATTAAACGCTTTTTCTTTTCCATTGAACACCAACACTTCAAATAGTGGAGAAATCGTTTGCAATTTGGGGGATGAATTTTTTTAAACGCGACAAGTTCTTAACCCGTTAGTTAAGTTTCAGTGGAAGTAAAAGGTATTTTTAATTGTAGTGTATTTTTGTATATTCTTTATTTGCGCGAGAGAGACCCCTTCACAAAATTGTTGTTTCATACATTCATCTACACAACTTTTAGCAGTATGATCTTTGCAGACTCAATGGCGTCTGTGCGTATGTATGCGTGTTTAGGCCTGTGTGCTATATGTGCACTAGTTCGAACAAATGAAGCTACAGCTATGAAATGTGGCAAGTGTGATGTACAAACAATATAGGTTTATTCTCGAAATCAGCTTTCAAGTTGATCCATTCCATTTCTAAAGGAATTTTATAGGCACTTGATGTGCCAGAAAATTGATGTTCTAGGATCGATTCGGTCACATTTATAACCATCAGGTTCAAGCTGTTGGAGAAGCATGCAAGGTGTGAGCTAGCACAATATGCGCTTTTACATCTCTGGCTAGACAGTTTTATAACTTATCAGTAAAAAAAACATGCAGAATATTGCCGTCATATTTGAACTGATACGATTTCCTGCATAAGACTCCTATAAAAAACCATTCGACTAATGTAACATACGTGTAACTTTTTTGACATATTTGCATGTCAATAAACTATTCCGAAGTCGGCAGGTCTGATTTGTTGTACATTATATCCACCAAGTTTCTAAATTCAGCAATTTCGGCGGTGAAACTTTCGATATACGTACATTCATATATGCGCTCAGGCGTGATTTGTCGTAATGCGTTGTTGCAAAGCAAATTTAAAGTGCATAAAAACGAATCTTTTGTAGAGGATCCGTGCTGGTAGCCGATGTGATTAGACTATGGACTCATTCCTGCACATCTTATGTTGTTGTTGTTGTTGTTTTTTTTGTGGCAATTTATGGAATTGGCTGATTCATTGAGTGGAATTATCAAAACGAGTGTTGAGCCATCCTCCTCCCACGATTTTCCACTAAACCATCTTACGTGGGCAAAGTTCACTTATTCACGTATTCAGGGGGCGAAATCACCTTTACTTTTCGAAGGAACTCGCACCCATGAAACTGCACCAAGGAAATTGGTTAGCATTGGTTATCCCAAAATAAGCAAACTGAATATCGAAATTACTAGCACAACTCACTACGAGATGTGTGGTCCCTGAATCCAGAAGCTTACTGCCTAATTGCACGAAGTTCATTTAGCGCATGAGTTTTTTTTTTCTCGAAATAGTAGTAAACATAAATCTATAAGTTCAAACTTATAAACGTTTGCAAATTACATGCAATGCCGAGAAGTAGTTTTCCCCTTTCAAAAGCATATCGTCATTTTATCTTTTCTATTCACTTATGTCTTGAAGATATTAGCCGTAAAGTGCTTGAAAGAATTTAGTCTGTTCTCAATTTTCCGTTCCTCGCCTGTACAACAAATTACCTTGTTTTTTCTTATGAATGGTTTTTTTTTTTTTGCTATTCAACACACACGAAGTACGTTATTCGCATCTATACTACCTATATATTGCGCATCTTTGACTTGCACGAATAACGGTTGTTTAAGAGATCTTTTTTTTTGTAGAGGTAACCGATTTGAAAAAAAAAAATTCAACATTCTTCTCTGGGAAAAAAAGTGTAAAAATTTCCTCAATAGTTTTAAGTGAGTGTATATTTTTATGGAAAATAACGTAATATTTCAACTGAAGCAAACCAAGCAATATTTGTATTCAATTTTTTTCTTCACAAATGAATTTCATAAAAAGCTATCAAATCATTAAGAAATTTAATTCAAGAGTTTTCTCTTTGTCAATTTCGAAAGCAAAAAAATAAAAAAATTCCTATCATATGTAAACGTTTTTCTTATGTGTTTGTGTGTGTGTATTTATGTTTTTGTAGCGCTAAAGTATCTCGTCTCAGCATATTTTCCCAAGCAAACGAGTTTTCCGCTATTTTCTATCATCGTTTACATGTTGCCGAATCTCAATTCCATTGGTTACAACGCAAGCAAATTGTAAAGAAGTGAGAGTTATTGATAGAAGAAACTATATATTCAACAATGGAAGACAGAAAAAGAGCTGAAGAATGAAATCTAATAATATATATATATATATATATATATATATATATATATATATATATATATATATATATATATATATATATATATATATATATATATATATATATATATATATATAACCTATAATGTTAGCCACCCGAAATACAATATAATCTGTTTTATAAACAATAGAAAATTAATTAAATTCTTTGAAGAGGTATGAAATAGTAACTAAGTGGTATTTATGGATGATAATGGTAATAACATAATAAAGACGGACTGAATCAAATTACTTTTTTACTTATTAATTACTTTTTTTCCACTTCCACTTTTTCCCACTTTAATTTAATTAATTACTTACTAATTAATTAAATTAAATTACATTATAATTAAAAAATCAATTACTTTTTTTTTCCACTTCCGGTACAGAAAAACCATGCATCGTTATAGGTGCTTAGAAAGAAAATGACTAAAACAAATTATCTACAATCATTTTCTTTCAGAATATAAGCAATGAGTTCAAGAAATATTCAACAAAGAGGCAAATTCCTTTCATCGAAGTTAATGGGCGACAAATTGCCGATAGCAATTTTTGCATCGATCATCTTACCGAATCATTCCATGTTCGTCTTTTTTTTTTTTCTTTCTTTCTTTAAATCATATATATTATGGTTTATTCTCATTGCAATTTGATGTTTATCACGAGGTAAAACCGCAGCATTTGTTTTCCTTTTCGCCGGAGAAAATACTAAAATCATTTTTTACATTTGAGAAATATTTTATATTTGCATTTTTCATTCTTGGCTATCGCTTATTGAACAAATTTTCTTTGCTTTTCGATGCTAACTTATCGATTTATCGTCCTAGAAATTCCCATGCATTTAAGCTGAGATCGTACGATCATAATCAAAAGGCAAATGGGGAGGGGTGGGGGGGTGGGGGGGGGGAGGAGAAAGGAGGGGGCTGTCTATAAGTGGTGATCTTGATTGCGAAGTGCATTTTTATCAATATCCGATTATCAATGTCAATACAGCTAGTAAAACTTAAGTTGTACAATTTACTAGTTACCCGCTTGTCGATTGCAAAGAGTAACTTTCTGTTGAAATTTCTTGCCAAGTTTTTCGGCTATTAGTTAACACCCTATTGCAGCATATTAAGCTTGAATGCGTCAATAAGCAAACGATTCACATACTAACGATATAGCGTTATAGGTGTTGATTAGATCATTTGGTTTTGTTTAGAAGTGATTCATCATCTCTAATAATTTGTGATGCTACATTTCAAATCGAAATGCAGATTGATCTTAGTCAGTGGTCTATTGAAATTGAAAGATAAGGGGGCCGATATTTTCAAGTTTTTATCGTTTCTTTCAATGACCAATTGATTTGAGTTTTTTTTTTCAATTTCAGGTTGACATGGATAGCCAGTTGTCACCATCGGAAAAAGCACAAGCAAGGGCATTTCACGTTCTGCTTGAAGAGTCGATTCGATGGTAGGTGTATGCAACGATTGCAAATGCAATTGCGTGATGGGCTGTTATGCTGAAACTAATCCTATCGTAGCCTTCTTCAAGAGCCAAGTGAAGATAGGATCAGTTGCAGCATAATATAAGGCGATGATGTACCCCTATCTGGACAGAATTGCCCTACAGATACGCTTCTTAAAACCACGAGTACCCGAAAATCAATTATTTCGTAACTTCAGATATTCCCGATTTTTATTTCTAATTGCACTCAAAAGATTCTGATGCCAACACAATATAATTCTCTAGTTTTATTGCTGTAATTAAGTGGTGTTTTATTATGCTGAAAAAAAAAAACATTTAAGTATGTCGAATTTCTTTGAAGTACGAGCATTTCATCGAAACGTTCGATGAGCGGGTAGTGACAATAAAACAACAAAAGGATTACTAATAAAAGCCGTTCAAAATTAATTTCCACATTTTCTTCACCGCTAAATCCAATTGATTGAACTTCTGTCGCATACTGAACTTACCGTTGGAGTTTTAGAATTAAAGAGGGGGGATTAGTGGGAATAATGTTATTGGATTAGGATAGAGTCATAATAGGCAATAATACGGCTAGGATAGGTGGAGATATATTAAGGTTAGGTTGGTGTAAGGCTTGAATATGTGAAAGTAGGATTAGGATAGATGGGAGTACAGCTGTAGTAGTTATGTAGAATGCAACAAACGACCATAGAAAATGAGAGATCGAGCAATACATTCGAAAACTTATGATATGCAAATGATTTAATTTCACTCTTCGGTTAGAGAATAATCGCATGTGTGTTATGATGTGTTGCAATAAATAACTCATTCCGAGGAACGTTTCACTAGCATTTAAAAAGTAATCCATTCCTAGCGAACTGCTGGTTATATAGGAACGGTAGATTCCCGTTAAAGCTTTGTCTCGTACATAAGATACCCGTAAACTTTTAACGACAACTTTCTAATATTATCCTATTCTCGTGAATTTCAAACTTGAAGAAATGAGCTTTTATATTTCATCGCTATTAAAGATGAAGAAAAAGTCTCTTATTATGCTCTATTGAAAACCTCAACGTTAGTTTAATGAGTCGACGATCAACATCTAGAATTAAAAAAACAAGCAATATTTTCACTTGAAATTCTTCAGAAGATGTTTTTTATTTTCAATTATCAGCTTATATCTTTTACTCTTTACTTATCACTATCATTCGTGCAAAAATCCATTCAACTTATCAATATAAAGATTCCATAAGCAAATTTTGTGGCCAAATATTTCGATGTCTAAATTTGCATACGATGATTTTTGATCGTTTATTATTTTTTTTCAGGGTAGTAGTTTATAATCGAGGCAGAAATAATAAGTTCTTTGCGACACCACAAGGCTTTGCCGGTCATATGACCGGTGTGAAAAAACTCTACTTCAAAACCGTTGCGATAGAGCAATTCAAGAAAAAGGTTTCTTTGCAATTCACTCTTATCGCAATATAGGTGCACTTCTTTACGATTAGATATTCTCCTTATAAAGGAGTATATTCGGAATATTCGGAACTATAAGTTCCGAATATTCCGAATAAACTTGCGGATGTTATTTTATACGAATAAACAGGAAAGGTGAAGTAGAGTTTTAGCAAGGTTGGTTGCGTTTACCTGGAATCTCCAACATTGACGCCACACTTTTCTTGATTCATGTTCGAATTGTAATCCCACTATTTCTTCCCATAGAGTTGTTTATTCGGAATCGAGGGTTTTTCGCTATTATTCTTAGCACATACGGAAAAAATGACTTTTCAAATTTTAGTCTTGCTCATGATACTCGTCGTTAGTCTGAACGGCTGGTCCTCTCTAGGTTGAGATAGATAGGTTGAGGTCGAAGTAATATTGAGGTAACTAGTTTGATGTCATTGTTAGTCGTAAATTTGAGTGTATCTTTGTTGTTCACATTAGTTATTCAATTATAAATATTATTTCTTCGTATTTTAAGTAATTTTTCAATATAAATTACGAGTTTATATTCTGTCATTATTTGTTTAAATCGATCATTTACTAACATTAGTTCGCATCGTTTATTTCATGGCTATAAAAATATTGATGAGGCAGTTTTTTAATTAATAATTTCATTTTTTTTTCTTTGAGGAAATTTTTCCGAAATTCCAAACTTTTCAGATTTCAGACCGTTATTAAAGGCGGTATTATTCACAAAAAAAAAAAAAAAAATAAAATTTCAGATCGTTAAGGCATGTTATTTACAAGGAATTGGTCGTCATTCATTGGAAGAAGTAGAAAAGATCGCTATGAAAGATTTACTAGCGTTGTCAGTTTTTCTTGCTGACAAATCATTTTTCTTTGGATCGAAACCAACTTCGGTAGGTGATTTTCATCCTTCGTATTGAAGCTTTAATTTTCTTATCTCTTATCTTTCAGCAGATTTCAATAATTTAGAAGCGCTACAAAGCATAGAGAATTATCGGAAATAGAGAGAATATTTTCAACCAAATGGTATTTTAACTGAAAAATCATCAATTATATCGCAAGTTCGAAGTGCTTTGTGTCTCTGAACTGAAAGGCTTATCCGCTCAGTACTATATTGAGGCAATATTAGTTGTAAAGTCGAGTATACCTTTGCTGTTGAAGTTAATTTATTCGATTATTGATATCATTGCTTTATGTTTTTAAAAAATTTTAAAAAATATTCAAGCATTTTTTTGCGTCCATTATTTGCGATAGTAATTCACTAGAATAGCACCTCCAATGAGTACTGTTTCAATATGTGGACTCTCCACGGGGACAACAACAAGCAATTGAAGTACAATAGCAATTATTAATGCTTAGATTCAAGTGGGGCGTTTTGGAGTGGGCTCTGATTACGCCTGCAACATACGTTTTTCGCTAGTGGTGGTATATGTTTGAGATTTATACGTTCGGAACGAAACGCTTCTAATGTTGTAGAAATTCAACCGCCTAAGATAAATTCCCAAATATAGGACCTTAGGAGGGTAGCAAAGAAAGATGAGGCACTAGAAAGGAAGAACGGAAAAGCCTCAAACATCCCGCATACGGCGATCTATCTCCTTCATTTTTCCAAGGGAATCATAAAAGGATAGAAAGCATATCGACTTATATGAGCTACTTTGGGATAGTTCTACAACTTATCTGCTTTACGCTGCAACTCTGTCATGTCTGTACCTGTGACTCTTCTTTTATGTAGGTTAAATCTTTCGCACTCCTCTCAGGGTCATATTCTTACCTTATATATCAAAGCTTTTTCCTTATTAGGGTTGTTGGTTTTCAAAAGTTTTTTTTTAATCACAGCGGAATGCATTCGAATTACTCCACCATGCATTCGAAAAATCATACGCGATCACCACATAATAACCGCATTCTTCAGTAACCTCAGACACATAGTAATTTTGTTTGCAGTAGTGGTATGTGTACCCTTTGGCTTATTCGCGTGTGTTTCATGATATTTCAAGATAAGGACAGTGGCTACAGGTAAAAAGGCTAGCCGACGATGAAGAGTATGCTGATTTTCTATCTGTGTACACATTTGGTTGGTTGAACAATAATCTCGACTAAACATCAATGAAATGAATTGATAAGATAATTGTGATGTTAAAGGTATAACAGTGGATTTATTGCAGTTGGATGCGACAGCTTTTGGTCACCTTACACAGGTGTATTATACACCACTGAACTCGGACAACCTGAAGAAATATATGGACGAGAAAACACCGAACTTAGTGGCACACATTAATCGTATGAAGAGTCTCTATTGGAGCGATTGGGATGATGCGATAAGAGAACTTTCATTGACCACCCACAACACTCCTAAAACCACAGACGCATAACGAAATCGCCGTTCAGTAATGAAGTGCTAATATCATCGAATTATGCGCCATCAAAAGAAAAATCTTATGTGACGCCCCATATATTACTACAGGAAAAATAAGATTAATAGTTTTTTCATTACTCGCCGATACTATTTTCACTTATTAGGTGTAATATTTGTTGTAATAATTTCCTCTAACCTATTTCTCTAGAGGTTTTCTTGAAATTTTCAATTCAAAGGAAATAAATCGCTTGAGGAATTTTAGATCACAATGTTGACTATTATTGATTGAATAAAATTAACTAAAATATTCTTTTAAATAATGAATAATTTTTAAATTTCAGTGTTTTTTTTTTTGTTTGTTTGTTGTTTGTTTCGAACAAATCTTTTGGAAATATCGCTGAATATTGAGAAATCAATTTGAGCGTGATGTTTATTTCGTCTGAATTGTTTAAAATCTCAAAGAATATTGGTGGCGATTTTAGCGATTATTCGTGGAAAAAAAAAAGAAACTGACATTTTTGAAAGTCTTCAAAAATTATACATTTTTTTTCCCCAAGAATTAAGAAATTATACATTTATTTGACATCTCAGCGACTTGCGATCCACCAATATTTACTGTTCTCTTTATTTTTATTTTTTTTTTTTTATTTTTGCGAGCTTGAATCTATTAAAGATGCGCCTATTTACGATATTATAAACTTTTTTCCTCGTTTATCTGATCGTTTGCTCTTCTATGGAGTGAAATTACGAGATCAATGCGACCCGCAAGAGTGCTCAACCAAAGTCGATTGATTGCTGCTTGCCCTCGAGGGAACGATTCTTTTCTCTATATAGTGTATTGATGTGAATAACTTTCACATTGTTTCGATTTTATAGTTAATCACATTTATAGTTTATCTTTTGACGATGTTTTTCTTTATATTTGAAAATATCTAAGCAGCCTTATTCTATACCTTTCATTAAATTATTTCAACGTTTTCAATATTATCGGCGCATATTCTAACGAATCTTTGATTCGATTACTTTTCGTGGATATTAGCCGCTATTTTGTATCGATGAAAACATTACGAGATTGAAGTTCTTTTACTTTTGCAAGAAAAAAAAAATTTTTTTTTTGAAACACATATTTTAAATGCAAAAGAAAGTTATAGTTTAAGGCAACTTTTATAGTTTTGTTTATTATTTTATTGATTTAATTATTAATTCTTCTTATTTCTTTCTTTTTTCTTTTTTTTTTCTAATATTTAGAGGTAGCGTTTCTTATATGCTTTTTATTGTTTATTATAATTAATCATTACAAGCATTCACCACAAAATACTTTAGCAAATTTTCTTCAATTACGATAGAAACGAAAACATTTATAAATTGCCGAAATTAATTGACGCTTAAATCGAATTAATTATAACACATCGTTGTGTTATAGTTTTTAGCAATAATATTTGCAAATTGCTGAGAAAAATTTATGCAATATAATGCGTTGTGCATTATTGCATTTCATGTGTATGATTTTTTTTTTTTTAATGACAAAGCAATAAGAAATATGAAGGTGATTTTGTTATATGTGGTTTGCGATTTTTTTTTGAGTACCATTGCTTATATATTGCAGCCTGCCTTATTGCAGTTGTTTTTACTGATATTCTTTGCTTCTTTGATCAGTTTAAAACGGCTAAGATTTGTAATTAGTCCGTCCTCTGAGGTCATTTTTTTTGCGAGCTATAAGCTTCAGCTTTTAAGCAGTAATGCATTGAATGAGATTATTTTCGCACCTAGATTAGGTTTTTAGTGGTGTTGCATTCGAAGCTAATTGTCAGTGCTATACCGAATAATTTTTTTAGAGCAGAGGGAAGGGGGGGGGGGGGGAGGCGGAAAGGGAGGAGGAAAAGAGAGATGGAGAGCAACAAAGAGCAGTGTAGCATAATCTTTCATGAAAAATAAATGACATTTAGTATACCCACATCTGATTAATAAGTAGGTCATCATCAAGCTGGTTTATTGTTCAGCACAACCTGAATCTTTTAATGCGTCCACCTGATCGAAAGCAATTTGCATATTTAAAAGACAATGGCTCATTAGCATATGAGTGAAAGATAAACAGAAGACGTTCAAATATGATTGCGATTGAAAGTCCCCTTACTGTTGTTTCTCGCATATTACCTTCTTATATGCGCGTTGTGAATTTTCGTATGTGGTGTTTCGCTTTTTTTTTGAATCATAAAGGCTTTTTTTTAAAATTTATTACCACCACATATCAGTGTATACATCAAATCTAATTTGAATAGTAGCCGGAAACAAGATCTAACCTAATGCTTCGAAATGCAAATATCGATCGATTTGATGGAATCCTATAAAGCAGTTGACGAAACGCAGCTCAATATGACTTGATGTGCTCCCAGTAGTCGGACTCTTCATAAATCTCTTGCAACTTGTATTCATCTGGAATATGAAGGTGAAGACTCCAATAGTTTTTTTTTTTTGGATCGTTTTTTCCAACACTCCAGTTTCGTGTTAGTTGTTTTTTTTTTTTTTTTTTTAGAGATTATTTATATATTTTCCACTCGGAACGAATTTGCTTGATTGCCAAAACTTAGATTCATTTTGATGCCTCTTTATAATTTTGAACGTGGAAAAATTCCTTCTTGCAACTTCTTGCCCTCTAAGAGGTTTTTGTGGATGCCAAAAAAAAAAAAAAAATGAACAGACGTTATTATTCCTTCTCTAGGAAGAAAGCACTGATGATAGTAAACAAGCTTGTTTGGGGAAAATAATCTTCAATGTGTTAGCACAGTTTTTTTCCAAATTCGAGAGAGGTGGGAATTGCCTTATTGCAGGTAACATACCAACCGGCAATATCAATCCACGCTTTCAAAACGTTGAAATAATTTCCAGATGGGATAAATTGCTAAGCTTTCAATCCTTGATAAATTTCTTTCGTAGAAGAGCATTCTCTAGTCTCTATAAAAAATTACTTTCATTAGGAGTAGGTATTGCTCATGCCCGTCCCACCACCCTCTCTCCTCCCTTCCCGTTCTTTCTCTAGATCTGCTGTGCTAATAAACAAACGCACTCAAACCGATATTTTCTAAAGCAATATATGCGATAAAAGTTTTCAATATTACAGATAGTTGAAAAATTATTTCAATTCTCACCAAACGGTCATTGAGGTGCTTTTGAAATCGGTCAGGATACCGCGCTATGGGTCGCACATTCTAGGTTAAAATGAGTGAATCGTTTTCAATACTCTATATTGCCGCTGATGGGGTCCCCGAAGAGAGCGGTCAGAGTACAACATTGGGAAGATAATCAATCCATACCGTATAAATATGAGAAGCGATAATGGAGTCTAAGATATGTATAAATCTTAGGCTCTATTAAAGAGGAGCTTTTATTTCAGCGTATACGGTAATTGATAATTGATGGGAAATATTGTTGCTGTAGTTGCCGAATTACGTACTAAAAGATCGTGTAAATAAAGTATATAAAATATACTTTCCTCAAAGAAATGATAGCGAATGAGTATAGAAAAAAAAAAGAAGGAAAATCTCACAATCGATTAAGAATTTGTAGTAAATAAATGAAAAAAAAAAGCACAGTACAATGTGTTAAATTGTGGACAAAAAACGTACTATACCAAAAGTTTATTCACATAAAGAGGCAAGTAGTACCATCTCGACTTATTTCTTATACAATGAATCGTATCCTTGCATAGGAATATTCCTTCAAAGGACGGTATATCCATTAAAACAAGGCTATTTCACTCATCCTCAAGCTTAAATCCTCGCTCCGCCCAATAGTTTCCGTCCTTTAAACGATGTAATATAGTTCCGATATCGGTGATGTATGCATCCTTTTAGAATTTTCCTGCATTCACTATGTGCCATCGTTCAGCAATCGATCCCTAATGCTCAAACATTCACACTAAGCGATTATCCAACAGCTTAAACTTTTCACTCTTATTCAACGAGTTTTGTCTTTACATGTAAGGTACAGTTCTTTCTAGACGAATTGTAATCCGATTTAACTTATAACATGCGGTTCACCTTTTCGTTGTTGAACTTAACGGGTATTGTAGCATTGAGTGCTATTCGTCACCTGTAATTTTGTCATGTTGCAATCACCATACAGTGCTTTCACTTCACGAATGGAGCAATTAATGCACAGAAATTATGATAGAAAATAATATGCTATCAAGTATCCTTGTCCAGTCGAATGAGGAATTTAAACTCTGCGATGCTACATTTTTGTGCAATCAGTCAAGATAATGAACTAGTGGCAGATTTAGATAGGAAAGAATGTCGATTATGTACTTTACGTACCGTTGAAAAAAAAAGGCTTGAAATTTTCTCTATATAATCGTTTTTATTGGTTAATAGTATGGAGACCATCCGTAAGCACAATTTATCGAAACTAGTGCCTGCTATCTAAAGTATTTGCAACCTCCATTTGATGTTCTAATAGCGTCCTCAAGTACTCAGGTACTGAGGGCATCGAAAGTCCAACCATAAGGCGTTTACTGGATGAATTGCAGTCTTAAAACGATCCGACTCCGTGTATTGTTATCGGCGGCGTTCTTTTTTCGCATTTTCCTTTCATTGGCGTTATATGTTGCGCATCCAAACTATTTTTTTCGTTGTTTACCATCGGTTCCCATAAGAGCGTTCTCATGAAGCCTTTTGACAACGCGAAAAGCCTTGTGTTGTGCAAATAAACGGCTTAATTTCAAATGGAAATTGTAATTTTTTACTATAGGTGAATTTTTTTATTCTCGTTTGCAATTTGCTTTGCAACAGCGCACAAGGTGTTGCAATGTCTGTATGTATGTATGTCTGCATGTGTCTTCTGTCCGATAATGTCAGCTCGAGACCCATTGAAGCTCTAAGTGTGAAACTTGATAGATGTAATGTGCTCCATTGGCGCACTTCATAAAAACACATCTCATATTCATCCATCATTATCGAAAGGAGTTATAGCCATTTAAATATGCAAAAAATTGACATTCCATATCGATCGGAACAGAGAAAAGTATTGCCATTCCGATCAACTAAGGTATGAAGGTAGTATTCTCCATAATTATCTATTTGCTGACAGTCTATAGGAATATTTTGTCAGTGATCGATACACAAAAGCGCGTATCCTGGCAGCTCATCTGGCGTGCTTTTGCATTTGTTTTATTGCATGCATATTTTTCTCATTTTTCCTTTGCTATTGCATTTCATAGAAATTATGCTCATAATCACCATATATATATATATATATATATATATATATATATATATATATATATATATATATATATATATATATATATATATATATATATATATATATATATATATATATATATATTTATATTTATATTTATATTTATATTTATATTTACACCTCTATTTATATTTATGTATTTATACATATTTTAAAGCATGTATCCACCCTATTTTATTTTCTTCATTGAAGGTGCTCTGTGAATTTTTATCTAATTCTCGTTCTTAGCCGTTTAAGGTTTCGCAAATGGATATTGCTTAAACCGGCCCATAGAATAAAATGTGAATTGCATCGATCTATTCTACGTTCCTTTTAATCGTTCGATTGCTCGCTCACTAATACAAGTCCCAACGACCTGTCACTATACCTGTAGCTGTGATTAGTAGAATAAATACGATGCCATTTAAAGGATAGATTTTCTGTGGTGTTTTATAGGGTTTTAATTCCTTTTTTTTTGAGTGTGTGTATGTGTTTGTGCAATCTTGCATTTGCGCTGTACATTGCGCTCACGTCTTATACTTATGCGTATGTATGTCTGTTTTTGTCTGTCTACCTGCCTGTCTTATGTTTTATTGTCTAAATCACTGAACCTTAGAGCTACGAGCTGTTCCAAACGTAACCTACATTATAGATTGACCTTCTCCAACATTTTTCACGCCTTTTCTCCATCTTCAAAAGGAGTCCTATGCATTTAAATATGGGAAGGTTTGTATACCTTTAATACCGGTCGGTTTACAGGAAAATGATTTTTTATTGAAGGTTTATGCAAATAGTCGATTTAATTTCCTAAGAAGGGATTACGTCCTATACTTTGTATTTATTGATAGCTTACAAAATTATTTCTTCAAATGAAAGGAATGCAAAACGCACATCGTGGCCCTTCCCCCCTGTTCCTCCATCTCTGTCCCTCTCTGCTCGTATCCCATCACACGGCTCCGTTTATTTCGCCAATTTTCTTAGTTTCCGTTCTTATGCACCTTATGCAACAGTCGGTGCCTGTATAGGTCTATGAGGTGATCACCTCAGCAGGCATCTGTATGGGGCTGTGTCTCCGGTGGTGCTTTCACTTGAACGAAAATATACAACTGAATAAGATATAAAATTGCATTTTGTTTCTAATTATCATTATGCATATAAGTTCCGTGTATTTAAAGATGCTAAGAAATTCGTGTGTGCAAATTTACTGAACAATCGGTCATGTATAAGCGTAAAGCAAATCTTTAGCTAATTGAAGAACTCAAGACCAATCAATATTGGAGGAGAATGTATACTAAACAGTATTTCACTGTTTTCTCGAATATTTGTTCAACAGGTTGACCTTTAGATTTGCTTCTATAAAACCTGATTATCGTATGAATTCGTTTTCATACGCCTTACCTTCTAACCGAATTTTAATTTCTCTACGAGATCTATTATGTTGTGTACGATTTAAATTCTATATATATATATATATATATATATATATATATATATATATATATATATATATATATATATATATATATATATATATATATATAGAAATTTAATATGGAATGCATAAGATATATTTAAAGCGCATTAAATTATTTGCATAAATATTGCGCTAAAAATATTCGAATAATTAAATAAAGTTTATTTAATACTGAAATCATAAAGAAAATGAATGGAAAAGCTTGAAAGATATGAATGATATATAGTCAATTTATAGATGTAGATGATAAGAAAACTATTTAAACTAATATAAAAATTGCGATAGAAAATCGAAACAGCAGACTCTAGAAATAAGTATCAAATAAAAGAAATGAAATAGGATAAAAACGAAAAAAATCACTTACGTACACTTAGAGCTTCAATATTCTTTACATTGTTGCTGACCTTTAACATTTAATAACTACGAATTTTTGGATTTTTAAAGATTGGAAAATTTATTTGATTCAGAAAATCTCAAATTGCCAATTTTTTTTTCGGTGACTGTAATTTTCTTTTTAAAGGAGATAACTATTGCTCAGAAATTTGTAAATCATAACCAAACTTCAACAGATGCCCTTTGTAGCGTCGAAAATTCTCATCCAAGCGGCGCTTTTGTCGTGTTTTTCCTATTAGGATATGCAAAAAAAAAAAAAAAATCGCTGTCATACTTCAGGAGTGGGAATTTTTAGACATTGAAGATATTAGAAACTCCACATTTGAGAATTTCAGTATTCTCGCACTTTCGGCATCATCTAATGTATTTGATCTCCACCTCCTATTCCCATGAAATATAGATGGATATGGGTTCATATTCATTCGATTACCTAACCGGTAACACACACCTGTGCACTGTCAATTTCGCGTGGTTTTTTATTTGTTTGTTTGTTTTTTTTTGCGATGTTTGTTGCGCAAACTTCATCGGTAAACTTTGGTTGATGCGAAAGCGAATTACCGGTAAGAGATCGAAGTTACGAAATTGATTTCCAAATCGACAACGCAATCGCTGCGCACTCGTTGTTTGTCATTTAAAGGGAATCAATTTTTTGTTTGCTGCACGATGAATTTTCTCACCTGTGCGAGTGATGATTCCCACCTAATTAAACAACCTGTAAATGTGTCATAAATACCTGTTTTATTATTGCTCTCCCTACTGTTATTGAATTATTAAAAACTATCAAATTAAAATCCGCGGTTTTTCTCTTCATATGAAATCTATTTTCAACGCTATAAATGAAGTAAAGTTTAGTAAAGTGATAGCGACGGAGCATTTGCCCGAGTTGGACCTCGAAACTTACTGGTTTATGTACTCAACGAACCTAAACCTCATTCTTCAATAGTGTTAGTCTTTACATCGATCTCACAGTTATTTTTGCACTTCCAATTTGCCTATGAATTGTTCGAGAGTAGTGTGTTTAAACTGCCGCGTGAGAGCGTATTCGTTGCGGGAGTTCCAGTTGAGAATGGCTCTCGGGAGAGGATTGGGCGGGCGGCAAGATGAAAGGACTTGTCGGTAAGATGAAAGAGGATCGTGGGATGGAGAGTGCGAAACGAGGAGCGGCGCTCACGGTGGGTGCCGATTGGGAGCGGGTTTGTGCAGCTCGTGTTCCGCTACTGCAACCCTCTACCGTCTGCGGTGTTTTCCCGTACTGCGACGGCTTTTCACCATTTTCAGTGCGTTTCACCAATCGTAGATGGCGCCACCAGACGAACGACATCGTTGGTCGCAGAAGCTCGAAAATGTGCTTGAGGATCGTGATGCCCTCGAGGCATTTAAAAGATGGATGAAGACCGAATCTCCACTTGCCGAGCATCCAATCAATCTACACTTCGCTATTATTGCATACAAGTTAGCAATTTATTTTTACACTTCGCTTCATTTTCTATTACTTGTTGCGTGTTAAAATTTTACAATGCATGTCCCAACTTTATCGACATCTGTGATTCTTTCTATTTTCATTTCCAATTTTTGTATTCTCTTCCTGTTTATTAATTAATGAGTACAGCAAGTGATAAAATAAATGAACAGGTATGAAAGTCAGGCAGTATGGCGATTCTCATTTCAACTGCAAAATTGCAGATTAACCTAGAACTATAGAGTGTAGTGAAATAGCTTTCGAAGTAACGAGTCGTTTCATGATGCTTTTGCTTTTGAGTAATCAACATCGATCGTTAAAGGTTATTTTGCCTATAATCTGTCATATATTGCCATGTCAAATCATTTCCAATATTTCCTCTTAGGATTGATATATCGCTTATGTTGTTTCTAATTTGTTTCATTAATGAAGTGGAAATTACTCAACAAGCGTAGAAATTTTACGCAAGTGTTGCTTCATACAAAAGAGTTGTAAATTTTTCTCTGAAATTCGGCAAAATTGGGAGGTTTTTTTTTTAAAGTGTGGAACGTTTTCGTTTATTTTATTTAATTTTTTTTTTTGACTTCTATAAAATTCGCTTTCATTTGTTTCCTTTTCTTTTTCGTTCATTTGAATTTTTTTGCCTTCTTCTTAGGTTCTTTCGCCGTGTTCCGATGAGGGAAAATGCACAAAAATTTCACTAAAATGAGGAAAATTTCTTCGATATTAAAGTTTGGAATTGATGAATAGGGAGATAAAGATAATTTTTGGCTGCACAAATCCCATTGGTGGATCCGGGTTTATCTTTGAAAGTGCCCCTAGCGCTTTTAATTGTCATCACGAATCATTGAATCCTGATTACATCCTTGCAGTTCTATGTTACAGATCCTTACAGTACTATGATTGAATTATTAACGAATTGTGCCAAAACTCCGGTTTTTAAATCGAGGGATCCTTTACCCATAAGACTGCCCGTATTTTTTTATCGTGAAGTCATTAGAGTAATTAGGGTCGATAACTTTTCCGATCCGGAAGTGCAACCTCTCAGAGTACCAATTCTTTGCGTTTACTTGCAGTCAGCTGTCCAGTTGAAGAGGTGAAAGCAATTTATGATTGACTAAATCCAATCTTCGAGAGTGTTTTGGTGTGTTGCTCGTAGCGTTAACGCTCTATTTTGTTAAGAGTGGGCATACCTTGATGAATAAACCTGGGAATAATATTGTTTCGTTAGGGTAGGTTGTTTCGCATTCAAACCAGTTAAGACTATCTCGGTGAATTGGCTCAAACGAGGCATCGGTGGTGCTTTGTTAATCTTACGCTTAGGGTTTTCGGATTGGAATAGAGGGCAGAGAATGAGGGAAGAGGAAGAGTGAGATTCGAGCAAACAACTAACAACTTTGTCATATGTTGCTTACAATTTATCGAGTGAAGTCGAGCTTTTTTATTTAATGAATTTTTTCAGCGAATCTACGCTTTTAGAAATTGAGACTTTTATGGAAGATGCTGTCGTAAAAATTTGAAGGAAATTTCCTTTGAAAATCCAAAAGATTTGAAAATTTGAAATTGCTGTCGTAAAATTTCAAAAAATTCAAAAAGGAACTACATTAGAGCATTTATTTTAGATTGTTTTTTATTAGGCATAACATCAAATCTTATATAAATCCTCTCTAAACTCATAGTAGAAAAAAAAGAAGTAAATATTTTCGACTGTAGCCCATTCTCTTTCATGCTCAAGCTGAAATAAAATATGCTAAGTTTTCAAAATTAACCCTGGGGATTTATTTGAGGTTACGGTGTTTATTTATTTATTTATTTATTTTTATTTGTTTATTTTTTTGGATGATTTAATCTCCATCTGGGGTGGATTGTGCTCCAGAACGTGCCGGAATGCGAAATGTTTGCGTCGTCCGTGATCGCTTTTCTTTGTTTGCATTTTTTGAGAAGCAGTCAACCTTAAGTAGTTATCTGTTGCCGAATTGCCCGTTATTGTCTAATTGGAATCCCCTCATCGCTTTCCTTGCTAGTCATTTCACATCTCATTTCATGTCGTTCTTAAAGGACAATCAGTTCAACCATTTTATTCAGTTATGAACCAACACGTTTATAAGCGCTCTTAAGTGAGGAGGGTGGGGGGTTGCCGCAGTATACGATGTTCTTCCGCTTTGATAAATCCGGCCAATGTGCACACATCATCCTTCACCTGCTGAAGATGAAGAGTTTCATCCGTTATACGTGGGAAGGGGTAGGGGAGGCAGGTCTTATTTCTCGATTTTATCCTCTCTTTGGTTCGTCATTGAGGCTACGATGACCATTCTCTGATTCCTATGCGTCTGAAAAGTAAGGCAATAGCGTAGTATTTGCAATACTCCTTTGTATTTGAAATCGAATTGACAAATTTCTTCTGTTGCTTTCTCTCATATGTCTCCTTATATTTATAGAAAATTAAAACATTGCTGAACTGCTACTAAAAATGTCCGGAAGGATAGGGAGGGAATGCTGAGCTAATAACAAACTTGCGTCTTATTTAAGTTTGTTGCCCCCCCCCCCCATCTATCTCCCCCCCCCCCCCCCAAAGAAAAAAAAATTTTTTTTCCACAGGTATTGCTCGAAACGTTGTATTCACAGATATCTTTAATAATCGTTATCCACGAGTTGAGATGGAAGCTTTTAGTCGTCAACTTAATAAACGATCAAAGGAGCAATTGCTGGTAAATGCGCAAAATATTGCGCCGTCAGTGTTCGATGATGCCATCTCGAGCATTACGATGAGCACTTTTTCTTTATATGATTTAGGAATGTGGGTGAGTCGCTAAACTAGTTCTGAAATTAGCTCCACATTTCCATCGCGTCAAGTAACACTTATTTCCGCATAATTATATCATAACCTGCATAGATCTTCCTTGGATCTATGCAGGCTCAGATAGCTACCTTTCTGGGTCCTCCCTGAGTCTACCATCGGTTCGCCTCCTCATCTCCTATAAATGTGTTCTCTACCGACTATCGTTTAGTATTCGAATGAAGATACCTAGTATCATTAAACGACAGTCAGCAACCATATATCTAGAGATGAAATAAATTTACAGGAATATGTGTGCAGTGAAAAATGTACGTGCAGCGGAATTGGCACGAAATGTGCACCAGAAGTACGTTAGCATGAACACCGGTGTGTGTTGCTTCTTGCAGGAGGTACGTTGCTTTATGGAGTACGTTAACTGCTTTTCCGAAATAATGTTGTCCGTGTTACTGCAGGATTTAGTTCTACTACTGCATAATTTTCTTCTTTTTAGCGAATCATGTGTAGCTGGATAAGTTTTTTTGTTATTGTGGTTGAGCATATTGTCTGATGCTTTGCTTTTAGAAGTTTCCAAAAAGGGCTGATATATATATATATATATATATATATATATATATATAATATATATATATATAATATATATATAGTATATGCACGCAAATATTTCGTCGTGTGGTTCTCAGGCAGCAGACCATGACAGAACTCTAATGAGCGGATTGGGGAGGGGGAGAGAGGTCAAATTGTGAAATTGTGGATTGTTGGAAGAGAGGGAGTGGTTTTTAACTGAATGTTTTCTGCGTTGCAGCCTAATTAAGGTGCACTGAAGATGAAGGCAATATATTTCAGTTGATTATAATTTCTGCTTTTCAAATTTCGGTGGAAATCTCTAGTGAAATTTTTAGACTGTAACTGGAGATTTTATTGCGTCTTTTGTTTAAATAGAAAAAATAGTCCACTAAACTAGAAGGGAATTTTATCAGCTAGAAACGCAGAATTAAATTTGTTTTGCCCGAAAATTTTCCTTGTTTTTTCTTAAATTCCACTTTTTTTTCTTTTCCTCTCAAAAATTAGTGGATTTGTTCAGTATTTCTCCCATATTCGAAATTTCTAAAGCTGATAACGAAATTGAGACTGATCTTATAGAGTTTACGACGCGAAGTTAGTACGCGAGTTCACGCACTTTCATCGGCAGATCCTGATCCGACGGTATTTGATATTTTGATAGCTCCATTGGAGCAGTACTTGAGACAACAGCACGCACAGTTCGTTTGCTCGGAAGAATTTCTTGATGCGTTCAATCGACCGGATGATTTTGTTGTCCCAATGGGTACTCCGAAACCACCGCGGATCTCGCTAATGACTCCAACTCCATCTCGTAAACCTCGTAAGCAGAGCACACATCAGCCGACACTCACTGCCGAAATGTTGCTCAAAACGCAATACGATCGCGAAAATGCACTAGGTGAAAGGTAAGCATTTCTCATTTATTTATTCAAAGGTAAGCATTCATGCGTTGTTGAGTATTCCTCTTTGGTTATTGCAACCGAAAGCGATAAAGGGAAATGTTTATTATGAAAAGCAAAGAGTTTCTTACAGTTGGAAAGATAGTTGCATGGAGTGTGCGATGGAATCGATAGCGTGAATAGTTCGAAATGAGAGGAAGGCAATATTTGCAGTGAGCTCGAGAAGCTCTACCCACCTGTGGTGAAGGCACCATATGTCTGCAATGCGACGACGAGTAAAAACGATTCGGCGGTCTCATCAACGTTCTCTAGCGATGCGAATGGTCAGAATGCGACAATGAAGTTGAGCACGATTCGCGAAGAACAACTTCGGGGCAATCCGGCAACCCATACTCTAGCCGTATGTCTTCATCTTGCACGATATGATAGTCATTCGATTCGTTAAGCTGCTCATATTTGCATGTTTTTTTGTCATTCTTAGGCACGTGGATGCCAGCTCATATGCAAATCCGTCCTTGAGAGGAATGAATATGAAAATCCGATCGTCAGCCTGAGGATAAATGTTGAAAATTGGAGAACAGTGATGTAAGAAAATCCTCGAATGTATACCTTATGCGACTTGCTTTCCCAAGTGTATGTGCTGTTGTGTGGAAAAGTTAGCAGCATTTCGCTCACAAGACTAATAAAAAATAGGAGATGATAGATGTTTTTAGGCGAGATATTGGATTGCGGTCTTTTATTTTTTGTTCTTCCGAACATTTATAGTTTGTTGTAATAAGATAAGCGTGAGCTTATAAATAATGTTTATTATAATGCTGTTATCCCTGTACAAGCTGGACACATTTTCTTCAAGTTTTTTTTTTTTTAATTTGGGTGGGAAAACAGCTACATGCGAGCTCGGATTTTTTTTTAAAAATTAGGTTGAGCATTTGCCTATCTGAAATTTGGTGCTTAAATATTCTCACCTTCAATCAGCTTCCCTTTCTTACCTGGGTAAGTTAAGATTTTGTTTAGAAGTTTGAACTGGTGGCTCATTTTTGCAGCATAATTGAAGAGTTCAGCGTTTTTTTCAGAGGGTTGAACGTGTCGATTCGGCGACTGTGCCAACGCATTGCACCGAAGAGGGTCGGCGTGCATTCGCAAATCTTCTCATTGAAAAGCTAAACGTTCTTTCAGCGAGACGAAAACGGAACGATGTAATGAGTCAACAGTTGCGAGATATTGAGGTATTCATTGATGCACCTGATTGTGCTTATAGCGCTTTATGGGGATTTCCATAGCTACCTGTTGGATTCAGCAAACATTGCGTATGTCAAGTTTATTAAACGCCGATCAGCGTAACACGCAGTATTGTCTAGTAATGAATGTTTTGCGCAGGCAAAGTCGTTTTCATTTCATGCTTACGCGTGGTCGTTGCACATTCTAAATACTGCTTCAAGATTCCATAGGTACCACTTTGTGTGCATACATACTTTTGAAACCAAGCCTTTTATTTTAAATGATATTGTAAGGCAGTGACATTTTGTACTTTCTGAGACAGGTGAAGAATTTACGGTTATGGTCACTACCATCATCTTTGCTTACAAATTGTTTAGTAACTTAGGTTTGATGGGCTGAACGTGTTGGTAGAGCATTTGAAAATGATGACCAGTTGAGTCACAAGTATGGCGTCGGGTTCCTAAAGGATAGGAGTACTGGTAAATTTATGGAATTTGCGAAGGAACACACCTGAAGGCGACCGAAGTAGTACTTCAAAATAATATTTACACAGAAAAACATGCTATTTTTAAATTGATTAGGTAATTAAATTACTGTTATCTGTTTACGAGGAAAACCAAAAAAAGCAGATACGATACGATTTAGGTTTACGGCGTCATTGAGTTTTAGGTTTACATTTATCGATGTCGTGCAATATGCTGAGAATGTTTTTCACATTCGTCTGTGAAATTGGAAATTATGCGATATTCTTTCGTAAGATTCGGTCTACGACCCTCTTAGCCCTAATTTCGGCTACTCTGCCTCAGCTGGTGATGCCTTCCATCCTCCATACCTATCTCAGGCCATAACTTGTTACGTAGTTTAACTTGGATAATATTATAGTCGTTTTGAAAAAAAAGGTTGTTTTATTTTGGAATTTCTGAAGTACTTTAAAGTTTCAGAGCCGGAAATGTTCCGCACGTGAGGTAGTGAATGAGATCGATCCGAATGCAGGCGAAGAGGAAGATGAATTGGAAAGATATGTGAGGCAAAGGATGGCCGATGACTCGAGCAAGCCTTCCCCATCGTACCACTCACCCGATTCGCTCAATGCTCATTCACTTCGCTTTAGGAGGCGATCCCCAAGTTTGTTTGCTTCGTTTATAGTTTTGTTTGATGAGTATCTTATTAACAGCTGTGTGAAATGAGACATACTGCAATATGACAGCCATTTTGCTGCGATGATTTGTCGTTTTTTTGTTCCGCTCGAAAGCTGCATCTGCATTGTAGTGCAGGGGAATGGGGAGTAATTCTTTTTCCATATTGGAAAATATTGCATCATCAGATAACCTCATTGTACTCAGTTTCGCGTGCTGTTTAGTAGTCTCTCTCGTAAGGCTGATTTTAGAGTTTGAGACAGTTTTTTAAAGTGGAATTTTAGAGTCCAGTTCACCGGAGAGGTTTCACTATTATACTATCTCTCCAGCGATGCATGCTTCATATAGTGGTAATCCATATGGATCGAATGGTTTTGCACCGCCACCATGTGGGCGGCATACCAGACAAATGAGCACTGCCCCAACGAAACCGATTTCAAGAGAACGGTAAGCGGATTGCTGTCTTTACGGAGATCCCACTGAATCTTTACTTTGATTAGTTGTGATTATCCGTAGGCGTTCCGGAAATTCGGCAGACATGACAACACTCTCGTAGCGTCTTGGAGCTATTAAATCAGTTCGTATGCTGCTTTAATTTTTTGCGTTAATGAAATTCTCTTCGTTTATTTCCATTTCCCAAATATTTGTTCCACAGTCGATTGGTATGCGTTGTCGAGTAAATTGCAATGCATGCATGTTCACATCTTTAACTTTCAATTTGCATATACGGCTAGACTGAAGTTTAGTTCAGTCTCCATGGCACTGTTGATGTGAAGTAGAAATTTTGAGTTGGAGTGTTGGCAGATGCTTTGAGAGAAGAGGGAGCAGCACTGCTGTAAACGGAAGAATTGTGCAACTGCCATAGCCCGATATTGGTGTGGAGGTGAGGGGGAGGGGGCTGGAATGAGCTCAACTTTTGAGTATGAAATAGACCAGATGCAATTTGCAGGTACGATTTGAAATCGATGGCGATTTACGATACATCAGGCATAGAATCTATGGCCCCTTCGTCTGTGAGCGAAAGGGATGATGCGCAGAGAGCCGCAGTGTTTCAGAAAGCGAGGCTACTGTCGTCGGGTGTGGCGGGTGGTTCTTCGATGCGCAAGTCCGCACACAGACATCACGACTTCTCATCGCTACCGTTAGTAGTTGGGCTGTTTGGTATGGGAGAGTGATAGGAGTCGAGTTATGTGGCACATACATCGATGTACTTGCACGTATTAAAATCTTTCGCCAATCCTTCTACACTTTATTGCAAAAATGGTTCGTGTATTTCTGGAGAGGGAAGAGAATTGATTAGGAACAATGAAATGAATGTTGACGAGGGATGTCTTTCACAAGGTAAACGTAACACTGGGAAGCTTTAGACCAATCGCAGTTTATATAAGTGACGGTTCCCTTCCATTTTCCTGGATTAGGTCGTTCCTCCTCTGATTTTAAGCTGAAAGGCAGAACCCTTTCAACTTGTATAATATTTATGAAGTTGTAGACGCACAAGAGGCGGAGATGCGAAGGCGACGATGACGATAAGCTATAAAGAGAAGGGACGGGTACCAATGGTAGCTCATGTTCCGGCTCATCCGATAACCTTCAAGGAGTTTCGCAAATATTTGGGCATTTCATCCAGATGCAACTTGCAGTATGCTTCTTTATTTACTCTTTATAGTGCACTAATTACGACTACTGGGTGTTTTTGTTTTCGTTGTTTGGCTTAGAAAGGTCACGCGATAAGATTTTGACAGGTCTAGGCTATGCTTTAGATTGAACAACGGATTACTTTCATAGAGTTGCCAGTCACCGTTCCCGTCGATTCTAAACGTGTTATGGGACGGTGCTGTTTTTATTTTTCTATTCGTTCTTTTATTGTGGATTGTCTCATTTGAAATCGACCTAGGTGGTCGTAGAGTGGCCCGAACAGCTTCTGTGGGTTGGCTTATATTTGCACTACCTTTAAGCCACCTGATTCTAACTATTATCCGCAGCGATGTCCTATCGTCTCATTGTGATTTACTGGAGAAAATGTAGTTATAGCAAGTGGCAGCTGACAGTTTTGTGTGGAAATGAGATATTTAAGTTGTAATACAAGCGAATTGTTGAATAAACGCGATGTAGGTGCGCATTAGATGATGGCTTACGATGAGGTCTAGTAAAGAGAGATACACATCACCGCAGTCCGTGGCTGAGCTGATTACGGCCAGCGTTGGGTCTGCCTCTCTTTCAGTCACCGCATCGTTATAGTAGCAGTTAGTAGAGACCGTTTTCGGTTTTGTTAGCTGTGTGTCGCACATTCTTGTATGTGCAAAATGATTGTTTTCCGGGATCCAGGCAATTAAGGAAAATTATGTATATTTAGCCACTGGATGCACGAAATATATTATATGACATTTTTTCCTGTATTTGAATTTGAAGGTTTTTCTTCAAGACGACTTGTGAAGATGCATCGGCGCCCTACCAGTTACTTCTTGTGAATGACGATTCTGCATTGCTGCCCATCTACGAGGGTCGCGTAACGGCCGAATGCAAGTCGCTCTCAGATTCCGACTGAAGTGTTTGTTTCTGTATCGCTTATCGTATCATAGCGTGACTGTTTTGTTAGCAGCTGTTTGCATAGGCTCGCTATTCGGCGCCCTTCCTCGTTGCCCCCTCCCAATACTCTTTTTATAATATTTTATAGTCAACGTCGTTAGAGTATGATTGCTCGGGAAAGTTGATATTTCGTGATTTTCGTTGAATGGTTGAAATCCCAACTCATGAAGTCCTAGTGAATTGGGGACCGGGGAACAGTAAAAACGGAACCGGAAAACGCCGTTAATACTGTGGGATCCGCTCTGAAAAGAAAAAAAAAAGCGAGCCGTAATGATTGCGTATTCGGTGTTCGAATTTTATGGATAGCATATGCGAGCAAGATTTCGAATCGATTCTGTTTGTTGCGGTCCGCTCGTAAGGCGTATTGGTTTTCGTTCTGTAAGAGAGCGTTGTATGGTCGTCAACTACTGAAATCTCAATGGTAATCAGTGAAATTTATTGAAATTGCATATTTGATCTAGTAGTAAATTTTTAAAATCGAGTTGGAAGATTGCTTTTTTTCCCTGCTTATGATCCCACAGGTGTCGCAATATTTAGGTGTTTGTTCAAACGGGTATTTTTGAGGACAACTGAATCGATATTTTGTGCATTTCAGCAAAATTTGGTCGATTTTACTAGTTTCCATTGTGTATTTAGTGCATCGTTTAAAGTGCTGATAAATGATTTATCGCATACCACATCGGGTTTTACTTATCGTCGATCATAAATCTATTTATTCGGGCATTATTTGCAACAGCTTAATTGAAATGTGCTCAGTATTGGATTGAACCGAATTTTAATATATTTGCGATTCACGCTATGGATTTGACATGATTTGTGTGGCTCTTATTGATCGGCGTTTGCGAATAAATGAGAGGACGAAGATTATTAAGCAGATAATATTGCCAATGGTTTTATTTCCTTTCCTTTTTTTCTGCTCTGTAGATTCTGTTTGTTCTCCATAGTTTTTCTTTTTTGTTTTGTTTCTCGATTGAAATATTCGATCAGTGAAAGTGTTTTTTCTCTCTTTTTTTTTTTTCGTTATGGAGCTTATTGGGATTTATTGTATTGTTGCACTTGTATAGTAGAATTATTGTTATGTTTTTAAATATGTAAACGTTTTTTTTTTTCTCATTGTTTTGGAAATTCGAATGCAAGCTGTCTGCTCAATTTCTATAAACGTACCTGCGGCTGGCGTTATCTTTTCGTGTTTTTTTTTTTTTTATGCTGCAATATCGCCGCTTGATAAATTTAACGTTTGATTTTATACGATAGGTTGTTATTGAAAACTTTCCTGAACCGGAATATACTGAGGTAGGTTTTGATGTTTCCGATCATGTCAATTGTTATTAGTATTATGTATGAAAAGATTTATATCGAAGTTGCATATGGCGCGCCACGTTCATCACTCAACATTATTGATAAGGATGAATACAATTGGTGGCGCTTTTGTCGGCCGATTATACTTACTATTGTTAGGTATATTCAAAAATTCTTCACCTAAATATTGTTTTTACTTAAATGCGCTCCCGCAGTGTGTGCAACTTTTTTTTTTGTTTACACTTTTATCTCGAGCTTTTGTAATATTTTCCATTTCTTTAGATCCGAGTGTGCTATGCATCCATATTCGCGGATGTATGGATATTTCATATTTGATTTGAATGAATCAATCATTTAAATGGGTGTTCATTATTTTGGATGAGTTATTTCTCCTTTTCTTTTATTGATTATTTGCCTCTCGATTATCGTTGCGTTAGTTTCTCCTCATTATCAAGGTTGAGGTATGAGTGCTGTCAGTATATATATATATATATATATATATATATATATATATATATATATATATATATATATATATATATATATATATATATATATATATATATATATATATATATATATATATCATCTTAATTAACGCATGCTGATATTACTTTATTGTAATTACAGTAATTACTATACGGCAATATTACCATCTATTACTATCACCTTTTCACTTTAAGCGTTTAAGTATGATTGCTAAGAGAATATCGGTTAACTCAATCCTCAACTAAACACGCAGCTGATTGTGATATCTTCGACTGAAATACGATAAATATATGAGCGTTTTTTTGTAGGTTCGTTGTTATTCAACGTTTTTTTACGGCATATCAATTGTACCTGGACTCATTTTACACCTTTCACAGGATATTATCGTCTGGAGGTGTTTGTTCCTCGAGATACACCAACACTCTATTCAGCGACGAATTATCAGTGATGGAAATTTTCTAAGGAAGTTTGCGGTTGAGTCCAACAAAGAGTGTAAAGGTGTAGATCTATAAAGGGGGGGGGGGGGGGGGAGGTAAGGTGTAAGGGAGGAAGAGTGGCAACTATAGCAAATGGTCGCATATTTGGATGTGTTACATGGGGTACCGTCGTTGGTTCTAGCCGTTCGATTAGTTGGTAGTGCGCCTTTATGTTTGCTTTAGAGGGCTTGATTTTTGTAGTGGAGGTGATCGGAAAGCACATTGATGAAATGCCTTGGTCTCCGGCAGATTGATGTGTTTTTGGGGTTGGTTGTAGATGCAAGGATATAAGCTCCGTTGATTTTCAAGTGCTGGACTAGCCAAGAACTTGGTTTTACAGAACTAGCCAAGACTGTTTGGTTTTACAGGGCAAGCCAAGGCTGTTTGGCTTTAGCGCTATAAGAGTTGTAATGCTTTCAACTTTCTATGCGGCAGTCACATTTCCTCATACCTAGTCGATGATTTAAGGGCGATGCTGTGAGTTCTTAAAGACGAATCTCGTAATGTTTAAGGGTCGCTTTTATTGGCGGAATTTGTTTGCATATGGCATCGATAGCATCACATCCGTCATCTTCGAAGCTACAGCAAACGACCGCTGCTGAACGTCGAAAAAAGGTTCGTGTTGAAGAAGTGTATAGATCTATAAAGAGGGGACGTAAGATGTGGAGGAAGGAGAGGTGGTGTTATAGAAGGAGACAGCATTTTCTTCTGTTTTGCAGAAGTTTTGCATTGAAAGTCTTCCTTTTGGCATACTTCAGAGCTCGAGGTCCATTGTGCCGATCAGTTGAAATTTGTAGGCTCAGTTTCCAGGTATATTGTGCGCTAGAATTCGAAAGGTCACACATTACCCCTCCAACTCCGCCATTTTATGATTGCTCAGATTTCTACGTATTCTAGAATCTCCGGATGCGAGTCTAACTGTGGAAGAAATTGTTTTGCGGAAAACCGTTTTACTTCACTTGGAGACCTAGAAACTGTACTTTTATAAGGTGTTAGGAGGTGGGGTGGAGTTGATTCAAGTTCGCCGCAAAGACTCAGTTCGTCATGGTATACTGAAATGAGCAGAAAAGGTTTACAGTGATCGAATCCGCTTTCTTCTGCGTGCCTCGCATCATATGAATTGGCGCCATGCCCCGTAATTTCGTTTTCAGTTTGGTGTGAGTGGTGGGTTAAAGGTTAAATATTATAGGTGGGCTTTTGACACAGGCTAATTGGACCAGATGTTCATATCGTCGCTTCCAGTTTTGATGTATAGGTGTTCACCTGTGAGATTTTTTAAATGACAATTGAGGGTTTTTCGCTGAAATTTCCACAAATATAAACGTTTTTTTCGTGGAGGAAAAAACATTTGAATGGTGTTGGTTCCATAGTTTCTCAACAAAATTAAAGCTGTTATTGTTGTAGTTGAATAAATTTAGCTATAATTGACCTGAGGTTTCATGCTTGCAGCTATTACTTGGCGAGCTACCGCCAGACTTCCTACGACTAGCAGTACCGGTCGCTTCAGCTGGAGTACAGCAAGTCGTGGCTCGTGCTGCGGTTCCGGTAGTCATCACAGACCCAGCGCTTGCGGCCCAACATAACCTTATTCAGGCTCAGGTGCCGTTGGTTTCTTCGTCGCGGAAATATAGTTTCTAGAACGGGGACCTGGAGATATTCTATTTCCATCGGTCTCCACATACATGGGGAGGTAGTTTGTTTATCTGTAAATTAGCCATATTTTAAGGGTTGGAAGTGGAATGCATAAACGAACTTTTTTCTCAGGGTATAATTTACCTTTGTCATTCGTAAGTGGTTTTCTTGCGTCATTGGCCTCATTATGAAAATATTTTTGCGCCTTTCTGAAATATGCGGAGGTTGTAGAGTATTTTTGTTTACATAGGGATGACATTGTTTTCGCGCAGATCTTCTCACGTAATAAGCTATTGTAATGTTTTGGTGGCCATTGATGGATGTTGCGTATCACCTAGAAAGCCGTTTATTTTACCCTAAGTGGAAAACATTTGGTTGATATGTTTGTTATGAAGCCTTAAATTTAATTCGTTGGACATTTTTTTACTCATATGTTAAGGCAAGTGTCGCACAAATCACCGAATGTTGTTCAGGCGTCACTTGTCTGGCCAAGATGAAAATCGCCTAATATAAATGCTGAGGGATAAGAGTTGAATTTTTGTAACTTTGCTGTGCTTCAGCTTCCGGCACCTTTTGAAACCTCCTCAATTTGCATAAGTTTATTGGCGATGTTATTGGCATCAAATCGATTATTTCTACTATACACCATTTTTTCAAACATCTCTGATTGTTAAAGTGATTCGGCGATTATAAAAGCTTTTTAATTCGACCCGATGTTGCCGGTTGCATGAAACCTGAAGAACGGGATTCGTCTAATGAGCTACTTCGTTGAGAGGAGGGGTTTAATTAAAGGTATTACGATACTTATTGGGCAAAGCGCAGTATACGAGTGGCGCCATGGAGTGTATTCGTTGGTGCAGGGAGTAGCTTTGATAAGCCATTTCAGCATGCGTTCTACAGTTTTGTACCGCCGAATACACGCGGTCGCATCTCGATAACAGTGGTCGAGGCGAAGTTGGCCAAGAACTACGGTATTATTCGTATGGATCCATACTGTCGAATTCGTGTTGGGAACGCTGTCTTCGAGACGCAAGTGCATGCTAAAGGTGGTAAGGCACCCAGATGGGATTATATCATGAACGCATATCTACCGCATGGGGTTGAGTCGATCTATCTACAGATTTACGACGAGGTCAGTTTATTGTTGTTTGCTGTCTTGTTTTGACCGTGCCTTGCTTTGATTATTTTGCTCGTAGTCTTCATGGCCAATTAGAGTGGAGAACGGCTTGATCTGAATGAGAACACGTCCGCATGGGGCATCTGAGGGTTGCTGCTTCGATCGACACCTTCACCTGGCTGGTGATTCTCCGACTCTGATTTATACCTGAGAGCGTGGTGGGGATTGGGGATCTTGACCGTGCGATCAACTGTATGTCGTAATTCGCAGAACTTGTATTCACGGCAATGTGCATTTAAGCAGAAACAAAGTGTTGTTGCTTTGGGGCAAATATGGGACATAGACCTCCGAGGTGGAACGCGCCGTCGCCTAAGTTCTGTGGATATCGAACAAAAAGCATCGTCTTATGAGGCTCCATAACTTAGGTGAGAGTGCTCTTGGAATGAAAGTTGCATCGCTATTAGAGATCTAATGCTTTCCAAGCGGGAAAGTGTCGTTGTCTGAGAGTGGAATCTCTAGGAGTATTGCTATACGCTAGCGTCGCTTGGGAGATGGATTTGAGCTGTAGAGGTTACAGTTCAGCTCGAGCGGTAAGATTCTGTGGTAGGAGCTCGAGTATCCGCGGCAACATCGAACGGACGAAGTTCCCTCGTTGGCTACCCTATACTTGAAAATAATTTTTATATTTGATTAATTCTAGAGCGGGAACTCGGTACCTTTGAAGCGGGTTTCCATAATTTTCTAGGCTTTTGTATTTCACAACGAGATTTATAGCAGTAAACATGACCGATCTTAATTATGAGAGGAGCTTGAAGCGTAGCTACACCTCATTCGACCCACTTGGCTATATTCTGGCTTCAGTTGTATCCGCCAGAGCAGTGTGATAACTGCTCAAATGGTTGGCTCCTTTGTTTAAATATTTCGGCGGTGATTTTCACAAAACGTTTATATATGTTGCGAGATTCATGGGGATTGTTTATGCCATTAGGTGGCCTCTTTCGAGTTATCGTTGTCGCTCTGCTGACAATGTTTTTAAGGACCGCAGTGCTGAGGTGTTATTATTTCCTATCGTTTTAACGAGTTCATTTTGTTTCACTTTTTTGTGATACACCTTTTTTACCTTTAGACGCACCTGTAACGAAGTGATTAAAGGTAAGAGGAATTGTTGATTTATTTCTTATATGAAGAGATTATATAGTGATTTCGTGTATCATCTTTGAATGCAACAACCACTGTTAACATTTGCAGCGAGCGTTCACGGTTGATGAATGCATAGCATGGGCGCATATTGTTCTGCCGAGTGGTGTGTTTAATGGTGAAATAATCGATGACTGGTATCAACTCTCCGGACAACAGGCAGCTTACCATTTCTTTTTTTTTCAATATTTTTGATAGTGGGGAGGAATAAAAGTTTGGGTGAGGAGGGGGGGGGGTATTTAATTTAACAAAAAACGCACTTAATTGTGTTACATACCTTTCTAGTGTTTCGATGCTGATCTCCATAGCAGCGGCCATCGTGAGAATCGTTCGGATGTTTGGCAAATTGAGAAACTGAGGTTTTTTTTTTCAAGAACAAGTGTTTATTCATGTTTGCCTTTTTTCTGAAATGTTTTAAATTTTCAGCTAAAACGTCGCAATTCAGTTGAAAAGGTTTAATGAGTGTTTTTCCTGAGGTTTTATGAGTGCCATTGTTTATTTCGTTTGGCGTTTGTTCAACACTTGCTTTTTTATCTCCTCGGACAGTTTTCGTCAATTTTATGGTGGAATCGTTGGTTCAGTTACTTCGACATGGATGAAATTGGATAATATTATCTATACTACCTCAAACATGTGTCAGTGACCGAAATATTGGTACATACTGGAGGTGGGATTGGTGAGGAATTTGATGATACGATAAAGTGAGATAAATTTAATTGTGCAGTAGCGCGTCTATGCAGTTTTTGCAAGTTTCGTTGGTACAACATAAGAGAATGTTAGTTGCTGTCACCTAGAAGGTGGATTTAGGGAGATGGAAAGGAAGGTGCAGTGAATCTGGTTGTTTCGTTTTCTCCTGTCGAGGCAACGCCCACAACAATCACGAATGTACAACAAACTCAACAGCAGAATGGTGAGTTCAATTTTTATGGATTATCGCTGCATATGAGTTCACTTAGGTGACTCTGATATTTTTTAGACGTTTTTATATTGTTTGTTTGTTTTTTTTTTTGTGCTTTTATTCATTTGATAGGAAACGTTTAGCTGTAAAAATTCTTCGCTTTAGAAGTTGTAAGATTTCATGGGGAGTTGTAAGTTTTTGTCCGTTCATTAAAATGGGACTACTCATTTGTTGAGTTTTCATAGAAGCCGTTGAGTGAACGTTGACGCGGAAAATTTTTGAAAAATAGGCACTTAATGGAATTATTTCTGCAAGCGTTCAACGCGTTTCGAATCGAATTTGACAGATTTTCATATTCTGTCGACTATCGCACAAAGCATTGCTACTTCAGAAACACACAACGATGTGTTTGTTGATCGGTCTGAATTTCATATTGCCCGCTCGTCTTTCCTCCTCCCCCCCCCCCCCCCCCCCACCCTGTTACGTTCCACTCGCCTTGCCTTATAGTAATGATTATAGGTCTGAGGGTATTTCCGGATGTTTGAAAATATATTAAGGAGTGAAATGTTTAGCTCCACCACCGGTATTGTTTACGGAGGAGGAAGTGAACGAGCTGCACGTGATGTTCCCGTCGATAGATGTCAGTGTCATTCGTTGCATTCTTGAGGAGAAGAGAGGCAACAAGGATGCCACCGTATCGGCCCTACTGGAGATGACTTCCGAGCAGTGATCACCTCATTGGTTATTCTTATGTGCGTTGATCTACTGTTCATCTGGCAGAGAGGATTCATGGGTGCTGCTGTTCATTTTATGGCCATAAGCGTAGTTTCATTCATAGATTGGGATAGCAGCCTTATAGATAGGTGCAGGAGTTAGGACAGCATGGGCCGAAGGGAATGGGGGAGGGGGGGAGGGGGCTAGAGGGGAAATGTTCATTTAGTTGAAAAGTTCTTAGTGAGTTTAGTTGTTAGCATTTGAAATCCTTGATAAGTTGCTAGATCCTGATCGATTTCGAATGAGTTCTTTTCGAACGCATGCATCTTTTTGTTCCCGTGGTCATTTACCCTTCATATCTTGAACAAATGAAGGTAATGTTTTTCCTTGATATCTGTTTCCACTGGATTTAGTCGATTTAGTCTCTGTAGCTTGGTCTCTACGGTTACTTTCCCTCGCTTAATATTTCGGACTTCTGGCCATCGTTGGAGTTGCTTTTTGTGGCAGCAGCTCCGAGAATGGCTCAATGGATGAAATACTGGCAAAGGAGCGGGCAATGAAAGCAAACGTCGAATCGCTTCTATAATTTGGCCAGTGTTATTTGTCGTCAGTTTAAAAGTTCTTTTCGTGTACGACGCGCGTAATTTATAGTGACCGCTGGAAGTTGCATCTTTGCGAGTGACTTGCTAGGTATGTGAGGTTTCGTTGCAGTGCACACGTGTTGCTTCTCATATGTTCTGGTCGGTTACTTTTCATTCCATTTTTGCCTCTATTTATGACTTGGATTGCTGAATGAGGATAGGGGAGCGAGAAAGGGGGATGGGGGGGGGGAGGAGGTAGGGAAAACAAGCAGGAGAGTTGCTTCAGAGATTCTTTTTTTTTTTCTCATCATTCCTAGTCAATTTTTTCCCGCTGTGGCGTCGCTTCAAATTGTTTGAAGAAAAAAAGACGCCTATGATTAAGGACGTTCGATTAATTATAAATTTTGATGTGTGATCTATTTCGATGTATTGTCATTACAATATATTTAACTGTCGTCTTAAAGTATTGTCAGCCTTTTATGATAATGAGTGACGATTTCAATTTATGTGCTTTGCAATTTCCGGTCGTTTAACTTTTCCCTAAAAATATGAAACGCTTTAAATCGATGATGTTGTTGTTTGCTTACATATAGCACTCTATTAAACTATACGTAGAACTGAATTTTATTAGCATGCATCGGCATAAAATCGTCCTCTAAAACTCATTTCCAACGCTGCATTTTTTGCAGCCTGGAAAATGCAATTGTTTTGTAAAATAAATATGCAAATTTTTTTTCCGTATATGCATATAAATCAATGCCTAAAATAACGCTAAATAAGAACGAAAGTAACGCTAAAATAACGACGAACAACCTCGCCAAAACTAATTTATAATAAACCTAACAACAACTTCACTAATTAGCACACATTTGTCAAGAAAGGCGTATTGCTTGTTGTAATTAATCGTCCTTTCTTTATACGGAAGATTACATATCGCATTTGGGAATATGCATCCGCGAATGATGGTGATGGCGACATAAGTAGGTGCCGATAACCGTAAGGTCTTTATATGGAAATGAGTGCGGTTTTGTGAAAAACGTGCATCACATAATTTCCTCATGTTCCGTTGATTTTATTGGTGAAGTTTTTATGGCTTGCGACCGCAGAATTTGCGATCTTAACATCCCACACAGAGAACGAAAAACATCGGGGCACCCATGGACCCATCGCGGAAAGAAGATTAATTAAAGCAAATCTGTTGTCAAGGGCGAGGGATTTTCTGGTTGTGGGGGTCCTTGCGAGGGGACCCCACAGTCCAAAATTTGTGGTTCGTCTTAAAGCGAGGGGCCCTCGCGGGGGGGGGGGGGGAAGACCTCCGCGGAGGATGATAGTAAACTCCGAACACCGCTCCGTCATGAACCCCGTCCTAAAGAATCGCTTCTCACCGATGCGGTCCCCCGACATAAAGCCTCTTCTTACTATTTCACAACACGAGTAAAAAACAGACAAACAAACGCACACACCCTGGTTCGACGTACGGCGACCGTCATATATAGATAAACAACTAGAAATCATGCAACGCAACGTTGTTCTAGCCAATGACCGTTTTTGATCTGCAATGCGCATTTTGCAACATCGTTTTTGATCTGTAATATGCATTTTGCAACATCATTTTTGATCTGCAATGTCATTTTGCAACATCGTTTTTGATCTGTAATATGCATTTTGCAACATCATTTTTGATCTGCAATGTCATTTTGCAACATCGTTTTTGATCTGCAGTATATATTTCGCAACATCCCTGCGTGACGGCGGTCACAACGTCGCTCTCGATGTGCAGCGCGTGGTCATGCTAAGCTCTCGTAGTTGTCAATAATTTCGCTTCCTATCGTAGTTGCTTTACTTGTATCAGGTAGTGCTTTTATTAGGCGCCAACGGTAGTTGATTCTCGACCTTCTTAGGTCATATTGTAACCAGTGAGTTCATAGCTTTAATCGTTTCTTGTTTGATTTGTCTAGAAGTTGTGCTACACCTCCCTATTTCTTCATTACTCCACCATTTAGGGTTTTTGAAGCTCATCAATAGTCGAAGACTAATCAAGACCCTCACATAGGCTACCTTCTATGAGGAGGTTATTAGCGGTTAGAAATATTAAGTTCAGAGCTTATCTAACAGATTGTGAAGCTAAAATTGTGCAGGATTGTTCGTCGAGGAAGCCTTGCAACGATGTTCGCATCAAAAGGACGATCAAAACTCCTTTCTCTGCGTTATGTGTTATTCGATTCGAAATACGACCTCTATGATGACGAGGTTAGACCTCTCAACCGATCCTTTAGTTTTGTTCCGTGTCATGACGGCGAATGGGTAGTCGTGTTGAAGCGCTGAGTGAGCGTGATTGAATTTCTTATATTTCATTGAATACTTTGAGCGTAGAGGCGTTACTGCCTAAAAATTTCACCAGTTTTTGAATGCTTTTATGGTATTTGTTTTTGTTTGCCAAAGATTGGCAATAGTCGTGTTTTTTTGTTGTTTCTAAGAGCTTAGATACTTGTGTCTTCGAAAAGAAAACCACTCCTCATCAACATTTATGAGAGCAGTCATAGAGATAATGTTATTAATAAGCACTTTATTTGTACAATTTAAAAAAAAAGTCCAGTAAAGTAAATAAACAGGGGAAGCAATAAAACATATGTAAGATCAGCATTGCACGTTTAAAGACCCAAAAAGTGATTAACGAAAACAAATATGAGAGATCCTGTGGAATAGTGACAAGTGGGAATGTCGAAAAAAATACACATGATAATTAGTCATAGCCGATATATCATACGCCTATAGGTCGCATTGCTCTAAACGTCTCTTAAAGCATGACAAATAACCAGCCATCACCATATCATATTGGTAAACAGTTCCATCCACATGGGAACAATATGATAAGCAAAAAACTTAAGCGCATCATATCGATTCGTTGATCTTCTTGTGATTTGAAAAGGCTGAAGTCTTGAGCGCATTGCACACTTTGTAAGGGAGAAAATGCTCTCGAATGGAATGCCTGAGAAAGCTTTAACGGTCTTGAAATATAAATGTAAATCGAACTGAACTTTGCGATGCCACAGAGCTTTCAAGTCAAAAATATGAAGCCACTGCTCATAATTAGGCTGGAACGGCGTCCAAGAAAAGCTTTCCTAAAAGCCACCTTAGTGAAGCGCCATTGAACTCTCGCAATTGTCTCGATGTCCTTTTTCGTGGGTGGGGACCAAACGTGAGTACACGATATCGAAATGGAGCGACGATAAGCAACGGAAGCTTTCCAGTAATTTTCTACACAGCACGCAGAATACAACGCGCAACTTGAACAGCCATCCGTGAAACTTCAACGCAACGATTGTGCCTTCGAGGGTCGAAGAGCTCACATAAACACCTAGATCCTTCAACACTTCCTTTGCAGGAAGGTCGAGGCCAAATAAACGTAGGGGACATTCAATCAAGAAGTTTAAATGCAAGATAAAGCATTTCTGAACAGATATTTTGAGCTGCCATAGCTGTGAGCACTTTTCGAATGGAATCATATCTTGACATAACACGTTGTAATCGAATTAGGGCTCAATAATAGGTCTGCATATTTTCACATCATCAGCATAAAGCTTGCAACAACTTAGCAAGTTCTTTCGAAGGTCAGTGACATCAAGCAGAAATAGAAGAGGCTCCAGAATCGTAGCCTGCGGCACCCCATTAAACACAGAATGAAGCCGAAGACAAGGCATTCTCAAATTTCACTCCCAAATTTCGTTCGCACAAAAAAATTTTCAGCCAGGCTAGGACAGCACCATCTATTCCATAGGCCTTCAACTTCAGCAACAGTTTTGGATGGGTCACCGAACGTTGAGAATTACAGGGCTGTTGGCTAAACTTGCTAGGACTGTGCTGCACTATTGCCACTTCAAAGGCTTGGGCTAAAACATGGACGCTTGCGCCGTTATGCAAGTCGCTGTACACCTGAGGTGGTGCTAAACCCAGATTTAAGCACTGGATTATGTGTGGAATTCCACGAATCGAATGGTTCCTCAGATGGAAGCATACCACTTCACACCACCATCCTCTTGAATTATTCAACAACGTATTCTTACCAAATTATCTAATCTTTTCAGTGTGCGTATCTTGATGGAAGTTTCTGCACCGAAATTCTCCCGGACGGGTGATATATTGGTGCAGAAACATGCAAGTTTTTATACCGGCATATCTCGCGGAACTTCTCTATTCTGATGGGCTCTTCAACAAGCAAATACCCTGCGGCGCAAATGTCCTCACTAAAAAAAAACTGTCGCAGCGGTGATCGACTGTATCGCAGTTGCCTGTTATATAGTACTTTCATGACCTTAGTGGTCGCATCGTATCACAGTCTCCGCTCTAAGTTCCAACTCACCTGCACAGATGTACAAATCTAGGCAATGTGTATTCCGTTACATCCACCCACGCTTACATGACATTTGGTGGCCATGGCGCAACTGTCGTTCGCGAAAGCATCATGTCTTTCTTGTGTGGCATCAAGACACTCACGCCACGACCGTCGTACATCTGTGTGGTATCAAAATGCTTCTTGCGCAACTGTCCGCACATGAGTTTCTCACGTTGCACCATGTTTGGCACTAAGTTACTCATAGCGGAACTGCCCATCTGCAAAAATGTCAGAGAGGTGGGGGGGGGGAGGGGGAGGGGGGAATGAAGTATCCGAACTCCACCGCCCACGTATAAAATTTGCCGGAATTGTCAATTCCGCCTTCATTTATACATAACTGTCCGGTATTACAAACCGGTTTCTTGAAGATGCATGTGTTTATGGCGTAGGCAGGTGGGTGGTCGACACAAGGTTCAGCTGTAATACTATATAATCTACTATGGAAAGTGCTGCGCATTAAGCGGAAGCAGCAAATGCTCATATCGCTAGCAAACAAAAAGAAATTTGGGCCGGACGTTTGTTGCTTTAAGTTTATGAGTTAACGGATTGATTACCTTCCCGATACGCCTTCAATGGAAATTTGTGATTTTGATATCTTATTCGATAGTTGGGGAATATATTTATTAAACTTACTATTTGACGCTCACGTATTGTGGATTTCATTCAGGAAAAAATGTACATTCAAGTGGATCGTAGCGAACGTACAGTGCGCGTATTAGGAATGAGCTATCTTTTGGATTGCGATTTCATCTATGATCTCTTCAGTGAGGTTTGTCGCCCTTTTCAAATTCGATTTTATTCAGTCAATGCATTGTTTTTGGATAATGATCGAAACCGTTTATGAAAAATTTTAAGATGATAGTGGAGAAGAGACCATTTCTTTTTGTTTTGCTGATATTTTCGCTACTGGACCAATTGTTGTAGAGTGGCATTATCCTCGAACTTGAATAGATCAATCGAATATTGATATCAAAGTCTGTGTGGGAAAGTAGGTATAATGAAATGATGACAGTAAGAAATTGTAAAGAAGAGTCTAATGCGTACTTCTTTATCCATATGAGTAGTAGCACTATGAAAGATTATACGTATATCGGAAACACTTTAGATGGGACCTGTGGAAAAGGTGATTTTTCGAGAACATCCGGATGGAACTCCGAAGGATGCGTTGGTCGTTTTCAGAAACAAGGCCTCGGTGGGAGAAGCAATTAGAAACCTTCACAGAAGGGAGGTGTACGGCGCGCTGCTCCTAGTTCGTCCGCTTAAGTAATGCTCTTTGAAGATATACGCACATTTTATCATCGTAGACTACGTGTGTTCCGTTCATTATTTTTACTGGTACCAGATTTCGAAGCATAGATGGGTGGTCTTTTCCGGTTTTGCGTGACCATCATTTCAGTCTGAGCATCGATCTATTGACGGAGAATTTTCATATTATGCAAGCAAAAAGACGTGGAAGAGAGTTTGTGAAGGCACACGATATCGCCTCGGCGTAACGTTGGGGAGTTACAGCCTTGCCGCATGAGTAGTTACTATCAGTTATCTTATCGCATTAAGAACTCACTCAATAAGTTGGATTCATCGGGTCTGTCGACGATGTCTAAGGGAAGAAATGCGCATTTCTTTTTTTGTTTGCTCATCTGTTTTAGTTGTGAGTGTTTTTTCTTTGAATTAAATATGTCTGGTGTCTTTCCAGTTTTCATATATTTATTTATGGCATAATGATTACGATAGTTTAAAGATCGAGTGGACGTCACATTTATCGTGACGTCGATGTGAGTGCTGAACATGATGGAGCTGATCCATATCCCACCGAACCTCAGTTTTTTGCCAGCGGATCCAACGCCGAGTATTTTCCACAAGGTGGTCAAGTCGGCAATGCAGGTAAATAATTGAGTGGTGGATGAATGTTTATAAGCGTAAGTGATGAATGTGGTTGAGATGCAATGTATGCAGTAGTATACCAAGCTGTCGTGGAAAGGAGGAAGATGGGGGGAGGGAGCACAGGTGCAAGGGTAGGACATATCAGTGGGGAAATAAGCCTGAAGTCTAGCTCAGGCTTTAATAACGATCGTGCTTTGCAATAAGTGGGAACTGTCTCCGTAATGGAGCTCGCTGCTGATGGCGCTTTCGCGGATAGCCGCAGGCTAATGAGAGCGTTCACTTGGGAAGGGGATAGCCGCAGGTTGGAGTTCAGTTTGCGAACGAAGATGATGCGGAATGCTTATGACTGGGGCGTGACAAGTGCCTTTTTAAAATTTTGATTGTTTGTAACTTCACTAACGTTGCTCATATTGCCGTCTTTTCATAGCTGTTAATATCAATAGGAGAAAGTGATGATAGGAGAAAGAAGACTTCCGAATAGGAGAAAGAAGGGACTGATGATCCTGATAGCCAAAAAAGGAGTTTCGTGGCTGAAAACTGAATTTTAGGAAGAAACAGGAGCAGTTTTACTGACCTAATAAGGGTGACCTTTTCGTAAAGGTGGAAAGCCTCATTATTAATTGCAAATTTTTCTCGGTGAAGAAAGCATTCCTGATAGACCTGATAGAAGGTAAAATATTCCATATCGATTTGTGTCGTTTCTTCGAAAGTGAAGGCACTATAAATCTATAGTTTATCTCTAAATTTAAGGTGTAACGTGTTGGCGGTAGGGAACTTTTTTCACTTGAGGAGCGCTGAATGCGTCACTTGGATTGCATTAGAGGCATGTCTTGGCATAGCGTTGTCCATCTTTATCATTACTAGCTTGGTTATTATGCGCATTCTATGCGTTAGTTATGTTGTCTTATTCGCTCGTTGGGAAATTTCTTCTTTCCCGACGAGAAAAGTAAAAAATATGAGTGAAATAACTTTGAAGCAATAGTGAGACACTCATTTTGCCCTTATGCTGAACACGCAATCACCCAGGGGTAACAGTTACTAATTTGTCATTGAATAATTTAGCGCATTCTTCTTTCAAAAATTTGTAATTTTTGCACAGTTTTCCGCTATGAATCAACGAGCGAGTGAAATTGAGTGCGTTTCAGTGTTGATGGACATGATGGAATTGTTTGCAGGACTCGGCATGTCTCGCTCCGCTGAAGCTGTCTGCATGAGCAATAATACCTGGTTCACTAGGCAGTAGCCTATACCATTCCCTGATGGGAATGCTCCCACTCCGTTGGTTTTATTAATTTATGATTGAATTTGTAAGCAGGCACTGTTTTTTTAACTTGGGAGGTAGGAAGGAGTGATCTGAATTGTGGAAAAATTTTTGGATGAAAAAAATTCGAAATAGGAAACGAGGCCGGCGAAGTGTTTTGTTGTTGTAATTTGCGGTCGTGCTGTTGTTAGACCGCCTTGTTGAATGGTTGCTAATGCTTTGAATTTTGAGGATTTCATTTTGAAACAGTAAAATACCTTGAGTTCTTTTCATTTTTTTTTCATCTGCATAATTCGTATTAATCGGATTCAAATTGGAACAGAGGAATCGGCATTGCTTTCCTATTGATGGGGGTCTATCGGCTACTGTTCTGCTGTTTGATTGTCAAACGTTTTGTCATTTCATCAGCATCATATGCTAAGCAAAGATTCTAATAAACGTTTATATTAAGAGCATTCTATAAAAGCAGTAAGAAAAGGGTTATATAAAATGAATTGAGTAAAAGGCAAAAAAATATCGGGAAAAAGCGGACAAAATGAAAATTTTTTTTTTTCGATGAAGGTGTTGCTGAAAGAGAGAGGGAAGAAGTTCTCTTGTCGTTATTTCGGATTTTTTAGCGGTTGATTTTCTTAGATATTTGGAAGGTTACTTTTGCAGTGGGCTGAAATATAAAAGAAAATATCATGTGGGTCGACCGTCGAGCTGGATATCTCATCCGTTGAGAACAACGATTTCATATCTGTTATCATATCCTTTGTATTTGGTGGAGGCATCCTTGAAATTGTTCATGTCGAAGTGTTGAATAGCATTCAAATCATCGTTGATAGCCAGTCGAAATTTCTTAGTAACCGAGCGGAGGGGTTGGCTCGCAAGCAAAAGTTCGGTTGCAGCCGAACGCGTCTGAAAAGATATTGACCGGTTGCCAATCGAAAGTATTCGGTGACAGTCGAATTTCGGCAACAGTTAACCGATCGCTCTTGCCAGTCGAATTTTCGGTTTCCGGTGAAAACACGCTCGGTCGCTTGCTATTACGCATTTGCAGCGTTCGATATGTGGAACATATCAATGCATATTGTAGTGTGAGTACTCCCTCTCAGTTTAAAAAATAAGCGCATTAATTGAAAGGTTGGTATGTTCTATGCTGCTGTCTCCCGTTAGATACACTATCGTCGGAGGAGAAATACACCAGATTTGGGGGTACTTTAGAGATATATGGGACTCATCGACCTTTATGATCAAATATGCATAAGGCTCACAATCCGAACCTATCTCGAACGGTAGCGTTTGAGGTAGGCTGCTATTAATGAGGATATAAGCGAATGTTCAATAAGAAAATCTTAATGAGGCAAGGGCTTAATTTTTTGTTCAATGTGAAAAAGAAACAGTAAGTGTGCTGGATGGTGGCGCGAATTAGGATATTGATGTATACCTTTGAGGTGTTGGGTTGCGATCAGCACGCAATTCTTCGGATGATTTTCAAGATGTAGAGTGTTTGAATTGATGCATAGTATTTATGATATCGGAAATGCAAAATTTATTAGCACATATGGAAATGGTCGGCCGCCACATTGATTCGCCTATTGTTTGCATATTGATTCAGCGGTTGACATCCTGTTTGCTGCCATCTTACATTCGAAACACTTACTGTCTGAAACGTAAGAGTCGAAAGTCTTGTCTTCTACATCTTTTGAACGTTCTTCGCCACTTCATTCAGACAAAATGATGCTTGAGTAACGTCTGTTGTTGCTTATCACGACGATGAAACAGGTTATTGAGGCGTGAAATGACAAACAAAGAATGGGAAGTGAATATTAACAGAAGATAATCAGGGAGGTTCTAATATCGTCTTTAGAACGTCGCATCGCTTCCAAATCTACGTCTGTTGATTACCAGATGTTCCATTCAACCTGGCTACGTATAGTGGAATTTTTGATGTTTGCCAAAGTTCTGATGTCAATTTAATTTCTGTACCGATTATACGTCAAATCTGCATCTCGCTTCGACTCGCACTTTCTCTCAAAACTAACCTGCGAGTTTTTGATATCATAGCCAGAACTTACATGCGGCCCAAATCATATATTTCTGTTGCAACAACGGTATGTTATGGCGTTATATTCTTGTTTTAGTGTAAATCGTTAGGCCACTCTTTATCGGTGGACGCACATAACCAATAAGGTGCATAGCGGAGCCGACTTATCTATATTGATCAAGTAAGTAGAGTTTCACTAGCCACCGGCAATTGCTTTCTGAAATGTGAAGGAATTACTAGAAAGTATTGAGTTGTCTCAGCGATTATACTTTAAAGGTACCTGTATATACTTAGATGTACCTAGAAACACCTTTGTATCCTCGATCGAATTTGTTTTATCCACACATTAGGTGACAATGCTGTGTTTTTAACGATCAACTCGGTGTATTATTAAGTGTATTTAGTTCAAACAGGTAACCACGTTACCTGTTTGAATTCATTAAGAACTTCCACGAATAGCACTCACATAATATCATTAGTACAATTTTTCAATAGCTATTGCAATAGTAATTAATTGTTCATTAGCCAAAAAAATCTTACAAATTTAAATGAAAAAGTGCGAATATCTATGAAGAGGAAATTTTGCTCATCTCTCCGATTAATGAGACGATTTTTAGTAGAAGTTTTTAGAAACAGTTGTCGAATGTGCTGAATTACTTTTCTTCCTATTTGAGATTTTCTAAAATGCATTATGAAATTAATTTTATTTATCGTATTGATGTAGAATTTTTAAGGAGTGTAACAGTTGAAACGAATATATATCCACTTGAAATTTTTGGATATATTCGGAAAGAAAAAAATCCAATTGGATTTGGAAAAATGATTGTTGGCATTTTATGTCATTTTTAAGCGATACTTTAAAAGCAACCAATAATTTCGACTAATTCAAGGTATTATATACTTACTGACACCTTTATTTGAGCATAAATAAATTCAGATCAAACCATGTATGTTGTGCGATAATAAATCTTAGGGTTTTTATCGAGTGCTCATTCGTATCTGATATCAAACATACTACATTTTGATATGTCGTCTGTGTAGTCCAAATTCAAGATAAGCATACAGTAATAAAACTTGAATAATTCAACGTGATGGGTGATGGGAAGGTGAGGAAGGTGTGGAGGATCGTTACTTTCGACGTTTTTAAGTTTTGCTAGTAAAATACCTGGAAAAACAATTTAACGAGCAAAACATTTATGAATGCAATCAAAAAAGTCCTTTCATAATGTGATTCTGGCTAACATCGTGAAGATATTGTCGTTTAACGTTGAAGATAATGTTTTTTATTTTGTAATGTTGTCCATCATACGTTTGCTGATTGAAAACAATGAGGATGGCGAGAGCCCTCTCCTTCTAAGCGCTTCGATAACGCCTATTCATAAGTTTTTTTTTTTTTTTTTTTTTTTTTTTAAATCAGTTCACTCATATGGATCTTCCTCATGTGGATCTTCGTCACACTCTACGCGATCGGTTTTGGGAGCGCTCCGACCAGACTTTTTGGCTCCGTCCTACCAATACACTCCGACCAGTACCGTCATCGTAACGAGGATTCTCTACTTAAGCGGAACAACGGTGAATCGACTCGTCAACATCCTTCAGCCTAAACTCTAACCTTCCTTCGTTCTAGGCGGAAGTGGAAACGATATGGAAGAGAAAGTTATTCGTAATGAATGCTTTGTTGATTAAAATAACGTTATAAAAGACATCGTTTTTGCGTTAAACACGTTTACGTTGCATCCGTCATGTTCGGTATATTATACGTTTTTCCCAGTACGCTTCACCAATGTGGAATTAAAATTTCGCAGCGCTTTGCGGAATAAGCGATCAGCTTTCGATGGAATCAATGTCTAATATTGAGCTGTAAGGTATGGTGTTTAGACAATTTAAACATGTGCTATTCAATGCACTAACTCATTTGCTCACTAAACAGGTGGTGAGCAGCGTTTTATTGACGAGTTGTGGATTCTGAGGTTATTTTTCACCGGCAAGGTGTGGATATTTTTCGCCGGCAAGGTGTGGAATTATCAATTATTTTGTGGCGGTGTTTGGCTTCGTGAGTAGGGGACGAAATCGCTAAACACAGGTGCTGGTGTTTATTGTAAAGAAACGATGAGAATAATGGGCGCCAATAATTGCCACAATACAGTCGTTGGAACTACCCAGGTGAATTATTATTATTTTCTTCTTTTCGTCTAAAATTTTCCGTATTTTCTTCAGTTGAGATTTTTTCTTCTTCATATGGGATAGACGGTATTAATAGCTTCATTAATTTTGGTAAAAAACAAATATGGAAATGCCGAAAACGATAGAACAGAGCGCTTTTGATTTCAAAATATTGGACAGTTGTATGGAAGAGTGCTTGGAAACGCCCTGAAGGACGTCCTAATTATCGGATTGCTGTTTTCTCCTTTAGATGAAAGCCGCACCTGAAATTCGTAAAATCAAGTTTTGTAATCACTGATGCATAACAACACATGTTATGAGTTTTTTGAACCGCATTATCGAGAGACACCGTCCATTGTTCCATTGAAATAAAACCACCGTCACATTTTTATCCGCCATAACACTCGCAGTTCTAACAAAAAAAAAATCCCTTCCCTATTCTATAAAATGGAAGTTGTAGTTGCTTGACTTCATTGTTGCTGCCTTTCCGGTATATATGTCACCGATTACTTTCACTCCTCTCAATAAAAGCCAAGTTATTTACATGACCTCGGCATCATTGCAAACATAGAACAGTTCTTTCCGCTTCAATAGTCGTCCTTGTTGGGGTATTCGTGCTAATGGCGTGTCGTTCATATGGAATCCACATCAAACACGGTACTGGTGAGGAGTGAAATATGCGCGAGATGATTGTTGAACCGTACCGTGTATGAGTCAGTTCATTTGCTCGCTTATCCTTACGTCATAATCTCTCGTTCTAGTTCGCGCAAATAGCAATACAATCTGCGGGCATAGCACTCATTCATTGGCGCATATGCTTTTCACTGAAGTCTAAGCCAGAGTGATGCAGGCTATAATAAAACATGAACCAAGACTTTATATTTCGAGCGGAATTGGTTACGCATAACAGGCAAAAAGGAAGCGTTCTCAATAGCTCAGTTGGTTAGAGCCCTTATCGGAAAAGCAAAAAGTCACACATTTACACTCCATTTACGAATGTGTTTTTCACTCATCACTACACATGGTTATCATTTAAAGCATAAAATAAATTAAAGTAGGCTATACCCTAGATAGTAGTAAAAAGTTACGAGGTTTGGAAGTTTCCGGCAACATTCAAGAAGTGATGTATCTTTGCTACGGTTGATAGCCATAGGGTCGATTTATGGAGGCCGTATTCGCAAGAGGAAGTAGGTCCTCACTTCAGAATATCCGCATCGTCATCCAATACGTTAAAAAAAAACTTCTTGGCAAGAGTAGAAAGTTATAAGAGCGGCGGGGTCAAGAGATGAGAAGTGGTGAGGATGATTTTTGCGATCTGTAAGCAGGTTAGTCGTGACGCCTTCAATCTAAATCCAGCTGGAGTCGGCATAGTGAATCTTGAGTACAAATACATGAAAAGATAGACTTCCGGACGTTCCGCATTGTTTTTTGCGAGACAAGAAAGTAACGAGTTAAGGATGTTCCACACGGTACAGCAACGACCATAGCCACAGGAAGTGACAACTGGTCCCTCGTCCTTGAACATCGAAAGCAGTATGAAAGTAAGCAAGTCACCTAAAGCAGTAAATACGGGCAACCTTTCACGTGAACCACAATCACTTTTTGAAGTTCTGTAGGTAAAATGCGTAAAAGTTGATACTATTTCTTCACATCAACAGGTAGCGCATGTGTTTGATGAAAGTGTTGTTGAATGCACCTGGAAAATTATACCGCAGCTGTTTATATGGAATGCATCGGTAGTTGGCGAATTTTTTGCAAACTTGGCAGGTAAGGGCAACCTCTGTCATTTGCTAGCAATTTTTCTTCCAACTCAGACATCAAAAAATGTGCAGATGGAAGGTGAGATGGAACGAAGAGGGAGAGGAGGGGATCAAGGGCAAAGTAATAAAGGAAATAATATAGAAGTGATAAGCTCATTGTCGATTGTTGCCAGCTTTTTAAATTCCTGCATTTGGCTTTCTCGCTTACTTACCTGCATTTCTCTTTATACCTTGTTACTTGAGCTGGACTGTAATTTGCCTATCGCCATAACTTGGGAGGCAGCACAATGTTCAGAGAATGTGAAATTTGCTTCGCTCCAAAACCGGTTTGATCATTGTTTTATTGCCTTCGATACTATTGCAGGTGACGAATGCTTCTAATAATAAACGGGCCGGTGCACCGAACTGGGATGGTAGAAACCGAAACACACCATCGATGAATGCGTTACTTTCGGTGCCACAGACATCGAAGGTAAAATTTTGAGGTGTGAGGTATTACCGCATGAAATGCTTCGTAATCAAAGCTAGCTGGGACGACATGTGCTTTTTGCATTTTTGATAAGTCAGTTCAGTTAGCTGCATACAGAGAAGAGAGCCAAGTGTCAAACAATTCTGAGAGGGGTGGGCCCGGTTTATTTTAATGACAGATGCGCCGTCTCAATCGCAGAGAAGTTTTCAGAGATGAGACTTAAAGCAGACAGCGACAGAATAGAAAGATGTGCATTATCATTGCTGAAATGTTTCTTTTTGGAAAAAACGCACTCCACAGAAGCTGCTTTAATTCATTAGAATATTAGTAGCCTCTGTTCACCTTGTGAGACTATCGATGATCGCATGATCCTTTTGATGATCTGTATAGGACTAGGATAAGACTGCCTTGTGGAAGGCACTAAACCAAATGAGGACAAGTACTGTGCATGCCTGCTAGGATCCGTTTATATTCGTCAGCGCCCGTGTTCTAGCGCCAACAATCCCCACTGATACACCAACGGGACGATGATCCAGGGGACTAGAGCTGGTTGCTATAGGTTCATCTTATAGAAAACCCTGGACCTAATATTCTCTAAAATTATACAACCGAAAGACGTTAAGGCTATTACATATGAAAATTAAATGCTGCGTTCTGAACTGACTTTTTGAAGCGTGATATGCATAATACCTGAGAATGTCTCACCCGCTTTACATCCGTACCATTTTTGCACGCTCTGTAGTATTGGACTTCGGTGACGCCTGCTTTAAAATGCACAAAACGCCGCTCAAATGTCTGATATTCTGATAGATCGCAACACCCTCTCTCCTCCCGATTCATACCTTTACGCCTTCGCATTTCACTGCGTTAATTAACCTGTACGTTAGTCAATACCCTTTTTCTTGTCTGTGCCCATCTCGGCAGGATGGGTAATACCACCGCCTGAATAGGTGTGAGACGCTCGACAACAAAACAGCAGTATTGCTGAGACAGTATTATGGAAGAGTGACGGGATTTTTCGTCGGATCGAGTTCCGGCCGTATCATGAGCACAGTTTCAGTGCAGCTGTAGCTAGTTTTTTGGGTAGAGTGTCAGATGGGAAAACATGCAAGGCAGGTTTGAGCAAACATTACAGGTAAGTTGCGAGCTAAAAACATTTTCAAACGTAATCTAGTTCCTTGATCCTACGTAACACTCTCAGCACGGGTGAAACTGGACCTTGCATAGCAGCAAGAAGGAAAAGGTATAACAACACTTTGCCTGCCTCAATTTTCATATATTGTTTCAACAAAATGGTTATATAACCTCTACGCTTAGATTGAAGTGCAGATTTGAGATTTGTAAACGTTCGTTATGGATTCGATTTTATATTGTGACTGGAAAAGGAGCTTGTTCGTATACGACAAAGTTATTGCTGCGTTATTTATAGGTGATTGAGTTGAGAAAGAACTAAAGACTGTTATATAAATCGTTTTCGGATTGTTATATATTGGAATGGAACATTATTTTTTTTTTGTGTTATTGTAATTTTTCAGACGCGCTTAATTGGAATTTAAAGATAGGATTTCATAATGCTCTGTAAAATTTCATAGAAACGTTAGATATTAAAGAAAAACCTCTACTAATATACTGTATGGAACGATTTGTAACTACAAGGTAGTAGTAATGTCAGGATCTTTTCGTGAATATTTCTGATTAAAAAAAAAAAAAACAAGAAGCATTTTACCTCTCTGTAAAAGTTGTGTTCATTGACGGCGTATCGATTCGTTTATTGAAAAATAATATAAACAATAATAAATGCATCAATTATTAAGTGATATTTTTACGTTGTCGTATGAGGTTCATTTCATCCACACGAAATCCGGCTATTTATCCTGTCAGGTTTTTTTTTTCATTACATTCTGTTTTTTTCACAAAATTTTAAGTTTTCTTCCGTTTCCGTCTTATCAGCTTACATTTTTGCATCGATAATTTATCTTCAAGAAGCATTTCCTTTTTTTTTAAGTAGATAATCGTTGCATGTCACTAGGTCATCATTTTTTAAATTTTTTTTCTCTTTTTTATATTTCACTTTTAACTGAGGTATCAAACATTTTTTGTATTCATTACCAAGAGGGGGGGGGGGGGGAGGGAGAGGAGGCAGTCTATCATCAAGGTGAAACCGAGAATTTCGGAACTGCTCAAGTTATCAGCAAACTTTGCCTTCGGATAATTTCGACAGAAGAGATTGAATCGAAGGGTAGATGGGCAGATCAGCTGATCCCACGGGCTAGGTTGCGGATTTTTAAAAATTGAAAGGAACAGTATTCTCGGTATCTCGGCACTTCCGCGGTCCGCATTCCAAAATCCCTGCAACTCAGCTTGGCGGTTGTTTGAGTTTTTGGAACCCTCGATTTCACCTCGATTGTTGGGAAACCCGAATTGTGCAACAACCTTCCTTTCGTAAGTCTCCATCCTGCTTTTCCCCCTTTCCCCGTCTCCTCGCCCTCCCCCTCTCCTACCGCCATGCGGGTGACCACCATCACCTAATAAAATCTAAAGATGTGACGTGGTGTATGCTTACGCACACGTAAGCATGATAAGAAACATTGGATGGCGCAAGCGACAGAGTGGCGCGCAACGTCGCACTCACCCCGTTATACATCTGCAGACATCTCGGAGTTGATTTCACCACGAGTGGTTCGATTTAAGCGCGAACGATTTCACTTTAACTTAAGACTTGCAGTTTTTCGTTGCTGACATCAAGGGTGGTCTGTTCTTTCATTCGAGTGTATTTACCGAGGCTGTTGACCCATACTGGGAGGGGGGTGGGGAGGGGGCGATGCTGAGAGATGCTAAACCTGGGCGAATGGCATTGGTGGGATGATCTTGAAAACGGCGGTGTTTGCATGGTACTAGCGAGAGAGAACAATCGTAACGATACAGGTATTTCAAACAGTCGTAGTGATAGCATTGTCATATATTGCTTACCTGTATCATTTTTGAGTGGATTTTCCCGCACGTGCGCGCAATTGTTCGATCTCACACGAATGATAAACTATTATTCGTAGCATAAGTATTTTTGAAATTCGTGATCGACATCGTCTGGTTGGCTATTCAACGTTGTTTAATATCACTTTTTATTGTTCAGTTGTGAGAATGTACTTAGATATCGTCATGTCTATGCGTTTATGCGGGGGGGGGGGGGGTTCAATGTCTTCGATATTTTCAAATTAGGAATCACTAAAGGTAAGTTTTACAAAATTAGATGGATATAATATGAACATACTGTGAGGTTTTTATTTCTTGACGGAGTCCCAATTTCTCCACATTCTTCTTCCGACTCTTTCATCGAAGTTATCGCATTTCTCAAAAAAGTTGCTCATCCTAAACTCTTTATCTGGCACCATATTAGTATGATGTACATTATAAGATGGCTATTTTTCTTTCACGTTCATCCATCATTTTTGATAGGCGCTTATTATGGAAAAGAGAGTTGCAGAAGCGCATATCATACCAGCTTGTACGTTTCTCTGTTTGTTTAATAATTAATTTCTGGCGAGTCACAGCATCGTCTTTGATCTTTGTTTAGCTATATCCCGGATCACCGTTGTGGATTGTTTAGAATTGCCGACACAAACCGTCCCGGTGCTTCAATAAAGCTTCATCTTTAGACAATAGTAAATTTGTTTTCATTGGGGTTAACGAGGCAGCCGCAGTTGTTAGCTACTCGTTCTATGTTTCGTTGAGAAGGGAATCTGATTTATTGGCCTGTAAGATGTTTGCGCTTCTAGTAAATATTTATAGTTTTATTTGACTCTCCAATTTGAATAACGCTGGCAGTTGTCGTTTTATTTTCGGCGGTAATGAATCAGGAAGATATCATGAAGATGCCTCCGAAATTGAAGATGCCAGCGTCGACTCGTTCCCAAGGAGGTCGTCTCAAGGTGGCGCTACAACCAGGTCGTGGTATTATGGATTGGGTCCAGCTTACATCCGGCAAGCAGCTGGCTTCGCAGCAGCTGCCTTTTGTCACCGACGAAGAACTCCGCAAACACAATTCCGCTGATGACTGCTGGATCCTGCTTGATAACAAGGTTTTTTAAGACATTATTATAGGATATAATTTTGGAAATTCATTGCTTATGAGATAGAAATATAACTAATTAATGAAGTGAAAGAAGAAAAAAATAGATATATGGGGACTCAAATATTTCCTCATTTCTCCTCTATGGAATTAGCAAATATGATGCTTTAAAAAACTTCAAAAAATTTTCTCTTTAAATCTTCCACTTCTCTGAGCATTTTTTTTTCTACCAATAGCCTCATTACTCGTGATGAAGTTAGATAAGTGCAACGATGCAATCTAATATTTGCAATTCTTTTTAGTCATAATCACGAAATAGTTAGTTGAATTCATATTTTATGCGTAAAGGTACGAATATTTACTAAGCCCTATTAGGGTTGATAAAAAATGGGATGATGAATACAAATGCACTTGCGTTTGCATTGTTTATTAATCGATATCAGAATCATGCACCGATTTGGAAAACTTCTGTTGCTGTTCATGGGATTCGATTTGTTTGTTGGAATATCGGATTTTCAATTCTTCATATCTTCATAGATGAGGCGTTAGCTGCCTTTATGTCCATTGCAGCGTTTAAGCATTTTAATCAGTAATAGTTTAGGTGTATGATGTAACCGAATATCTAACATTCCATCCGGGAGGTGTTGAACAATTAATGAAAGCGGCCGGATGTGATGGAACGAATCTTTTCCACAAATATCACTCGTGGATTAACTATGAAACGATGTTGAGCTCGTGCTTCGTCGGATATTTCAAAGGCGATCGAAGTCAACGTTTGTCTTTTGCCATACCATATTCAAGGGTTTATTTCTCACAAGTATTTATGATACTATTATGATGGACTCACTTTTGCATCGCTTTTAGACATCGGCGAAGGCAGAGGAAATTTCATCATGGGCCAAAAAGTGGCAATTAGCTATAGTTGTACGTGACTTTGTTTGGGTCTCCAATGCTAAAATAAAGAAGAATCAAGTGTGGTGGGGCAAATTTCTTCGATTATGTCGAAGTCTGAGACGATCGGAAAAGGAATAACGTCAGCTAAAAACTCCGATGGATTTTACAAATGCTACTAGCACTAATTTAGACAATGATTGCACTCAACTCAAGGAGTTGAGCATTTAAGTCGACAGATGTGGAAGTGGAGTTATTGTATAGAACATCCTTGCATGACGGCTGCGCTTCTAGTTTTGTTGTTTGTATCGCTTCGTCTGTTAAGTTTTTATTGAATGAGGGGCATTATGTTTTTTGTACTAATATCGTTATTCTTCTCGTGAATGAGGTTTGGCTGTTGATTAGTGCGGCATATGGGATGTTTCATTTTATTTATTTAAAATTTTCATTTGAACTCTTTTGCAGTTCCGCAGCCAACTGAGTCTTGGTTTGATGATGATTCTGATGAATGGCTGGCGATGGAAGTTGAGAGACAAAGAGAGGAGACTGCTGCAAAATTAGCTCAACTAAACATCAGGTATTAATTTATAAGATATATAATTTGCAGTGCTTGTGAAGTCAGAGGTATTCTAAATGAATTCGCAAAGATGCAAGGGATCTTCGTTATTCGATGTTGAAGCAATACGTGCATTTAACTACGACATTTTTTTGGTAATTGTTAAAAAAAAAGCAGTACTGTTAGCAAAGAAATTTGACTGGCATATAGAGGTTGTAGAGAAAAGGGCGAAAACGGTAACTGACTTATAGAGAATTGGCTGTGGATGATCGTTTTGCACGCCGAAATATTTAAAATGCATTTTTTTTTTTTTTTTTTTTTTGCTTTAGCAAATTGAATCTACAAAGAAGCTTTTCGTGAGTATAATTGAGTGACTTTGAAGTGGCTGTTAGTTTATTAGTTTCTTATTAGTTATTAGTTTTATCAAGAGATTGCAATTACTCAATAGTGAAGGCTGTTTTTGTTTTGTTTTTTTTTTTTTTTTGTTTTTTTGGAAAAAACTGTCTTCTCTTGGTTTTGTTAAAATCTGCTCGTTTCACTACCACTGTTTTCTTTGGTGGTGGTCTATGATAGTGGTTGATCCGATGAGTGGAATTGAAATGGCTCGTACCATGCCAGTTTTATACTTGGCTGCAAAAATGAATACGGGAAGAACGAAGGTAGTATAGGCTCTCGAAAAAATCCATTTGACCACTTTTCCGGGGATCCCGAATTACAGGAGATCTCAGTTTCATTCGGGATCGTTCGGTTATGATCCGGAGGTCCCCCGACTTTCAGAAACAGGATTGTAAACATCGTTGCGTGATCTTTCCATCCTCTGCATCTGAACATTCCAGTTTCGTATCTGTACCTTTTCAAGCAGGCGAGGCTGGCCTTAAATGTGATCTGATTAGAAGATGGAGGGAGGGCTAGAGGGAAGACTTATACGGTACCATCGATTGTGATAAGAAAAAGATGAGATGTGAGTATAAGTGTGGGTGTTAAGAATAACGCACATATTGCACGCTTGATGCAAATGCTGTGTGTGCGCGTTTTGCGTATCTCAGATGCGCTATATTTCAAGCGTTAATATAGCCAGTTTGCGCCTGGTCGCTAAATTTTGTCGAAATCGTGAGTAAATCCTTAGGCAGAAATTTCCAGCGGGAGAGGAAACGAAGTTTTAAAACATCCATTTTTTATTAAAGCGATGTCGCGTCCAGAAGGTATCGATAGAGGACTTGTGCGTTTTACTGTATCTAAACGCATACTTCCTTTGGCACATGGAATTTTGAAAAGAAAGTGAAGGAAATCTCGCAGTAAGTCACACTTTTGATGGTATCGGTTTAGTCATAAGGATTAGCGAATAGTACAGATTTGTGTTGATTTTATGCGTACTGAAAAAAAAGGGTCGGGTAGCGTCAGAACGCATCGGACAAAAGGCGACAAGACGAGGATTACAAGAACGCGTTTTTATTTATTGTTTGGGACCGTTTATCAACGAAACAGTCGAGGATATACGAAGTGTGGTAATGAAAATCAGTCGAAATTTCGTTCCCTCGGTAACCAACCAAAAGCATTCGATCATAGCCGAAATCTAGATGCAACCGACCGAACTTCAAAAATGCTCGATGGGTAAAAAATGGACCGAAGTGCAAAAATATTGGCAAGTATAAGAGGCCACAGAAGCGCGGGTGTTGTGGAAACACGTACCATAAAGAAGATGGAGTCTGCAAATTTCCTGTGCAGTTGTACAGTCAGTGCGGGAACAGGAATCTCTGAAATTTCACCGTGTTTGCTCATAGGAAGGAGCGGGAGGGGAGCTACCCTCATTGCACTGATCCTATTGTAGAATTACAGTGAATTTCTCATGTTTGTTTGTTTTGCGCTTTTATGTACATTTTGCACTTGCAGAATCGTTGATACGAGTAAGGGACGATTGTATCTGTCCTGTGATGAGTGGAGCAATCTGAAGCCAGAGAACGTATGTGTGGATGTGGTCAGGAACTCGGTACGTGTGCTGATAAAGCCTTTCGATGGAACGCCTCTCGAGCTGCACTGGAGTTCGTATTGTTACTTTCTTACTTCTTTTGTGGAGATTATTTTAAGCTTGATTTTGTTTAATTGTGTATTTGAGCTCCTTTTTGGTTTCACCGACTGTATCTTGCTCATCTAACTTACCCAAAATATTCCCTGAAATGTGGAGGATGGGAAAGGGGAGGGCAATTGGGCGATAGTTGCCTGCTCTGAAAGCTACCGACGAAGCCGCTCAGATCAGTTGGTCGTGTCGCCGCATATTCTGGCCGCCATCTGCTCGGTAATTTTCCGTTGTTTTGTATGCTCAGTAGAATTAGAATCGTTTCCACCATTTCATATAGGAGATTTCTAGCTTTTTTCTATATGGTGTTTTAATAGGGAGCTCGTGACTGCCTATTCTGAACGTTTGAGACTAAGCGGGATGGTTTTTTAATTATTCAAAACTGTTGTGGTGGACGACCGTGTTGCAACTCAATTTTGCATAGATCGACTTCGGTGATATCTATTCTTCTCTGCGCCATAATATTTCGCTGTTCCTCTATTTCTACAGTTGCTTAATTCAAACCGGTTATCCATGGTGCATGCTCAGTCGGTGATATTGGTGGGTTTTTATCCGACGTGTGTTCAGTTACCCAATTGTTTGATTAAAACTTCGCTTCGACTCGAATCGTCTCTTCTCTACGATCAGCCAGCAGTACAACAAAAACTATCTTCTGAAACCGTTTATTTTGCAGAAAGAATTCCGAAAGTGCTTACATCTGGTATGTTTACGGTGTTAGTTGATTCATCGATGATAAAGATTCAGTTCGAAACCACTGTGAATATGGGAATCTTTTCTTCGTTGGACCTGCTCTCTGTGGACGAAGAGCCACGTTTGTTTAGTTCATTCTTTTTTTTTTTTTTTTTTTTTTTTTTGCAGTTGCGGTGGGAAGAAGAAACGTGCGTTTAAGCTTGCTTGTTCAACGCATTTCATTTAGGACTGAATAACCTCCGATTTCGAAGAAGGAAATCGGTTTGTGAATATGTACAGTTCGGTATATTCTATCAAATAATGGGGCAGGTTGAGTGAGATGTTCATCATGAAGGTGCACCCGCTTGACGAAAGATATACTTGATTGAGTAAAATATTATGAAATTTTTCTTTATCAGCATGATGTGATGGCAATTGTAGTGTAAGATTTAAATGGATTTTTGAGAGAGCGTTGTAAAAAAGAGCGAGAAATTTTGGTTTTTTTCATTTATCCATGTTCTATGCTGAAATATTCATTGTTGATTCGTTTCTAGAGACCTAATTACCCTCTCGGTAACTGTATTATTTTGTATATGCAAATGAATCTGTGAAAAATCATGAATAGTGCACGAGAATGTTTTTTACGCAAGCAAAAAAAAAAACGGTTGTGTTATTTATTATTGTTCTACAGCCGAGCGTTCCCGTGAATGTACGATCACTGAGATTCGCCAGGTAGCACGCAATATTTACCTATACGAAATGAGCTTGCCTCCGAGCAGTTACTTTTCTGTACCGATCGGGCATCATGTGTATCTAACGATTAACAAAGATGGTGCGTTTCTGATAGTGCTTTTTTGCTGGTATTATTTTTTATCGTTTATTTTTGTTTGTTTTTTGCTTCATTTTTGCTCTTTTCGGGTAGGAAATTTGTTATTTTGCGTTTTATTAGAAGGATATCGTGGAAGATGCCTTCGTTTTTTTTTGTTTTTCTTTTCCGTAAGGTGAACGTTTACAGATAGATAGTGAGGAAGTGAATAGGCTTTTATGCGTCATGTTTAGAAAATCTTAACTATATTTCAGCATTTAGTGTTTTGAATATTCGCATGAGAAATTACTATTCTGCTTTTGTTGTTCAAAGTGCTATCGCTCTTCTTGCATTATTCGCGTTTCTGGATTTTCTTTGCAATTCTCTGCTTGATAAAGTATGAGGTTAAAAATAACCTTTTCTAGCTTTTTTGTAGTATTGAAAACCTTGTATACCTCGGTTTAAAAAAACCTTTTTAACTTTGTGGAATTCTCCATGCCTTCGGCAAAAAATTCCACTTTTAATGTCGATCATAACTGCGACAGGTGACAATCTTTTCTAGGTGGCAGTCTGTTGAGGTCGTACACGCCGGTATTGGTGGACGGAAATGCGAGAAAAATTTCGTTCTTCATAAAGATCTATGAGGATGGGATCTTTTCGAGTGAACTTCACAAGCTTGAGACAGGTCAGTTGTCTTATTATTGCATTACAGATTATTTCCGAGGGGGATATGTCACTTAATATTGCATTGCGTCATGTTTTGAATATTTGATTGGCTGTTGTCTCGCTGTTTTCATAATTCGCTCTTTTTTTTTTGTTCTCTTTGGTCGTTTTTATGCAAAATTTTATCATTGCAACAAAATTTGCAAATGCGTTGAGTTATTTCACAAAAGCGCATATTTAGCCGAGGAGGATTTGTTTCCAGCGACTAACGGGTCGTCATCTGCTAAAAAAACACATTAGACATCACCTCATTTTTTGGGCATTGATGCAGTTGGTTAGTTTTATAGATGAAGTTTTAAAATAATAGATATTGTTTCGAAAACATCTCAATGATGTGGTCATCGGAAAGCTTGTAGGGTATGGCGTTTCTTCATCTAAAATATATGGTGATAGGAAGGCTGCCATATTATAGCGTATTTTGTTGTAGCACACATGATATAGAACAAAAGCATGCCATGTTGATTGGAATGTTTCGTCGCTGTTCTAATCGTTTAAACCGTTCGTTTGAAAACAAACTGTATCGCTGGGTTCTGTTTGCGATCGCCGTTGTGGAGATGTTGATTTCTTTTTTTTTGTGGTTAGTGGATTTTTTGGGAGAGTAAAGACGATTGGCAGAAGGAGGTATATGTTTACATTTTTTTTTTTTGAGCAGATTCGCCGATTAATCGAAAGGTTGGTGAGAAACGCAGTCGATTGCAGGGTTCTAGTATAGTGGAGTTGTGATTGTTGCATGCAATGATACTTTTATAGATTGATGCGAAAGACCACAAGAGTTTTGCCTGGATTGGTTTCTTTTCAAGTATTGCATTATTTAAGGCGCTATACTGAAGATCAGCAACCCTATCGGCACCATAGATTTCTTGTCGGCTTGCGCGCCTTATGTGGTTGCTATAGCTGCGGGAACAGGCATTACGCCGATGCTGAGATTATTGGCCGCACGCAACGATGACTCAAACACGTATGACTTTCTCGAGAATTTGGGGTTGAGATTGATTCATTTAAGCAGGTTTATGTTTTACCGAAATTTGATTAAAGGTAATTGTGCAATGGAAAGGTAATTTGGAATCTGAAAGGTAGTCAGGTAATTTGAATAACTTCAATATTCAAGTAAATTCAAAAGCACATGAGAAATCATTTAGATGAATCTTTGCGTTGGATCTATACGACCATAGGGAATATGGAGTTATGTTGGTGTTACTGAATAATTAACCAAAAAGTTAAATCACGAAAAGTTTATACGACGTTAGGGAATGTCAAGTTATTAAGTAATAGTTAACCCATTTAGAAGGATTGCTAAATATAATGGTGACAGAATAACTCTCTTGTTTTATCGATAACTTCTATTTCAATTTTTTTGTTTGAATGTTGTCATCAAGTAACCTCAGGTTATCAGTTTTTGAGTGCCGGACGTGATCTCGAGATGTCATCAATGCAGTGCTTCTCTTTGACTCTAATGAACTTTTGTTTCCCGTGTTCGTTTAGTGAATCTGCTGCACTTCATAAGCTCGCAGTGCTGTTTCGGTAGTCGAAGAAATAATTCCGTGGTAATATGTCAGCATCCCAAGTGCGTAAATGTTGTTTTTTATCTGCAGGTACACAACGTTATTGGCTATCAACGCAACACCTGAGGACAGGCTCGAGAAAACTTTTTATCAATATTGTGGCTTGAAGCTTGGCAAAGATCGCGTCACGTTCTACCACTTCGAGAATGATGATCATGAGCTCAACTTTCGTATGATGTCGACTTTTCTAGGTTAATCTTCGTTTTTATTTTAAAGTCTTCTGATATTCTGATATTAAAGAAAACTGAAGCTTGGCGATTCCTTTTTTCTTTTGAAATGAACCGATAAGTATCCTGATAACACAGGTAACAGTGTTTGATTGATGTTGTGATGATGTGAATGAAGGTGTGAACGTAGGCATAAGAGAGAGGGTATTGTGAATCAGGTCCTCGCAGGATTTCCTCGGGAAGAGACAGTCAGTTTTTAACTTGCCGATAACTTGCATGCTGAGCATCATAAGAGGAAAAAAAGAAATTTTTGAGCTTATAGAGCGAGCCTACTGCCGAAGAAATCCTTTCGAAGACATATGAAGAAGGTTATTATCTTCCTTTCGTCCCTGCCTTGCCACCTCTTTTCTTTGCTATACTACATCGATCACTTAAAAAGCATCTAAGATTCCCCTCGATTCAACGGGTTAGGTAATTGCCGATGTTCATCTGCTCTCACGAAGCGCTTTTTTTCTTAAACGTGCCAATAGCACGACTGTTTGTTTTTGTTTACGAAGTAGATGCATCAAATTTTGGAAAAACGTTTACGGAATTCACCGAGTAGACACAAGAGGGGACAAAAGATGGGATTGGCTAATGAAAGTGAGAAAAGGTTGGAGAATGTTGTGCGGATAAGAGAGTGTTTGCGTGGATAACGCAAGTTTTGACAAATAGCGCCTGGCTAAGAGCGAATCTAGGCTGAAGTGTAGGGTTTTTTTTTTTGAAGGAAAAGGTCGGCCGAAGTTAGTTGATATCGGCCGCTGGCCGAAAATTGCCGACCTATACAGCATATTTTTTCCTGTTGTGCGCTTCTTCCTGTCTCATATTCGTATTTCATGGTGTTTTTTTCAAGGTTGAGATGAGGAAGTTCCTCATATTCTCCACTCTTTGCTTTAGAGCGCTTTGTAATTGAATCTTGGAGCTATTTTTATTACAGATAGCTCTAATGGCGTGAAGTAGTGCCATCTGTGCATACTGGAATGAATCGAATGTGCTTCTTCATTTTCGAATTTAATTTTCCTTAAGTCCTCCTCGGCGGTTGCAAGGAACGAATTGCTACGACGGCCTTTTCTGATGTTTCCTTCGCATGGCTGCTACGTTCTGTAGTAATTCCGTTCCCAATTTTCATATGTTATTGATGTGAGAAGGAGAAGGGAGGGGAACATTTTGCAGTCATTTGTTCGCAGGAACGGTCACACAGTAATAGTAACGGTATATTATTTAGCAGTAGGCTGCAAAATGATGCCGAGGATGCGCTAATGAAGTTCTAAATACTGAATTTGACTCTTGGAATTCCGACGCAGATTTTTAAGCCGCAACGAAAAATTCATTTCGTTTTCAGCTGAGATGGGGCCAAAAATTCTGGAAAAGCGAGAAGAGGACGGCATTGCTGATTGCTATCGTATTCTGATCTGTGGACCCACGAGCTTCGTGGAATCTGCAAAGAGGTTTCTTTTTCATCCATTTTTACAGTTTTTCTTTGTCTGATTAGAGCGCTCAAAAGTTCCGAATATGTATTTCATAAAGTAGTCTTGTTTAATAAACGCTAACTGTATTCGCCATATGTGCTGGTTCATTTATTGTTTCAGTTTTTTAATTAGCAGATGGTTGACCTTAGATCCCTCCATAAAATATTTGCCATGACGTCCTAATTTTATCGAGGATTTGCAGTTGTATATATATATATATATATATATATATATATATATATATATATATATATATATATATATATATATATATATATATATATATATATATATATAGTGCATTCGCATCCTCTATTTTCACTCATTAAGTACTGTAAGGGAATGGTCGTACGCACATGCCAAATTTTCCTACTCGATTCGCTTTCGTTAGCTGAAAATTTTTGACTCACTTCACTTGCCAAAAGAAATGACAGAAGTGGAGTTCGAGATCTCATCGGATTTTGGCGTTGTCCCATTTCCTGGATGGTCATTTGATGTTTATCTCATCCGTAATACACAGTGGAAATCTATATATCTCACATTAGAGGCCGCTTCAGGCAGTGATGTAATTGTTTTCTGAAAAGGTGGTAAGAATTTCTTTTTTAATAAGAAAAAAAAATTTTCTGGAGATCGGCAGAAAAATTTTTATAGATCAACTTCCTGGTCACTTTTTGATGGTCATCAGATGAATGCACTTGCCATTTGACAATCTTTTATGAGCGAAAAGTCTCGCAGGGGTGAGGCTGTAGATATACGTCGGGAATTCACCTTCATTGAAAAAGAATTCATCCAAGTTGCCTACAGGTAGTTCAGGTGTTCCAAAAGAAAGGTTGCGGAGTTCGGCTTTTTAAAGGAAGGTTTGCAGGCCTCAAGTTTAGCGCTTTTTGTTTTTTTGCAGTTTGCTAGTTCGTTTTTCGCAAATGCCTATATGTGTATTAAAGTTGACGATGGAACGGCAGGAGGGAGGGGGTAGGATCTGAACGAGACGGGAGTGCAGTAGCGGTGTGCATTTTGGGAGAGGAATGAATACCCGAAGAAATGGACAAGTATGCTTGAGGGACGGACATAATATGCGCCTTTGCCTGTCGCTTGTTACACCGACGAGGTCCGTATATTTGCTGACTCGTGCAAACCTACGAATGAGCCATTTTTCTATGTTCGAGTAGAGTAAGTTGTGAGGGCAGAGTAAGTGAGGCAGCAGTAGAGTTCATAATAGTAGGGTAAGAGTAGAATTTGCAGAGGACTTTCATTTGCGTCGAATGCTTGTAAGTTTCTTGGATATTGATGGATTAATCTGGAATATGATGTATGAGGCGCACCCATGATGGATCTTTCGAATTTCGCGCTTCTGGTTTCAGTGCTTCTCGAGTTTCATTGACTTTGGGCCTGTTTCTTACTACTCCTCTCCTCCCGTTTTGGGATGAGGACCGGACATTTATGTGCTCGGTTAAATCCTAGCATATATGTCTGTGTGCAAAATATCTGTGCATAAATAATATATTTATATATCTCATCCCCTCAAATAGAGCCGTTCTGTCGAAACCTCACAAAAAACAGCCCGTTCCATCCCTCCACCTCCTCCTGCCCTCCCCTTTCCACTAGAATCGTGTTCTCTGTCGGCGAATTCTCAAAGCTTTCTTCGATGAGGACGAAGTCTTCCCTTTTTCTTTTATAATTCCTTACCATCGGGACATAACTGCAGCTAAATTGTGCATGGATATCCGGTCGCTACAGGTTGTGCCAAGTAAAATTCTCTCCTCCAGAAGTGTTCGTCTTTCGACATCTCATGACAAATTGGGGTTCTTCTGGAAGTAAGACGGCATCCTCGATTGCTAATAAAAGTGGAAAGTTATTCTGATCCGATGGAGACCAAGCTCACTGAAAGCTCACAGCATCGAACCGTCAAAGCAGTTGGCGAGGGCGGTTCCTTTGGATGTGCTGGACAACAAGCAAGTTTATTGGTTTGTTCATATTGCTAAAAATGTGCTTATTTGCAGGCTGGTAACGATCACCAGTCCAGAGTTGGAGTCGAGCGTTCATATTTTCTGAAGGCTGATCTTGTGGATCGATCATTGTGTGAGCAGTGACTCTGAATGCTCGCCCGTCTTTGCATCGTTTTATAGGCATTCTGTAGCCTCGAATAGGGTCGTTAATGTTTCCATGGGATAGGAGGGCGAGTTTACGTAGCTTCGCTCGAGTTTAACGTAAATTTCTTTGGAGGGGTGGGGTGGGGAGTGGGTGGCCTTGAAATATAAACATTAGGTGTTGGAAAATATAAGAGGTAGCCTTGAAAAGAGTATTATCAAGTCATTTTCCATTTGCTTATTTAAATGGGTCTTTAAGACCAACTGAGATGTTTTTTCCAAGTTTCTGGTCTAAGAGGGAACGTGTTTGTTTAGTGTTGGGCATGGGGGAGAGGGAGGGGGTTCACGGTTCACTAATGCTTTCGCTGTGAAACGCGTGCATGTTTTATGGGGCGCTAAATCTGGTACATGCTGCCATGACTATTTCTTTCTAACGTTAGAATTTGTTCGTCATGTGTAAGTTCTTGTTGAGAATCTCATTCTGTTGTGCAGGTGTGTTGAGTTTTATCGCAGTCGCGCTTTCTAGCATTATGCCCAAAAAGAGAACGGTGTTTTTGTTGTTGGTTGTTTATTTTGTTGTTTTTTTTTCTTCACAATCGGTGTTTCCGAATACGAAAAATTATGTTTCATATACTTTTTTTCTCTTGTTTTTCTCTCTGCGGATATTAAAATCCGAGCATACGTGTGGATCACGATTTTCTCTGCAAATTTTTCTGAGTTGTTTTGATTTGTTTTAGTTTTATTCCTCATTTCTTTTCTTCGTTTTGAGAGCAAAAATATGGTGGTGGACTGAGACGTTGTTGAAGATATTGAGTTCAAAAGTTTATGTGTTGGCATTTATGCCGCAATAAAGTTGTTAAAGGTTTTATTTCCGATCATATTGGCAAACCATCTGGCGCTAATCCATGCGTACAAAGCATTATCGGTTCATGAGTTTAATTACTGGCGTGAGTTTTACCAACAATTATACTGTCATTAGCATTGAAAACGTCCTTCGTTGGGTTTTTTTTCCAAGGGTTGTCATCGTTGTTGATGCGGTGGTACTGTGATTGTCGATTATTGGATGAGTTCGTCGCTTGCTGTTTCGGTGCAGCTATGTGGCACCTATCGTTTCCGTGCGGCCAAATTCAGCGCTCTACTTGACAACTGACAGCTGTAAAAATTGAAGGCGAGATGGATAATTCGACATTCAACCAAGACTAGATGGTGCGGTCTCATCTTTCGACCATCCTGAAGTAGTACCAATCGTATATTAGTCACGGTCATTATGTGGGATATGCCCCCATTCCGTCCATCAACTAGGGGAGGTTATAAATCCAGAGGCGTCTGGTATAAAGAAATTGGATAACTGCCAAATCAGGAGGCATAGAAATGAGCGTGGATTTGTTGCTATTTATTGTGGTGACGTAGTAATTGTACAGTTTGGGAGGCTTGCGTTTCCTGACAAGAGTGACAAGGTGGAAGACGGGGTGTGCATCCGTCATTGCAAAAAGTGGGCTTGAAGTTGCTAGTAATCTGTTGGTCTCATATGACGGTTCTTGTAGTTAGGTAATAATTAATTCTAATGAATAAATGCTCTGTCGCGAGTGATGGGTCACTCACGACAGGAACATGAGAAATCGACGACATCGTTCAAGAATTTTATACGAAACTGTATGGAGAAGAGACTGTTACACGGAAAAGCGATGAGCCGTTCTTACAGGTCATCGTCTTAGAAATAAGAAACATGATCCAGGGCATGAAAAAAGGGAAGGTGCCAAGTGTCGATGGATTAACCGGGGAAATGTTGAAAGTCGGGAAGGAATTATTAATAACACCGTTGAAAAGCCTGTTCAACAACATGGTCAAATGCCAACAAAACCCTGAAGACTTCGCCTTTTCAAAAACAATTTTGTTGCCAAAGAAAGGCAGTCCAGATGATAGCAGAAACTATCGCACCATACCACTCCTACCAACAATCTCAGTGTTTCTCGAAAGGTTTTATGCAAAAGACTGCAGCAACAAATCGAAAAAAAAAGCATGATGTCGAGCAGGCAGGCTTTGGGCCGGCAAGTCAACAATCGACCAAATCCACGTGCTTACTATGCTCATCGAGAAAACCAGAGAGTACAACTTACCATTTGCTTGCCGTTCGTAGATTGCGAAAAAGCCTTCGGTTTTGTTGAGCATGCCCCCTTATGGAAGTCTTTGGAAAGCGCTTCGGTATATCCTTCAATAATATCCATCGTTCAATAAATCCAACGTAGACAGATAACTACAATTTTCGCACATGAAAGCCAAATACGAGTACAGGTAAAGAGGGGAGTACGGTAGGGAGACCGCATATCCCCACCGCTGTTCGATGCAGCTTTATAGCTCGTGTTCAACGAGCTAGATTGGCAAGACAAGGGCGTGAACGCGGACGGGAAAGGACTTCCGCACTTGAGGTTCGCAGACGACATAGTCTTGATATCTCACAACTTCAACCAAATAAAGGAAATGCTAAGAGAACTCGAGGTGAGAAGTGCGGCAGTTGGTTTACCATTAACCACCCCCAAAATGAAGCTGATGAGCAACCGAGAGCTGAAGTCGACGATTGTCGTAAGAGGCAAGAGGAGTGAAAGCGTAAATGAATTTGCCTACTTCGGCAGATATGTGAAAATGAGCGGGGGGACGGAAGCTGATGTATGACATAGGATCAAACAAGGCCGGAAAGCATTTTTTAAAGAATAAAGACTTCTACCGTGAAAAAAAAAGCACCGATGAGTCTCAAGCGGAAACTCTTTGGAAAAAGCGTGATGCCAACAGTTCTGTACGGTTCTGAAACATGGATAACAACTAAGAAAGTTGCGCAAGCTACTGGCAGTGGCAGAGAGAAGATTGGAAAGAATCATGACAGAAATCAAACTGATGCAGAGGAAAGCCAACGAATGGGTGCGAGGTGTAACAAAAGTAAAGGATTGGTGACCGAGACCGGATTGAGGAAATTTAGATGGGCGGCGAAGATATCTGCACTGAGAAATGACGACTGGGTAAAAAGAATAACAAAATGGACACCACGGATTGGCAAAAGAACTAGAGATCGACCTGCAATAAGGTGGAGTGATTCTTTAAAAAAGACCACAGGAACCAACTGGATCAGAGAAGCATTGAATCGGGACAAGTGGAAGCGATATGAAGAGACATTTATTCGTAATGAATGCTCTGTTGATTGAAATAAATAAATAGACAAATAAATAAATAAGTGCAGGTGTGTACCTCAAGATCTCCGAATAATAGACCTAGGTTTTTTTTTTGCATCTACGGAGAATACAGATGGCTTCTTATTTGTGCACTAGTGATGTTATCACTAATTAGTAGCGGATGGTTTTCTTTGTGTCTATTACCAAAGGCTGAAGACTTCCTTTGTCAGCAGGTTCATAAGATCGTTGTTTTATGACAGTGTGTAATTGTTGAATGAGTATTCTTTTCAAAAGGCCGTCTTAGGTGATTGCGAGCGCACGCACTACGTAATATTTTCTCAGGTAGAGAGGCATATATTCACGTGCACCTGTTGCAATCTTCGACGTCAACCTCTTTGTTTCATCCGATTGTAGCGTTTTGTTCTTCGTCATTCTTTTGCTTTACCGATTTCTACTTAATCTTTGCTCGTGTTGAAGCTTTCATAGTTTAGTTCGATATGTAATTTTATTCTTTATTCATCGGGAAATTCAATCGCATAATTTAGGATCGGTTAATAAATTGCCCTAAATTGAAGGACGATGCCGACTGTTTCTGATGGAAAAATTTCTTCACGCAAAAAGGTTTCATTTTTGTTTTGTTTTGTTTTTTTACAATATTGATAATGATTACTAAATTAGTTGAATAAGTTTGTCTAGTGCTCTATAGTTTCATATACTGAATTATATCGGTGCTTTAGAGTTTGACTCATTTATGTATAGGTGCGTTTGTTTGTTTGTTTATTTGTTTAAACAAATGGGACTTCAGAAATGACGATTTCAATGCCCGTAATGCGAGCAGAAGATGAACACTGAAAGGTTCTAACTTATAAAACTTTCATATCAACATCCTTTTTTAACTATTCGTCGAATAATTCTGAAAATTGCATAAGTATTCTAAATTCTTTTACTGAGAAATTTCGATCTCGTAGCTAATTATTCGTAGTAGTGCAGAGGAATAGGTGAGTTTTTTATGAGGTAGAAGTTTTTTATTGATGGTATAATTGATCGGTATTTTTATAGATTGTCATAGGAGTTTGTGCGATGAAAAGGAAAGCAACTAGCAAACCGATGAGAGAAATAATGGCAAAAATTGTCGAATATTATGCGGTACGTACGTTTTTTTTATTGTATTATTTCTTAAAGTGTTTAATTGGGATTTGAGGGAAATTTTGGAGGTTTGTTTAATTTGATGGATTATATGAGCCATTGAAAGCATGGGATAACTCCGGTTTATAGAATATTTTCTGGATTTGAATGGAAGAATGTGACCAGGAAGAGGAACGAAGAATGTAGAACCCGACCAAACTGCACGGCCTTTGGGGTTGGAGTCGATTGGCTCCGTTATTGGCAAAAGCTGTTTTAAGTAATATTTCGGAACATAATCGTTCAGAGCATGTTAACGGTTTTTAAAATTGCATATTGTTTGGCAATATTGTTTTCAATCAGTACATTCCTTTCTCCTTTCAGACTAATCATATGTTTTCGTTATCAGGGACTTCAGGAAGGTGATCGACTAACTGATATTTATGGACCTAAAATCTGTTAATTTGTAGGAATTGCTTTATCTCGCACCTGTGGTAGTTGCATCGATCCGCGCAACTAATATTCAAAAACACGGAGGTGCTTTGATGGCAGTCTGTTAACCTCGATAATGTGTATAGTGGTGAATTATATTTTCAGGATTGGCTCGAGTATATCGTATTTCCGGAAGAGGTGATTCTAAACGAACCGGTAGAGAAGTGGCCGCTGTGTGATTGCCTTATCAGCTTTCACGCTACCGACTTCCCTTTGCATAAAGCGATCGAATACGAACGTCTGCGTAGACCGTACGTTATAAATGATCTTCATCGGCAGTATGATTTGGTTAGTTTTATTTAGCCGCAGAGAATTTTTTTAAAGGCAGTTTGTTGGGTATGATTGATGGCAATGGTAGAACTCATTCAAATTTGGATTGCCTTTTTTTGATTTCTCTACTATCCCCTTTCTTCTTCCTCCAAGGTTTATAATTATTTTTCATTTTTGGCTAATTTTGAAAAGAATATTTCCATTTTAATTGTTTTTTGGAGGAACGTCCGGTTGATTTTTAGGAAATTTCAAGGAAATTTTTTATTGTTTCTTTAAGTTATCATTGAATTTTTTGCACTCCTCTTTGGTGTAATAGTTAACGCTTGCCACTTCTCAATGTCTTTTCACTTTCATAAATCCTCCAAAGTTTTGAGGTTAATTTACTTATATAATAATTGGAAGGTACTGAGATCGAAAGCATATTAGCAAATGAAATAAATCCTAGCCAACACAATTCAAGTGAAGGTCGTAGTACATATCTTCGTTTGTAAGCGTGTTTTGCATCCTGCATTAGTGATCGCCATAGAAGAAAGATTTGTAGAGAAGGAAGGGAAGGGGGGAGGGAAGGAGGGGAAGATGAGATTTTTTGAATTAATAAAAGCGATTTATTTTTTGCAGCTTGATCGGAGGAAGGTTTTCCGAGCACTGGCTCGTGCTGGCATAGAGCATCCTCGACATGGGGTTCTTATACGCGATCAGAATGGCAAAGTTGGTGAGTTGCATACGTTTGCGCTTTTATTAGATATCAGATCTGAGGAGGGATGGGCAACAATGGCCATAACATTTGTCCACTTTAAATCATATAGAGTGATATTTGTATATATGTGTCAGTCCGTTGCATTTATAGTTTCTAAATCAGTGAACCGTGTTACTGTGGTATTATGATTCGATAACAGGTCAGAGATAAATCGGAAAGGAGAACAGGACCGAATCACAAACCGGCTTGCCGAAAAGTTTCCGGGAAGTGCGGAAAGAAAATGATGGATCGTCCGATCAGACAAAAAGCACTTGGGTTCTGAATCGTGCCAAAAATAGGAACTTTGGAAATTGCAGGTCTTTAAGAAGAACGTTATGCTCCAACTTATTTGTTAAAGGGTTTGTCGCATAAAGAGCTAAATGTGAAAGGGATTGAGTTACTACCAAGAAATATTTTACAGAAGGGGAATTAATTGAGCATAATGACCATATCGAAGTGAATGGAATGGTATTTAACAAGCCGTTCGTCGAGAAGCCACTCTCTGCAGAGGATCATAACGTCTATATTTACTATCCAAGTTCTGTTGGTGGTGGTTCACAACGGCTATTCAGAAAGGTAACCAACGTTTTTTATAGTCAATTATAGAAATATTAATGGGGAGTGTGTTAGCAAATTAGTTCACTGCTGTAGAGAGATGCCCGAAACTGATTTGTTTTAGTGTGGGTGGATTTTGAAGTGATGTTTATACGGGTAATAGAATGCTATAGTTATTATTATAACTGAATTACACTAATCTTTACGATTCGTCCGATTTCCTTTTTTTCTCTTCCGTAAATGGGGTTGTGTTTACCTCACTATGCGCCCTTACCTGTTTTGTTTAATCTTATTTCTTCTTATTTTTTTCGATGAAATATGCGATAATCGCTGTACATTTTGTAGTTGTTTAGAGAAGCAACTAATATCATTTATTGTAAACTGATTGATGTAGGTTCAGATTAACAATCGAAGCAGTTGGTATTCGCCTGTAAGTACAGTGCGTAGGGAAGGCTCTTTCATTTATGAGGACTTCATCCCGGCCGATGGAACCGATGTTAAGGTAATTTTTATACCTTTTTCTTCCTCCTATGGATAACGACTTGGGCGTGATTGACATAGAGTTTGAGTTGGGGGTCTTATTGCTTCAGGTCATTTAGCAAAAAAAAACTTGATGACATTGGAAATCCAGTAGTGATGTTGTTGCGTTGTTGATAGTTAAATCGATATCCGACTCATTCCATATAAAAGTAATTGGGGGTCGTATATGCAGTAAATTGAAGGCGTTCAAGAATTCAGGTCATTTCAATAAATCCGGGCCAACAAGTTCAAGTAATTCAGGTCATTGTATGGTATAGTAACCATTTTCGATGGTATACGCAACGTTGCTTTAAAGGTTTATGCGGTAGGACCATATTATGCGCATGCGGAAGCGAGGAAGGCGCCAGGTTTGGACGGAAAAGTGGAACGTGACTCACATGGCAAAGAAGTGCGATATCCGGTGATTCTGAGTAGTAAAGAAAAAACAATTGCACGAAAAGTGGTGATTGCGTTCGGGGTTCGTTACCTCTCTTTTTCTCCTATTGCACTGCTTTAATTTCAGCTTTGCATTGCATCGCAATTTGAGATAGTTTGAAGTTTTCCTGGCCACATAACCTGGCCAATGAGCTGAGTGACCTTAGAATATACCTCTTCCATCCAAGATTACCTTTACAGTTCAATCACACTAGATCTCTATGTTTGAATTTATTGCGCCTAATAAAACTGCCTAAATTGTCATTTCTCCATTTCTTCATTTTTCCATTTTAGTGATATAGATGATCTTGACCTAAATTTATGGACTGCCATGAAAGGAATCGAAAATTTGACTCTTTTTAAGTTGAAGCGTCCCACTTGAAACCTACAAGTTGAACATGTTTTTTGCTCGGGGTGTAGAGATTACCCACAGCAGTTTCCGGTTCTTCCGGTTTTTATTCCGGTTTTCTTATAATACAGATTTCCTGTTTTTATTATCTTCATATCTGTATCTGTGAGGTTGACGATGTCTTGTAACGTTGCCGATATGAACGATTGTGAACTTATTAGCTCTCGTCCTGTTTTTTATTTGAATGCTCATTTTTGGAAAAGTTTTGAGAGGTTGGCCATATACAGGCTAAAAGGAATCCGAGTGCTTTAAGTTTTTAGTTTTCTTGCTTCTCCGCGGTACATTCTTCAACAGCGCTCAATCCCCCCCCCCCCCCCGCCCTCCAGTATACGAGAATTTCATTTAGACGTATCGTTGATCGTAACTTTCAAGTAGGATTCTGACCGATCTTATATCTCTGAAGTTGGAAGATTTGTTTGAAGTAATATTTCAGCAAACGGTATGCGGCTTTGATCTTTTGCGAGCAAACGGCAGGTCATACGTTTGTGATGTGAATGGCTTCTCGTTCGTCAAGACGTCGACTAAGTACTATGAAGATACGGCGAAAATTTTGGGGAATACAATCCTGAGACGATTGGCGTCTAGCATGTCGATTCCTTGGCAAATACCCTATCAGGATGGTCGGTAGTTGATCGTTGTTTTTAAGTAAAGGTCAGGAAATGAAAACAGCTTGGATAATTCTGTGATACATGCGGGCACGGTTATGCTGTATCGTTTTAAGGGAGTGTTCTGTGAGTTGACGTGGCCATATCTGTCCGCAGATCGCACTCTTCCTCCTTCATCCACAACTCTTCACTCCAGCTTGGGTTCGGACATTGTCCGCTTGGATGTCTGAGCCTTTAAATTTCAGTGCTCGAATAGTTTTCAGTCTGACTAGCAATCAACACCTGCTTGCCTTCGAAAGTTATGCGTATCGTCTTCAGAGTATATTTGATTTATGCATCAGAATATATTGGCTTCAGGGTATATTCAAGCAGTGCATTCTGATACTGCGTTTAGTATTTTGCGGATACGGTTAGTTTTGGCCTTACCTAAGAGATGTTTGGTTAACTGCTGTAATCGCTTTTTTAAAAGTGGGACCAAGTAGAAATCAATTTATCGGCTCTTATTTCCTAAGAATATGATGTTGAAGCGACTAATAAAGAAAGTTTTACTTATCAAATTGTGCATTCTTTAGACGATCCGCCATTGGTTTCGACTCCGAGCGGGAAGATGATGGAGCTGCGCTGTGTGCTCGCTGTCATCCGCCATGGTGATCGAACACCGAAGCAGAAAATGAAGGTTGTTTATGAATTTAAATTGTTTCTGGGGAGTGTATTCCAATCGAAGTTACGTATTCGAAAAGAACAATGCACGCTTGGTCTCTAGAGAGGGACATATCAGGTATATGAATCAAATATTCTAGCCGAAATTCTGGCCGACTAAAGCGGTATTTTAGGCACTTTTCGTTAGAAATGTTTGGAGCATTGTTTGGCATACCCTAATTTTTAATGTGTTTGAAACGGCCTAGAAAGAATAAAAAGTTTTGAGCGTTTATTAAAATGAGCGAAATCAGCTATTTGTATCGAATGCTTGATGGATCCTTATATTTTCTTTAAGACTTTCATAGAAGTTCGTCTTCGGTTGCATCTTTTTGTGTTGAAAATTCTCTTGGCGGAAGGTTTTTTTTCGAGCAAATTGTATCAGAGGGGTTAGCGATGACATTCTTTATGTTATTGTGCTTGTTTTTATTAATGCTGAGCTCTGTTTACTCGTCTGTCAATAATTTTATGTATTTATTCTAATGTCTTTAAAGGAAATGATTGCGACGCAAAGCGGAATACTGAAGTACATGTCGCCATCGACTATGATAAAGTGGAGAGAAAAGGGGGGGGGGGGGGAGGCGGAGCAGTAGAGATAAAAGTGAACGTATGACTATAGCCACACAATTCCCTATTGGATCTTCTCCTCTCTAGTGCATGCGAGCCTGCTTCGTAACGACATTTATAAGCAACGTTGCAGGTGGTGGTAACCGACAAGCGCTTCTTTGACTTATTCCGTAAGTACGATGGTTTTAAGAAGAATGAGATCAAAATGAAACGTCCCACACAATTGATGGAAGTGCTCGAGCTGGCGCGCGAAATTCTTCATGAACAGCAAGTGAGTATTCCTTGTTCCTTGTTTGCATATTGTGCGTTGGTTGAAAGGAGGATCTCTAATATTGTATATGTCTTTGGAGGGTTTTCCTATTCTTTAGCGGTGAGAATGAAGTGTTAGCTGCACTTGAAGATAGTGGGAAGGGGAAGAGAGGGGCTATTTGCGTTTATTGGATCGTTGCTGCTGCAGAATGCACTGCAATGTATATGGTACAATCTGGATTGTGCAGAATGCGCAACATGCAAATCATACTTAGTAGTTTTGTTTCGATGGCAATGACAGCCTGGCAGCTCAGACATCAAAAACTGATGCCGAGTCAGATGTCCTTTACTTAACAATCAAGCACTTAATCTTTCGGCTGCACGATGATATTTGTTGCACTAAATAGAAGGTATGTGCTTTTGCATTTGACACTGATTATTTCAGCTGTCATTAAAAAGAAACGTTTCCACTCTTGTCACTTTTTAAAATTTTTTTGCGATTTCTATATTTTTAAAATCATAGATCGGTTTATAATAAATGCGACGAAGATAGGATTGCCAACAAATTTCAGCTTGATTCGTATAGATCGAGTTCGATGTGCTGAATTTTTTCAAGAATTTTGTTTAGAACCATTACATCTGGCTCAATGCTCGTAATAAGAACGCTAAAGTAAAGTGAATTTTTTTCCACTAAGCGAGAATTTTTCTTCGGTAAGTAAAGTAAAAATGATAAAACCTTTTTTAAAATTGTTTATTTTAATGAAATTTTTCATTTTTGATCTCTTATCATTCCAGATTGTCGTTGAGGCGGATATAGTAAGGAATTTTTTCGTCCACTGTTTGCTCTTGTTAAGTTTTGCAAGCTTACTTGTATAGTTTTACCTTTATCGGACTGCTTTCCCTTAAGTGGAATAGGTTGAAGGAAGTAGTGCTATGTGAAAGGATGATTTTTTAGTCGTAAGTGCGGATCACGGATAGCCTCCTTCTGATATGCTTCCTACTAGAGATAGAAAATTTGTTCTTCGGATGAACTCTTTTTTTAAATGAAACACTGCCGATGCATTGAAGATGCGTCGAGACGAGTTATCGAAAGTTGTGCAGTCTTGCGATGAGAACTCAGCGAGCATGCGCCGTATGGAATCTGAATTGGAACGATGTGAGGAAGACATCAAGAAATGGGATCAGATGCGGACCGTCCTCGAAATGTATGCCATATTTCGCTATTGTTTCTTCACAAGGCATCCTCATTATCATCATTTTGTTTAGTTTAATTCAGTTGTTCCTTACAATGAATTTCAGGTATGATGGATTTTTCTCATTCCATAGAGGAGGGGAAGTTGAGGGTTGGAATTTGTTAACGAAGATCGCCGAGTCCAACACCTGTAATTGACAAATAAGGTATATCGAATGTGACCTGTCGTATTTTCGTTTGTTGATGAAACAGTCGTCGAGGAAGTTTCACCTCACCTTATAAGGTGGTTCAGGATTATCGATGAGTCGTTGCTTGCTTGCGTGTTGTGCTTATGTGTAGTAGTGGTTGTGTTCGTAACACCAGCCTAACTGTATAATATTGTGGCGTTTAGTGTTTTGCTAGTTCAAGCTTCTATAATGGCTGACGGGAAATAACCTTGCCCACTTCATTGACTAACTGCTACCAAATCCTATTTACTTATAGCTTTTAAAGGTCGCTTTGCCTCGTTTGTATTCGTATGGCATTTCTTATCTCGCTCAAAGTTCTATGCTTTATGGTGGCTTAGTCCTTAATTCGTCTCGTTGTTGTTATCCTGTTTTTATACTTGAGCATTTTGGACAGGTAGCCTAGTTTTTTTTATTCCACATCCTATCGTATAGATGGGATCGTAGTTATGAGTCAAGCATGGGACATATTTTGTTTTCCAATGTGTAAAAAGATGCTTAATCTGTATTTTATATTTTACTCGTTAGTAACATATTGAATGATATTTTACTCATCAGGATTTATGTTTTCAAAATTCAGAGGGGTATCACCGAAGGCGGGCTTGTTGCCTGAATTTTTTAAACAGGGATAAGGAGGTTGTATATTCAAGAACGAAAGTTTTCAATCGTCCCGAAAGGTATGATATACATGTGCAAGGTGCTTATATTTTCTAGCAGGTAACAGGTGTGTCATGCTATATTGAAGTACATTATGCCATTTGCATGATGGAATATATAATCGGAAGGGGAATGTGATTGCTCACTCAGGTCGTCAATGAAGTATCTGTGAGGTCTGCATGAATGTTTAGTTATAGCTTGTGCGCTAAACGGTGATATAGAAGCCGTTATGAGATACTTTTGCTGATGCATGTGCATATTCCAGTAGGTTCTAATGCACGAATTGATCACTATCGAAATTTGAACGATTCATTGATCGTTCCCTCTCTGTTTGCTTTGTTTCTTGTGTTTATTTATTTATCTAATTGTTTATATTTTTTTGTTTTTTTTTGCATGAATTTTACGAAGGAACGGGTAGCCAGCCTTATGTTAATCTTAAATGGCGTTGAAGCAATTAATGTTTGCAGCAATTTGTGCTTGAAAGTATTGTTGTTGATGAGTTGTTCAATTTTTGTTTTTTCCACACTAATAAATTTTTTAATCGTTTGGTTGTTTTTTTTTTTTTTAGATTGATCCCTGAAATATTGTTAATGCTCAATTGGTAATTGCAACCTTTTGATAAATTCTCATCTAATTATCCGACTTGTTTTCGCTTCCTCTTCAATAGCAATTTTCTTAACTTTTTCTTACGTCAATCAGCTATTTACTCTTTCTTTTCCTATGATTTTCAATCTACATAAAATTAATAATTTTAAGTTCTATTATTGTTTTGAATTTTAATGATTTTTCAACGGAAGATACGTGGATTTTTATAGATTTCAAGTTTTGAAATACCAGTAAAGATTGCGATAATTTTCCCTTATTTGTGATAATAGAAAAAAAATTTTTATTTTTTCTTCAGTATCATCCAATATCATAGCGTTGCTATTTTTTGGAGATATAATTTGATGTGGTGCTTATATGAATATGGGATTAGCGAAATTTTCGGGGCAATATGAGAGACTTTCATAGTGAATAATCGGGGAAGTGATATCAACAAGTGCAAAGAAAAAAAAATCCACTTGAGCATTTGACAAAGTTTCCTAACCCTGAATGCATATTTTACTTGTTCGTTTTCTTTGAGGGGGTTTTTTTTCGAATTCTTATACACCATATAATCCGGATGCATGAATCTCCTAAGCGGCCGACTGTATTGCTGTCGATTTTTGTAGTAATTTATGAAGTTTTAGCTGATATATTTTCTTCTTTTAGGATAGGTTGGTTGTTGAGTCGATGCTATTTGGGGCTCACAGTTAATATCACTTAGTGGGTGGTGCGAGGAAGGGGGCTGAATTATTCTCTTAGCATTCATAAAGCTCTATGTGCGGGGAAAAAAAGGAAATAAACATACGGAGTGCCTCTGGTAGTTATGGTGGGGCATTGGTTAATTGTTGTTCCACCAAAGTTTCAAAAGTCCGGGCGATACCGTCATCAAATCATCGTTTCAGCACTTAATTCTTTCGGGTTTTATTTCCTTTTAATTTACATCCATAAAAACGTCCCATAACGAAAACTGAAACCATTGATGAATTGGAACTGAGTAGGTCATTGGTACAGCACAAAGATGTTTTAAAAATTCATTTACTTAAGTTTATGAAACAATCATTCACTATTTGTTTATTCGAAATGTAGTCGCTTTGCCAGCCAGAAAAAAATTCCTAAGGTAGAGGGATTGAAAGAGGTGCTTGCATACCTCTAAAAAAGGAGGAATGGAGGGAATTTAGCGCAAAAGGCAATGAAGTTTCCGCTTTTAAATGTTCCCGGCGGCTGGAAAATTGACCCAGATAGCATTCCATTGTATACGAGTTCCAGAAGGTCCACCTGCGAATGGTCGCGGGATTATGCTCTCTAATTTCTAAGAACGGGACGCTTACATGCAAGCTTGAAGCCGTCTCGTCTTCGAGGTGACAAGGGAGTTGGTTATTTAACCATCACTTGGTGTACATTCTCTGTTGTATTTGTCCCGTCTTCTGAATTATTACAAGGCGGTGTACTAATTTTATTTTCTCTTCAGGTATGGGCATTTTTCGGGTATAAACCGTAAGGTGCAGCTGAAATATCTGAAACCACGTGAAGTGAAAGGTTGTTCATCAGATAGCGAGGAGCAACATCAGTCACCCGCATTAATGCTGATTTTGAAATGGGGCGGCGAGCTCACCACAGCAGGTTCTTTCAATTACAAGTTTTTTTTTCTTCACTTATATTCTATCATAAAGTATTTGAACATTTGAAATACTCATGCACAGTTTCTTCTATGTATATAGATGTGTCGCAGATAAGTACCGGAAGATTAAAACTGTATTTTTTTTTTTTTTTTTGAATGTAAAACATCATGTAGTTATAAATTCTCTGGTATATTCTTTTCTTATCATATTTGAGTTGTTATTGATATTGTCAAGTGGTACATCAAGCATTAAATAGCAAATTAAAATATTTCGATGATATAATCGAAAAGGTTGTATAACCTCCATTCCTTCTTTTAAAAAAATGCAACCGCTTACTTTAAAAAAATTCAACTCTATATTAGAGGTGTTTGGAGAATAAAAGAAATGAGTGAGCCAATTGCAGTGATCTGATCATAGGGATTTGTCTTAGTTGAATGGAAGCAAGTTTATCGTGTATTGAATCATATGCTGTTAGCGAATATTTTGTTATTTTAGGCAATCTTCAAGCGGAAGCTTTAGGCAAGCTGTTTAGAACACTCTATCCGGGAATTCGGCGAACTGATGGCAAGAGCTCACCTGAAGATACGCAAGGTGTTTTGATTTGCTATATCGGTGTTGTTCTAATCTCTCTACTGATAACCATTCTGATGGAATTAGTTCGTTGCTTGTTAGTGTTAAAGCTGGTCAGGTGTGATTAAGGTAAAACTACCCGAGACTGTTGCGTTTCCTTGGGTCCGTTAGTTTTGGATATTGTGGATGTGCACCTTCGCGACAATAATAGCGCTAGGTATTTTGCTTGGTGTTAGCATTTACGCAGTATTGAGGATGCTCATTTATTGTTGATTTATTACTGCACGATTACTTGGAAATCAAAATCGCTTCTGAATTAGGGGATTTTTTCGTTTTATTCTTTTTTTCTTTAATTCGTTAAAAATTCACGAAAGCAGTGTTTCGAAATTTGGCTTCTCTCCAAATTTTTTTCTTATATTTCGTGCAAATAAAATAAGTTTTTTTATTTTAAAGGATTGGGCTTTCTTCGCCTACACAGCACGTATCGTCACGATCTAAAAATCTACGCTTCTGATGAGGGTCGCGTGCAAATGACCGCTGCTGCTTTCGCGAAGGTCAGCATTTTTGCAATTTTTTGCTTGCTTAATTTTCATGCTGGAAAAAAGCCCTTACTGTCTTCTTCTCAAAAAAAGCAATGAAATTTCAAAAAATTATAAGTTTACAAATAGAGAATATCTTAGATCTTTTTTTGTTCCCCTGCTTATGTTTAAAAGTTGGCTTCATTTTGATAACTATAAGGCGTGATGTGTTCTTAATGACTGAAGCTGTTTTAGGGCTTGCTAGCATTGGAAGGCGAGTTAACGCCAATTCTTATGCAAATGGTGAAATCGGCAAACACGGACGGTCTACTTGACGATGATTGTAACGCTCGTGATTTTCAGACCGAACTTAAGTCATATTTGCATTCCGCACTTCAGGTGATTCTTTAAATAGTTCGAGGAAGGTGTACGTGTGTTGAAAGTGTAGAGCTTTATTTATAGCCTAACTTTGTGGTACTCGGTTAAATTGAAAGCTATTAATGGGATGTTTTAGTAGAGGACCTACTAATATACAGATGCTTTAGATTTTTTAAGGCATATTTTCTCTTGTTTGCCTCACTTTTGCTTGATTTCACTTTAGATGTCATTGGAAACCTAATGAGCACAACATTTATGGTCTAAGTAAGTGTAAAATATTGCGAACCAGGCACAGAACTTCACCAAATGGGCCCTATGAAAGTTTTACTAATCGTTACAAAGAAGAGAGAGGGAATAAGAACGAGTTGTTAAAAGAAGCAATCTGATTTGGTTTCTCGTGTATCACATACAGGTGACTAGAAAGGTGGTACTTGCTCAAATGAGGTTGTAGTACTTCCGATCCATCTGAGTATCAATAAAATTGCACGCTCAGCTACTGAAAGTTAAGAGAAATGATTTAAAAAAAGAACTTAAGCTGAGATTTGATCAGCTGTATTGGTTTTTTTTTCCGGTAGCGGCTGCTGAACACGAATTTGAAACAGCAGTTTCTCAGATGTTGTGATGGAAGTGTTAATTATGGTCGAAGTTTTCTTTTCGAAAAGGATGACATTTTTTTAAAATATAGGTGGACAGAGAATGGACATCAGAAGATTACGAAAATTTAAATCCATCTGGAATTCGTGCGATAACGAATGCAATGGAGTTTATCAAAAATCCGAGGCAAATGTGCGAAGAAATCGCCAGCTATGTTCAACGAATGGTCGATGTTATTAATTGGCACAAAATCAATCGACCAAGTATGTCTCGTTTCATAGTTGTTCTTGTATAGGGCATTACTTGTTGAAGGCTATCGGAAGCTGATAGAAGGCCTCGATTAAGAGCAGGTATATTGTTGCATCATTCGGCAGAAGAGTTTAGCAGTCAGTGACGAAAGGTGAAATGGAGAACGGAAACCGAAAAGCCGAATTTTTGTAGAATCGCAGTTAAGATTTCCACTATTTGTCTTTTGCGACTTCTGCAATCTCTTGTTGACGTCTGATTTTGTCGACCACAATGGATCTCATCGAGCAGGCTAGTTTGAATACTATATGACACGATGGGATGGAATATTCGCTAGGAAGAGATAATAATTCTCCCTTGCTTGTTTGGTGAGTTTTCTTGAAAGTGATAAAATTCTGGATACTAGGAAGGTATGCAGCGATTCTAGTTATGAGTAAAAAGGAAAACTGTAGTCTTTTTGCGCCTCTCTGGGTAGACAAAGCATAATGCGTAGCGCCTTTTTTCATCAATTTCCAAATTTAATCCAACTTAACAAGCGTTCTTCCTCTATTCCAGTCATCCACATTTATTTCTTATCCCAATAATGCTTAAGTTTTATTTGATGAGTCTACTTGTTGGAATTTTTTAAGATCGTTCCTTATATTTAAACGAGACATGGGATCTGGCAGAGCGGCGATGGGGTAAGGAGTTGAGTGAATTTCGTCGAGTAAACAAATCGGGCGATGTGGAATTCGATATTTCGAAGATTCCTGATATTTATGATAATATCAAATACGATATGGAGCACAATCCCGATTTATGTGTCGACAATGAAGGTGAATTCGAGCGGATGTACTTATGCGTCAAGAATATGGCCGATATTGTTGTTCCTCAGGTAAGTATTTGTGGAATTGATTCTTAGTTTACAACCTTTTGATTGTCGTATGAATTGATGGCATCGGGGAATATGCATTAGGTTCATGCGCGCGAATCGGCAAAACTCCGTTTTTTAGTGGCATAGCGGCCCATGCAGAATATTGGGCAGTTTTCATGGCAAATCTTGACGCCGCAATTTGTCTGCAGGAATTGTCTGGATTCTGTTGGTTGTCCAGGACAAGTATGAGTAGACCGGAGTTCAGAATTCGCTGTTTTCAAAGACTAAAAAAATCTTGTGAGAGACATTTTGATTTTAATTGAATAATGTTAGGCGCACTAAATACTGTTGTGTTGTGGATTTTGAACGAACTCCACGCATCGCTTTATGAGGAAGTGTGCGTCGGAATCTGACATAGCAGCTGTCTTAATGGGAAAGCTTTTTTCGGGTTGGGCAGTTTTGTCCAGAATACACCGTTAGGTTTCTATAATCTTGAAAGCAATCCAGCACCATTGTTTTCGAACGAAATTCACATATTTCACGCATCATAATATACAAATATGGAGGTGCAATGTGCCGCTTGAATGCGCAATGCGGCGGCGTGAATGGTTTAATTTAGCGTTGAGCAACAACGAAGGGGTTGTAGGTACGACGCCATATTTTTTTTTTTCAGCAGGCAACAACAAATAAACCACACCTCTCCTAGATAAGAATCAAAGTATGATATCCGGCGCCATCTCACTGCGTATTTTCGGTCATGTCTTGTGCTGCCATTGCCATATGCATTAGCGTTTGAGGCATACCTGATTCGTTGAGGAACGGTGGTGCCGAACTGTCTTTGAGGTATTAGCGGCCTGAAAGCCTATTTCTGAGGTCATTAAGACATTTCGATTGATGAACAGAACAATCATTTCTTAATTTTCAATGAAAATCTCCAGTATGGTTTTCCTATGCAGCAGTCATAATCTAGTTATGGTTCGTCGGTTTTGATCTCATAGTATTTTTGTTGTTGATGAGTTGGAGGAACTTATTATAGACAGATCTCACTACAGGTTTAATTCTTTCGCAAATCCCTTAGAAGTTCAGTTTAATTTCCTTTTTTTTTTACTTCTACCTCTAATCCGATCAATAGTATCAAGGCATCCGATCAATCAAGGCACCCGATCAATATTTATGTTTCACATTTCTGAAATGTTTTTTTTTTGTTTTAAGGAGTACGGTATTAGTGAGAGTAGTAAAATTAGTGTTGCACAACGAGTATGTACACCACTACTAAAGAAGATTCGAAGCGATCTCCACCGGTGTATTGAGAGTTCCGATGAGGATGAAAGTCAAACACGATTAGATCCGAGGTAATGTTTAGAGTTTAATATCGAGTTTCGTTTTTAATTATCAGTAGAGCTCATGCCTTATCCATTGTTTTTTTGCCATTTTCTCCAAAGTTTGATTCCATTTACCTTGAGCTTTTTTTTTGGTGAAAACTGGGAGATTTATGCAGCCGTTAGCAACAGTTGCAAGAGTATCCCATAGCAAATATGCTTAATAAACAGGTTTATGCTTTGAGTTAGTAAGCATCAAGTAGGCTTTTTTAACGTTGCATTATGGCCTTAAAGTTGAATGAATGTACCGATCGTGAACTAAGAAGGTGCTATGTCTGATGCTTGAGGATATATACGTGTTGATTTGATGATCGACAGAACCACTGATATAAATTTTTCGTAGGGTAGTCGATTTTTGAGAGCGTTAGGCCATATGAAGCTCAGGTGAGGGGGAGGCTTTCGTCATGTTCAGGTAAACACATTTCGTGGATGAAGAATATAAATATGAATACAAGTAGTAATTATGATATAATGCAACAAAATGTAATGTGATTTTAAAGAATTGGTCACTGTTGCCCAGCACCTTGATCCCTTCGAGAAACTGGAGCAGTACCAGACATTGCACATCACTTTAAAGCAAACGAGACGCGGTATAAAGATATTGTCTTTAGTTAATATTTTATAAAGGTGTTGTTTTTGAGTTAAGTTAGGTTGCGTTGATGTATATCCGTTTCACGTCTTTCAGCAAGGTGTATATCGTTATAGGGCATCTCAAGGTATTGCGACACCTTTACGGCATGTAAGAACACGTTTATATTTCACAAGTGAATCACATATTCATACACTCATGAATCTTATTCGCTATGGAGGAGTTTGCTCTGTAAGTTGGCTTTCATTTCTCATCCATATCAAACGTTTGGATAATGAAGACGATAGGAACGGGTAGGCGATGAAGGCATTAATAGCTGGGCCCTGCTTCACTTCCGGTTTTTGGTTCAGTTTAAGGCAACTGACAGGCATTTTTTAAATGGTCATTAACTTAGGTGCGCGTAGAATTGTACCATATGCAATACACCATGGCGGCAGCATGCGAAGAGATTTTTTGTTTATCACTTACATTTCCATTCTTGGAGTCGCCATAAAAGTATCCCGTTCTAAACTTGAACTTTTGAGGCAAAAAGAGCCTTCAAATTAAAAAAAAAGCATCATTTACTTATTGTTTCAGTGATGCATATATTTATGGGCTTACGAGGGCTAAAGGGCTATATATATATATATATATATATATATATATATATATATATATATATATATATATATATATATATATATATATATATGAAAGTGCTAAAGCATACTCCATATATATATAGCATGTATAATGTGCCAGGGCATATTTCAGTGTATATTTCAGGTCTTACAAGAAAAAGTCTAAGAGCAGATGCCTTGCAGATGAGCTTTGAAGCTATGGGACTTCTTTGTTCATTAATGCATTGCTCAGTGTGTTCAGCGCTTTGACAGACCTCGGAATTTTAAGGACCATGTCCTTTCACCAAAAGAAGAGCATAGCCCCGAAGAGATGGGGAAAACCCTCTTCAGGTCACTTGTCATTATCGCTTCCGACGCCTTGAATAGAATGTTGTAAAGTGCCCCACACTTTCTCTTTTCGTCGTTCAGTCCCTTTTCATCCATTGACTAGGTTTTTGTTCAGGAGTATAATTGCTGTGCATGATACGCACTCTTTTGGATTGGTGACCGGGCTTGTTCCTCTGTGTTTAACGTTATTTTTCAACCGTGTTCAGGTGGACGATAAGAAGTGGCAACGGGCAATGCATTTTCTTTCTGGAGTGACCGAATTCAATTACATGACACAAGTGGTGCTCATGGTCTATGAGGACAGTCGTGCCGACAGTGAAAAACAGGGCACCGATCGCTTCCACATTGAGTTGCTCTTTTCGCCGGGGTTGTATCCATGTTTTCAGTCAGAAAAGGAACGCATTTACGAAACACGGTTTCCAAAGTATGTTGTTTATTCGCTCGTTTAATTCCACATCTCTTATGAAGCTATTAAAATGGTTTTAAGATATGAATAGATGTATTTGTTCCCAGGAATGAAATGTGTTGAGAAGAATTCACTAAATCACCTTTATTGCTAATGGAGCAGGTTGCTTTATTTAAAAATTGACTGCCGCCTTATTATATTTTACAAATAATTTGGTCTTTCTGCAAAGTGGTGCACATATTATTGTCGTTTAAGGTACAGAAAGGGACGTGGACCACCTAGAAAATGCATTCCGGAGAATTTTTATGAAAAAAGCTTTCGTGTGAATATGAAACGATGTTTCAGCTCGAATGGAAAACCAGGTCCTTCTGTCACGAAGCTTCCATCCCGAGTGCAGTGCAACGGCTCGAATACCTCACTCTCTTCGATGGGTACAGTTAGCGGCGACAAGGTTACTACTTGTTTACATGACGCATTTCTTGTTGCATTTTTTTTCGTAGTGCTTGTATTTTGTTGTTTGAATGAGTTCAGCTAAGTTTATAGGAAAAGATGACAAAAGTTAGCTACGACGTTATAAAAGGTGTGTAAGGCCAGATGTTAGTTGAGGCTCTGGTATAACTGCTATGGAAATTGATGACGTTCAAATGGTAAAGGAGTGGCGAGAGGGGGAGGGGTTGAGAAGGAGGAAACCCTTTTAAACACAAGTTTTTCCGAAGTAGCGTTGTAAAGAATAACAGCAAATTTGCAAACTGAAGGAAGCAATGTTACGGCTGACCTGACTTTGATATCTTTATCAGTGCACCAGACGCATTTAGAAGTAATCGAATGGGGCAATCATCTTAACAGTTTTTTGGTTTCTATTAACGACGCTGGCATATGGCAGTATGCTTTTCTTTTCTCATATCTGGATCGGTTCCAGCCAGATAATTGTTGAAGTTGCTTAAAGCAAATATTAAAGTTTTAATTTAGGTAATGGGTGATTCATCACCTATAACGCGTTCAATTCCGGGAGATGATGTTGATAGTTTTGGATCGCCATCAACGAATAGTATCAACGAGTATACAGTGGGCAAGAATTCAGTGCAAGCGGTGACATTAACGAAGAAATGTCTCGAATTGAATGACTCAGAAGACGATCTCAATGACGAGAGTGTCAATTTAGTAGTGCTCGATGAAGTCACCAACAACCAATATAGTGAGATTCTTTTTATGCATTTTGTTATTTCTTATTCAGATGAAGGAGAGAAGAGGTTTACTGAAGGTTTCTCCTTGGTTGCAGTCATGCCTAAATGGGGTGAAATGAGGCTTGCTGATGGTTTTCTTCCAGCTGCAACCATTGAAAGTAGCCATCAGGTTTATGCTTCCCTACATCACAGTCTTTGTGTGTTAAGGTCGTTGTGAATTGAATGAGTAGACCGCACCACTGATCAGTGGATCTTGGACTAGCAGCTAAGCAAGCATAAGGCCTATTGGTTAAAAAGGGTCCATCCAAAAGAAAACAGCAAGATATGTCGGTTTCGTTTCTTTGAAGTTCAGTAGGAATTCACTTTGCAACAGTTAACATATTCAAATCGCAGTCCATTGAAATTGTTTTTATTTGTTGATTCTTTTTGCTTCTCTAGATGAAACGATATGTTCAGCAAGTGACGAGCTTGCACGACACAGTCCGACTGGTGTTTCACATGCTTCAAGACGACGGCACGCGACCAGTGGTGAGACGATTGCTGTAGATGTTGGAGCACCTGAATGTATCGGATGTGATAGCTGTTCGTCTATGTGTGACGCTAGCGAACCCGCTCCTACGCACCTCTCGATCGCAGATACAAGGTAAAAGCGAATTGACACAATTCGTATACGAAACAGTTGTTTGTAATTCTGTCTTTTTGATGGGAACTGAGCCGAAATTGCCTCCCCCTTCCATCTCCTCCCCTTTCGTCGTTCTAAAATTCAATTGCACTTGAGGTACTGTTATTTTTTTTGATTGCAGGCATGTGGGTTTAATGAAATCGGTAAGTGATATATCGTGCGAGAAAACGGCACAAGAGGTGCGATGGGCATTAGCAGCCGAAGATTCAACCGATGCGGACGAAGAAGAAAGTAATGAAGTTACAATCCGATCCGGAGTATCCCCAACAACTTGTGAGTTTTTCCGATTCTCCGCTAAATACTAGGAAGTAGTTTCACTTTTTTGTTGAGGAATATTGTACAATATCGCCAACTACGTAGAGCGAACTTGTACAGGTGAAAAATAATTCGGTATTGTGTGCAGCCGCATTTAAAGTGATTTAGCCGCGTTGTGAGGTTCAGTCAGAGATGGTTTGCGCCTAATAAACTTGGCAAGGTTGGAGAATTGGTATTGAGTTGAGTTGTGAACACACCCTATGGAACGCTGATTCTCGTTATTTGAATTTACATTTCATTCTCTTGTTATTATTACGGCGATTAAAATTATTGCACTAGGTACTTTCAATGTGTACCTTCCCGGTCATTCTTTTTAACGGCTTTCATTGATCAAGGTGTACCATTTTTCTACCATTATTTTTTTGATAAATATTGCTGGTTTTGAGAAACGCTAAGAATGGGGTTTGCCGTTTCTAATTATGGAAACCATCGCCCTTATTTTAAAATTTGAATGGTCACTTTCGACTTTGGCTGGTTCCCAACCGATAATGAGTTGGCAATCAATCAAAATCTGAAAAGAAACTACGCATCTTTCGATTGAGGGTAATAACTTTTCATAGTCTGTACACGTATATATATACTATACAGAAGATCACTAATGAAAAATTGGCTTGTGGACACTCTAACTTTCTTCGAGCATGAAATTTTTTGGAAATTTTTTTTCATTACATAGCATGGCCCCGTGCCTAGACAAAGTTTGCAAAGTTTGTTGCTGGACAAAACCCGGGGACGGGAACCTGGAAAATTTTCAAATTAATTTTAATATATTAGAGAAGATTACTAATTTTTGAGGGCTTTCGTCAACGTTATCTCAACTCCGACTAAACAGCGCGTACGGCTTTTCGTCCCAGTGATCGGGGGGGGGGGGGGGCTAACCACTGTATACTTTTTGATGTCGATAGGTGTAGCATAAATGGGTGAAAAGTTTGTATATATGCTATTATTCATGATTAAACGCTACTTCAAGCGCCGTTATAGTGTTTCGTTATAGCACCTCTATGCTATTAGTTTATCACGTGTAGCGTCGAGAGAGGGATTGTGTATGTTTTCCCATATACGTGACGTGTGTGTTGTGATCTCCACAACAACGACTGTACGTGGACGAAAGCAGGGGGTGATGGGGGGGGGGCGGCAACCTCCCTTGAGCGGGTTACAAGGGGGAGGAGCCCCCCTCCCCACCTTGTGCCTGGCACAAGTACTGAAATAAAAGGCATAGAGGCAGCAGAGGTTCGTTTGCTCACTTCTACCCATGTTCCTCTAAGCTTCGTGTCCTCCTCTCTTTCTCTCTTTCTTCGAGTACTGTCATCGTCGTTGTGTACAAACTTTTAGAGGTGCTGATTAATAGCTGGGGGTGTCTCCAGTATCACAGGTGCGTATACAAGAGAGGTTTGCATCGTCACGTTTTAGTTCTCTGTGTGTCTAGTGTTTAAAGTGTTGTGCATATAGCTTAGATCTCCCAGCGAGTGTACATGAGGGTGTATATCGATCAACCAATGTGATCAACATAGCACGTATATGCGTTGTCCACAGTGTGTGTGCGTGTACAGTGTCTGTGCGTATGCACACTGTGTGCGTGTGCACAGTGCGTGCGTGTGCACATTCTGTGTGTTCGTGTGCACATTGTATGTGTGCGTGTGCACAGTGTCTGCGTGCGTATGCACACAGTGTGTGTGCGCGCGTGTGCACACTGTGTGTGCGTGTACTGTGTGCGTGCGTATGCACAGTGTGTATGTGCGCGTGCAGTGTGTCTGTGAATGTGTGCGTATGCGCGTTGTGGTGTACGTATGCACAGTGTCTGCGTGCGTGTGCACACAGTGTGTGGGTGTGCACATTGTGTGTGTGCGTATACACTGTGTTCGTGCGTGTGCACATTGTGTGTGTGCGAGTGTGCGTGCACACAGTGTGTGTGTGCACATTGTGCGTGTACGTGTGCACAGTGTGTGTGAGTATACACTGTCTGCGTGTGCACATTGTGTGTGTGTGCACATTGTGTGTGTACGTGTGCACAGTGTGTGTGTGAGTATACACTGTGTGCGTGTGCACATTGTGTGTGTACGTGCGCACAGTGTGTGTGTGCGTGTGCACATTATGTATGTGTGTGTGCACACTGTGTGTGCGTGTACTGTGTGCGTGCGTATGCACAGTGTGTATGTGCGCGTGCAGTGTGTCTGTGGAATGTGTGCGTATGCGCGTTGTGGGTGTACGTATGCACAGTGTCTGCGTGCGTGTGCACACAGTGTGTGGGTGTGCACATTGTGTGTGTGTGCGTGTGTGCGTGCACACAGTGTGTGTGTGTGCACATTGTGGTGTGTGTGTGTGTGCACATTGTGTGTGTACGTGTGCACAGTGTGTGTGCGTGTGCACATTATGTGTGTGTGTGCACACTGTTTGTGCGCGTGTGCACACTGTGTGTGCGTGTACTGTGTGCGTGCGTATGCACAGTGTGTATGTGCGCGTGCAGTGTGTCTGTGGAATGTGTGCGTATGCGCGTTGTGGGTGTGCGTATGCACAGTGTCTGCGTGCGTGTGCACACAGTGTGTGGTGTGCACATTGTGTGTGTGCGTATACACTGTGTTCGTGCGTGTGCACATTGTGTGTGTGCGAGTGTGCGTGCACACAGTGTGTGTGTGCACATTGTGCGTGTACGTGTGCACAGTGTGTGTGAGTATACACTGTGTGCGTGTGCACATTGTGTGTGTGCGTGTACACTGTGTTGTGCGTGTGCACATTGTGTGTGTGTGCGTGTTGCACACTGTGTGTGTGTGCACATTGTGTGTGTACGTGTGCACAGTGTGTGTGTGAGTATACACTGTGTGCGTGTGCACATTGTGTGTGTGCGTATACACTGTGTTCGTGCGTGTGCACATTGTGTGTGTGTGCGAGTGTGCGTGCACACAGTGTGTGTGTGTGCACATTGTGTGTGTACGTGTGCACATTGTGTGTGTACGTGTGCACAGTGTCTGCGTGCGTGTGCGCACAGTGTGTGGGTGTGCACATTGTGTGTGTGCGTGTGCACATTGTGTGTGTGTGCGAGTGTGCGTGCACACAGTGTGTGTGTGTGCACATTGTGTGTGTACGTGTGCACAGTGTGTGTGTGAGTATACACTGTCTGCGTGTGCACACAGTGTGTGTGTGTGCACATTGTGTGTGTACGTGTGCACATGTGTGTGTGTGCACATTGTGTGTGTACGTGTGCACAGTGTGTGGTGTGTGCGTGTGCACATTGTGTGTGTGTGCACACTGTTTGTGCGCGTGTGCACACTGTGTGTGCGTGTACTGTGTGCGTGCGTGTGCACAGTGTGTATGTGCGCGTGCAGTGTGTCTGTGGAATGTGTGCGTATGCGCGTTGTGGGTGTACGTATGCACAGTGTCTGCGTGCGTGTGCACACAGTGTGTGGGTGTGCACATTGTGTGTGTGCGTGTGCACAGTGTTGTGTGTGTGCACACTGTTTGTGCGCGTGTGCACACTGTGTGTGCGTGTACTGTGTGCGTGCGTATGCACAGTGTGTATGTGCGCGTGCAGTGTGTCTGTGGAATGTGTGCGTATGCGCGTTGTGGTGTACGTATGCACAGTGTCTGCGTGCGTGTGCACACAGTGTGTGGGTGTGCACATTGTGTGTGTGCGTATACACTGTGTTCGTGCGTGTGCACATTGTGTGTGTGTGCGAGTGTGCGTGCACACAGTGTGTGTGTGTGTGTGCACATTGTGTGTGTACGTGTGCACATGTGTGTGTGTGTACACTGTGTGCGTGTGCACACTGTTGTGTGCGCGTGTGCACACTGTGTGCGTGCGTATGCACAGTGTGTATGTGCGCGTGCAGTGTGTCTGTGGAATGTGTGCGTATGCGCGTTGTGGTGTGCGTATGCACAGTGTCTGCGTGCGTGTGCACACAGTGTGTGTGTGTGCACATTGTGTGTGTGCGTATACACTGTGTTGTGCGTGTGCACATTGTGTGTGTGTGCGAGTGTGCGTGCACACAGTGTGTGTGTACGTGTGCACATTGTGTGTGTACGTGTGCACAGTGTGTGTGTGTGCACACTGTGTGCGTGTGCACACTGTTTGTGCGCGTGTGCACACTGTGTGCGTGCGTATGCACAGTGTGTATGTGCGCGTGCAGTGTGTCTGTGGAATGTGTGCGTATGCGCGTTGTGTGTGTGCGTATGCACAGTGTTGCGTGCGTGTGCACAGTGTGTGTGTGCACATTGTGTGTGTGCGTGTGCACATTGTGTGTGTGCACATTGTGTGTGTACGTGTGCACGTGTGTGTGTGCACATTGTGTGTGTACGTGTGCACAGTGTGTGTGTGCACATTGTGTGTGTGTGTGCACAGTGTGTGTGTGCACATGTGTGTGTACGTGTGCACATTGTGTGTGTGCACATTGTGTGTGTACGTGTGCACATGTGTGTGTGTGTGTGTGCACAGTGTGTGTGTGCGTGTACAGTGTGTGCGTGTGCACATTGTGTGTGTGCGTATACACTGTGTTCGTGCGTGTGCACATTGTGTGTGTGTGCGAGTGTGCGTGTGCACAGTGTGTGTGTGCACATTGTGTGTGTACGTGTGCACATTGTGTGTGTATGTGTGCACAGTGTGTGTGTGTGTGCACATTATGTGTGTGTGTGCACACTGTTTGTGCGCGTGTGCACACTGTGTGTGCGTGTACTGTGTGCGTGCGTATGCACAGTGTGTATGTGCGCGTGCAGTGTGTCTGTGGAATGTGTGCGTATGCGCGTTGTGGGTGTACGTATGCACAGTGTCTGCGTGCGTGTGCACACAGTGTGTGTGTGCACATTGTGTGTGTACGTGTGCACATTGTGTGTGTGCACATTGTGTGTGTGTGTGCACATGTGTGTGTGTGTGCACATTGTGTGTGTACGTTGCACAGTGTGTGTGTGCACATTGTGTGTGTACGTGTGCACAGTGTGTGTGTGCGTGTGCACAGTGTGTGTGTGTGCTGTGTGCGTGCACACAGTGTGTGTGTGCACATTGTGTGTGTACGTGTGCACAGTGTGTGTGTGTGCACATTGTGTGTGTGCGTGTGCACATGTGTGTGTGTGCACATTGTGTGTGTGTGCGTGTGCACAGTGTGTGTGTGCACATTGTGTGTGTACGTGTGCACATGTGTGTGTGTGCACATTGTGTGTGTACGTGTGCACATTGTGTGTGTGTGTGCACAGTGTGTGTGTGTGTGCACACTGTGTGCGTGTGCACATTGTGTGTGTGCGTGCACACTGTGTTGTGCGTGTGCACAGTGTGTGTGTGCGAGTGTGCGTGCACAGTTGTGTGTGTGCACATTGTGTGTGTACGTGTGCACATTGTGTGTGTACGTGTGCACAGTGTGTGTGTGCGTGCACATTGTGTGTGTGTGTGCACACTGTTTGTGTGCGTGTGCACACTGTGTGTGCGTGTACTGTGTGCGTGCGTATGCACAGTGTGTATGTGCGCGTGCAGTGTGTCTGTGGAATGTGTGCGTATGCGCGTTGTGGGTGTACGTATGCACAGTGTCTGCGTGCGTGCGCGCACAGTGTGTGTGTGCACATTGTGTGTGTGCGTGTGCACAGTTGTGTGTGTGTGCACATTGTGTGTGTGTGTGCACAGTGTGTGTGTGTGCACATTGTGTGTGTGTGTGCACAGTGGTGTGTGCGTGCACATTGTGTGTGTACGTGTGCACAGTGTGTGTGTGCGTGTGCACACAGTGTGTGTGTGTACATTGTCGTGTGTGCGTGTACGTTGTGCGTGCTCACAGTGTGTGTGCGCGTGCGGTGCGTGTGCGCGTTGTGTGCGTGTGCACAGTGTGTGTGCTCGTGTGCACGGTGCGTGCGTGCGCCTGGCGTTTGTGTGTGCTTTGTTGGTGTGTGTGTGGTATGTGTGTGTGCGCTGTGTGTAGGTGATGTGTGGTTGTCGTACATGGTGTTGCATACTTATAGTTGAGATGTACATTGCTGTTTTGCATAAGGTCGTTACAGTGGCGGCACAAATTAATACTTCGCTTTTCGCCGTTTGATGCGGCGGGTATGTGGTTGTGTGCGATGTGTGTTTACTGCGTATAGGTTTGTTCATGTGATGTGTTGTGTGTTGTGCGTGCGTGTGTGTGTGGTGGGCTCTGTCTTTCCGAGCTCCGAAGGCGCGGGCCTGTTATCCATATCTTTCTCTCATGTATTTCCAAGAGCCGATGGAGGGAGTCTGTTGTGTAATATTTGGCTGGTGTAGTCTGTCGGGAAAGATGCGGGGGTGGCGCAGCAGCGCGTGCGCTGTTGTGTGCGTCTCTGATTTCTCCTATGTACGGGGAAGTGTGATACGTGAACAAGTGTAACACGGGCTTGTTAAATATATGTACAGAAGTGAAAGATATATACAGAATATCATAAGCTATTCTACACTTCCGTTCACGTTGTCTCAAGAACGCTTCGCTCGATTTGGGTCATTTTTTCTTTAATATGTTGGAAATTCCATGCCTACGGGATGCGTTGTTTTTGGTGGAGGCGTTGCGGTACTATGTTGAGATGTTTTGGTTCATGTTTTTTTACATTACGTGTGGAAGCATCTGGGTCATGTTATCGGCCATATGCCAAGTGACGAAAAAAAATCCTGACTATGAAAGTTCTTCCGGAAAATGTTGGAACTGTATTTAAATCAATCCAGAAAAGTTCATATCTTTGTGAATTTTGAATTTTTTGTGCCGTTTTTAGGACTTCTTGTGAATGGTTGACCGTATGTGCCGGTGAAGAAAACTTGAGAACGTTAGCAGATCAAAGTATCTAAGCAGATCAAAATATGAAGGTAGCTCAAATTGGATCAAAATGCGAGGGTAGATCAAAGTACCAAAGTAGTTCGAAATCTGAAGGTGGATCAAAGTAGATCAAAATGTGAAGCGGGCCAAAATATGAACGTAGATGAAATGTGAGGGTAGTAGATCAAACCATCAAAGTAGGTCAAAATCTGAAGGTGGATCAAAGCGTGTCAAAATGCGATGGTAGATCAAAATTTGAATGTAGACCAAAGTATCAAAGTAGATGAAAAAATGAAGCCTTCATATTTTGATGTTTTGACACTTTGATCTATCTTGATGTTTTGATCTACCTTGATCTGCCTTCCGGTTTTGAACTGCTCTGACCCAGTTGACCCACCTTCATATTTTGATCTGCCTTGATACTTTGGTCTGCCTTCATATTTTGATCTACCTTCACATTTTGATCTACTTTGATCTAGCTTCATATTTTGATCTGATTTGATCTGTCCTCATATTTCGACTTGCTTTGATCTATCTTCATATTTCGATCTATTTTGATCTATATTCGGAATTTGATCTATCTTCATATTTTGATCTACTTTGATCTGCCTTCACATTTTTGCGTTATCTGTGCAATCGTGTGGCGCATTTGTCGGCTATATGCCAAGTGACGAAAAAAAATCCTGAATATGAAAATGTTTCTGGGAAACCTTGTGCCATTCTACTCGCCTGGCAGATCCTTTGGAAACATCCATAACGTGTGGGGGGCTAGTTTTTCCATAATTTTTGGAAATAGTATTGCGTGAGTAAGCAGAAACAAATGTGAGAGGGTCACAGGAACGATTTTACTCTCTTCCCATAACACAAACTGCACGCGGAAGGCAGGGGGTTCAAAGGAGCGACAGCCCCCTTGTGCATCAGTCTTTCTTCGAATGATGTTAACTTTGTTATGGACGTTTAGAAAGGTTACAGGAATCTATTCTATACAGAAGATCTCTATTTAATACGGAAGATCGCAAGCTCTTTTACCGTTTCGTTCACGTTGTCGCGCCGAAGGCGCGAATCTGCTGTCCATATCTTCGTCTTCTCTCTTTCCAGCGCCGAAGGAGCGAGTCCGTTGTGTATTACTTGGCCTACTGTCTTTCTGTGACTTGGTGAGTGGTGTGGTCTGTGAGAAAAGATGCGGGGGCGAGGGGCAGCGGCGCGTGCGTTGTTGTGCGCGTCACCGGTTTCTCCTGTGTCATATCTCAACCCTCGATGGACGAATTTTGATCCGGATTTTTGCAAAATGCTTCGCGTAAGATGTGGAAAAGTGTGATATGTGAATAAGTGTAACACACGCTAGTAGAAACATTAGAAAATCATTTTTGGAAGTTTACGTGCTTGATATTCTTTCGTTTTTAAAAGCAAAAAAGGTTTTTCCTTAAAATCGAAGAGTAAGAACGAATAAGAAGAGGATCTAGAGAGTGATTAAACGAGAAAGAAGTAGCGCCTAGTTAAATGTGGTGGTTTTATTTCAGCAAACTATGATAATCCGTCGTTTTCAGGTTGTTATTTGTTCCCCGTGTTTTTTAAATATGTATTTTAATCGATAAGGCACTTTATTTTACTCATAATTAGTTGGTGACTTCAACTAGTTTGTAATTATCGTAATTCTCTATGAGTTAATAGATGAAAGTTATCCACAGGGAGCCTAGTTTAGAGTCTTCAGGTGGAATTTTGTAGGCATGTAAATGTTTGAGGGCTTACCTACCAGATTACCCGCTGTCGCTGAAGTTTTGGAGATTTACTTATCAGAATCACCTGTTGTCATTACTTAGCAGTTTTGGTCCTGTTGCTTGAAGGCTGTGGAAGTAATTGTTTTGCAGCACGTCGCTCCCGATTTCCTTATCGCTTCAAGCATCATACGGTCAACCTGCTTAAAGGTTTCTTTGGTTTGTTTGTGCTGTTTTCATTTGCGATTGATCAACCTTATCTGCAAAATTCCTTTTACCGTATAATATAAGTGGCGGTTTTTCCGTATAGAAGCATAGGTCATGCGTTTTTAGGAATTTCTTTCGTCCTCTTAGGTCGTATTCTTAAGACATACAAGCTTCACCACAAATAGTTCCTAGTCACATCAAAATGGAATGCGGCAATTTTGGCATGACGAGGTTTAAATTGTGTCATCGAATGAAAATTTGTATGAAGCAGGATTGACTCAAAACTCACGGCGTTTGCTTGTCAGGAAGAAGCTTAGGGCAGGCAGCCAGCATCGACGATTTTTCGTCGTCACTTTCGAACTAAATAGAAGGCATTCTGTTTGAAGAGTTACCTTTATTGTTGCTTTATAGCAAGTGGATAACAGGTAAATAGGAAATGAACAAAAGTAGTAAGTGAAAGATAAGAGTAACGTCGCGAAATGAAAGAAATTCTTGACTCAGCATTTGTTCACAGTTTATAATTAATTTTTATTCGCCTTAAAACTAAAGATTCTTGCAGATGTTGACAATCGTCTCATCAGCACCGACGTTTTATTCGGTAATTCATCAGATGCTGCACGTCGGCAGATGTCCAACAGTAAGTTTTGACCTACTTTGCACAGTCATCACAGATTCCCATAATTGAGGTTTTTAGCATCTTCTTCCCATCCCTTCCCCCCATCGCTCAGCAAACTCCCATTTTATTCTTTTTCATCTTCTGCACGACCCGGTTCTGAACACTGAATTTCACCGGAGCATTCAATCAAACCGATAAGCGCACATTGCTGTTGCAGATCGATTTGCAGGACCCGCTGTGCTATCAACCGCAGTTATCGCGAGGTCGTCGAGTGCCCCACGTTTGCAGACTTATAAAGCCGAAGACGAGATTTCGGTCGGAGGTAAGCGTTAGGTGATGTGTTGACTAATAATCGTGCTGCTATGCTGAGGTGGTTGTCATCGTCTTTTGGTTGAGGGGTGGGGAAGAAGTCACGAATATTTATAAACATAAGCACGAGTCATGCTGAGCGAAGCAAGTTCATTAATTTATCATTGTTCCAGAAATTCGACGTTTCTGGCCACCACTACGCTCACTCGAAACTCTCCACGACAGTATCAAATTCAGTCAGTTAGATCAGTTCTTAGAACGGCTAATGACAATTCGAACGCCGCTACCTTCACCGCCAAAAACTCCGATCTCGAGAGATACCATCGACAGTGGTAATAATTAAGTTCTGTTAGCGCAATGTCAAAGGTTTCAATTATGAAAATGTAGGTTGGCCATATTTGTGATAGTGTGATTGTCAATCCATCACCTTCCCCGAGTAGCTGAGGAATGTAATTTTGTTGATGGCTTTTTAAGTCCTCGAGAGGTCAGCTCACATTAGGAATTCGGGAGCAGATGTTCGGTGCATACACTGCGGCAATAAGTTATGGCGTATTTCTCTTTTCAAGTCACGGCGGCAGTTAAAAGTACGCCGCAAAAAATTTAAGGAAAAATCCGGGAGGATATCATATGCATGCCCGAAGGACAGTTGAGTCCGATGCCATTTGTGACCGCAGACTGGCCCCGGTTCCACCCCGACAGAATGCTTAGTTGTAACTGTTTTCGACGTACTTCCCTCAGTCGTTATTGACTTGATGTTTCCTTCTGCGGCGTCCTTCTGGAACTGTATTGTGCACGCATGTCACCTAAAACGGATTAATCGATTTCAGAACGATCTCCGGATGTGACGCTCACAGATACAGCGAAAAGGCTGGAAGGCATGCGAGTGTGAAACTTTAAGCGAACTCGCGTGATTCCTTAATCGTTGTGGCGGCTTCAGCGGGTCTTCTACACTAAAATGCACTATCAATTGTAAGGATCTCCTCACCGATCATCTCTACCTAGTACCCCTACCCTTGTCCCCGAACGAAAATGGCTGTTCCATAGGCATGCGACTTCCACCTGGAAACATTTTATGCATCGAATAAATTATACAGTCGAGGTGTAATGTGTAACAGAACCACATACTCAACACGCATCACATCAATAACGGCTTGCTTTCTCCGTCGGAACGCCTGATTCCAAGCACCACTCGCCGATATACCGAACGTACGAAAAGATTACGAATAGCGCCTACTTTGGGGATCCCTGAGTGCCCTTCTTAGCCGCTTCTTCCGCCTCCGCTTCGGCTCGTTCTGCTTCAACCACTTTCAACAATTCTTCCACTTCTTCGATTGGTAAAACACGATAGTCGACTCGACCCTAAACAGGCTACGATTATGCTTCCTTATGAGCAACCAACCATTAAAGAAGAAAGAACACAGAAGTGGCGATGCATTTGAAAGATAGATACAAGTGGAATGAAGGCGAAATAATTCAAAGAACACACTGGATTTGAGTTTGGAAAATTGTCTAGTCAAGTAGACCGGTTTTTAGCTTTAAATCAGCTAGTTAATACTTGTAGATGGCTAGTTCTTCACCCTCTATTCTTATCAGTGATCCTCCGTTCTCCGACCATGTAAACATCATCACTGAAATTACAAGTAAACTTTTGAACCCAACGAAACATTAGTTTGGGTCACTACTATACGCGTATCACACAGTGCAATGAAGGAGCTCATGTGATCCACAACAATCCTCTCTCGACGAGGAATGAGTCGCAGCTAACCCTACACGTTAGTTTGGAGGAAAGCTCTTGGGGAGGAGGGGGGATTTGTGCAAAATATTTAAAATCTTTCTTTTCAAAAAAAAAACAGCTAACCACGCGATGAACTTTTGTGTAGTAGTTAGTGGCTAGAAACTTTGGCACTGATTTTCTGCTAGCAAATTTTATAGAGGCGTAAGATGTCACGCGTTGTGCTGCTACATAATAAGTACGAACGTACTAGTCAAGTCGATGAAAATAAATCTAAGCAACATATGCAGGTAAGTAATCTCCCCTTTAGCATCTAAAACGCAGAGCAACGGATCTAAAACCAAACAGCATAGGTATGCTCCCCTTTTATGCAGGTAAATAATGCACCGTGAGGCACGAACTAAGCAGGACATATGCAAGAGCTGTGACATATCCGTCAATGATAGACATCCAAAAAAAGATCCTGATATTTGTGCGGAAAGAAGACGACATTTACTAGCATGTCATACATGGAATCCAAAACATAACGCTTTAAGAAAGATGGATGGATATCCAACAGAGGATCATAGCTCGCCGAGTAAAGTTCAGCCAAGGTAAGTTCAAGAATAAAAAAACCTTTTCGGCAGCCGGGTTCATGACGGCAATTTCGATATTTTGGGCTCCACTCTGGACCACCTGTGATAGTGCTCGTACGACCAACTTCAACACACTAGCCTCATCGACAATGGTCTCATCACTATAATGCTCCTCCAAATATTCCCTCACCGGCTTCTCGCCACGACCCGTTGAGTTTGCCTTTAAAGTTGACTTATAGTCGCGAAGAAGATTTTAATCTCCAACATTATAATAAAATGACGGGCAGATGTCCGCGTGAAAAGAAAATACAGTATACTTAAGCACTCAAATACCTCCAATAACCCCATTTCATCTCACAGGACATTCCAATCTGGACAGTGAAAAAAATCAACAGCAGCGCTAGTAGTTTGCATCAGTTAAAGTTTCAGGACCAAACTTGCGGTAATCGTGATCTGAATCCATTTCCTTGGACGGCGTCACTTAATAGGTTTAGTTTCGAATACAAACGTTTACAAAATTTTGCATTAATTATAAATGAAACAATTAAAATATACTAGATTTTATACGACGTCACACATAAACCAAGTAGAAAAAACGAACAAAGTATTCGTAAAATGCTCCAGAGGGTTCAGTTTTGAAAAGTCGAGGAGTGCCATCGTAATCGAAACCACCGATGAGCATCGAGATGCCAAACGGTCTTCGTCCTGGACTTTGCGTAAACCTCTGCAATAAAAACTAATCACCACAATTTCTCAACGAAAGCAACAGGAAAAAACTGCACAACACTTAAACCCCCTAGCCTAGCAAGAAAATAAAATAGAAGAGTCTTCCAAATTTTTATTCAGAAAGAAGCAACGGTCCACATCGGATAAAACATTCCTGAAGATAATATATGGTAGTATGGCACTGAGAATATGTACTAATATAGCTTTGAGCTATAAGTCGTGTTTAGGTGCAGCTCATGAACAATGCTAAGATATCAGCAGTATGTGAAGGATAGAAAAGAAAAGCACAATCGGCAGCCCAGACTCTAGCTCAGACCTTCCGCCTTTTCAGATCAAAAGGCATAGGATGCGCATGCCTCCAAACGCATCAAACGTGAAAGGAGGAGAACAGCAAAGGTTTGTTCAGATCTAGTGCACTGACATTTTAAGATTGCTAGCAGGAAGGAGTTAAGAGCAGAGTCGAGGCATGAGGCAACATCCCAGTGGGTAAATGCCTCAGCCTGTCAGCAAAACATTGGGTTTTGAATCTTCACTACTCCCCGCATTTTTCACTTCCGTCTATCTCCTACCAATGATAGCTTAATATTGGCGTGAACTACAACTAAATACAGTAGTGGTCCGGCCCTCGGAGTGGTACAAACTTTTGAAAATACTTTTCAGAATAAAAGCAAAACGGGAAATAAGGAGTGGCAAGAAACCACTCAACCATCATTTAGTGACACCCGGTACTCCAACCAGCCACCCACTTCGAAACAAACTTTAAAGGCGTAGAAAACAAACTTTCAAGGAGTGAATAAAAGAAATCAGATAAACATCACCTTCCATGGTAATTATCTCGATGCAATACTAGGCGAAGATAATTTTCCCATTACAAACAACGATTTATAGGAAACACCTCGGGATTTCCACAGAAATGTTCACCTGTTTTGTATTGGCGATGAATCGAGCGATATAGCCAACCGTAACTGGATCCTCCAAGGTTAGTTTGTAGGACTGACATTCAACACGTGCCCGATCCACGAGAACACGAGCATCAGCACTGAGACCTGTAATAACACTTCAACCTGCTTATCTATGCAATCATCTTTGCTCTTGCCTAATTGGATCCCACGAAGGGTTCAAAACGCATACGTGGAAAGATGCTAATTGCAGCACCTACAAACTGCAGTAATCTTACGCCTCGATGAAATATATGCCCCCTAAAGAGCTGCTACCTCCTGGAAAAATGGCGACCATCTCCACAAGAACGGTAACTATTCTGCGAGCACTTTTCAGAAAAGCGGAGAAGGGGTGGAAAAAACAACGACGGGACAATCAATCAACACACTGGAACTTAATAGGTATTATCATTCACATGCTTAAATTCGAATTTACGATGACAAAGATCGAATACAGCCTCTGCCTTTCCACGCGGTAGAGCATAAAGTATGGAACACGAAACGTACCTGCGAAAGCAAGCATAACATGCTCGTCAATACTGTGTATTTTGCGCACTGTACGATCGTCCTGAAGCGTTGGAATGGACTTTTTTTCAACACCGATCACAACGCAGTTACGACCTCGAACGCCAACCTATAACTTAAAACAAACTACTCCACCAACAATAGCTAATCACCGCTGTTCATGCAAACATATGAGCCTTAAGTAGTACAAGAGGGCTATTGCCGGCAGGAAAAAAAGAAACAAAAATATGGTCGAGAAAGGAGGGGAAATATATTAACATATTGAATTTCAAGCAGGCTATAATAGTCTAACCTCTCACTGCCAGATGTTTTTTTTCAACTGCCTCCAAGTGTCCATTACAAGTCTGAGTGTAAATCCATAAATGGGTACGTGGTCGTTAAGTTCTTTAAAAAAGACACAAGGTTCAGATCTAAGAAACATTACGACGTTCGCATTACTGCTGCTGCATGCGCCAAAAACAGCGCGAGAACGCCCGCTTATGAGATTGAAGCAAGTCCGTAGCATTTCTTTAAACCTGAACTTCCCCCCAATATGAATTATTTGCAAGTCGTTGCTGACGACAGATTGAAAAGTTGAAGAAACCCCGCCATCAGCTCCTCTTTGCTTTCAATTAATAGATTAATGCTGTCAAAGTCGCCAAAAATTTCCGGAAAAGATACTGTTCCGTTCATTTTTCAGCAACCCGGAGAGTGAAAGAACATGTCCTGCAACATCTACCGCACCCACTAGATCACGCTCCCATCCGATTACTGCCTCCTCCCCTTCATTTTCTAACAATGTGCGTTCGGCTTACTCTAGCAGTGACGAAGAGCTGCGAAATTTGCTGCTCGACTTCTTGACCTCGAAAATTACTAAGTTCTATCGCAGTGGGATTGTCAAACCATCGAACGTCAGAAAATGCCGTAAACAATGAAGGAGAATATGAAGTGGAGTGTTGCCTTAAACTTATTTGTTTGTTCGAAATAAACAAGTCTAAAACAGAATTTGAAAAAAGGCTACGAACTTACGCTCCAACTTAACACAACGTACGCATAATTATCAGAGATCTGGCTAAATTTTTATGACAGATCGGATATCATTTCTGATTCCAAATCGAGTGCAATATCTGGTTTTTTTTTTTTCAAAAATTGCATCAACAACAGTTATCGTATTTCTTCTCACAAATGTGTCCGCTTTTTTTCAGGCATTATACCCACTTCTCAAGCAAGGATATCCGCTCGAAAAAAGATAACGACGCAATGAAACGGTGATATTATCGCAAATAGAAGCATCTTACCGAAGATGCAAGCGGTTCAGCGTAATCGTACTCGAATGAGTTAAGAACGATGAAAAATAAACAGAAAAGATTTTTAGCAGTGGTCAATCACATGGCTTCAAATGGAGGAATTCATTATTGCACCGTTGGTTAGGACCATTAATCCATCAAAAGCGCAATAAGTTAACTGCGTTCACTTTTACACAGTATCTGAAAGGTGGAATAAATCGATCTTGAGCTGGTAGTTTCAACGTGACGGCACAAATACACGAGCCTGCTTATCGCCTTACCCTTTTTTGCTTTATCAACTCCATACTGCAATCTTCTGTGTCACCAGCGATGCTTTGATCAAAAGTAAGGGATATCATCTCGAAGTCAGGTATCATCTCATCATCAGGTATAGCGAACAAAAGCGATAACCTGTTGAAGCGGTATCGGTGATGACTTGATCGTACACTAATTGCTCGCTTACCTGATAAGCTGGTAATTTTGAAACATGGATAACGGATGATTCGAATATCGACGAGTCCGATGATTTTCGAGACAATTTCGCTTACTAAAAAACACAAAAAAATCGATACATACCGCAGTTGAACCCTTCTTGACAGCTTCCTGGGCGTATTCCACTTGGAACAAGTGCCCATCAGGTGAGAAAATTGTTATCGCCCGATCGTAGCGCTCCATCTTTCGCCGTCAACCTTCAACACCAACCAATAACCTGCGATTTATACAGTCAACATGATATTCCAATATGCGTATCACTTTTACCCATTTATGTATGCACATAAAAAGCAACTAACATGTAAAGATCGTGCAATTCGATTAATGCAATACTGAAATTTATATGCATCTCTCCTACGCCTCAAAAGCATTCGTCTTTCAGTAGTAGCGCAATAAACCCAGGCCAAACCTAACATTACCTCGGCAACACGCTTTTCCTACAAAGTGCCGAAACCTATAAGCCCACCGTTTTTTTTAATGCGGCGTCGGATCAGTATTTGATATTTACCGCATTCGACAGCGAGTGCTGACTTCTGGGGTGAACTGGCTGATGACTAAGCGACGATGAAAGGGCGACCTATTAACATTTGAGGATTTAAGTAGAACAATATTCTTGGACGAGTCATCCGAAATTGCAGCGTAATCTGAAGCCATCAACTGCACGTTCTTGCCGGCATTTCCACTGCGAGCTCCAGGCTTAGCTCAGTTCTTGGCTAAGTCCACAGAACCAGTAAAAAAAGAATGTTATGACTTTTATGGGTTCTCATCGAGCAAGTGTAATAATTCACACATTGATAAACAACGGATTACCCGTCATCGAAATCTATTGCATCATAAAATAGGAAGGCAAGGTGCACAATTCTCGAACGTTCCCATAGAAACCTTAGAAAAGAATTTATAGTAGTTTGATTTTACAGCACGTACGCGAATAAAAAATAGACACGACAACCACAGACTGCAATCGGGACTCCAAGCACGATTTTCTCTTGCCCAGGTAAATGCATCTGTTCATTATGCTAATGAGGTGGGCTGATCCCTTTTTTAAAAACTATTCTGCCTACTTTACCTCGATATTGACGCGAATCAAGTCGAAAATATAGCTATGATTCAAAGTCGTATTACCACCCTTGTTTATTAATTGTTAAGTTTTCCTCGTCTTATAGCTGAAGCTTACTTCCATCCTGACATTCTGAGTGCTTGAACGTTTTTTAACACTCAGAGACAAGCCTCAGTAAACTTAATACGTCAATAGAAATCAGCCACGAGGTAATCCGTTATTTTTTGCGTTTATTTCCAGAGCCCACCTTCGTTATTTCCGCATAACGCTTATTCTATTTTATTTTCTTGTTTAAGCTTAGCTCTACGGTATTTCCTTGCCCCAGGTAATGCGTAAAAAATTCTACTAGAATCCATTAACAAAAAAGACCGTTCCGCATTTATCGTAGCAATTTCCGGGTCACCGCAAAATTGTCCCGATCAATATAATATTGTCGTTCGGAAATTAGCAACGCCTAAACAAATCAAACGAATTTATAAGTGCTGAGGCTTATTTCCGAGATTTGATGATATATTTCGAGGAAGAGAATGCTGGTGTGGGAACGGTAGCAGAGCAAAAATGTCAGATTTCTATTCGGCATCCTAGCAATGGATTTACTAAGCGAAGCCATGTTTCCCAGCAATTAAACGGTACGGAAATGATACGTGAAATGGAATTGAATAAACTCAAGTGACGTGAAGGTAAAAATGATGACGATGCAACGTCTCTTATATAGATCACGGTAAGCTGAAAGCACAGCTTAGAAATATAGCCCGGCGTAAATGTCATCGACTTTTACAGACAATCTTAAACATGGCTTTTTATTAAACTACATGTAAGATATATTTCACACGTATGAAAGAAACCTCGTCAAATAGGATCGAGCGAATCTTTGCATCGCAACAACCACCACATGCATTCTTACCTAGTGAACTATTCTCCCGCTTAGCGGTTTCATCACACAAACGCATCCGTGCGAGCAAAAAAAAGCAACGCTTACAAATGCTGACAATCTACGCAAACTGAACCATTTCCCAAGATAGCAAAATTCAGCCCTCAATTGCACCAATGAACTTTGCCACAGACAGCCGCTGCGGGATCCTATCCAAGCCTATTACGTACAATGAATACGGGAGAACGATGCGGTAGGTGGAAGTGTTCACAAGAACGGCGCTTCCGAAAGTAAGAGTGCAGGTAACAGGCATTTCGAAGACATCAAGATGATCGCCAATTAACGTTCCGAAGATATTGTCGCCGAAGTCTATAATGTTCCTTTGTTTTGTGACTGCAAGGGGCCAGCTGATATATAACTGCTTGATACCAGTCACTTGCAGAACTCCTTTGAAGCGGAATACAATGCACCGCTCAGCCGCATTTTCGAGACCTATTTTCCGCATGATTTTTTTTTTCCGAGGACGAAGAAATGACAAGGACTGGCGCCTTCCGCGCTCGGAAAGAGAGAGGACGAAGATATGGATGATAGACTGGCACGTTCGGCGCTGGCACGGATGGAGAGCGAGGATACCAGTAACGGACTCACGCATTCGGCGCAAGGACAGGGCGAGAAGGAAGAAATGGATAGCAGACTGTACACATATGCATAAACAGAGTAAACAAACCACACGCACAAATAACAGACTAAACAGAAACCGCTATACACACATAACTGACTAAACACACACACATGCTCAGACACACAGACGCAGACACACATACGCACGCAGGCACACGAACACACACCACACACACAACACGCACACACACACGCAGACACACAAACACACACATGCACACACAAAAACACGCACAGACACACGCGCGCACACACACACGCACGTAAACGCAAACAAGCTCAGACACACACACGCATACACATACACGCACACGCACACACGGGCACACACACGCCACACACGGACACACATGCATGCACACACACACATACACACAAACAATTAATATACGCACGCCACACAACATCAAGACAGACCCGCACACCACACAGCACACGCACGCACACACACACACACACACACACACACACATACACACACACACATCACACAGCACAGACAGCATGCGCGCCATAAAACCACACATTAAATACACACACTGCACACACACCATACACATACAGCGCACACCGCACCTCCTCCCCCCTCCCCTCCCTACAGACATCTACAAGGAACACCACGCAAAAAATGCCACATCGCAAGGTACACGCCACACCTCAAGTACCGCAGACATACACTACCGCTCCCACAAAGACCACACACGTGCACATACAACACCCACAACACACACAGACCCACAGACCCACCACATGCCCCACACACACACATCCTATATTGATCAGATTTCTTGACCGACATACACCCTCGTGTACACCCCGCTAAGAGAATTAAAGCATATACATAACACCACTATAAACACTAAACACACAAAGAAGTGTTTATGTAGCACCGGCCACCAACGACCACACAATGTATATGGACAAAGAGATAAACACAAAGAAAGAGAGAAAAAAGCAAATGGGAAGAAGGGAGGAAACGAAACTCTGAGGGATATAGGTAGAAGTGGGGCAACGAACCTCTACTCTCTCTGTGGTTTTTATTTCAGTACTAGTGATAGGCACAAGGGGGGCTCCGCCCTCCCTTGTAACCAGCCCCCAGGGGGGGTTGCCGCCTCCTTGACCCCCTGCTTTGATCCACGTGCAATCATAGTCGCGCATATCACACCACCATACCATACCTCTTGTGCCCCCCATGTGGGTTAGAGCACATAAGGTACACATACCCATACCATAACACCATTGATAAAACTATTAGTGGCACACACGCACTTGCATATCTTATATCCCCATATTAACTATGAATTGGATTGCAGTCATTGCAAAATGTTTGAAGCGGCACAAACGCGCTTAGCTATGAAAAATGGCATATATATACACCTTTCACATATTTATACTACACCAATCACCACCAGGAATATAGCGCCCCACCCCACCATTATTATAGAAAAATCACCCCCCCCCCCCGTCGATTGCTAGTTGAGATAATGTTGACGAAAGCGCTAAAAAATTAGTAATCTTCCATAATATATTAACCTGTATCGACAACCCCGAAGAATCGCGGTTGCAACAACTGACACAGTGTTTTTCGGGACCAAAAATATAACAAGTTCATCTTTGAATCTGGAAGTGGTTGAATGTTTCCGTCACCTGTTGGGAAAACTAGACGGAAACTTATCAATCTTTGCTTGCGAACTTAATTAATAGTAACAAGCCACGAATCAGATCTCTGTTTGGGTTTTTAAGAGTTGTATATCCAAAATACAGGTTCATCGATATATGGCCCCTTCCAAGGCTCTGGCTCCAGGCTCACGCTCATACTTAGACTAAGTTTCAGCTCTCATCTTGATGCCAGCTCATGCTACCATGTCGACTGCTCAGACCCGAGAGTATTTGTCGGATACGCAACTGTCGATGCTGTCCTATAAATCGTGCACTTCAAAGATTTCCTCCTGTTCACCCATGAAAAAGAGCACGACTTCAAGCAATCACTTTCAAGCTTGGAATATACTTCAACTTTTCCTACATAACTATGTCTCGCTACTTCAAAACCGATAAAACGTTTAACAACTCTTTCTACGAATGCCGAATCTGTTTCCAGCATTCACCTTCAAAATCTTTTCCATTCAACGATCAAGGCTGACGTTGAAATTAGGGTTCTGCTGGCAGACTACTATCTTTCGAACAACGGCTTGAAACGATCTCTCGTTCAGAGATTTCTCGTAAGTCTGCAACTTAAAAACTTGTGGCTACGCGAAACACTCTTTTAAATAACTTAAAGAATTCTAATAATTACTCTGCTTTAACAAGTTACATTGTAAGCATAAAACTAGTCAGTGCTCATTCATAAATTGCATACGCTTACTTCGGGTTTAGTTTGTGGTTCGTTGCACTTGTCGCGGACGAACTTCTTTTTTTTTGGTCACTGCATTTTTGATGCTAAGAACGCCATATTTTGAGACTAGCGAACGCGTACATTAGCTGAGCTTCTAGCAAAATGTGAAAATTTCTTCTCTTTCTTCCTCCACAAAAAAGTGTTTCTGTTGATCAAGATGCGTTGAGATATCGCATGGAATCAACGATCAGTGGTAACACAATGCTGAATCCGAGTATCATCGGAACCGGAAATGCTTCCGAAGTTCAGATTCAGCCACCAATATGTTTGTATTTAAAGAGAAAACCTCCACATTCTTCTTCACAAGATACAGCGCCATGCGGAGGGGAAATTAGCACATCTTTTCAAGAAAATCGTAAAACAGTTGAATTTATAAAGAAATACACGGATTCAGAAATAAATACGAATAAATTATGACCAAACGTTACATCTCTGAAGAAAGTTTTAGAGCAAAAGGTTGAGGAAAAGTTTTCATTACCTGTTGGAAAGATAGATTACAGATAAATTTCACTAAGAAAACGAACAAAGTAAGCGAAAATTCAACAACAACGGTACAGTGAGATAGACTTTCCAAATGAAAAAAAAAAGAGCGAGTACAATCCCAAGTAATAGTACCAAAAAAAAGAAAACAAAAGTACGAAGTCCTTCACTTCGAGGATCACATTACTGTGATTTTCTCTACATAGCACAAATAATAATAATAATGTATTTTTAAACCACATCGTTTTGATAGAATTGAAAACACTGGTCAATAATCAGATCCCAAAACATTGATCGCAATTAGAGATCCGTTCGAGAATCCTATCTTTAAAAGTGGAACAGTTAAATGAAAAGCACAACAACTGAATTTGCCAAAAATTTAAATACATTACTTGCTCATTCATTTCAGTGGAAAAAAGTTGGACGATGATATAGCAATATGAATGTGAAAGGATTCGTTACTGGAAACTTGATATTATGCAAAATTTTACCCTCATTTTTAGCTTCTTTCTTTGTCGCATTTTTTAAAAAAATAAACGACCTCATAAAATTCGTTTCGTCGAAACTATTCATCAAAGCAAAGATGTACCCGTTTTACGACGATAAAATTCGAGGAAACAATGAATCGACCATCGACTTGAGCAAAAAGGCGCTTCTAGAATTCAGTGCAACTACCTCCGCTTATTGTGTTATAAGCAAAGAAAGAAAACATGAAACCCATATAGGAAAAATCATAATCCCCGGATCCAATTCAAAGATAGACATTGTCACGAATATTGACCGTAACAACAAATCCCAATCATTTCGTCTTCTTTTTCTCCTTCTGAGGCGCTGACGTTTGTGCCGTTTGCACTGGCTGCCACTAAAAAACAACATTGAACTATCACCTAGCTTTTCTTCTCTAAAAAGCTTAAAGTTTTTCAAACACTGAAATGAAAAATGTTATTTTAATTCTCTTTCGCCCTTACGCTAAACACGGCAACGAACTGCACTAGTAGAAATAATAACAACGGTGAATTGAAACACGATGAAATATCATCGCTCTAAATATCCCTCACGCATCAACTGGTAAAGACTTCCGTTTATAAATAAACCCCTAAAACTGAATCCCGGAGACCTGAGCGAATCGTTTTAGAAAAAAATAAAATAAAATAAGATGAAATTGGCCAAAAATTGAAATACATTTAAGAGAAAGCTGAAAATTCGCCACTAAAGAAAGAATGCAGCAACAATGTAGTGTCGTTGGCTTATCAATAAGCATACATTTTATACCCCTCTGATATAAAAGTTCAAGATCATACGTGTACTGGATTCCGTCTAAGGAACGGCCACGGTGGTAGAATCAAGAGACACGAAACGGCAAAACCAGCGCCCAATGTGTAAATCGAATGAGAGAGTTGTTGCGTGATATAGCCCACGCAAAAGCCTATAATCGCCGATGCCACCACAATCACCTTAAAATACCAACGCCTTTACTAAGTGGGCCCAATAAGTTACCAATGGCACATAACAACGAGCCTCATTTGGGTGATACTACTTTATGACTGAAAACGTTAAATTCATGTCTAGGGACGCAATTCTACGCGGCATAACGATATATTGTTATCAGCTCTGCCGTCTTTTGCTAGCCGTCGTCTGGTTTAACTGATCCACTCCTGTATTATATTCGCATATTCCATCGACGGTTTATATATATCTTCTCGATCGTCCAACACCTCTCAAGGTAATACTCAGTGATAGTATTGATCAAGGTAATATGGCAGCAATCTTCATACCTTGCCATCGTAGGTTCAGCTGTGGCAGAAAACCTGACGAGCACAATCCAATCCCAAAACATTCGGAAATTTTAAATTTCAGTCTTTAATATTTCTGGCAATTTTCGTACCTGAAATATCCTCTCAGCCTTCCGCTGTCCCACAAAATCGATGTAAGTCGAAAACTTGCGCAACGCCGGTGGCAGCATCTGTATAATTCCATCCATTTCGCTGCACCTCTCTGGAACTTTTTATTAGTTTCAAATCCGACCATATGCAACAATGCAACACTTGGACCGAGAACACGTGCTCCCGCAAACATGGTAACTCACACAGAACGATACCAAGGGAAATCGGTGGCGTCATAGATTGCAACCTTCGTCCTCACCCTTCGCCACGTTTCCCTCTCTACTTTATTCTTCTGCGGAAAATAAATACAAAATAGCGTTGCTAGAACAACGGCGTACCTTCCTAGCGGTGCAAGAATAACTATTTACGCCACCTTGAAACACCTGTTAAAACTTTCAACAGATACAACGTGGCAGCAAACGATGAAGGATTGGAGAGAGATCCACTCCAAAGCTATGCGTTAGCCCCGGAGCTATATTCAGCTGTCACTTACCGATAAAAAAAGCTTAATTTCTACTCACTGCGTGTCTACTTAACTGAAGGGCTCGAAAACTCAACTGTACACTCTGCCGACGTTCTATTCTCGACAGTTCTCTACTGCCCTCATAAGCTGGTATTCTGGTTCCTGTACTGCTAACGGTTATTTCGACGATACGCATGTAGATTGAGGTTTTCCGATATTTTAACCTCACATCGACAATCTTCTTGCTTTAACATGCGTTGGTAAGAGTGCTAATAGATACTCGGAAAGAATTCGCTGCTTACAACCTCGAAAATTCGAAACTTCCCTAGTTGTGGCTTAACAATTTGATCAGTTTCTGGTTTTTGGAGGCACCCCTTGCTTTGATTAAGAAACAAATTACCGAAATCATGTTGGCAATCGTTCACTTCATCACTTTCTATGTACTACATAAATCATTTTCTACTCAGCGTTTTTATTTACTTCGATTCCGCAATAAGCGCGAGCCTAATAACGGAACGTGTTAATCGTAACATGTTTCATTGTTATTACATTGCTGTTACCATACGACACATGCCAAATAATCGTTCTACGGGTAATGCTCCTTACTGGTCCTATGACCCTTGTACTGCAAAGTTCACTCCCTCATTTTCGTTGAACACTTCAACTGGTCTTGGTAAATGCAGGAAAATGAAAAAAACCTTCATAAATACAAATTCCTAGAATTTAATGTTATGTCATGAAAGCTGATTTCAAGACGATATAGAAAATCAATTCCACGGGGGGGGGGGACCGGAGAAGTAAGTATAGTAATTCATGAACTTTGACAACTGGTACTCGTAAAATTCTTGACGAAAATCTCCAGCTCTAACTCTGGGCTTACAACGGATCTCACTAAAGTTGCAGATTCGCAACTTGACGCTTCGTAATTAGCCACAACGCGATGAACATGGCCACTACGCTTGGAAAGCACTCCCGTAAGGTCTTGAATCCCACCTCGAGAAGTACGAGTTGTCAGCAAGAACTTACGGACCTGACATGAACATAGGTCAGCTGAAACATGAGATGTTTTTCGTATGGACCCGAGAGAACATGAGGGAAACAGCCACGCCACGCATCACGTGTCATTATCTCACAAGGTAGAAAGCGCATAGCGTTGGAACACATACAGCACGTCATTTCGCCATCCATCATTCTATTTCCACATGTGTGTTATACTGCATTCTCAAAGAAGTGACCGACGGTGATTATAAACATGACCTCAAAATATATGTATTGAAATGAAATCACTGCTATGTACACTTTAACACACAACTCTTTATAAACGTACTGGCCATGTTCAGCTTGTTGCGTGCGGTTGGGAAACGTCACGCAGTTCAATTCTCCCCTCCGTTCCACTTGTCGTTCTATACTGGAAGTTCGGTTGTAACTCTTGTCTGGAAGTTCATAAGCACTTCTTTCAAGTCATGATATATAAAATCTTCACAAGAAAATTTTCCAATTGTCAAATGGGACTTAATAAATGAATGCTTTTTCGTCCTGGTGATATGCTGCCACTATATGCTTCAAAGTATGACATCAGATAAGCTACTTTATTATGAGACCTTCATGTATACATTAGATGAAAAGTACAAGGATATTGGTGCAGTTATGAGTAGTTGCATGTTTCCATGGATTTTTTTTGCCCTGTACGTCCACCATGTACTCACCCACATTTGCCTGTGAGAACATGACACCTTCACAAAATAACCACATTCCTTGTAACTGTTTTCGATCAATGCGTTGAACTGCATCGACTCAACACTTAGCATTAACAATCGCTATAACCTAAACACATCAATCTAATACTTAGGAGTTATGCATCGGTTTTGCTCTCTGGGTTGTTGAAGTCACATCCAAGTTTTACCACCTGGTTAGCACCTGGCTTGCGTCAACCAACTGTCTGAATCAACCTATGATAGGTAACACTTCAAATGTGTGCGCATAATGATGCAAAATAACGATGGTACAGTCGAGAACTGATGCCCATAACAACAATCAACAACAATACGTGTGAATTAAATCGGAACAAAACTTTATACGTTTATGCGATCGCTACAAAGAAATCTTGCAATAAATAAATAAAGCATTTGCAAGGAACATTGAAATTCTCGTTGGAATCGATCATTCCTAATATAGCCGACCTCTGCCGAAACGCTAGATGAATTCCTAATGATGATATCAAAGCGATGAGCAAATAAACAACCGGAAGAACTGGAACGGCATCACTCAGAGTGGAAAAGAAGAAAAATCGCGAAAGCCGAATGGCAACGACCATCCGCATCAAAATACATCATTATACAAACCATTTTGAACTTCCCCAAAAATTGGAAGAAAAATACGATATACATACCACACTATGCCCACGCTGGTAGAGGCCGCTCAAAGAAAATACCGTCATATCAAAACTCGGTTATTCACCTCAGGAAACATCATCACCATTTGTTTACTTATTGAGCCACAAATATGACGTCGGACTCAGAAGGCTAATAACGACGAAATGAGTACAAATATTTAGCAATTGTGCTATTTAGGGGAGCAGCCATATGCAACATCAATGAAAACAATGACCAAACTATTTTTCAATGCGCAAAAAAAAAAAAAAAAGAAAACCAACAACACTACCACAAACGTTATTTATGAATTAAATCAATAAAGAAGCGCACCTACGTCCGCGAATGGCTCTACAACGGCCAACAGAGCATATACAGATTGGCGCATGCACCTCACTGATCAATTGCCGATCATATTACGCCAGTTAATGCCTACTTAACACCGAGCTCCTTTGAACCAAAAAAAAGGAAAAAATCAAACAGGGCGGTTACAGTGACTTGTGTACTTTTTTTCTAAATGGCTCCTATTTAAATTTCACATTCAAAAATACGTTTCAAATTTTCATCACCTATTGTGATTATAGGTGTGATGATAAGGTAGGCACCGGTAAAATCTTCCAATCTATGCCTATAGGTTGTAATAATTTAACTAACCATAAAAGAGGCTACATTAAACGGTGAAAGGGAAATTATACTTAAAGAACGGATATGCAATCAGTAAGTGCACTGATGCGCCGCGAAGACGAAAAAAAAAAAGAGAAAAAAAAAGAAAACCAAAAATTTGGTTGACTCGATAGGACTAAGGAAAACATTAAATTCAAGAAAATAGCGAAGGCACCATAGATGGCATAGGCAACGACTGCTGGAATACCGTTATCAGTGTATATATACACATATACATATACAGTCTGTAAGCTGAAAAGAGCAATAAAACAATCAGGATAATGCACATTTTTACCCAACAAGAAAACATTCGCTACCCTCAACTCTTTATTTCTCAATCGGATTACTTGCCTGTATCACGGTTCCGCTGTATCTTTACCCGAACATCTCCATTTTCGCTTTTTTGCCTCTTTTCGACAAAGTCTGTGCAAAAAAAACTTGTAGGTACTATTTAAAGATACAAACTGATCTCTCATCCCCTCAACATTCAGGTGAAATAGGTATAATCGAGAAAAAACCAGAGGAAAAGGAATGAATTCACATAGAACATTTCCTGAAGGATAGAAAAAAAAAATAGCATTCATAAATGAGTAGTGAAGAATGAACGCCGAGATACAGAAAGATGGGCAAGAGGGCTGCAGACTTTGAAAAAAAAAAAAAACGGAGATATAATTGTGAAATTTTGCTTACTGAAGTAAAAAAAAAAACAAAGCACTTCATACGAAAGAAAAAAAGAAAAAAAAGAAAGGCGTTCGTTGCATTAATCCCATAAAATTCCACATAATAAAAACGTAAATAGCATAGAACCGAATCAATGAGAAATGAGAGAAAATTTTCATCTCTATAATTAAATCGATGATGAAAAAAAAAAAAAAAGAAAAAAAATTTCAAATATGAGGCATACAATTCACAGAAGAAAATAAATAATCTTAATCGATGATTAAAAAAAAAAAAAAAAAAAAAAAAAAAAAAGATAAAAACTCATTAACGATTAAAGCGATTCATCAAATATATATTCAGAAAAAAAAAAACCTATTAAATTAAAAAAAATTCTTTAAAAAATTTTAATTTTTACGCTTATAATTGAATTTTAATAATAAATTTGTGAATTTAAAACGAAAAGAAAATTATCATGCAAATATGCAAATACAATTCATCATCATTACAATTAAGTTCTTTTTTTCTTCATAACGGAATATTTCAATGAGTTAAAAAATTAGCATACATAGCAAACCAACTGTTGCCGAGCTTTGCGACAAAAAAAAAAGAATTTTGCACACTTCATTTCTTTTCTTTTTTTTTTTCAAATATATGACGAATATATCAACATATAAAATTCAATAAATAAGCTTCTATTAGCTAATTTTGCCGAAAACTTTTGCAAAAACCTTTCAAAGCATTCCCTTTATTAATTCGAGGAAACAAATTGAAAGTTTTTCTTCATTATTTGAATAAAAAATCCGAAAATTTCCCTTTTTATTTGACAAATCTCATTAATTCGACGTTATTTGCTCACGAGTGCACACCAAAAATATCGTCGACATCATCGCCATGGTTCCGCCCCACTCAGTAGTGAGTACAACGAAATTTCAGCTTTTCTGGCAACTTTCCAAAGTTTTAGGTTTGCTAGGCATACACCACTTTAAGGGGCCGGTGTGTAGCTGGTATCGGGCGGTGGTGGAGCTCGGAATCTTGGTAGTGAGCAAGTTTGATCCTGATCATGAACATTCAGTAGATTGTCGTCAACCAACGCGTCCGTCTCATCACTTTCTTCAACACGGCACAGATCACTCATTTCACATCCGACGCATCCTTAATTACAAAGAATTTACCTTTGCAAACAAATATCTTTCGATAACACTTTAAACAATGTCATAAAAAATCAATACAGCCTTCACTGAAAAATAAAATAAATAAAAAAGACTATAAATAACGCAACAAAAATAGAATGAACTCTTTATGAATACCTAAAAAATTTAACACGAAGAACAGCAAACAGTTGTGGAAAACTCTCGGATGAGGATTTTCGAAAGGCGAAAACATTACTGCTAAATAAAGCGTACCTTGTACAATGAATAAAACTGACTTAAATGTTTGCTCAATATAACTCCCCACCCCTATTTCCACTCTCCTCGAAAGTAGTCACATTCTATCGGTTTCTTTGGTGAAACTTGATTACGCTCAATGTAACATTAACTCCCTCGCCGTCTCACAGAAACGAGCCCAACGTATACCACGGTAATCTCTACGTCAGATACTTCCTGACTGATGGCATATCTGCCATATGAATAAAGAACTGTATAAAATTTGATATACATAAAAATAACAACACTAAATACTTTATATGCTCCTGACGCACTGAGTCAACGTCTCCGTTATTTCGTCTGTTTTACATCAGTTTTAAAACTGACCAAAACGATCCATGCATATAAATAATCCAGGATGCTAGTGAACGTTCGACGATCACCTTTACACCTGTACTCTGTAAATGTTTTTCGCACCGAACAAGCTTTTTTGGAACCGGAAGTGGATGAAAGCGAAAGAATAATCAGAAAAGCGCGAAGGAACGAATGAACTGCCTAATCAGCTGTTATCATCGAATCCTCCAACAGACAATAAATCTATTAACGGCACAGTTACAAGTTTCAATATAAACTGCCAAAATTGTCACTAACCAACATTCGGAATACGGACATTGTTCGAACTGGAGCATGAGGAAGCGGTCAGTGAAATAAGAGAACGCGGACGACGCGTTATATCTGAAGTGGTTCGTTCACGCAAACTTCCTATTCCCATCTGTAACTGAAGTTGAACTTCATTCTGCAGATTCCTTCAATTCATAAAGTAATCCTTGAACTGACGCAATAAAAACGAGGAAAGCGGGAAGCCCGTGGAATGATGCCTCATTAAACGATCGGAAGGGAGGGGAAAAGTAAACTACACCACAGGATGCGAGGAAGTACCTGAATCCACACCCCACTTTCGAGTAACTTTTCTAGGATGCCAAAAAATATAAATTCTCATCGATGAATTTAGAAAAGCAGAGCCGCGGAAGAAGTGAAGGGAAATGGTGATCAAAATACGCTCGTATTTTTGCTGCAAGCAGACAACCTATCCAGTCAATTGTTGCAATCGAAAAGGTCAATATGATACAGGAACTGAAAAATAACGATCCAAGAAAGGAAACGATGACAGACCGGTGAATGCATGCCGAGGTGTATGTAGGATGCGCACGGTTCCATACCCATGTTGGCTTTTTCTCTGAGGCTTTCCTCTCGACTGCGGATCGCTTGCTTCCAAAGAATGCTACGAATATCGGCCACCCACCCATCGCGCACACTCGGTGATTGTGCCTAAAATCATCCGATATCAAACAAAAGCAAGAACAATTCCCTAAACCCAGCTATAATAACTGATGCTACCATAGCATATTATTACAACGCAATGCATTATCTTGATAACACAACTGTGCTACACCTCATAGCACTAGATTCTACTGTGTGTGTGTGTATGTGTTACAGTAATGCTTGGAAAACGACCTGAAGATGGAATAAGCGATATCTTATTCTTTTTTGCGTATAATAATACGACAGCAGAGACGAAATTGTATGAATAACACGGTACGAGCACTGAACTATCTAGGCAATGAATTTTACAAAGTACCACTAACGCTATATTGTTATTCAAAAGCAAAGCAATAAACGAAAAAAAGGACGCAAATGTCTCACCTCCAAAACATAAGTGAATGAGTTTTTTTGCTTCCGGAACCATAGCTCGAACTTCACTTTCGAATCCTTCACCATTTCCGTTAATCCACAATCGGTCATCTAAATAGCGTTCGAGACAATTCGTAGGTAGCATAATGATCACTAAGTTTAGATCTTGAAATGCGATCTTAGTAAACCTTTCATCTCCTTACATGATTTGTGGCGATGAAAATTTGAAGGAATCCATCAGCAGTCCCTCTCCCACTAAGTTGACAGGCACTTTCGAATAAGTTCTATTCACCTGTGTCTATGATCAGGGATGAAATGAGTCCATGTAATGACTGCTGTTGCTTGTCTGCGTCTGGTTTGCATGTCTGTCTGCTCATTTAGATGCCACCACTAATTAACGATCAACATTGACAGCAAAACTGCAAATTCCATGAAACGCTAATTGGGCGATCGTCCATTCAACTAGCCCTCTTTTTTCGACTTAGCCAATTTCAAAGCGCATTCTGCTGATGTCGTGTCCACGGGTGTGAGCGATTGTCTATCCCGTGGTTTCAGATTAACAGCCCTTGTAGTTAGGATTGCAGATGTTGATAAAGTAATCTGTTTTCCAGAACAAGAGGACGTTTATTAATTTTTAAGTGCGAGAAAAAGCCACTAGAAAACAAAAACGCTCGGAAAGTTGTATTTATTTCATAACTGAGTCGAGGTGCCTTTTGCATTGTCAGATCGTTGAAAGGGGTTTTTTTTGCAAGTCATTTCCACGAATCTTTTAAAGAAAGTGGTTTGACTGGTTAACTTAAGAATTCATTGCTGCGTATTTGACACTTTGTGGGCAAATGTAAAAGCCCTTCCAACTTCTTTAATACTTTTTTCCACTTATTTTGCTAAGTAATGAAAATAAATCTTAAGAAATCAACAAAAATGAAATTGAAATTCAGCAAATGGAATATGAGAGTTCGCTTAGAGACCACAGAATATAAAGGAAATTCATTGCCATGATTCAACGAATAACGACCACCCATCAAAAACTGTAAACAAACAACAACAATCAAACTGAATAACCTACTCTTGCACACAAAAACCAGCATCCAAATGGTCAAAAAGATATAAAAGAAGAAATGCACGTGGGAGTTCAAGCTACACTTCCCATCCCACAAGGTCAAGTTGCGGGCAAGCTATGATTATTAAGAAAAAAGCTCACCTGTATACTTCCCTTATATTTGAGTTCATCGTAGAGACCACTACGTTTCGACGACCTGCACAATTTCGGCTTTGTCAGTACAACGCAATTCTCGAACAGAAATACACTGCGAAGTCGTTTCTTCGCATGAATACCTCTCTTCTCAGTCACAAGCATTGTATCGTTTCGCAATAAAGCGCCTTGTTCACGTAAATTCAGATCGCATCCAGTGATGTGTTCCATCGCCAACAGATCACTACCGTGACGAATTTGACGGCTTACTGCATTTACCGCTCGCTCAAGGATTTCCACAACTTCCTGCAGATACAAACAGAACATTTCATTAACTACAACTTCATCATCACAGAAAAATACAGCAAGGAATTTCTTTCTGTAGGCGTACAGCTATGTTTAAATGATTTATATTAAAACGAGCTGCAATGCCGACAATAGTAAAACATATCCCTCCTTCCCCTGACCCCCCCCCCTCCCCCAAGAAGAAGCCCTTTGAATGATGGCTTAGTGAAGAAAATATTAAAAAATTGCATACGAACAAAGATTTTAAATTTCCTATTTAAAGCGCACCTGAAACTGAGTGTTATTTCAGTTGCTAAGGCGTTTCATGACGAGCAACCATCTTAGCGGAGATAACAATAGCAAATTTTGGAACAAAACACGTCTTTAATAGTGCTAAATTTTATAGTTCAACTCGCAAATCGAAAGCACCTCTCATACGAAAATCACCGAAGTATTCCTCTTGATGGTGGTGAACAGTGGCCAAAACCAATTGATAGAAATTGTAATGAGTACTTAATAGGAACTTAATAATTGATAGGAACTTAAATATTTAAAGGATATCATCAAATTAAATATGAGTAGATGAGAGAAATCCACAAAAAAAAAGAACCAATTTATTCAGTGGTGCAGCGTTATGAAGTTGTTGAAGTGCAAGCGTGTATTTGCCAATTCTTTCGATCGGTCTAACGAGTAACGGTGCCAAATCTGCCCCATCCTGAAATCCACCATTCGCTCAAGATGAGATTGAAAATAACCCGAGTGGAAAATCAAAACAACAGGAAGACTGTGCAACAACCTGATGCAATGTTAACCAACATTTATTGTAGTGGTTTTCTTAATAAACTATTCAGCATTAGATAAATGCCTCATAAAATGCGCAGAATTGTGGGGTTTCCCCCATTAACAAAAATCAACCTACCAAGGGGGATTACTGTGACCATCTCCTCAATTAGCCTAAACTGTACACAGCTTCTCAGTAAAGAAAAGAACTTTAATCAGAAAATTGCAGAACAAACGCAATCGAGTGCAAATTTTTCAAAAGCTGACAATAAAAACAGATTGCAAAAGTCCAACTTGCAGTCGCACTAACAAACACACTAAACAATTTCATGTCGTTCGCTTAGAAGTGACATATATCTCTGCAGCTTTACTTCATCTAATTTACCTGTCTGTCATTATTTGCGCTCTCTCTTTACTTCTCTTCTCCTGTCATACAAAATGTTTTGCACCCGTTTCCTCTCATCTTCAATCAGTTCATCGCCCTTCATCCAGAGGTGCCGTCCATCTATCCCTGAGCTTACCATCAAAATCTGATATTAGTTTCCAGAGAAGCGGAAATAACCCCTCTCAGAATACACCAGTCTAATACAACCAATCCAATAAATCAGTTCAATACAACTGCTACCATATTCACCATATTCACACACTCAACGGAAAGCAGCAAGGTGAACGACCTGTATTGAATGGAAGAACGCATTGCCGCATTCATGCATCAATTCATCGGACTTCGGTTTGTTCTTCGCATACAACGAATATAAATTGAATAGATTTGCATGATCGACAAAAAGTCTGCCGATAGTCAACGACAGCGGTTCATCAGTGGGACGGAACCTGAAGTCACACCTGTGCAAAAAAAAAAAAAAACAAACAAGTTTTCATCCACATCTGCTGCCACATTCCTACTGTACTGCACTGATACTGCTTATACGTTGGAGACGCGAGTGTTTTACGCTTACTTCTGAAAGTTAGTTCATCTTGAACTAGCATTCACCGGAACATATTTATTCCTGCAAAAAAAGGAATAGATATGTCACATAAGATCCGGACCAAAAAATCTTTTATATGCAAATTTTCGAATCATTTAACAATCTTCTATGCCCATGTAATTACACAAACATGTACATGTATATATATCCAGTACACGAAGGCTGCTGTCATTTTCTGCATATGCAACCTACCAACAAACTTCAAACAACCACAACAAAGGTAAACAACTTTGCATAAAAACACCAGCATCACTGTCTTATAAAACTAAGGAAAAAAGTAAAGTCAACCAAGTTTATGCGAACCTGAGCCGCGAAATAAGCTGCGGCAGAAAAGTATGTGCGTGAAACTGGAAAAGTCGTTCGACATTCCCGAAAACACGGAACTTCTTGCCGCGTAGAGCAAGTGGAATATCAACACGCGCCAACTCGGGTACAAAATCCTGAAAGATAAAAGTGTTCAGTGTGACGTGTGACTATTCGATTATTTTCAACCATTTCAATAAAAACAACATTAAGACTATAGGCAGCAATGACTATTTCCAGTAATCCATCTTTTGCATCCCACAACGAAAGGTATGTCTTTTGTGTTCACTACAAAAGATCCAGCAATCCGGCATCGACAGCACCTCCCTATCCCATTAATTCAATGCAGCGATTCTCCAAAATATTTGACGATCAAATCAGTGAAATGTGTCCCGACAATAAAGCAAAAATGAATCAACCAACCAACTAAACAATTTGGCATCACATCAACTTCTCATCATTACCTAATTCACTCACTGTATTGCTGCAAAAAAACAAAAACAGTTGTTCCCTCAATTTAATAACCAAATTAGCTCAACAATAGAAAGATATTGAAACAAATAAGAGAAAAAGTGCTGTAAACTAATTCAATCGCCACAGGTCGTGATTTCCTGTAAATCCTTTCACTGCACTGGAATATCTCCTAAAATGCACCTTACGAGTCCCACGTTTCCTGTTGTGCCCCGAATAAATATTACCGAACAGTTACAAATGAGGCATTGCAATAACAGTTGCTAAAGACTGCAACAATAATGACCAAATCAAGACAGTATAAAAAAAAACCTAAATCTTAGACGATGATATAATGGGGAGTAAATTTCGCCTGCAGATTAAGTGACTCTAAGTTAAAATCTAAACTCTAAGATCCACTTCTTTTCTAAAACAGCAACTAGCAGCAAGAAATCACATACGAACCTGAACAATAACTCTTAGCGTTCGGACATAATCGATTTCCGAATCAAGTAGATCTCTCACGACGGTGCATTCAATACGCGTATTGGGATCACTAGTCTTCGCCGGATTCAGCCATTCTCGAATGACGTCAATCTGCTCAGAACGCATCGAGAAGTCGAGTGTCGATAACGCTGTAAAATACTTCTTTCAATAAACAACTTTTTTTGAGTGCTTAGTAAAAGAAATATTCAATACTTGCCTAAATGTCTTAAAAATTAAATTTTAGAGCGAGTACGAAACACTTCTATGAAAAACCAAAAGAAAAATGGAAAATCATGAAATACAAGGAGTGCCTAGAAAAGAAAACGAAAAGTGAGTGGAAACTAAACAGACCGCCAGATGGGATGCTGCTAGTGGCTTCTCCAGAAACAGAGTAATCGTCATCGAGAAACTGGAACGCGTTGAGGACTGATTCCTAAAAAATGCTCATCAATTCTAGAGACCAAGAATATAAAAAGTATAAAGAAAAAATCAGCTTGCGACGGTTTATCAATCGAATCTGAAATCATGAATGTACACTGTATCAGACGTCGTTTGCGATTGAAAAAAAAAAGAGATAGCTAAGTGCTTATTAAAAGAATGGGAAATAACATAGAATCATTTTTGCATAGTTGTAGTCGGAGTAAAATCAGTCAGAGATCACTGATAAAGAAACCTAAAACATAGGTACTGTTTTCGATGAGATACTTACGGGAAATTACGTCATCAAGTAGGAGATCAGGTAAAATCACCTCATCACAAAGTAGGATTCCCACTCTGCTCCACATCCCCATCCACCCAAATTCACGTACCGGCCGCAGGAATAACCATTCAGTTCTTATTTCTTAAAAAACTTTACACACTGGTGAAAAAAATATGGAGGTAGGTTCAAACTAGAATATTATTCTGCACGATTCACTATAAATTTCTCACTTTTAGCACAACACTGTAAACAACAAACATAAGCAAAAGCGCGATAATAGTCGTGACCTGATCAAAGAAGTCAATAGTTGAGTTCCTTGAGAGCATAGGTCGTGACCTCGCTGAGACGAAACGAGCCGAGCCAGGTCTTGCAGCACCATTAATGAGAAACGGATTTGGCACACGCACGGCTATGCTGCTCATCGAACGCCTCTGATCGAGTCGTTTATGTAGCGTGTTAGAAGACATTGTTGTGATTATCTGAAACTCACCCTCTCCGAACAACTTCTGTAACAACCAGGCGAAGCAAACGTACATTTCTAAACAGTTTAAGTACCTCTATGTTGCTCATAGGATTTGGCCCTGAATATCTCTAGAATGACAGTGGACTATAATAACAAATTCCAGCCATACTCACGAGCACCTTAGGTAAAATTTAATCAGTCAGCTTTCATTACTCTCGCTGAGGAAATATCCAGAGATGCTCTCGTTGAAAAACCTATTTCAGTACAGGTTTGCAACTCTCCCTTCATTCAACAACACCTCCGTTGACTTCAAAAATGCCTTCACTACATCCTCATCATCATGGTCAAAATAAATGAACACGATCATCAAACCTCACTTCTGTTTATAACTTCAAAGAGATCACTTGCATGAAATGTCAATTAACAGAGATCACTAAGAAAGAAAAGAAACGAGTAAAAAAAAGTTCTGCACCTTATCGGTGAGATTCAGAGTTACAGGCGCCGCGCCGATGGCGTGTTCTTCGAATAAGGAGCCATCATCGGTATTAATGGTTGAACACCATGAATTGCGTCGCCATCGGATTACCTCGTCTAGGTCGCACATCTCCTTCTGTATCTGAACATAACAACATTCACACCTTAAACAAATCTATCATCCATAATAAAATGGGCATATAGAATGAGGACAGATAACAGATTTTAAAAAATTGAGGAAAAATCAGAATGAACGGAAACTTGATAAAAACGTAACATTAGACAACAACAAAGAAGACAGGTAAAATCAGGCCCTCTGAACTATACGCGGAATATCAACTTCTAAGGTTTTAATGTAGGGATTAAGTTTCAACGTAGATTTTAAAATAAGCTGCATGAAATGTGTTGAATATTTGGGAGGTGAAACGATATGCAATTTTTTAAATAAAAATAAACTGCTAATGCCACTCAACATTAACACTTAATTGAATATTGATGTATCCTCATCGCCTGCAAACTGCCTCCATTTCTTCAACTATAATCTTGCTGATTTTCAAGGTTTACTTCTAAGTACGACCTTTCCTTTTCGCTATAGTTTTTTCTCATTCTTCTCAAGGACTGGGTAAGAAATCAAGAGTTTTCTTATCAGCGTTTACCTTTGCAGCCTCCATACGAGAAGTGGATGCCTTAGAGATAGGAATTTCGTATTGCGTTGGCGCAGGGCTTACGGAACGATGTCTGGAGGGCGCGATCATCTCTGTATTGAGCACCCTCGAACAACTAGCCACTAAAGTTTCCTCGACATCCGAAAAAACTTCCATTGGCGTATCCGAAAGTGAATCCGACAAATCCGATCGGCTTTTAGCCAACGACGAACCCGGCACAGAAGAATCCATTTCAGCACCCAGGCATGAATCCGATGCCGTTTTCTCGCGCACGACTTCTGCATCAGATGTCACTTCACCTTCTGCATTCGACTTTTCAAACGAGATCTTTTTGCATTCTGTATTCGACCTGAGACCGTTTGCACCATCCTCACGAATTATTGCCTTCGTTGCGGGATCATTGCAAACTATTCCTACATTACTATGCTCATCCGAGTTTGCAAGAGATTTCTCTTCCACGGACTCAGGCGCTTGATTCGCCTGTAATCCTAAACTTTCCGCATCGTCCGCAAAATCCGGTCTCGATACCAGTCTTGCTTCCGATGCTTCCGATACTAACGTCTCTGATTTCATCGACTCCTCTGAATTTTCCTCCGAATTCGACGCATTTACATATTTCAAACTTGCTGAAGCCTTTCGTCCGGATTCGACATTACTATCCTCAGATCCACCGTCCAATTGCTGCCCGCATTTTACCTGATCCGTCTCAGCGAAGCCCTTCTCATTGCCATTCAGAACACGCATAGCGCGTTCACAATCTCTTACAAGTGTTTCGATCTCCTGGCGAATCTAGAAGAAATAAATAACTCAAAAAACACACATACGCTGCTACAATGGTCACTTATCTTTCCATCCCTTGAAACCTGACAGGTAAGAAACCACCTTAGCGCAAATAAGAGCGCGTGGGCAAATTATTTACAAGGGAAATATGGAGACTTTAAAAGAGTCTAAAATCATCGGCGTTCATAAAAACTGCGGCTCTCAAACCCTTATGTTACAGCTATCTTCCGCATTTACATAAAAACATCCACCTAACTGCATCACAGCGGACGGCTTTGCCTCCGCTTCTGCATATTCTACTTTTTCTTTGAGGTCTGCTATCATAGTCACCTGCTTTTATTAATGCAAAACAAGGGATTGCATTACCGCCATTACTGACACCTTCAAAACATCTGAACGCCTTTGACGTGTTTCTTTCTTGGAACCATAATTAACCAAGGCTCTTAACTTCTTTTGTGATCATTGCACATCAGGTTTGCTTTTATACCATTAAGTAATAATTCCACTTACAATTACAATACATGCTTCTTCAAGAGTGAAGGATGGCGACTTTTGAGTCTGCTGAATTTCGTAATGAAAAGGCGCAAGCGCCACACTGACTCCAACTTGGAACACAAGAACGACACTTTGATAAAATGACTCAAAAAAAGATAAACAATTACCCTACTTAGTCCACCGCTATTATACTTTATTAATTTGACTACCAATATAAGATCCTACAGCAAAAGGAAGGGAAAAATCCCAAACAAAAGCAATAAAAAAGGAAAACATCCAAAGATACATACGACCGCATCGGAGCATAAATCCAGATATTGATGAAGATGTGAGGTTGCGGATAATGGAAACTGCTTGATGAGTGCATCACGCATTGACTCATCATTCTGCTTTTTTGCATACAACAAAGCCCAATCGTACAACTGAAAACCTCTAAATCTATTTCAAAAAGTTAACAACCATCTCTTTTCCCTTCCTTTCTTCCTCGCTCTCCTTATCGCCGATAGAGGAACTCACTTACTCATTCCCCCTTCCCCTTCCCCACCTCCCTTCCAGTATCGCAGTCAAGGGAAGATCGAACAGTACTCTGTCATCATGAGTTGATGGTATTAAACGCTATTTGCATTTTAGTACCTTAACACGGACACTTAAAATACACCTCCAATCCTCTTACTGAACCACTGATTGAGTGATTTGTCATTTCTCTTCCCCTTCAAGCTCTTCATGCACCTCACTTATTTCCACAAAAATGTTGCATTGCAGCAAAATACATAGTGAATTTAATAATAAGCTATACGTCTGAAAGTATGTATGCATAAACGTTTTAGTTTATTAGTTATGGAGTAATAAGTCAGCACCTTGTTCTAGTTATAATCAACATCTTATGAATTTTTTGTAATAATCTAATGAAAAGGAACCAATAGCAATATGGATGGTCAAAAAAAACCCGGAAAAAAACAATAGCAAAATCGATAAACCTTATCAATGAGCACTCTCGCCTTGATCGCCTTTTTCATCACATTGACTACTAATGCGACACGATCACGACCTGAGGCAATCTTCTCGCGCATATTCTTCACCACATTCTCAACAACACTGCGATCCTCATCACCGAACCAACAACACTCCTCCAACAATCGGTCAGCATCAGATAAGCGTTCACATAATTCATCCATTTTCGTATTCTCCGCCGCCGATAGTTCCTCAACCTTTTTCATCTGAATGCGCTTTTATTTTACTAAAATAGTGCATACGAACAGGTAAGAAAGGCCGAAAGACAAGGAAGTCAACATTTCCAGTGTTTTTTGTCTCTGACTTTCCCTTTCCCTCTGTTAGCAGGTTCATTTTATATGGAAGCAAAAGTCGGATATGGACAAGTGTGAAAGAAAGAAACAGACAAATGACCTAAAGCAACCGTTTCAAAGATGAAACCTACCCCCATTCTTTAGAGAGGCGGCGTTTTCAAGCACGGAGAGATCTGTTAAATACTATGAAGCCGGTTAGAAACGGCACCTCACCTGAGCTGAGAGTCGAATCACACTGAAGACCTTCATATCCATGAGTTTCTCCAATCCCTTTAATCTCGTCTCGAGCTCTGTTGACTCCTGAAATTCAAAATAAATAAATAAATAAATAAAACACAAAGTACTAAACGACCAATCGATATCAGTATACGACAAAATAAAGCATTCGGATATTCCTCAGTTTTTTAACTGAAAGATGTATATAAGCAAAAAAAAAAAAAAAAAAAACGGAAAGAGTAAGCGTCATTGTTTACATCAGAAAGGGAACATGGAATGACCGCCATACCCTACAGAAATTTTTGACAGTATGCGGTGGGAATGAAGTGCGGACAATTATAAACAGAACAGAAAAATTGCAAAAATAGTTCAACACCAACAATTCCAATGGCCAACGCGAAATTTTTTAAAGCCATTTCCCTGGAAAACATCTTTTTTTTTTTTTTTAAATCAAAATGCTTCACTTTTCTTTCTATGAAGGCAATCCATCGTTTATAAATGTCCTGTATATATCAGCACTTTTTTCCGAGTTGAATAAACTCTAACCTCTCGTTGGCTGGAAGTATAGGATTATACTTTTCTAAAATGTAAAAGTATCGCTTCATGCAAATGTATTTGCATAAATAAAAGATGTGAAAGACGAAATATGCAAATTTTTTTACGGATAGGAATTTATTTTTCAATAACTAGTAAATACAAAATATTTAAAGCTTTTTTGATATCATTAGCTATAAAAAAATTCAAATATCATTATTCATCAGCTAACAATTACTTGTTAGCCGATTTCGTTGCTTTTCGTGCAATGAAAATGTTGGCAGCGAAGAAAAAAACTACAACATTTCGCCGCTTGCTCTAGCAGACATACAATTCATCGATAGATATATAAAGGTGTAAAGCTACACAGATGAAAAGGTGTGAAGAGATGGCTACCGGTAAGGAATGCGATTGCACGCCTCAGTAAACAATGCTCTATTCGTCGCGTGATTAACGCAGTAGTTTTTTTTCGGCAACGAGGACTGTGATCTCAAGAGTGCATGCTGCCAGCAACATTCCCATGTGAACGACGCATTCAAATGCGCGATAAGATCGCCTCTTGAGTTTCAGCATGCTCATCGAAATATAAATCTTCTTTCTAACTCTAAGCGACTAATTACCGTATTTGCTACCGTAAGTACCAATTTTTGATTACCGTAAGTAGTAAGCAATGAAAGAACGTAAACAATTAACTACAGTAGGTATGAGTATAGAAACCCTATTTGGTTTCACTAGGACTCCGGGGTGATTGTTTTTCGTGGCCCTTACTGGGCACTATTATCTTCAAAACCGAATATGTATTTCCCTCGATTATTTTTCTTATTTCACTTCTACTTAAAGCAGTCGTTTAATTGGTTCCCACATGTAGCAACCCCAAAGGAAGTTGATGCCGCATGCCACATCGAGATCTTTGGACGTGATCAAACGGGTAGTTCGATGAACTCTCGAATACGAGCTCATTTCGAGTACTTGTATCACTAACATTAAAGTTTTTACTTATTTTCATTAATTGTATTTGTGTTATTACCTGAAACGAGTGTCACTATTACTTATTACTTGTATTATTACTAATATATTCTATTTACATTATCTATACTACTACTCAAGATTGTATTTATATGAAAGGGGTGCGATTTTTCTTTCACAATCTACCTGAAAGTGCGAAATTATAGGATCTATAGGAAGGGATCACACAGTTACTGTCTACATGAATGTTTTATAACGTTATTCATTCGCAAAAAAAGAAAAAAATTTGCATGAAACTAGTACCACTAACTATTAAACAAGGATGAGGAAAAAAGGAGAAGAAACCATAAATAAGATGACCTTTTAGTTTGGAGCTACCGGTCTATACCCAGCCCCCTTCCCCCTCACCCCTGTCGGTTCAAAATAAAAGACTCATGTTATCTGAGACTAAGTCAATCAATACGACAAGTGGTTTAACTCCAACTTTAAACATTTCGATGTGTTGTTATTCTTTTTAGTGAATGTGATCCTTAGAAATATTTTCATTTGCATATTCAATGCGAAACGCCTATTAGACGGCATTAATTATGGCCATCGAAACGATCAAATGAACATTTCGAAATACGAAATGTAAAATAAAACAGAAATTAAACTGCTTAAAGCAGCCTTCAGAATTTGATGAATGCTCCTTTTTTTGAAGCTGATTAGAGGAAGGAAGTGAGAAGAATAAAAGCGAACCTTGGAAAAATAGTCGACGAACTTCACAGTCTCAATGGCCGACTGGAAGGATTTGAGCCGCCGATTCACTGTCGACTGAGTTTTCTTCATCACCGCACTTAGCTCTTCAAACGCAGCAACCGCTCGCTTCACCGCCTCTCTAAATTCATTCAATTTTACATATACCATCGTATCATAAAACACAGTACCCTCAGAAGTAAAAAAAAAAGTGCAGAGACAGCAGATAGGCCTCTACTGAAAGGATCATTAAAAGTAAGGAAAAAAAAAACGAATCAATGTGAACAGAGCCAAGAAAATCATCGATGAATCGACAGCACACAAGAGGTGAACAAAGGTAAATGGCGACAGAAACGCCGACGCTCTTACAATAAGCTGCACCATCGTTGAGGTATGTACGTGGAAAATGAAACATCGTACACCATACACACACAAATAACACCGATGCATTAAGCTATCTATCATCATGCAATCTGCATAGATAGACGAATGTGTAACAAATACCACAAAAAGAAGCTCGCATAGTCACCATAGAGAAATTACAAATTCATATACGGCTATGCATTCATTCATAACTACCGAAATATTCCAAAACGTAAGCGTTATTCATAGCGGAAAAGAATTACAAGTAAGATTAAATTTTTATGAGTAAGCCACAGTTAACAAGCCTACGCCCAAATAAAGGGGAAAAATCTAGGAAAAATTCACATCTGAACCTCAAAAACACCTTACTGAGTTATACTAGAAAAAAATCATTCCCACTACCTGGGCACACCTACAAATGGCAAAAGATGTTACCTCAAAAATGTTGAGGCAAACAAGGACCCGATATGTAAGAAACGACGGGTGGGAGAGGCCCAAAAACCCCATGAAGCACTCTGAGTAATTAACGCTTCTCAGAAACAGTAGAAACCTGCTAGTGAGCTCTTGGCGGACTTGGTAGTAAGGTTTGATACGGCTGTGACAGACCTCAAATCATCCGTGGGAACGGGAAGGACTCGGGTGAAATTTTGGTTGTATCTGGACACACATGGTGGATGTGTGGAAATACCGGTATATCAAACAAATCACGATAAATTCTCAAACAATATCAGGCCTATAGGTGCTCTTGTTTTCTACTGCAGCTATAGAGCACCAGTCAATGCTGCTTCTACTCAAATTTACGAAAGCAATTTTCCGATAGTCAACAGCCAACGTTGATTTGAGGAAGTAAAGCTAATAAATTAATTTAACTCAGATTTCAAGAACATCGAATTATCGCATCATCCACCATCAGCAATTAAATTCAACAATCGCCTGCCTTGAGCTAAAAAACCTAACATATAAAAATCAACGAACGCATAAGGGTTCCTACAGCAATATATTTCAGCACATTTATAATTTCTCCTACGCGGTTATGATGCCTAGCGCTTTCTGTTTCAAAAAGCAATCCGTCAAAAAATAACAAATAAGAAAAGCGCATTCCTTCATATGTTCGTTAGTGACGAACAGCACATACCAAATGCATCACATGATATGGAATGTTTGGGAAAGCATAGCCACAAACAATGAACCACATAGAGGAATATTTGGTGAGCATCGCCATTCACCAAACAAAAACAACACTCTTCTATGAGAAGCACCTACATCAGTGAGTGCATTCTCGCATTTCAATCTTCAGTAAAGCAGCAAACAAACGAGCTTCTTTCAGTAATAAATTTTAAAAAATCTTTGAATCTCATCAATCTCCTCAACTACAAGATAAAATAATCTTTGCTAATTAAAACGTTCCCTATACACACGTATATATATGGTCGAGACGGCTAAAAAGAGTATGTGTTTAAATATGGCTAAAACGGCTAAAAGAGATCATAAGCTATTTTATCCTTTGGTCAACGTTATCTCAACAACGACTCCACGCAGGGCTGTCATTTTTTCTTTAAAATGCTCGAAATTCTGTGCTTTCCAGCGGTGTACTCTCTGATGGGGGTACGTTTAGTGCCAGTGCGTGAAAAGTGCGTATATATGCCACTTTTCACACCTAAGCGTTTCCACGCTTTGCAAATCTCAAAGATCGCACTTGCACAAGTGTTTATGGTATGAAGAACGAGCTCTACCCAGCCAGTGCAATTACTGGTCGAGATGCTAAAAGGTGTGGTCTAAAGACAGTGTATGTGTTTTCCCTTATATAGATTGCTTCGGATTGCAAGCATCAGATGGCGTCGTCCGTTATTGGTCCAGATAAGGTGGAGCATAATGTCGGGAGAGAGGGTTCGATTCTGCTTGGAGTGCAAGTTTGTACTTGTGTTTTTCTATGCAGCGGCAGCGATTCTTCTTTTCGACGATTCGGTGTGGCTTGTATGTGTGGTCGGCGTGTGCGTGTGTGTCTGGTCTGTGGTGTGTGTGTGTGTGTGTGTATGTGTGTGTATGTGGTGAGTATGTGTGTGTTTGTGGTATGTGTGTGTTTGCGTATGTGTCATATATATACATATATACATATATTCTCAACAGATATGATGCCAGATTATTAAAAGGTGATCGTTGTTGCTCGATCACAATGCAATGCAATTCATAAATTCAATGAGCAACATCGTAAAGTTTCTTCGAAAAGGAAGTTCACTATTTCTTTCTGCATACACTTTACTACTTTCATGAAGATCATCATTCCCCATGATCAATGGTGATGTTTTGCATGTGCGAGTAACGTTAAAAATGATTTAAAAAAACAAACTTACTTATACAAGAAGGGATCAAGCTTTTCTAGCATCGGAAAGCGGGTTGAAAGTCGCTCACAGATCGATCCGCCCTCCGTTAGTAGTTCCGCACCATTCGGCTCCGATGTCACTTCTGCCCAACGACGTCGCAATCGGAAAATGGGAGTAACGGTTTTAAAAAATCGACACAAAAAAATTAGACAGACGTAAATAAACAGAACTTTTTGGAAAACAGTTATCTTTTCTCACCTAAAACGGTCCCATACTGAAAAATATTACATTAGAACGTGCTGGCGGTCAATTTTTCAAGTCTTGCCGCCATGCTTGTGAAAGGGCGATAACTAGAGAACCATTTATGAAGATTGAAGATTAATTAAAAAGCAATCCTTGAGAATGCAATAAAAATTGAAGGTGAAAAGACTGTCGAACAGGCGGAAATCCATGCATCAAAGCGTTCAGTAATATGCAAATAATGTTCGTACAAATAATAATTGAGATTTTAGTGTCGATAAAAAACACAGCTAAAGGTGATCATATCTCTACATTACAAAAAGTTTTGCTCTGCAATATCATTAAATACGAAAACAAAAATACAGTTGCATTTCTCTGCGCTTTGTTGCTCACATACCAACACATAATTTAGCATAAAAAATTTGAAACTTTCGGATGGAAAGTTTGACACCTTTGAAAGGATGAGATATGAATGAGAATTTGAATGAAAAAATTATTTTCCTTCCTGCCGACCACATTTTTGCTTTCGTCTTTCAAAAAATCAAAAGAAATTTACAAAAATTTCATCAAAAAACCTACTCTTCCATGCGCTCATGAATTGACTGAACGGTTAAATTCGCGATTCCACTAGGCGCATCAAACCTCTTCAGGTCTTCATGCATTGCCATGTACAGTTTCGCCATACAATGTGTTCTTCGCAGCAAATTCTCTAAACACTGAAACAAACAACACTCTAATTGGCGAGAGGTAAGCTCAATAACGAGAAAAATAAAAACCTTGCGGATAATAGGCAACGACTAAAAAGAATGAGATGTCATGCAAGAAAAAGAAATAAAAGGAATAGAAAAAAAAAGAACAATTAAACGGACGCACGAATGTGCATAACAGACCGGTTGAACTGGATCGCATGATGAATATATGAACAATCAAGGTAACAGCAATAGTTTTGATGGGTCACAATATGTGAATATGTATTACCAGAATTACCAGAATGGAAAAAATGAACGATCATGAATTCAATCCAACAACCGGCATAGAACCACAGAAGCCGTTTCATTGATCAACATTAACTTATAATTTCGCAATTTCAAAAGATTAACACATACCTATGCCAGGTAAAGAAAATAAGCTAAAGCCTTTGAACAGAAAAAAAAAATTAAATGACTAGAACCCACAACACCTTCTCTGATTGATGTTAGAGAGAACACTCCTCCCCCCCCCCCCCCCCCCCGCACCCGAACAAGACGAAATGTAGCCTTCACAACGATTTATATTTCGCTCTATCCTTATGGTACTGATCAACGAGTCCTCCCCCCCCCCCCCCCAACAGTTGAAGAGAGAAATGGTTAAATAAGCTGCGTTAACATCCTTCTTTTTAACGAATGCAATCGACCTAGTCATCCAATCCGACTTGTTTTGCGTTATCAGATGAAAGAAAAATTATTCATCATCAAAAATAAGACGTTTACCAATCGCATGCGGAAGAATTGCTCGGCAATTTCAGGTTCGATAATCCCTCCAAGATTAACTGAGAGACATCCCACATCTATATGCTCGGTGACGTTTCGTGCATCACAAAAGATGCTCTAAAAATTCACACAACTTAAATCATCCCTTTAATGTTCGAAAAATGGATAGAGTGGATGATATAATTTTACCGCTAAGAGTTGAAAACTGAACGTACATTCTCCGCTCATCTACAGAAATATAACTATCATCTCAAAAATAATTTGTGGTCAAACATATAGGAAAAAGACAATCTTTTCTTCAAAAGATTACCCTCTTCTTAGTAAATTAAGGATTGCTCCATCCCGACGCTTTTAACTTCATATCTACTTTGGCCATCCTCCCCTCTTCTCCAGTGAAGATATCCACCTTTTCTGTGCGGCTATACTGTCAAAAAACGATGTTGAAAACATAATTTGGGAAATTAAATTAACATCGAATAATCAACAATCACTTTTTCCTCGGCGTTAGTGACAAACTTATAATGCCATCAATCTCATAGATTATCACTGATATCATATGGTTATTTAGAAATTGTAGACGAAAGAAGGTGGAGTAAAAACTCAAAAGCACCAACTTGGATTCGCGAAAGTGTAAGATCATTTGCGATGATAGCATCTACGTTGATCGTATATGGAACACCCACCCATAGAATACGCTCGATTGCTCCTTGCAGACGTGACTATAATAAAGATTTTCTTGCAAACTCATAATGTAACTCAAGCAATACCTGTAAATGACTTTTGAGTCAATCACTCTTCAACTTGCGGTCTGTACTACTTTATTCGATTTTTTAAACAATGTTTTCCCGTCTAAATGTTTCCAATATTCAAAATGCAAAATGCAAAATCATGCAAAATGCAAAATGCAAAATAATGCAAAATCATCACCTCTATATATTACAACTCGTAAATGTCCCTCTTGCTTGATAATGGTGCCCATTAACGAAAAATACACTTATAAATAGATTTCTAACAAGTTCTCATATGAAGGGCAGAAAAAGAAACACCAATAAAGCTGTCATCGACTACAGAATAACTTAAATTAACTTGAATTATAATTCAAATCCAGATTATGATTGAAACCGACAAGATAAATACTAAAATCCGTGCATACAGTCTTTTAAATGACTGCTCTCAAACAGGTGACCTATTTCTTCACAAAGTACCACTTGCTACCTTCAAAAGTAGAAAAACTTTAAGCAACTTATCGCATTTCCCCACTTATAAGTTTCAAAGGAAAGTGTATTCAAAGAGGCTCATAACGGCAATACGCAGGATCTGTATCGTACAGCATAGCAGAATATCAATTCTTTTAGTTGCAAACAAAAACAGACTGCACAGTGAAAGCAGATGGAACATATAAACGAAGACATCGGATTCGGGAACCGTCATTCGTGAAGGTCCAGACAAAGTCTTTAAAAATTCAGGACAGCGGCTTGGCGGAAGGGAAAGGGGGGAAGGAGGCGAGGATACTATTCGATACACGAATCAAACAACCTTAATTCAAAGGAAATGGGGATGGAGTGCGGTTTGGGCGGGATGAGGGCGAAGTGGGTTCTAAACGAGTGGTTGCAGTAAATGCCAAAACTGCTCATTTTGAGACTGTGTATCCTTTAGTGAATATCTTTTCCCCACTAGCAAATTTCGCGCATAAATTATCATATTTTCCTGAATGAAAGCCCAAAGGTCCTAATGATGTAGCATTCCAGAAGCCAGTCTCGCATTTCGAAAGCAAAGAGTTATATTTATGGTGCTCTCAAAAAAGGTGTAGCGTACCAATCCAAGATTCCTATAATCGGCATCAGATTCCTATAGTCGGCATTAGATTCCTATAGTCGGCATCAGATTCCTATACATACGGCAAATGACATTCAAATAAAGCAAAACTAACCGCAAAATTGTGCAATGCTCGAGCACATGCATGGAATATATCCAATGTACCATCGCGTGAATCGATTATTAAAAATAGTAAATAACGCGAATCTGCGCAACTGAAAAAAAAAAAGATTTTCTTTTTTTTCTGATGAAGCGGAAATTCTTTTTCAAAACTTTTTTTTTTCTTTTCATAGATAAACGTACATCTGTCGACACATTTCAACGACTATCCCATTAAAATGCACCATTTGGCATAGCGAAGAGTGCATCAGCTTTCACACATGTGGCAGGAGAAAGAGCTAGAGACAGATAGAATTAACCTTATGCATCGAGGGAGAGAAAAAAAACAACAAAAAAAAAGAGGAAATGTAAGCATACATAATAAACTTAACCAAGGCCGAAAAAAATGATACGAAAATGCAGCTGTGTTTCGTGTGTCTTAATGATGGCGATGTGTTTTACAGGTGCTGATTTACGTGCACGTTTTGAGGATGATACCGGCCAAATATTGATCTACAATGAACAATACTCCCCGTTCTTGCCCTCTCAAGGGCATGCCATCGATGTATCTCATAGTAACATATAGATGAATAGTGTTTGCGATGCAAATTTTCGAAAATTGCCTCTAACGCCATCACCTCTACCAATTTCCAGGTAACCATCCGTTAGAGCGTAAATGCTGCACGCTGTAGCGGAAGTTCGCCGGTCATTGATACTTCCATCTTTTCAATCATGAAAGAGTGTTTGCTTGCATAAAAATTATTCAAAGAAGAACGTCTTTACTGAACGGCAATAAAATTCCGCACGAACATACGAACCTATAAGCTCATCGATAATCAACGAAGGAGGACGGACAGGGTGGAAGAGGGAACGAATAGAATCACAAAGAGAATAGAGAAATTCGTCGCATTCGAAATGACCGCAAAAATATATGATTGAAAAAAAAATGAACTCGTAAAGAATTCAGTACGAACTTCCTTTCGTTTACTATCATCGCCGAAATGCCAATCTCCGCTATATGTTGGTAATGCCATCATTACATAAAATAGCTTAGGACCGCACCACGTTTAGACATTTCGAGAAAAAAACCTCAGCCTCTTCACTAAACGGATCTTTCCAACAATATCAACAAATGTGGCACACCTTATAGCTGAGGAGAGGAGGGGGGCGGGGCGGAGGGGAGGGGAAGGAGTGTGAGAAGGGTAAAAATCAAGACGCATTACCGTCAGGCAAAAAGGGTAGAAAGGGTAAAAAGCAGAACGCATTACCGTCACTCATCACCCAAATAAAACAGCACAATATTATAAGCGTCAATTTCTGTTATCACGTTATTACCACATAACGAATCGATGTCTCCCTTATTCTCGACTATTCAGCACCTACTTTAATGTTGCAAATCTTTCTTGAATAATTAAACCCTTTTGATATTTTATATATTTTATGCAAAAAAAAAAACTTCCTTTATTCTCAATGCAATTTTTTTTTTATTTTTATATGCTTCAAAAGATCACTACAGAAATACGATAAAATGCGTAAATTCTTAATGCTGTACATCGAGTATTATTACTGTTAAGTTGGTCGCTTTTATCGACAAGGTTTATTAAATTTATCAAGCAATGAGTGCCTTCTGATAGAAAGCAGGAAATGAATCATGTTGTGTGAATAATGAAGGTTCTGAATTCGGAAACTGAGGGAATCGAGTCAAAAACATTGGAGCCATATTCGAGTGGAAGTGTCACAGAGACAACAATGATTCACAACGGAAAACAAAACAGAAAAATTGCTATAGAAATGGAAAGAACATACGACGAATAGAGCGAGCGAACTGAGAACAGCAATGCCGGCAAAACATCGAATGGCAGATAGGAGCTTAACTTCAGCTCCACTATGATGCTTGATTCATGCTCCTTACTTCCCGTACCTGCATCGAAACAATAATCGATTAATTACAAGGTCTTGCTCATAAGGTTATCATACCTATAATATTCACTACAATCTTCTAACAAAAAGCCTGATGAATAAAAGCTATTAAAGCATTGATAAACACTCATCACATGATTGTCTTTAAACGAATATCTACGAAGTGTACCCTTGAAAAAGGAAGCAAATCAATAAGGAAAACATAAAAATGAATCCACTCACCATGAATTTGAAGGAATTTATGCGGTTCGACATTTGGTGTCGAGGCGAGAGCATCGGAAAAATACTTACTGAACGACCGCATATGCTCGCATTTAAACGCCTAAAACTTGAGCATTAAATAGTGATGCCTCTTCGTTTCTAGACGTAATGTTGTACGATAGCCATCATAATATATCACTTGCAGTTACACTACGAAACAAACAGTATCAATCGATCACACCCCTTTACCACCCAATCACTATATCTCTAGTAAATTCTAGCAGTTGAATGATGCAAACAAATAAGTCAGCCTAATATCCCAATAGATGTGTTTCAAGCGTAATTAGAGGATTTAACCCGAACACCGTTCAGTTGTGAAGGACATCGATGAAAATATATATGTTGGAAAGCACACCTGGACTGAGCTGACTGGTACTGCGGCAAGAAGGAATGACAACTGATGCGCAAATCGAACTATCGAATGGCGCCTATGAATTACAGGAAAAAAAAAACAGAGGCTGTCATTGTTGAGAAGAAAGGACCTACTTGTGCGTTTAGCTGGAATCATGTGGATGCAATAAGCGCAGAATTGAAACGCATGTGTGAATGACTGTCAGATACATCGACGCAAAGAAACGAGTCGATGACACAACTCTAGCTGTCGAAAATGCCCAAAATTAACTAAGCATAATGGAGAGTTTTAATTTCACCTAATCACTTGTTGCTTCTTGTTTTCGCATCTGCCAATCTGTTTGAATCATTCACCTATGCGATCTTCAACACCCACTTATTAAAGCCCCGCTTTATTTTCATATCGTTTGATCCATATACCAATCAAACATTCATTGAAAGAATTACAACTATTTGTAGAAGCAAGTAATTACGAATAAATATTTCCTATATCATTTCATATTTTCCACTTCAACAACACTACAGTACATCTCTTACAGTATAGTGCTACAGTATGACTATCACTTTTAGCCCCAATTAAACCATTGCGTATGCTATGATACGAGCAAATACACCATACAAGAATAGAGACATATTCAAGGAGCATTTTTATTGAGGATTATCGAACAATATTGTAAGCAAGACACAATGACACAATATGCGCCAAATATATTTAACTACAACTCACTAATGTGCACCTCATTGCTAATGTGCATCTCAAGTCGAGAAAAAATTTGATAATTATCTCGGAAATTTTTTCGCATTCAAATTGCAAGAAGGGAAGGTAAAAAGCGTTATAGTTATTATTGAAATATCGAGATTGTTGTTGTCGCTGTGTTGAATTGAGATTGAAAATTGAAATGAATTTTTTTCTTTTTTAAAAAGTTCAAGAGATTGTTGAAATTGAAAAATATGAAGGAAAAAAAAAAAAAAGATGAAAAAAAAAGAAAAATGCAATGAGAAAAATAAAAAGAAAGACTAAAAAATAAATAAATAAATAAATAAATAACAAAAATTAAACGAAAAAGAAAAACAACAAAAGTGGCATAAATACACAATTCATCTTCAATAATTCAACACTAATAAGCGCAATTTATATTTTATATCAGAAATTAATATGCCATAAGTATTTATCTGCTCATTTATACACCTTACTATCATATTCAAAGACAAGATTGACGCAATTCAAAAATGAGCATATTTACAAATATGGAGGTAGAAGATGAAAAGGTGAGCACACAAGGAGGGAGAGGGGGAAGGAGTTGGAAAATCAGAATATCTCTTAACTTTTGGAATACGTTTTTATTACAGCTAAGACATTCCAAGAAAGACTTCGACATAGAAACAGCCTTGAGGAAATAAAGAACGTCGAGTGATGGTTTCTTTAAATAAGTTAGCTTCTCTCTATTGCAGAAAATGAATAATTTATAGCTTTGTTGAGCATTGTCTCAAGTAAACGCCTTCATAAATTTTGCAACAATTCGCTTCTCAATAAAAGAAAAATACGATCAAATTTGTATCGTTAGAGAATTCGATACTATCTATAAACGATACTAATTACTTACTTTGAATTTCTTATTTTCGACTCTATTTGAAAGTAAAGAGGAGTCAATATTAATAATAAAATTCATATTTGATCGTTTATTCTTTCTTTTTTTTCTGCTTTAATTTAGCACGCAAGAAAATTTAATTATTTGAAATTAGAGTTTATTTACTTACACTGATGCAATTATTTTTCGCGATTGATTCACCCTATTTGAGTAACTTCATAATTTTGATGGAATAATCAGCGACTCCCTTCAGAAAACTTTATGATCACTTGCTTTTTCACGCCTATTCAAACTGTATAGAGGGAGCGAGGTGGGATGGAGCGGAGTTGATGCCTAAACCCTCATGCCGGATCCAGGAAGTACTGGGAAGAAATAAAGACGTCGTCGAGGCATTTCTCCTGCTCATTTCGCTGCGTCGACCTGCTTCGTCTAGCATCCGGATTACGTCTACTTCCGCTCCCGTTGCAAAAACGCTACTTCGTTTCGGTCAGCTTAGAATGTTCAAGAATCTTTTGCCTCAGTCTTATTCTATGGAGCCAATAAGTGTGTGTGCGATGAAGTTGGGACGTTCGATAACATGGAAGAATATTTCAAAGAAATCGTACCTCATTTTATTGCCACTGATACATGTATTGCAGATCGTGGTATGGCCTAATTTTCCCCTTCCCCCCCCCCCCCCCCACTTCTCCTAAGACAACACCAATGAGCTGAGCTCTGAAAGAGGTTTTTTTTCGAACAAAGGTAAGGGATGATGAAGGACAGAAATGAGGCTTGCCAAGAAATGACTATAACATCTTGAAACTGAACATACGCTTGATCTATCTTTAGCAAAACTGAGAAATATAATCTCGCGAAAATTTTCGCTATGACAGTTCAACTCCAAATTCAAAATTTTTTGGCAGTTAGTCAAATTTTCGATTTCAACGTCTTGGCATATTGCCGAATTCGGTAACTGTTAACAAACCCAGTAGGGAAAATTCATATAAATTTTTGATATTGCAGGTTGAAATGATGCAAACAATACCAATGGGATGGGAAACATGTGTAATATGGTTAACGTGCCCTATTGAATTATTTGTCGAGTTTCGATCTTCACATCAATATTGCTTTTGCGTTACGAAATCTAATGTGTTTGTGATGTCCGTTTAAACAAACCGCTTTACTTTTTTTTCTTTTCGGTTGTTTTCGTTACTTTTTTTCATTTAATTCTTTGTGTCGATATGCGCAAATCTTTGTTTGCTGGTTTTCCCACCTTGCAACGTTGAAATCAAAAAAAAAAAAAAAAAATAAAATAAAATCAAAAAAAAAAAAACATACCACTCGTATGTGAAAATTTCACAAAGAAATAATTTGACTAAGCTAACAACTGTTAGCAAAATTTGAAAATCGTCGTCGTATTGAAATTAGTAGATCTTTAAACTTGAAACGACCAATTTGACAATTGAAAAATTACTAAGTAAAAGATGAACATTTAAAGAATCAGTTCGAATATTCTAGCCATCCGCATTAGTATATCCTCTATTTTCCAATCTGAGGTAGTGGCAAATCACCTCTTGATATCGTCTCATTAGTATTTCTATGACCGCTAAAACATTTCCGCATCGGAAAAATCTATGAGTTTGTGTTTAATAGACATCAAGTGAACGCTTGCTTTAGTTCTTTTGTTTCATTTTTCGTTTCAGACATTTCTGATCTTCTTTGGAGGATAAAAATCTCACAACAACAGCGACAAAAGTTTACCTAGGTGAGCAAGAAATAAGGTAACGCGTTTATTGTTTCATCGTTAGACCGCCGATCTTTTAGTGCTCAAATGTTTGACCTTTGATTGAGAGTACAATCTTTGCAAGATGATTAAGGCACTCATCGAAATTATGTAACGTGTGGGCGTTGTTGTGTAGAGATCGGAATTTGTAGGAAATCGCAAAGCTCTCTGCTTCACTTCGCACCTCTGGCATTCCATTAGCTTCGTTCAGCGATGATTTGACTACCAATTTTAATCCATCAGTTGAAATTAAAAAATATAAAACGATCTATCAGCGCATAATTTTCCACCCGCTGGAGGTCGCCGGTCGCTTAGTTAAAGAATAAAAGTTGCCATAAAAATGGCTAGAAAAATCATTCATAAATTGAGAAATTAAATTAATTTGCTCTAGACTAAAGGCATCTGAGATGCTCCTTTAATGATCTGAGCCGATTCCGGTCTCAGCAGTCTGCTGAAGGATCGGATTCAATCTACATTCTTCTTTGAGAGTTTACCTTTAGAGAAAGCAAGCAAATAAATTACTGCTGTAGGTAAATTTCACATTTGTGTGAGACTTTCCTAAGTATATGCTTATTAAATAAGAGATCATAAAATCCATCAAATTTTAGATGAATGAAGCGTACCGAAATTTTTTTTTTAGGCAGGGCTAGGCAGGCTGATAATAATGGCATTTCTTTGTTTTTCATTGATATTTTTTAAGCGTTCTATGGAAGCGGAGGGGGAAGGGGGAGGGGAAGTTGAGCCCTCAACTTCTCCTCATCGCTTTTTTCCTCTTTCAATGAGCACATAAATGATCCATTTAATACAATTGATGGGAATTACTCAAACGAGAAGAAAGTACTCTCGTTATTTCACATAGAAACATAGTGACAGCCGAGATATGAGACTGTCAATAATAAATCATGCACGCGATCATAATAAAGAAATCGATCACTAAGTCCGCTACAATCTCGCTAATCAATCAAAGTAGCCACAACAAGTACGATGTATATATATATATATATATATATATATATATATATATATATATATATATATATATATATATATATATATATATATATATATATATATATATATATATATATATATATATATATGAATAAACAATTAATGAAAATAATAAATGAACGTAATAAGTATAGGATTTTTAATCCCTTTAAAACAACAAGTTGAGCAAGACTCACAAGTTAAACGTATATTATTACGATATCAATAAACTGGACGTTGAACACAAAAAGTTCACCTAAGATCGATAAAGCAATAAAAACTTAACGAATATAATCAACGAAGATACTATTTCTGTGAAATAAACCACATGTATTTTCGATGCGACCATAGTGGAGGTAAGCGTCATTTATCACTGAATATAGCAAACACGCACTTCCATCAACTAAAAGGCCCCCGTCGTTCGTCATGAGGGGCGCGCCAAACCACATTTAAAAAAAAAACATTGTTTGTTGCAGAGCACACTGCAATCTGCGTCGTTCGTTCACCCTCACACCCCTCAATGACTCATCGACACGACGAGTGGTGCTGCGCTAAACATGCTCTAACAACTTGAAAATTGCCCCCTAAATGAAACTACAATGTACAAATTACTTGAGTTGACATATTACGAGCACGATATGCTAATAACATAATACGACGTTGTTATTTCTGTTATAGAATGGCAACGGCAAATCATTCATTGCATTATCTATGGTTATAGAAAATGAATCGCAACGGGGAAAAAAGCATGAGGGTAGGAGAGTGGCAATGGGAGAAGGGGGAGGATGGAACTGTGTTGGGTGGGGTGGGGGGGGGAGGATGTGGAGAGGTAGTAGGAATTGTCTAATTGATACTAAACCGCCTTTTATCTTTTTTTTTCTACTTCAACATAGCATTTGCCTTTTTTTTTTCGATGCTACTCAATATTTAAGCACTGATTAAAAAAAAAAAAAAAGAAACACGATGAGAAATAAAAGAACGGTTGATTTGCGTTCCTTTCAATTCAAGGTAACGCTTATACGAGGTGATACGCTCGAGAGAATGCTTTATACTGATAAGTTTTTTTCTTTGAACTTCTACTCATAAGTTTAAATTTGCATATCTGTTTTGTGATAAGTTTGAATCTGATAAGATAAAAGTCGATTAGATAAAAATGTGCTTCCCTGAGAAAAAAAAAAGATTTCTTTTTTAAACGAAAGCACTTTTTTTTTTCACAGGGAGATGATTCATCCAATTGAATTTTATCACTTCATAAAAATTTTCATTTATTATAATTTTTTATTATATTCATACTTATTTGCATATATTTTTCATATTTATATTTTTGTATTATAATTGATAATTTTTTTTTTTCAATGGAGCTATTAAAATAGTGGAATATCGTTTGATAACTATTGAGTGTTGAGTAGTGGATCAATTATGAAAATATTTAAGTATGTGATGATCTTTTAATGGGAAACTGATAAAATAAAATAAACTCATTTCATTAAATCGATGATCGGTATGAAATAATTCCCTTCCCCCAACCCTCCTCCTCTTCCCCCCCTCTCCCCTCCCCCTCCACTGACAAAATGATAACTTCTATACGAAATTTTTCTTCATAGCTATTGAAACTTTAGTAAATGTTACCTACATTTTCGATAAATATAAGAGCAAAAAGAAAAAAAAAAGAGCCTTTCCTCTTTTTCTTTCTAGACAAAACAACGATCCATGAAATACGAGAAAAAGAATTACAAATTAAAACAAGAAAGAAAAGAATAAATTACTATTTCCGGTCTAGAAAATTTTCAAAAAAAAAAAACTTTTTTTCTTCTTCGTTGCTTTTCTAATCGATGTGCCAATTTGAAAAAAAAAAAATCGAATTTCAAACACTCACACGGGAATCATAAATATTTATAATAAGTTTCATCAAATGAAGTGGAACATTTTTTTTTCACTCTCACAAAGAGAAAAAAAAAGCGGTGATGATTGCTATAACGAATAAGCAATAGATCGGCGATTAACGATGCAAAAAAGCAAAAAATGCTCTAAGTTCTAAGTTTTATCAATATTGCCAATATTTACCTGTCGTCTACCTTTATTCGATGTAATTACTTAGGTAATCTCTTTCTGCGTCAACCTTTTTATTCCAGATCTATTTTGTTCGAAACAATGATCATCTAGAAGCACATTATTTCCAATATTACTTAAAAATCATATATTTTTACCAATCATTTATGAGGCAATAATAGGTTGAAATGCAATTAATGAAAGTCAACGATCAAAAACTCAGCGTTTCAATATGAAAAGCGTTAAGATTTTTTTTTTTGCAGGAAATGCTATATGCAAATAAGTATAATATACCTGAGGAACGTAACAACTTAATACCTTTTGCACTAAATAATTCATCAAATTTTGGCAATATTTTGTCATAAGCATCACGAGAGAAAACTCTATCAACCTTTGAAAAAAAAAAAATTAAATTTTCATATTGTGCAAAAAAATAGCGAAAATATGACGTGTACTAATTAACAACCGATAAAATTCATCGATGAGAAATTTCACTGAAATCACATAAAGACTAAAATTATTCGAAATTCAGTTTTAAAAATCAAAACGACGTGGGCGGTCTCATTTTCTTAGTGATATCTAAATTGCTTCCAACCGATTTCTCAAAAAAAAAAAAAAAAAAAAAAAAAAAAAAAAAAAAAAGAGAAGAGAAAAAGAAAAGAAAAGAAAAAAAATCGAATGAAAACCACCGATAATAACGAATAAAAGATGATAGTCATTTTTTCCTAAACAAACACAACATTACAATACGTTTTTTGATGCGAAAAGACATTCATAAATACGCAGAAATAAACTTAACAAAACAAATGTTTAAACGAGGAAAAGTTTTGCCAAAAAAAAAAAAAAATCGAATATTTTGCTGAAATTCTCTCATTGCGGTTTTTTTTTTTTTTTGCTCTTATAAATCCAACTTTAATTGGTGAAAATAAACTTTTTTCTTTGATAAATACAACCTTAATTAGAAAAAAAAAACTTTAATTGATGGAACAACAAACATTTTCTAATTGAACCAACAAACAACATTTTATGAACACGATATATAAACATCCAACTAAGTCATTTGATTTACTATGCCCTAAACATTCAAAGAAAAGAGTGGCAAAAATGAAATTCTCGACTAAGATTGGATCATATGTGAGAATGTTTAAATACAGGATGATTTGCTTCGACGAAGTATATCGTTGAGCGATCAAAATCACCAATAATCGGAAGCAACAAACGCTTCAAGACGACGGTATATAGCATCAATAAGAGCGAAAAATATGCTCCTACTGTTGCTGCTTACATTTTAATAAAATATTACCTGCATATTTTTACCCTTTAAATCTTAATTCCATTGTTTTCAAAATCTACCTTAAGATTCAATCATTTAATTACACAGGTGAAACCGATTGCATTAAGAAATTAAAGTAAATTAAAAATCATTATCTAGAGGTTTTTAATGATTTCGATTATTCAAATTGGTTTTCTTGCTTTTTAGAACGTCTCTGTTTTCTTTACACATAAACGATCGTAACTATCGATCAGCGAGTGAACTAAGAAAATATAAACAATCGATAATTTCTACCGATACACGTTACTGAGCATGAATATGACAAATTTCCTTTAAAAGCTGCTTCAGCCAATCCAAGCAACACGACGATGGCCGAGGTAATTAATTAACCAACCAACGATGATTAACCGACAGGTAATCAACACATCCGACGAATGAGTAGTCACAATATGTTACTGCATGTGCGCAGAATGAAGGTTTGTTCAGCTGGGAGATGAACGATGTATGCAACGCCGTGTCGCATTGGTAGCAAGTAATAAATCATTTAGCATAGTCGTTAGAGAACAATTTCGGTTCAATGACATCATTCTTTGAGAGCAGCCTTTTTTCTCCAGCTAGTTCACGAACTAAATGAAAGCATATGCTGCAGCTTTTAGCACTTTAGATGGAAGATAAAATGTTTGTGGATGAAATTTTACAAAAATATATCCATTGAACTTTTTTCAACTGGTCCAGATCAATGGCAGCGCTGATTTTTGGATAACTTATAGACAGGTTCATGTAGAAATGAAAAAATATCGTATGTATCGAATATAAATAAGCCCACGTTTTTTTTTTTTTTTTTTTTGCTTAAGGCGAAGACCCCCTTGAGGAAATGGCCTATATCTGCCAGTGCTTTGGTTTTTTTTTTTTTTTTTTTTTTTTGCATATTTATGCGAATGTTTAAATGCAAATTCTATGCGCCGTAAAATATTAGATTCCACATGTTCCTACGGGTAAATTCAACGCTTAATAAGCAGACATTGGGAAAAAATGTCAACCCTTTTAACAAGGAGGGCCTATATTTGAATAAAATACGGTATATGAGTAAACAAACTTACAGTTTAAAGTACACAGACAAATAAATGACAAGTTTAAAATAAATAAACTTGCAACCTCGTCTAGACCATTTATTCTCCCTAGTATGTCACTCAAACTAACCATGGTCACACAGTTCAAGAGCGCAATAATCACCTTTTTTTTGGTTCGGTTACTTCTTTCCCGAAAATTATCGACAGTTTCCCATTAGTAAATGTTTGCGCTTCATAAATTTGTTATCAAAGATGCAAACCTTATATAAAAGTAGCAAAAAAAAAAAAATGTTTCAACAAAGAGACAAATAACAACGATGAATGGCAATGCTGATGAAATAATAAATTAATCGATCATAAAACGCAGATGCGCATCGAAGGAGCAGCTCGCAACATGTGCACTTCCAAATTTCGCTCAACTGACCAACCACCTTCATCGAGCATTAATTAGTAATAAAATAAACGCAAATAATACCTTTGCATTTTTGCTGATCGTAACATTCGTAAAAATCTCCCGTTCAAGTTTCGTCTATTTGATGAATCGATTGCGGTAAGATATAAACCGTGTAATTGAATCATGTATGCAAAATTTTCGATACTTTTAGATGCCAACTACTTATTTCAAAATTGACGGTTTAAGGTGGAAGATGGTATAAGATGGTATATATGGTATAAATGTGGTCGATGGTAGAAGAATGGTATATTTCAATCACCAAATTTCACAGTCGTAGTTTCACGTAATCTCCAATTCACACTAACAGATATACAGGTTGATAAACACAGATACACAAATATGATCTCACCATATATCGCTTTTAAATTGCACAATCGCTAGTGTATACAATCGAAAAAAGCGTTTATTTTCTTTTTCAAATATAGAGAAAATGAATAAGATGAGAAATAAGCACGAGAAATTCTCTTCGAAATTAAATTGAAAATTTTTTGCTCCAACATTTACAGAAATGAGAAATCAATTTATCGGAAGTGATCGTCGTTAAAAAGGGCATCTCAAATCGTCTTTGGGAGTATTCCTTCACTGCCTAAATCACGCACTTCAATTGACACTTAGTCTCAACAGCAATTGACATAATTACCGTGAAGTGGTACTCTTTTTCAATCATAACTGAAAGGAAAGGGAAAATCATTGAGAGGGGAATGCGAATTTAGAAATGAGAAAGAAGCGAAAGATTGGAAAATATAATGGAATGATGAAGAAAAAGAAACAAGCGAAATTTGAACAACTTATTTCAAAAAGAGATGAAGGCAATGAGTAATTGCCTAAATGGATGCATATTTGAAATAAATAATGAAAAAGGAAATTTCCAAAAAGAATTACAACTTAGCGACTCCATTCGTAGGTGTCACTTTTATGGGAATTAGAGGATTTCTCTCGAATCGTACAAATCAGACAAATGCGCCGCAAACATATCTATGCAGAATCCTATATCATTCATACTTGAACATGAATAAACGGGCTCATTTTCTCAACTTATCGAAGAGTTCAGAAAGGAAAGTGCTGGTGAGAGAAAGAATGAGGGGAGGGTGAGAGGGAGGGGGAAGTGTGAAAGAGATGGCATTACGATCAACGAATTCATTCAACAACATTTAAACACCACTAAATGCTCACTCATATATTTACATTGAAGTCTTATGTTTTAGAAAATTCGAAGCATTAGCAGCAGCAGCAGCAAAAAAAGAAAACGCGAAGAAAAGAAATTGCTTTCCAATAAGAACATGGCATGATGACATTTTATCAAAAGAAAAAAGCCACAATATTGTTAGCGATGTTCAACAATAAAAACCGGTTTATCCACTTCGTAAAGCAATCGAAAACCCACTTATTTCGTCGAACAATCTCATTTACCTAACTCAATATGTGCAACTTTCTTTAATAAATACTACGAAACAATACGGGTCACCCTCATATCTAAATAATATTCGCATTCAAATTCCTTTTCAAAAAAAAAAAAAAAAAAAAAACTTTTTTTTTCGCATGAAGTAATCATTGAATTAATTCGATAAACGCTTCAAAAATAATGAATCGTTAATGAATAAAGAAATATCAAAAAAAAAAACCTCATATTGATCATCGAAGAGAATTTTGGTCTCAGCAAAACTCGAAACAATTTCATGAAAGTTATGAATGATCTTACCTGAAATTATTTAGCACACCTGTGCAGCCCTTAATTTAGGTATTCGTTTTTCTCATTCATTTCGCTAGCATCATCATCATTTAATGCACAGACATGTTCGTTGGCAAAAATTGCTAACGCAGATTTATGAGTGATGAAATTAAGTGATTCTATTTTCGAAAATTCTAGCAATTATGCAAATTCCCAATTTCAACAATTGCACACTTCCTGTACTCCACATCTCTTGGATTATAAAAAGAGCATAAGTTTTATCTATCACACATTGAAATAGAAAAATCACCACGTAAAAACAGAAAAAAAAAATCTGATTGACTTCATTTGAAGGACTGGGAGGACGGGAGGGGATGGGGGTTGGAAAGGATGGGAGGAATGAGAAGGATCGTTGTCTTTCACCAAACTCATTTGCGCTATCTACATATCAAGTGGCTAATTTTGAATTTATACGTATCCACTTAACTAGAACTCATGAGTCATTTAATGGTGTAACGAAAGCAAAAATAAAAATAAATAAACAAATAAAAAAAATCAAAATCAAAAAACGCGAAAACGTATATCCATTTTCTAAAATTTCTTTCACTGAAAAAATCGTTTCATTTCCCCCCCCCCCCCCCCACCTAAATAATCATATTTTCAAAAAGAAAGGAAATTTTAATTCAAGCTTAAATATTTTTACATATTTCCGTGTTAATGGAACTATTTTAAGCTGAAACGAATCAATGAAAAAAAAAAACGGATTAAGAAGATAGAAGAAAAAAAAAAGAATACGAAGGAAAATTCAACAAAATGAACAACATTTCTTATATGTCTATAATCTCCTTTATAATGCATTATCTTAGATCAACAAATGATAATTTTCGTGCTCGTTTTTTTGCTTTCTTTTTTTTTTTCGTAAAGCTTTACAGTGTGCGCATAACGTCAACAAATTAAATAAATTAAATAAATAAATAAATAAATAAATAAACAAATAAATAAACAAATAAATAAATAAATAAACAAATAAATAAATAAATAAATAAACAAATAAATAAATAAAAACAACATCACTGGCGCATAACGCATCTCTTATCAACGCTTATAGGAATGATTTTTTATAAATTGAAAAATTTCAAAAAAAAAGAAAAAAAAAACTACGACATTAATCGCATTTCCGCATAATGAAAAAATTTTCTGGCAAATATAAAATGCACTCGTCTCTCTCTCTCTCTCTCTCTCTCTCTCTCTCTCTCTCTCTCTCTCTCTTTTTTATTTCATAAAGAAAGCAATGCATTTTTTGTATTATCATATGAGTTGTGAAATTTACAAACTGATAATAATAATAACAATAAAAATAAAGCTTTAACTTTCTGTTTTCACTGTTCGCCTTTCATTTACACAGAAGTCTATTACATGATGTTCATTTACCTGTAAAGGTGGAAATTGTGATGTCGTATAAGTGAAACACCTGAGGAAAGAGGTATAACTTACATGTGACGCCTACAGTTTAAAGAAAATGATATAAACGCATTAGTTCACAGAGTGGCAAAATTGAACAATTCTAAAATATAGAGATGATTTTTGCATAAATAATTAGCGAATGAAAAAAATGAGGAAAACTTTTTTGAATTCATTAATCATTTCATCGGCAATAGATATCATTATACTAATCTGCTCAATTAGTTACCAATTACCTGTAATTAATTAGCGACCTTTCAGCGATCAATCACAGTTATTTGCCGTTTCAATAACCGTCGATGCTGCTGCTGCTGCTGCTAGCCAAAAAGAAATTTGTCTTCAAATATGACGGCTCCCGAGAGTGCTGAATGACGATATTCCCGTCGAAGCAAGTTTATTTCAAGAGTTGGCAAATTATGTCTTACATCATCACCGGCAGTAACAATCTGCCTGATTTCGATCATTTCCTAATCATTAAGGATATATGACACATCATTTCATTTCCATACGGATACCACAAGTAATGCTAGAAATTAACAATACTAGTATTACGGAGCGGGGGGGGGGGTGGTTGCATAGAAAAGAAAGAGATGGAACTCTTATCAATGAATTTATTCGATAATAGAGGGCTAAAAAAGCGATGAGTGCAATAAATCTTCTTCTCCATCTTCTTCCTTCTCCCTCTCGCCTTTCCCTTTCCACCAAATGCAACAATCCCCCCTTTCAACATTTCTCTAATCTTTTGAAAAATTCGCTATCGATTTCTGTCATTCCTTAATTTGCAAAAAAAAAAAAAAAAAAAATTCATCAATCCCCATTTAAATGCTTCAAGTGATCATCAGATTGAACGCGTTGAAAGTGCAACAAAGTTTACATAGTGACTTGAATTAAATATTTTTCATTGCAAAGCCAACAGAATGTTGACACAAAGCAAAATGGCAATTTCACATTCTCATATTATTCCGTTGAATTTCTCTATGCATCAACGTGCACGGAAATCAACGATTGCGCTAGTTACCTATCTGCAACATAAAAATAAACATATCGTATCCCATCAATAACGATAAACCCCTCCCTCTCCTTTGCATTTCCTTACTCCCCCCCCCCCCACCCCAAGGCCTCTTAGTTTTGATTTTTCTGCACTTCACAAAATCATTCACACCTGTTCTCGCAAACCTGCCGAAAGAATAGAAAACGATAGCCTCTAAAGCTCAAGTTATTTGACCTATTCAAAGGGTGGGCGGTGTAAAGATCTGTAAATGGTCTTTTTTTGGCTGTGTTAATGAACAGTATGGCGCAATATGTTGAAACCTTAAACGATCTGGCGCCTTTTGGCGCACTTTTGAGGAAAAAAAAAACATACACGATAACAATAACGCAAAATCAAGCATTGCCCGAGGAAATTTTTGCCGTTTGATTAGTCAAACCTTGCCTCAATCTTGCATATTCAAAAAAAGGCCTAAATTTTTGATCGCTTCATTCCTACTTTTAAAGCTTGATGCTCATACCGCAAATTTACAAACTGAAATAATAACCTAATTTACAAAATGCAATGCAATGTTTTTTAATGTTCATTTATTTATTACTAAAAAATAAAGCTATATGGCTTTACCTTGCGCATTAAATTCAACTCTAGAGATTAAATAATACTCGATCGGTTGATCAGTAAAAACTGCATGCTAAGTACGTGCGAATCGAACTCGTCAATAAGTACAAAACCAATGCAGTTATACGCGCAACGTAGAACGCCAAAAATCAAAGAAAAAAAAAAACAAAACAAAACAAAACAAAACAAAACAAAAAACAGGAGATCAATCACTTCAAAGAGTTGGCATGTAGAGGTGATAAGAAGAGAGAATGAAGGTGGAAAAAATGCCCCAGGTTAGAATCGATCGCGAATATCGTTCTAAACATTAATCTATTGCACAAGTTTGTAATGAAAAATTTTATAAACGAACATTTCCATTAAAAAACGAATATGCTAAAGCATATATCACTAAGAAATATCAAAGCACCATATTGGTGCTTTAAAAAAAGCGACGATAACTTCTCGCAAATAAAGCGATGGATGAAGAAGAACTGAAAAAAAATATATATCATTGCCGTTCACGAAACAAGAGTGGCGCCTCGATAACATTCCTTATCTATACATTATTATAGACATTCCATTAGTTCCTAGGCTATAATGCTCCAAATATGCGACCCGCTTGATTGCTTTCTTTTCTGACAGAAACAAACAAAAAAAAAAAAAAAAAACGCTACAACATGGAGTGTAAAGTTTTATGAATAATAGCCCTTCGGTTATCGATGTATCAAAGTGTGAATATTTACCGCTTTATGCAATCTTTTCATTTAACAGATAGAATTTACGAGATTTTTTTTAACGATCGAAATAGAAAACAACGTTGAAAGAAAGAAAACAAATGAGCAAACTAAGCGTGAGAAAAAAAAAAAGAAAACGAAAAGTGAAGCATTCGGCATAGTGTAATAAGACTAGTTGGAGGTTTACTTGTTGAATAGACATTCACTTTGATGATCGAATGCCATGAGAAGAGAAATGCCTCAACCGACAATTTAGCGGGGCGCCCAATTTAACAACTCAATGCTTTTAATTCAATGAACATATCCGAATCTATTTGATTTTTTTTTTCAAAATTTTATTATTACATTTGAATTCATTTACTTATTTAAATTATTATTGCAATTATTTAGACTTTTTGAGCTAATGGTAATAAAAATTCAGTTTATTCAAGAAAAATTAGGTGAGGATTATTTCTGCGCGTTCACTTCATCATCACCAACAGATGATTCATAAGGAAATGTCTGGAATTTTCGACTTTCATTTTTGGCAATTACAAAGCACACCGGATAAATTTATAAGCCCATCTCAGCGACTGGCTCATATCACTGGAATATTCTTTGTCGATCATCATCGAACCGAAGCGAAAGACTTCTACAACGAGAGCGAAATGATCGCGATGACGCTACTTGCCACAATCGCTCTCTGCAAAGCGTTGAGCTCGAAAAGGGATTCCACTCGAAATCTGTAGATCGTTATCAGATTTACTGAACTTTCTTGCTTGAAGCTTCCTAAATGAAATTAACCGAAACCAACAGCACTGTTAAATCGACCTATGACATAACAAAAAAGTAGTGAAGAACTGAAAAAAGACATATCAATGTCGATTTCTGCGAAATAAATCGCTTCAAATTCGGCTCCGACTCCATGGAGCTAGTGGCAGCAAAATTTTCAAAAACTGCCCATAAAGAACCAAAAAAAAAAAAAAAAACAGGAATATATGCCAGCTAGATCTTCATATATCTTAAGTTAATACGCGAACAAAACATAAAGTAAGAACATTTTTCAATCATCAAAATTAAACATTTTTTTAACGCACCTTTGTTAACTATGTCTGTCTACAGACAATGAAACATGGCGAAACTTACGATGAAGAAGGATGAAACAACCTTCAATCGACAGTGCTCCCCTCTTCCTCCTCCCCCCCCCCCCCCCCGGAATCTCTCCCTCTCTCGTGTAAGAAGCAAATGTCGTTGCGTACTTTTACAAAGCAGTTCAAGATAGTCATATATTTCAAAGAGGAAAACAAATGCAAGAAACGTCAGGCAAAATGAGGGAACACAAATCACACATGTGTGCATCGCTGCGCATTATTAAACGCCACAAAAAAATTTGGAATGACCTCGCTGATGACCGAACAACTATGCAAACAACAATTTATTCGGTATAAGAACATCGTTACGAGCGTTACTGCGCTTTCGTTAAAAAGTAACTAAATAATATTCGCCGTGAATAAATCTGCATAAAAAAACAATAAAATTCATATGCAAATTGATTTCACAGATTGGGAACAACTTCATATGTAAATCACAAACGATGTTTCTTTTGCTTTTTTGATGGGCAAATTTTATATTCAATGCGAAAAGCCAATATTTTTATAAGTATTATGGCTGGCGATGTTTTTTTTTCGTTTTTTTTTTTTTGTGAATTTGTCGAGTTGTAAATAAGTGTGAATATGTCTGCTATATATTCATCGAATATTTTCAATTATGTTCTATGAAGATCACAGACTAATCGTCAGAAGATTCAAAAAAAAAATAAAATATGGGAAAAAAATTAGAAATATGGATGCACCAAAATCACTAACTTAAGATTGATGAAAACGTTGATCGATTAAAGCGAAATAATGTAGACTGTATTAAATTTATCAAGAAAAAACACATCATCCTCATCATGTTCACTTTTGAAAATGATATGCAAAAAAAAAAAAGTAAATAATTAAACGAATAAATGGATAAATAAATAAAATAGGTCGATCATCAAGCATTACCCCAGAAATCAACAAATAATTCAACGATATTTTGTATTTCTTCAAATGCTTTCTTTGTATAATTTACTCGTTTACACTTTACTTTTAATGGAACAGTTGGGATTATCGGAACAAATACAAATCCTCATAGAGAACGGTGTGTGTATGTGTGCTGTGTGTGTGTGTGTGTGTGTGTGATAAGAAAGGGCAACTTGCCACTGAAGAATAGACATCAGTCAGCCACATCGTAATCTAACAAACCAACCAGCTGGCAAGTAGCAGCTGCACGTTGAGGTACATATTTCGAAATGACCTGTTCGAACTATCCAACAATTCGTGTAATATGTGTGTGTGTGTGTTGTGATGGCGCCCAATGATACGACATCCGCTTGTCTTAAGCGGTGCTTCTTTCAAAACACAAAAAAAAAAGATAAAATAAAAATAAAAATAAATTCGAAGAAATTCATAGACATTACGACAGGTATATCTGCCAATATAGATTCGAAAATTAGATTAGATGCTCTCAATGCGGCATATACTGCCTAAGAAATTATAATGCAATCATATTTCATTTATATATATTCTGAACATCTCATATCTAATATTTTTGTTTGGCGTTCTAATGTTTACCACAATATTCCCATCGTCCGAAACGAAATAAAAACGACGAAAAACTCAAAGAGATTAAAATTGCAACGAAATTGATCAGCAATGAATTTAAAACATAATTCAACGCTAAAAATACTTCAAACAGTTGTTGAACTTAACGCCAACGATTGTAACGAAATGAAGAAAAAAACGACTGCGCACATATCATTTACAACGATATATGCTAAAGGCCATACGCATGAAAACTAGGATTCGAAATAATATATACGGGGAAGGGGAGGAGAGGGAGAGAGTAGAGGGGGGACGGATAAAACTGAACCTCTGAAAAATTAAGCGCTCTTTATTTACAACAACAGTTTCACTTAATGAGCAGATTTACATCCCACATTGGTATAGAAATTTTGAAAAGTAATGCAGTAAAAAGTTATAAGACCAAGTAAAAGTAATACTCACATCAAAAATTGAAAGGTAATACAGTAATTAGAGACATTATAAGACCAAACGGTAATCATTCAACGTTTTGGCTAATATTTTTGGCCGTTTAACTAAATGTTCACATAATGAACATTTTTCAACTTAATTCAAATAAGAGTTATCATTCGCTGTAAAAATTTCCCCTAGGAAAACAAAAATTTCTTCACACATCAATTAATTTCAACGTTGAATTCTATTGATGCAAAAGAAAAAATCTATTGAAATTTAAAAAATTTTTTAAACTTATTTAAATTCGAAATATATTTAAATATTTAAATTCGAATTTTTATTTGAATTTTTTAAAAATTATTCAGAGATTATACCTTTAAATACAACGAGTAATTTGATTGACTCTTTCCACATGAAAGCTATAGGCTGCTATTCCTCTTGACGTACACAAATTAGACGATAAAGAACAGAATCGAAATGAAAAAAAAACAGCAGGTAACAGAATTAACTAAACACTATGATTTTTGATTTTCCAGTTTTATATTTAAATTCTTTGTTAGCGTAAGAATTTAATTAGTTTATATGCAAATTTGGCTTCAAACGTTGAATTGGATAGTATGATTCGCAGATGAACACTTAACAATTAAAAGACGCCAAAACATCTCCTTGTATAAAAATCATATTAAGTGCTTCAACTAGCAGCTGATGAGATTTGAATTTGGGAATATTTCACTGAGAAGAGTATCGCAGATGTGAGACGAGACTCGTATTTAAATGAGGACAACAACAATAACAAGAATCATTCGCAAGCAATAAAACTATCATCTCACTTCATTAAATATGCAAAAATAAAGTTTATCAACCAAAAAAAAAGACTCGGCACTTCTGGTTTTTAGTTGCTCAAATAAGCTGAAATCTTTCTTTTCCACGAGTAAAGGATCGTTGTTAATTTAAAGCCCTTAGTCTCGTAGTTCGTTAAATTTGTCTAATTTTGGTTAATATGAACGAAATGAAGAGTGAGAAAAACGTAGCTAAAAACGAAGCGAAATGAATAGAAAAAAGAAAGAGCAAAAAGAAGGGTCCACACACAAGAAGTGATAGGACACAAGAAGACGATAAGAACACTTCAAAGCGCTGCGATATGAAACACGTGGAAGAAGTAAAACGTTTTACAACAGCAGTTTCAGGCCTCGCTATCATATTAGACACTAACTATTATTATTACTGTTACTATTAGTATTATTATTACTATTAATATTACTATTACTATTATTATTACCATTACTGTTACCATTACTATTACTGTGTAAATACCATTAATATTGTCTAATACGGCCAATATTATAACAGCAGAGTTATAAATTGCTGTTATTCCTTACTGATATTCATTACTATAACTAAAATATTGAAACTCTACTATCAATTTCTTATTGTTGTTGCAGATCACACTATTATCACTAACAGCAACAACAAACATTACTAACTACTGTTTAAATATTACCACCTTCAACTGTTGTTTTTTCATCAGTATAATCACTACCAACAGAGATTAGTCAATGTTACTGATACGGCTAATATTTTCAGCCCCACTACCATTTTTATTTACCATTATTAGTTGATATTCCTCATATTCGTTACTACTTGTACCACTCAATCACCTTATACCTTCCTTATGGCTTTTTACCTGAACATACTCTTACCTATACTATCGCATATTTATTGCAGTTACGAATACATTTACGGCTTTTTTTTAAAAGAAATTAGACATCCGAACGATTAACCAACGATCGTTGATCTTCGATGCTCAACAACGGCTAATTTCAATCGTCATTTCCGTATTTTCAGTGAAATTTTTCCGGATATTTTTTTTCCACCGACTAGGCGATTTCAATTGTTTTTGTTTATTTTATAACCAAATATTCATACCAATAGTTTGAATAATTTTCCGGATTGAAATTTTCCAATATAATTGTTAGGCGTTAAATCAACGAAAACGAAATAAAATAAAACACATCGAAAACTCATAGCTGAAGCGTTTTATTCAAATAGTAATTGTTGTGTATTAGCGAATTCGTGCGATGAATTCATACTTAAAATATTGACGTTGAATTTTATCGAATATTTTTTCCTACAAAAAAAAAAAAAAAGAAATCGCGAGAAAAATTTCAACAATAAATGCGTCGATTGTTATTTTACAACCAAAAACGATAAATCAACAAATTTATAAATCAATATAAGGGATTTTTAGCGCGATTGTTTCATTGATTAGAGAAACAACTGATTGACGCCTCTAGCTAGACTGTTGATGCAACCATTGATGACTGAAAGAGTAAAAGAAATGAGATTTACTTTATTTACTGCTCTATCCCCCTACCCTACTTCCTACCCCCCCCCCCCTCCCCCCCCCCCCCCCCCACTTAAGTTCTATGACCCACAACAGAAGCTGCCTAAGTATACAAAACGACCAAATAGAAGAAAGCCATGAGTGGAAGGCAACAAACGCTACGACAGTGATTGGTACCGTTGTGGCTCGCAGGCAAGAACTCAGCAGATGGCAACAAGATACGGCGAAACATCAACAAAAAATAAGCGCCATCCTCGATCGTTACGCGACATATCGCACAATTTCGTTCCGTATGATGAACGCTTATTGCACACTAGGGGAAATGTCGAAGCTTATTGAAAGAATAAACGTGTATCACATACGAACAGGTGGAGAAACTAGAAAAAAAAGGGAGATGAGCAGGTTCGCAACCTTCCCCCCCCCCCCCCCTTCTTCTCATCTAATTTAGTACACGATAAATACCAAGAAAAAGAGAAAAAAAATCATATTTATTACCTCTACAGGTAATTAAAGCAAACCTACGCAGAGGTTAGAAAAATTCAACAAAAAAAACTTTCAATAGATGCCACTATTATATCAATTATCGAATAAAATAATAAGATGAAATATGAAGAGAATGAGTTGGAAAAAAAAAGAGAGAGAGATGGATAGAGGAAATGAATGTTGATGAACGAGAGAAAAGAATATTCAAAATCATAAAAATATGGAAATTTATTAAAATTTTGTCAGCTAAAAAAAAAAAAAAATTCGCAAATATTGTTACTCAATAATTTCTTCTTTTTTTTTTTTTTTGCTGTAAACAACTGCTCACAGAAACGTGAAAGAAAGTGGGATTATTTTATTTTGTAATGGTTTCCGAAAATGTATAAATCGAACAAAATATACTAATCAACAAAACTTACTAATTATTACTCAGAAATAGGTTTTCGTTGAGGTGATCGTTGCTTTCATTACCTATTCAAAACGAATCGATACCAGGTCGCAAACTATTTGCATATTTGACTATCGATAGCAAATTAGCTCGAATGTTGTCTCATTGAAACGTAACGTAATGAACGCGTTTATGATGTATAATTTGCGATCTTGACGATATACTTCTAAAAATATTCTCTGTCGGGATTTATAATAACGATTAATAATTTTTTGTTTTATTATTACTTTTTTTTTTTTAAATTTCGTTTACTTCAAAAAAAAACTTTTTTTTTGGCAACTTATCAATGGCGATGAATTTGGCAAGAAACCAAATATGCGAAAAAATTTTTTTAAAGCAATAAAAATTCCAACAGTACAATTGCCTTATTAAATTTAATACGAATAAAAAGCGCATAATCGCGGATGTTTTAATTAAGAGTAATGCAAAAAAAAAAACGGAAATATGCTAATAACGATTAGTCCTTCATCAATCTGTAATTAAGCTAAAATATTTTCATTGCTTTGTCATATTTGAACAATTGAATTACAAAATAACCAAAAAAAAGAACATATGAAAAGAAAGAGTTAGGTTGGAAAGATATAAAAAAGAAAAATTCAAATACGACTGTAAAAGAGAGGACGAGAGATCAGCTATTCACTATAGATGATAAAATAAATGAGAAAAAAGATTCAACGAAAAGATCATTGAGAAACAATCAAACAGATAGAGAAACATCGAAAAAATATTATTAGAAAAGATAGCTATAACGAAAAAGTGAATAAAATTAATAAAACATTAATTGAGAGTTTTAAAATTTAATGTAATCAGTAAAAAAAAGACTGTTAGTAAAAGAAAAAAATCTTTTATAAATAATATGGTAAATCAAAAAAGATAGAGAAATTAAAGTTGAGAGTAGCCAAAATGCAATATGTGTGCAGACAAACATAGTTGCAAGCAACATTCAACGTAGCCGAACCTCTAACCTGACCTCACCTATGCGGCGCACTCTGTGTTCTCATTTGTTAGAGTTGAGAGAGAAATAAAAAGAAGAAAATACAATTCAACCACTGTAAACAAAGAAAAAAAAGACTACAAACAACGGTGACAAACGAGTTGAAACGAATTGCGGCGAATATTTTAGTCTCCAGATGAAATAAACTTATCAAAAGCCCTATCCCTTGCTCTCTCTCTCTCTCTCTCTCTCTCTCTCTCTCTCTCTCTCTCTCTCTCTCTCTTTCTCATAGACTCTCTGTCCTTCACCTCCGTCGAACTCTCAGGTGAAAATTTTCCTATTTCAAATTATTCGCAAAGGAGGGAAATTTCTGGAGCGTTAAGGGTGGGAAGCGAAGTGGAAATAGAAGAAGGGAGGGGAAGAGGAGGAGTGGAGGAGGGGAGGGGGAATGAAGGGGTGGGAATTGGTGGGAGGGGAAATGGGAGGGGGAATTGACGTTGTCAAGGATTTTTATGCTTAGAATATAGGTGAATCCTACGATCGAAACGCTACAGCAATTGACAAACGTAATAAATCAAATGGAAAAAAGCCAAAAGATGTCAACTGCCGCAAAATCAACCAAAAACAATTGTTATATTCGCTTTAAAAAAATTGCTCCTATCATACAGAATATTTACCTGGCAAAGAGCCAATTATTTCTAAAACCGCGAAATTCAAACGGAATAAATTTCGCGACAAGCGCAGTCTCGATTGATAACAGAGGAAAGTGTGTAAAATTTACTTCAAAACTACTTGGCTCAGGCTCTTTTTTTTCATTTGAGCCAAAATGCAATGGATGCCGTTTTTGTTTCAATCCACTAAATCAACTACTTTAGACTATAAAAATTAACTACGATATAAAATTGCAATAAGAACAAATAATTAAATATTTTATTACTGCAAATTTCGATTTAAAAATGATAAAAAAGGTAAGAAAAGTAAATAACGTAGAAATATTTGAAGTCGAAATGTTGCAATGAACGATTGTGCAGGTCTATATGCTCAACGATGGTCGTATTGAAACCAGATTTTGTACACCGTCTAACGCCCAAATATAAAATCACACTTAACGATGACTAACGAAACAATTTCGAATTCGTTTACGCATTTTTCCAATCGTTTTTTTTTTCATTTAATGCAAAAGTTGGGTTTTTTTTTTGTAATTTCGGTAAAAATTAGCGAAATAAAAGAGAGAAAAAAAAGGCGAAAATATAATTAAAAATTCCTACATTTTCCTCTTAAGGTAGAAAAAAAAATAGTATATTGAAATTCTATGTGGATATATTCTGTATTAGATGCTGCATTACGGTGGAAGTGAAAACCCACATGGAGTGGGAAGGAGATGTGTCTCTTTTTTTGAAGAAAAAAAAAAGAAATTCATAATTTCCTAGAACGATCGCATATTCGACAGGTTTAATTTTAAAAAATTTCGACTATTGTATGAAAATATGAGCATTGATGAGGCATCCGATTGGCGAAAATAGAATTTGAGAAGAATAGAGACCATAAAAAATTGAAAATGGTCACTGATTTCTTAGCATTTTTTTTTTCAGAGATCCATGAGATATTGAGAGTACTCCTTGTAAAATTCGTTAAAAAATTTAATGTCCCTTCAAAAAAAGGTGATAATTGATAAGGTGATAGGTGGCAAATGATAAAGTGATAGATGATAACTGATAAGCAAAACAAAATACAAACATCTAAAAAAACAGCATAACACAAAACCGAACAATTATCGGGTAAAAACAAACGCATTATTATGAGGATGCCTCATTAAGCAAACTATTTTTGCATTTGATTTTGAAAAAACGACCTCATTAAACACTAAATGGACGGTGAATACATAGCAAAAAAGAGGATTAAGGTTGAAATGAGAGGAAATTATCTTCGGTTTTTCTCAAAATATAGCAACATTTCAGCGCAGAATACTTTTTTATGCTTCTTTTCCCAGCTAACACAGTATAAAGGTGAGCGATATTTTGTGGAAGTTTTTATGTTTTACTAAATATTTTACAAAACTATTACTACTTATTAGCTAATTACCAAATGATAACCTAAGTCTGAGTAATTTTTACCTGCCTAATTAATAAGTCTGCTTTTGTCGATTCAAGTAAACTTCAAGTAAACTAATTATTATCAAATGACTGCTAGTAGCACATCATAGTTTCCTCATTATTCTCGACGTTTTCTGCTATTATCATTGAAATATTCGTCAATTTTTTCATGGCTTCACTATTCAAGTCAATTTGAGATGGTCATTCTTAGAGAATTTAAATACAAAGGACATAGTAGATAAAATAACAAATATAAGCATCATATCCTTAAAACATCAACTCGAACAACGGCATCATATTTGCGCATCTCACATCGAAGAGGGACCCGTACGCATCTGCGTGGGGGGATGCAACAGAGAGAGAGAGAGAGAGCGTTACAGGCATAACGTGCAGCGTGCGCACAACGCTCACTTCTTTGTTGCAATCGTCTAACGCCTGTCTTTCATCCCTTACAAGGAATAGATTTTGCAATAGTCACTGAGTCATAGAAACAACACGTACTCTCTTCTATAATCACCCCCCCCCCCCCCACCACCACCTCGTTCCTTTCTCGTAGCTTTCTGTCGTACTGTCTAATTAGATGAATTGCAAGCCATAAATTTTTAGATATTTGCGGAATGAACTGGTAAAAATGCATTGAAAATTATTGAAAAATGCTGAAATTCTTTTTTTTTTCAAAACAGTCCAACGCGAAAATAGTTTTCGGCGTAATTACATTAATAGCACAGCAAAGCTCGTCATATCCAATTCACGGAAATAACATCAATAATAACGATGTTGAATATGAATTTGAATTTAAAGTGAGCTCTGGTGGCTTGCCAATTCACTATAAACTTTCGCTAAAAATTTTCACTTTTCTATGGTTGTCCTAAACTTGACGAGGAGGAGGAGGAGGAGGAGGAGGAGGAGGATGAGAAGAAGAGGGAGGGAAACAAGTATGCAAACATAGGATACAAGCGATTTGATGAAGTTGATGTTGAAAAGTAAAATGAGAATGTCACAACTATCCACATGAACGATAAAGGTAACCGGGAACAACTTTCTCATTTTACTACTGTATAAGAATGAAGTAAATAAATATTTCAATTTTTTCTTCCATGATCACAGATAGTAACTGCGTTCCCCTCCCTCTTCCCCCCACCCCCACCCCCCCTCCTCTCCCCATCTCTGTGAACGAAAAAGAGATTTCATAGGTGATAGTGTGAAGTGCTCACGATTTAAAAGATTAGAAATTTCTCCATCGTGAAACATCTCTTCAATTCCAAAACGAAACAACTAACACTTGCGCCAATCGGTTATATCTAATAAATAATTAGGAATGTTTTATGAGAGAAATATTAACGCTACTATTATCAAAAATTTCTTAATTATATCGATAATGATTTCATTGTGAAATTCATTTTTCAATGGAGAGAAATTTTTTTTAAGTGGAAAGAAAAAGAAAAGAAAAGCAATTAGCTAAAAATCAACACAAGATCATACAATAAGTGAGACGGATAATCGTCCAACGATGCAATGAAAGAGATATAAACCAATTAAACGCTAAAACAGCAATAAATGCATCGCATCTGCAGTAAATAGTTTAGAAAAAGACAACTAAAAGTACAGAAATCACACTAGACCGGAAATAATTGTTAGAGCTAAGAATATCCTTGTAGCCAAGTTTACCAACGTATTTTCCCAAATGTTTAGGCAATCAACAACTATCGAATAGAACTTGAAATGAAAACATTAACAAACTTTTACGAATTTTAACATAAAAGGTGAGAGCGATAAAACGAAGGTAAAATGTAACAATGAAAAACAACGGCGACAGGTAAGAATGAAAGAGGAAATGAAACGTGGAAATACCTTTTCATTTTATTATTTCCTTCTTTTCAATGAGAGCATTTTACAATGTTAGTAGATTCTTTTAGAGTTAGCAAATTTAGTTGATTGCAAAAAAGAACAACAAATAAAGTGGAATTTATTGAAGCGATCTTTTACAATGGTGAAAGAAATTTTCCAATTCTAACATCCACTAATGAAATTCTATACGAAATCATTTAAAAAAATATCATAGTTGTTGAGTGGAAATAATATTTTTATTTCTTTTTCATTTGCTGTTTTTTTTTTTTTTCTTCTTCTTCTTAAAATAACAGTGATAGAATACTGACATATTCAACATGCCGAACTCTAAGAAAACATAAAAGCAGTTATGGTATTTCGTGCAGATAATCATACTATTTCGATTGTTTTCCTTTAAAAAAAAAAATTATACCAGGCAATTTCAGGTCGACAAGAGATACACCCGATGAACGGCTCCTCCGTTGTAGTTTTGTTTTTTTTTTAATGCCTAGTATTGAAGAGTTATCGCAATGCCCTTTATTGTGATTCTCAAAGTTTTCAACAATCGGTTGCTGTTACCTTGGAAGATAATTTTTCATTGCTGACAACCAGATAGTGCCAGCTTTTCTATACTCAACAACTTCCTCACCTTGTTGATATCTATGACTCCATATATGCCAGGCTAAAAATCTTCATTTTTCGTTTTTCATTTTTTTTTTCTTTCTTTAGCCGAATAATCACAATCACAATCACAATTTTTTTTTTTTTTTTTTTTGCATTATTCTGCTCGACGCTAAACAAATAATAGGAAACGCACTAAAGAACGTGGAATAATGTATATGTTTTTACACAAAGTTGTCAGTTAATAACCGATCAGTTGACGTTCACAAACTCAAAAATACAGCAGAAAGTACTCTAAGAAGTTTATCATTATGAGTGTATAAATAAAATCGTTTCGACAAATATAATTGTATGTTTCTTTATTGCATTTAATAACAATCCATTTAAAGCTTATCCAACTGAATAAATCTGAGATAATATCGTTATGCTCGTAAATTTTCCAGTAAAATTGCAAAAAATGTACTTTTGCAATTCTGCGCAATGAACTATCAGCTTTCATAAATTACTTGCAAAAAAATAGAACATTTGCAATAATATACTGGCTGTCCGTTTAAGTGGCAGTTTCAACTTTCGAACCAATAAAGTTTGGCGTATGTAAGATGCATCACTCATCAATTGCAAAACGACATCTAGATATTCCAATCCGTTAAGCCATTCCCATCCATTTTATACTGGTTAGATTTTCGTTTTACGCCAGTCCAACCATAGAATAACGAATTTTTTTTTTTCAAAGATGCTTTTCTCATAGTTCCATTACTTATGAAAGTGGGTGGTCTGCTGAATGGAAAGCAAAAGCGCATATCGTGGCAGCTGTTTTGGCGTACTTCGTTACTTATTTATTAGCGAGCAACAATGACGAATGAGCGTGCAAAGATACTACGATAACAAGGAGTTCATAATCGAAGGTTTCTTCTAGTGTTGTGGATCGTCGTTGATCGACACTTCCTAACGCTTTTCTCAACTTTTTTTTTTCTAAACTTCAATAAAATTCCATCGTTCTATAAGCTATCAACGTGAAAACCTTTTTATAACGCTGCATGCAATCTGAATATAGGAAGCTAACTTCTCACACTCCAATATACGTATGTAAGCATCGCACTTCTCTCACTCTCTGCTTATGAATATCAGCATGTTTTTATAAGCGCCCATAATATTCGCTTTAGCTTGCATGCAATGGTAAAATGTGTCAATGTGCATGTCATTTCTTACGATGATCTCTCTTTTCCCAGACTATTCTTATAGGTTCCGGAAAGTTGGATACTCTCCAGAGCCTTTAGGAATAACTCGGGAAAACATTGGATGTAATGGATTTAAGGGGGAGGGAGGAGGGGGAGAAGAGAGGTGAATGTGGTGAGAAAATCAAGAAGGCACTCAGTGGAGATATGAGGATTGGGGTCCCAATTGTTGTAAGTATCATTTTCCGCATCGCATCCGACACATATTTCAAGGACACCGCTCTTTCAACATAATTTTTTCCGCCTAGCTGCATACGACGTACGATGAAGTTAAAAAATTCTAATAGGCGTTATGGTTTTCTCAGATTTCCAGTTATTGAGAGCAACATAGTTTTTTCTTTTTGCAACTTTAATCTACCCCTCCCCCTCCCACCAGAATTGCCACCCCGCGAATTCAGATTTACGTGGTTGACATTCGTTTCCAGATTGAATGAAGCTTACGGCATCCATTGAATTTCTTCAATAAGATCTTCATAAGTTTTAAATAAGCGTAAAAATTTAAAACCAGAGAGTTGCAAAGTGGAGAATATTGTTGAAGATGCCCAAACAAAAACTGAGAAATATCAAGCAAAAAAAAAACTCGGGATGATTAAAGTGTGCATTATCAATCAATTCGTTGTTATTATTTTTTTCTGTACTCCTATATTTCAACTATTGGTGGAACTATGCTCAATAATTACATCAAAATAACCATTAATTAAAGGCTTAAAAAAAATTTAACCAACAAATTTAGTAGTCATTTAGGTGCAAATATTTTGACAATTTGTTTTCATTAAAACGACTAATAAGGTGAGATCTTTAGATCATGGAAAATGACTACATGACAACAAACTATGAATGGCATCTGTGGGAAATGGAATCGGATAACTAAAAGAAACCTAATACTAGGCCTACGATGAAACGTAAATCGTCGGATCGGTACGTTTGAAGTGAAAGGCAAGCATCGCAATCCTCTGAGCATATCCCGCACATATAAGCAATTCGTTTGAGCTCATAACTGCACACTTGTTGCAGCTGTAACCGACCGACAAATCGAACGGGCAACCAGCATGAAAATATTTTGAAATGGTCAACATAGATCCATGATGCGATGGACTGAATGAAAACTGCGAAATGATTTTTTTCTTTTTTTTGAATGTTAGAACTTCATATATAGTAAAACAAATGCACTTGCAAAAAAAAAAAAATATTATCGTACTAAAAAAAGTGAATTTGAAATGAAAAAGCGGAAGAAAATTGTGGGTGGAAATTCTATTTTCTACGAATCGGAAATCTAAGTTGAAGTTGAAGTTTGAGAAAGAAAGGTCTATCGACCATAAAATGAAGTATTTTTCAATAATATTTCAGGGTTAGAAATGCCGTAGTTCATATCACTAAAAGAAGCTTTTAAAGAATTTTCGGATGTTTTTTTTTGTGAAAATTTCTTAACTGACAGTCAAGTTGGTTGATGTATCAATTAATTAGTATAGTGCTGATGAAGTGTATCACGGAAGTAAGTATATAATAGTAAGTTTAAGTATATAACAGTAAGCTATGCATAATAGTATATAATAGTAACGTAACATAATAGTGGTAACTTATTGATAATAAAGTAATAGCAACGATAAATTTACCTTCCACGACCCGACTCGGATCGAGCATATGAATACAACAAAAGTAATACAGGAAGATATTTGTTAAGAATTATCGCATAGAAAACATTTCAACAGGATTCCATAGCGCTTAATGCATTCCTTTTTAAATTTCGTTAAACTTATTTGCCTTACATTAGAACTCACTAAAGATGGTGAAGCTATCCAAAAATAAATAAATAAATAAATAAATTGAAGCTAGCCAAGAAAAGACTGATTACATCAGTTTATATGGTATTTAAATCGAAAGCATCGAATATACGAATTCAAAACTTAAAAAGGTAAGCATAAATACGTGCTACAGTTTGACGGACTTGGGAGCTACACGACGAGGACTACCAAAACACACGCACATACTGACTAGTAAGCAAGACTGCAGCCTATTTATATCTTCGGCTAAAGCCCCGAAGACATGGGGAGGTCATAATCCACACGGGGGAGATACCACATCAAAGTCAAACAAGTATGAGCATACAACTTATTACATAAATAAACGTTACCACCATCACTGTGACCATAAAGTCATTTGATTACAATAGATCATTTGTTAACATAGAACACTCGTTAACATACAGGTAAACGTCTAATAAATGCATCGATAGACCGGCACGTGTGCTAAAGTACGCACAAGCATGATCGTTTTACGAAGGAAATTTATCCCCATACATACGATGAACAGCTATATTCTAGTTGTATGCAATTGTTGAGCATATAAGAAAATACATGAATATGGATACACTCTAGGCACTCTTTCTAAGGACTCGAGAATTGTCACGTAATCCATTTGAATCAATGAAGGTACAACTGAAGTTTGCTTATCAAACTTGGTTGCCATAAATGAAATATAAATGATAGTTGTGCATTATTTTGAATGAAACCTATAACAGATTATGAAAAGATTCGCAAATTTTTTCCCAAAGGCATTATACTAATCAGCGAGCGGAAGACTAGTAAAAGAACTAGGTGTGCAATGATAGAAAAACGCTTTTTTCCTCGCGAAATTTTAAAAATCTAAGATTTTTTTTTTTCGCGAGAAGGTTTATTAATGGGAAAGGGTGGGAGATGGGGCCCATATGTGGAAATTCACTATAATCGATTAATAATTTAGCTGAAACATTAGAAAAAAAAAAAGAAAAGAGGAAAGCCACATAATAAACATCAAAACAAAGTTCACAAAACAAATTGTTGAAATACGTAAAACTTGTCGAAATGAAATGAATAGTCGTTAGGTTTCAAAGAAGCCGACAAAATGCTGCAGTAATTTGGTGGCAATCAGCCATTAAAAAAACGCCTCTATAATTCCATCACAATAACGCTTAGGCTAAGCTTAATGCATATGCAAATGTGCATCCATAATTGTAGATGCTAAGCCTTATGGACTGGTGCGGAATCTGTGCTGAATAATTCTCTCTCTCTTTTTTTTTTTTTTTTTTTTTGAAATTAGAGCCCATCAATCATGGATAGCACATCATCAATAAAAATCAGAGTTTAAAAGACTTAAATATTGCTTCCTTTTTTCGTTCTTCATAGAAAGGATAGGGCCATAATGTGAGCTAAGCCATAATCTAGTTGCTATAGCTGGCGAAAATGAACTAAATTTTCCTAGGCTACCAATAAAACAACCATAGATTTGCTTAAACGTATGTCGCGGCATAGCGAAAAACTTTAAAGCCATTTTGAAAAATGAAAAGAAAGAAAAAATCCACGAAAAAAAAAGTGGAAAAAGAAAAAATCCAGGAAAAAATGATCACTAAAAATTTCTTTTCAATGTTTTCTCTCCCAAAAAAAATTTTCTCGCAGAGAAAACAATAATTGCTTAATGCAAATTTGTGAAGCATGCATTAAACCATATACGATTCATAGTATTTTGCATTTTCAAAAGATGCGTCACTTATATGGAATACGCAAATGCGCTAATTAAACGCTCATTTAAATGAAGTGAATTAAAATTTCATAAGCTTATTTTAGATTATAAACAATTTCCGGCATGTTAACTTTCATGAAATGCACGCTATAATCATATGACAGAGTGAAAGGAATAGTCACCAGCAAAGATGCATATGCCGCGTTAATGCAGGTATATTTTATTCATTTTGCACGTGCAAGCTTACAAAAAGGTGTATTTTGTAATGAACACCTGATACGATTCTCATGATAGCGCTGTTGGCAGTGATCCTCGTCTAAGTGCCACATCAAATAATATATCACAATCGTAACCGCTGACAATGGTGGAATGGGTGGAGATAGTAGTCAAGCTAGGCTAAATTCAGTTTGGTTTATACCACAAATGGGTGCGCCTTGTATTGCCCAATTTTTGGATAATTTAACTGTTCGTTCTTACAGTATTCAACCAAAATTATAAAGACATGCTGGCATATTACTAAGTATTAAAAAAATATTTTATTTTGCACACCTCTAACCCTGGTACCGTCATCCCCCTTCTCCACTTCCAATATATCTTAAGTATCATTTATTTCAAGCAGTAATGTTTGCAAAGAAAATTTTGCAAGAAATGTGCCGAAGGTGTTGACACAACGCAAAATTTTGCATTCAACTAAACGAGAAGTTTCTCCACCTAACAAATCGTATTTCAACTGCTCCAAATGCCCATATAACCTTTCGATAAAAGGTCGTTTTTTTTTTGCCACTTGTGTGCTATAAAATGAAAATCCAATTGGTCTAAGATTTATGCAAATTTATTAGCTCTTTCAAATGATATCTGCAAAATTCTTTCCGAAATTGATGGATGAAAACGGAATATCGTGTAGGCGATAATTCTATAGTGCATATTACATCCATTGAATGCAATAACTCCAAATTTAGTGACTGCGGAGTTGAAATTATTATTGAACAGAAAAATGCACACATAAATAGGCAAAGACGCAACGTTGCAAATGAAATTTATCAATGCCTGCAAAGACGCTATCCGTAGATTGATACTCTTCGTCGCAACATTACTAGTATCGATCAGGATCGCTTTCCTCTCTAGGCCGACACTTTCAAATTTTGTCGAATTTATCCAACTTCCACTAATAAATCCTCCTAACCACGAGTATCCAGACAATAGGTCGTATTCCTGACAGCACAAGCACCTAATTAGCAAGCACATTATGACCGTCTGTATTTCGCTCATCTAGTAAAGAAGACAAATGGCTAACAAATGATAAAATATACGGAAGAAGCGGTTCGAAAATGGCCGTATATTCCAACCGATTCGATACGCATATAAACTTTTCTGCGCAAAATTGGTCTTTTTTTGCGATTCAATAGGTATGAAATGGACGCAACATTTTTTAAAGCCTTTTTAAATGTTGATATGTTCTCTTCCGAGTTGATAGACTAAACTGTAGATGCGTATAAAAACGATAAAAGATCGCCTAATATTTCGCTCTACAATCGATCAACGATACAAATACCACAGCAAAAATATTTACTTATTGATAGATTGTTTGTTTAGACATTTTGCACTTCGCCTTCAAGCGTACATGATTTGGCGATATCATTCAAACCTGAGCGCATTGAGACGATCACCTAGTCGCACCTAAACTTACTAGATTGGGCTTAAAGGTGTAGCTGCACAGTGCACTTCTCAAAATTGATTAATAAGTTGAATAAAAATGTAATCCATATAGGAGATGATCAATAAGAAACAAACTGAAGTTAGAAAAGTACCATTGCATTTGATCAATTTTTTCCGGCAATTTAAGTGACTGGAGGTTTTTTTTTGAAGCTCATGAAACTCTCTACGAAAATCGATCTTCTTTACAGAGAGCTCTAAATTGCCCGATAGTTTGATTCTTCCATCAAAATTCATTCGACAATTCATTTTAAGCAATTTCTTTTAATGGCAATAATAAACCAACTTTAAAAAACTGTGCTATGCCGTACTATACTCTACTCTACTAATAACATAAAACAATGCGCTTTCGAATTTTCGCATTTTATGCTCACTTTAAATCTATGACCGCGACAAAATATAAATTTCATGCTCACCTGCGATATAATATGTCCAGGTGTGGTATAAAATGCCCAGATATGCTATAATATATTCAGGTGCACTATAATATGCCTAGATGTGGTATTATATGTTCAAATGTGTTACAATATGTTTGGATACGGTATAATATGCTTAGAGATTGCAATAATATGTCAAATGTGGTGTAATATATCCAGGTTTAGTATATTATATACCTAGATGCGGTACAATATGCTCGTATGCGTTATAACACATCCACAAGCAGTATAGATTTTCTTGGTTCATTTTTTTTAAAGTCAATAGGTATTATAATATGTTCTATGTTTAAAGTGATCAATAGAGAATACAATAAAACATATAAGTATGGTTTAGTGATGTTCGTTCATTGTGCGAAAATTCACTCAACGCTGAATCCAACAATGGTGATCGTGCACTTCTTTGTAAATTTAACGCTCGATTTTTTAAATAAGTTGAAATACAATACGAGTAAAATGGCTAATAGTTGCATTTATATCAACGAATCATCATCCACGTTTAATCTTACAACTTCGTGGTGTTTAATTTATCGTATGCGAGTTAAATTTAATCACAATATTATTCGATAAGATTAAATTAATTCAATAATTCAACTCAATAAATTCTCTATAAGGTTAATAAATTTCAAAATTTTCCACCTTTTCATCAAAATTTTATTGCGTTGATCACAAATATGCATTACAAAAGTCTATGGCTATATTATATGAAAAAAAAAAAAGACGAAATAATGTGTGCATAGTTTTTGCTGTTACTAAATTAGAATTTGTAAGGCAAGCAGACCTACCATTGCGGCCAACTGTTGTCGTGATAAACGACTTCTCTTCTTTTCTTTCTCTCTCTCTCTCTCTCTTTTTTTTTTGCGCTGCAACACTACAATTGAATGACTTTTAGCGGCTGCTTATATATTGGAATACCATTAACACTTTTGCGAGCATCCATTTGTACCTAACAGGTGTATCTACACCCGACCCACCATAAAAACTTCACATTTATAGAATTTCAACTAAATTTTATAATTAATTCATTTAATATCGTTTAATGCAAAAATACAAGTATTAGACTAGGTGAAAAGTATAAAATAAACAAATGAAAGCAATAAAAACAACGAAAAAGAAAAAAAAAACACAAACACACACATGCACAATAGCAAAGAAACTCAAGGAAAGAGGCATATAAAGAATCATCGAAATGACCATCATCAAACTATGAAATAAAGATGTATTTCCAACGTGAGATTTATTATAAGGCAAAGATTTCATGATATTTTTTAATCTCTTTTATAATATTGTAATTCTTTGCTTTTAAAAAACTTTTCAAGAAGAGTATTTGATATGCGCATAAAACAGTAATGAAAGCTATGAACAAAAGAAAAAAAAACAGATAGAAAAAAATTGCAAAATATTTGAATCGATCGATCAATAAAGACTAATAAGTTAATCAGTAATATAGTTAAAGTTATCGTTGAAGCTCTCAATAGTTAAATGTTGATGTGGAATTGAAACACCAACGAAAATAAAAAGATGCAGCACGATAATGGACGCTTCAGGGCAACTTTTCATTCCCAACATAATTGCACACATCATTGCTGCCAGCTGCCAGCTGTCGCTAAGTGTAGTGATGATTGCAGTGTAATAGAATCGTTGTTTGTATTAATACAAATTATGTGAAATCAACATAAAAGCGCTCCACATTGATGAAATATCGAATATGAAAATTCGACCGCTTAATGAATTTGAAGAGATTGGCAATCAAAAAGTGCTCTCGTTATGAGATTTCTCTAAAGGTGTTTGTTTACCTTACGAAAATAGATCCGAAACGACTAGGTATTCGATAAGTCGAAGACCCAATATCCGGCTCGCCCTTTTCCTCGTCAAATTTATATACGAGGGGCGTTTTTCAACTTCTTTTTTTTTTTTGCGCTTTGGACTTTTGTAAACCAACCAATCAACAAACGTCGTAAGTTTCCGACAAATAATAAAATGCTCACATTCAGGTTTGGACTGAGGCCAGTCTGCAGTAATTTTCCACAGAAGGATGGTTTCAGCGAACTAACTGCTTGTAAAAATCCGTTGCATTGGTGCAAAGTGCAATCACATCGATCGCGAAATGACTCCAAATGATCTGGAATAATTTAGATGCTTATAGCTCCTATAAAACTTCACAGTGTAGTATGAAAGATACATCGGAAGCTTATGCTCGGGATAAATCAACTTTAGCTCGAGAGTTGTCTTTAGCTGAAACTGCCCGACAGACAGACCGACAAAAACACATGCAGACACATGCATGCACATCTACATCTACATAATGCATGCTGTAAAAGCAAATTTGCAAAAGGTTGTACTAGCAAATTGAAAAGTGCTGCAGCGGGGAGCTTTATGGAGGAAAGACTCCCAACAATGTGAAAAGGTATATTGGGGGGGGGGGGGGGTGGGGGCAGATGAAACAACTAAAGGAAAGCTGAAAATATGAAACCAGCGCCAGAAATGCAAAACGCTGACATGCACTAGTAATCAAAAGTCAAATACTAAGTTGCTGGCTCATTTTTAAACGAAGAAACAATCTTCTGAAATTAGACTAGCATTGTATAACTTGATCGGCTTCTCCAGAAATAAAACCTCAATGGTTCGACTCCATACTGATGCAAAAATTTATTCAAACATCATTAAACAAAGCCTAAACTTCCAAAAAAAAAAAATGAGTTAGTGATAACGACTTTCTCCGGTCCGTTGCAAGCTCTAGATGACAGAGATGTTGTCTCGGGAGCCGCAGAAGGTCAAACAATAGGATGGAGTTTTATAGGCTTCATAGGTGTTGAGGCACAATATCTCACAGGCCTTGGGGTACAAAAATCAGCAACCTACATTCCAGCGTTTTAAATCCCAAGTTTAGGCTAGTTCACTCCAGCGATAACGAATGAAATTTGAAAAGTGCTTTATCATGATCTTCTGAGCTAAAGCTTTAAGTTCCTCGACCTGTAACCGCCATAATTCTCTTGGTTTTTCCTCGATTGGAGTTTCACATAAATTTGTTCAGGTGTACATCCGTTAAAGACCCGAATCGTAAGGCCACATTCGTAAAAGTGATCGAAGATGGCAAGAAAAATGTTGCAGAGACGTTTCCCTCAGAGATGATTTCAGTGTTAATTAAGCAATGGTGTGCACAAATGCTTTAGGTGAGTTTTTAAAAACGTTCATAAATGAAGCAAATCAATAGTTCTACAAGGGGAAGCACGCGTTGCAATGACACTTGCTCTATTTTTCAATATTGGAGTCTAATTTTTTTTTTTGTAGTATTCAACTTTTAATTTGCAACGGCAGAAGACTTTAGAAATCCACAGCTGAAGTATCAGAAGGCCACATTTCTTATAATTGAAGTCCTCCCGAATTTAATATACAATCCAACCAAATTGAAAAGCAACAAATTGAGACCGCTCAACGTCTTCAACGTCAGTCCCCTACTCGCAAAAGTGACGCCAACTGCAGCGTTAATGATGTATAGATGCGCTTTTTAAAACTGTTTAGTTCCACCGGTTGATTAAACTGCTTCTTCCGGACGGTTGCAAATTCATCTATTGCAATTTTCCGGCTGATCTTATATTAACTTCTCAAGAAAGCAAAGAAGGATATCGTGCACTATATTTTGAAGATAATATTTACCATAACACACAAGAAAACCTTCGAGTGTTCTAAATTTTCCAAGATTGCACGGGAATTTTACTCGAGAGCGAAGATATATATATATACACATATATATGCTCAACATTGGATTCCAACCTGCTTACCTCCACCTTCATATGAGAATGCTTTAATAATACAAGTATTATTAAATTCTGAAAGACACACCATTTCTCGCACACGCACCTCGCATATTTTCTTACCTTTTTATTTTACTGAACGTTACAGTTTGTATGGTACTCACAAGAATACGTAAGCGCATTCGCTGTCACGATCTAACCGTCACCTGCCAACGGTACAAAAAAAGGTAGCATAAACACTGCTGTACTTTAAATATGCGATCGATGAGGTCGATCCATCGAAAGAACGTGTTCAGTTTGTTGCCAAATTCTCCAACTTTTCATCGATCTTCGTTGAATTTTTTTTCTTTCAGTTTCATTAATCTCGAATGATCGATTATATCGCAATTTGTTTTGCATAAAAAATTTCACTCTGCGAAATATACCAAATAAAATTGCAATTTATTAGGCAATTACAAGAAACCTAGTAGAGTCGTCTCAAAGATATAATATAACGATTATAAATGGGAAATTCATCTATAATCATAAAATGGAAATAACTATTCCACTTTTACGCTCTAAACACTTCATGTTTATATAGCCAATCTATTTTTGGGAAACTTTTTCTTGCAAACTTTTTTGTAACGTCATTAAGCTGTTTTGTTTTATCTCTGAGAATGATGCAATCTTCTCGATGATGCGTCTCGAAAATTTTTAAATTTATGCAAATTTCTTTAGTTACTCATAAATTTGCATTTACAATCTCTTCGAACGATCGACATTTGAGTTATATAGTATCCATCATTCCATCAAATAAATATCAATTTCTCATAGATGGGAAAGAAAATGCGACAAATCAAAACAACGGAAATTGAATAGATTTTTTTTGAACAAGAAAACTGTGCAGTTGAGAATGAAATAAAAGAGGATTTGATTGGCGAAGGTTACAGTTTCGTTTCTTTTCTTCTTGGTTTGAGAGACAGAGAGAGATAGAAAAAAAGAAAGAAAGAAAGAAAGAAAGAGGAAGAAAGAAAGAGAAAGAAAGAGAGCACTTGATATGAGATCGACACCCGCATGCAAATATTATATCGAAATAATGCAAGTTAAATTCCTCGATACGATTAGCTTCTCTTCGAAGCGGATTTAAACATTTTCGGGAAGCGGTGCCGGTGGCTTCTCTAGTAATCGAGCAGTCGAACGGACTCCTCCAATATCGACCGTTAACTGCAACCATATTTACATTTTATTCAAAATTTTCTGCAAAACCAGTCAAAATTTGACACATCCAAATACAGTAGAAAGATATGAAATTGCTGGCTAATTACGATTATCTGGTTAGAAAAAAAAAAGCTACTTCTGGTATAAAATACACCGTGGTTTATATTCTTGGTGATATGATATTTGAAATTACCTTTCGGTGCATTGTGCTAAAAAAAAAAAAAAAAAAATTCCTCTCAAGTAGTTTATTCGACATCTCGATGAATTTTCAAATACTGATTTATTAATGAATTTTTTCATTCCATTTGCAAAATTGCGCTAAAGAATCATATCGAAGATCACACAAAAGTCAACTATCCATTAAATCGGATTCTCCAATGGTTAAGCCAGCAACGATAAACAATCATCTATAACAAATGTACATTACTGAAACCGTTCAAAGCATTATCTTGGAAAGGACGGCTGAACGACGCTATGGTGCTGGAGATCGGCGCACGACAATGTCGCCACTTCATTTAGTGCAATATGTAAGTTTTTCTATATATACTTTCAATATTACATTAAATAAAGTGAGAAAAAGCAAATTAAATTCAACGTGGGAAAATGTGACATACCACATCATCGGTGGAGATGTCCGTACTAACCCACGCATAAGCAATCGGACGCCGCAAACGAACACTGAATGTACCTGACGTGATTTGACCTATTCGCTGCAAGTAGATCGAATGTAAGCTAAATAAGTTTAGCTTATTCTTTTATATGGGTTTTTCTCCAACTTTTTAGTACATCCTGGATTATGACGTCATTTAAGAACAACGCTACACAACACTGCAAAAAATTAGTTGATAGCCGACATTTTCAAAGGCATAGGTTTTTGCTTCTCGCAATAACTGAGCTCCATTTAATTATTCCCGCGTAAATGGCAAAATGCTTTTTTAAAAATCCGGAACGACTGTTATGCCGATCGGGAATATTGGAAAATGAATCGACTGCACGGAATGGTCAACAGTCATTCAGTATATTATCCCAGGATTAAGCAAATGACATACGAACCTCTTCAGCTCCTTGTCTTCTGATTACTTCGTTTCCTTTCGGTATACTTTCCCAATCTTGGCCTTCTTGTAGTGTATCACATGCCAACAGAGCCTCAAAATAAAATTGGAAAATTAATGATAGTGGCAATTATTATATAGGAAGGATGGCGACATCTGTGAGATGGAATAGTTGAAGCACGAACTTAGGATATCTCCCTGTAGCGCACACGGCGCATAGTTGAACTGGAAGACTTAATTCTAGTTTTATCTAAAAAAAAACGACACTTTTATTACCTTGCTCGCAACCTTCTTCTACTCAATATGAATTAAGAAGATGATCGGTTCTTGAATAATAGGAACTTTGACGTATCGAGCTTTCTTTTTTTCTTCAAGTCTTCAGCATTTCTTGGTTACGTACTTCGTCTATAAGTTATTCAAAATTTCACAAACCACTGAAAATTTTCCCTCACATTAAATATTTAATGAAAATATCTGCATATAAATAGATTAGTGCGGAATTCAATTCCGTATTTTTCGAAAACCAATTGTGTACAGCCGAAAAATTTTGTTTCTATGTTTTCTTACCAATATAGCTATAGCAAATCGATTCATCCTCTATGAAGCGATCACAACATTTTCCACGCTAAAAAAATGCAATTTTCTAAGCATGCATATATATATATATATATATATATATATATATATATATATATATATATATATATTATATATATATATATATTATATATATTCATGTTGCTAACGTTCTTTTCTAAAAAAGAAAGTACAATTTTAGATCGCATTCGCTGCTGCACTTTTTTTTTTAATGTTCAAAAAAAAGTTTTAATGCGGAAAAAGGTGTGATAGCATAATTTAATTAAACACAGAAAAATGAGCCGACCATCAAATTACGGTTGGCAGCATTTTTCATTTCTTATATCGTTTAAAAATCACAATAATAGCAAGAGAGGTTTTATAGGTAAGACCTGAGAGATTGAGTTGCTAAGAATAGGTAAGCTATAGGTAAGTAAGAAACAAACAGTTATAGGTAAGAAACAAACAGTTCATGTACCTGAGAGATGGATAGAATAGTTTTACCTTTTGTTTTGCTAAGTATGCTTATCCTTTTCTTCCCTAATTTTTGATCTCTAAACGATTCGGCACTGAGTGAGCTTTTCTTCTAATTTTTCTTAAATTCTGATCAGTTATAAAAGCGCAAATAATCAACTTGATCAACGCACATTGACAATTACTGTAACCGATATGAATGGGAAATGCTAATGAACATCTTAATTATTTATCAAACTCGCAATTTGCCATATTTGATCGCAACATTTGAATGCTATTAAAAGAACTTCAAATTTTCCGGATAAATTGAGACAACTTTTCCGGATAAATTGAGATAACTTTTCCGGATAAATTGAGACAACTTTTCGAACTTATAAAACTTTGAAAAAAAATCTTTCTGTTTTGTTGAAAAACAGCTGACAGCGTGTAGGATTTACTAACTGGGTTAATGTCTAGTGCTACTCAATGATACGCCAGAAATACTTTTCAATTAACTGCAGAAGGTAAAAACAGTTTCTAAACGTACATCGAGTTAAACGACAACGAAAACATCGAATCAGGTGCTCAATTCAATTTTTTTCTGCTTTTTTGTCTTGTTTTTTTGTTTCTTAACGGTCTTAGAATTCACCGATTTAATCTTTTGAAGAAAAAAGAAAAATTAAAGTCATACTCAACAAATCGTTGATGTCACTGTCAACATCGTAATAATTTCCTCTATTCTAAAAAAAAATGTCTTGAAAGAAAAAACGAATAGAGAAAACTTAACGATACCAGTTTTCTATTCCACTTTTTCTGCGATAATTCCACAGCAGATGTTTTACCGATGAAATCCTTCTTATTCAGATCAACCAAATGATGCAATCCACATTCGAATGGATTCGTATCAAGGGTTAGCTAAATTTATACATATATATATTTTTTTGTTTATATTATATAAAAATTACTTTTTGCTAGTAAATTACTAAGAAAAAAGCATTAAATATACATCAATAATAAAGAATTTTCAAATATAATCTCTGCAATAGGCGAATATTCGGCGCGCGAAGAACGCTCATAAGTGAATGTCATTCTTCTAGTTTTCAATGCATGAAAATTCCGCCTAACTACCTCGAATGCAATGAAGTTGATAATGGACTTTATCTTCAATGTTAATTAAATTCATCGCGTTTATATGGTGCCTTTAATTATCGAGCAATGAAATATGCAATTCCTCTTCCAGATGTTCTCTATTATAGAAGATTCTATGAGGCATTACTTTATAACTTTATTTTAGATAGCCTAAAGTTGTAAAAGTAAAGAGTTAGCGAACATCAAATAGTAAAATTTAATCCACAGAAAATCTTCGATGAAAATAAATTAAATAAATGAAGAATAAATCCATCAAAACGAACCTCTCTTCCCCATAGTTTGAATCCATGTTCGAGTCGCATAATATTGAATGCATCTTGTCCACAATTCGTAATGCCATACGATTCTCCTTCTCTCATTAACGTATTATAAAGATTTAAAGTGTCAGCCCTATAAATTAGTCCAATCGAAAGTTTCTCCACATCTCTAACACAACAACGACATTTTCAAATGCAATTCCACTAATATTCTTTTATGCAAATTTGTTTATTCATTATGAAGTCAAAAATAACAGAGAGGGGATTAACCTCATCGATATGAGTCAAAAATGTTCCTAAGTTGACACGTGGAAAACACTTTTTTTTATTAATACTATTAGATGATGGCGAATTAAAGAATAGAGTTGAATGTTCGATCTCCTTGTTTATAGCTGATATTTCGAGAAGAACATTTTTGAATAAAAATTTCATTTGCTGCAAAAATAAAGACTATTTTATAACGTATTGGTGCTATCTTACGGCGAAGAAATGCATAGATGAGAACGAACAAGCTGTAATGGAAAAGCCTATGGCAAACAATCGCAAAAACTATACGACTCATATTAACCTATCGTGGAATAGTTCGAATGAAAGTTGTCCAGTAAGAGTGGAGGTACGAGCAGCAACTGCTGGCACGTTGTTAAGACGGAGCAGCCTCGTCGATCGTTGTCCAAACCCTTTGTCTGACATATCCGACTTGGTGAGTCCTTGTAGCACCTTAAAAGCTTACCCTCAACTATCATACACCCGACTATCAGTTAAAAAACATACCTCCTAAAACATGTGACCTGCTGAATACCAAATTACTTAACCTCTGGATATAATAGATATAAAATCGTGCAGAATTTTCTAGTTTGCTCCGTCGACGTTCCACAAAGGCAGAAGTAGGAGAGGAAAGTATAGGACGATAAAATGGTTGTCGTCATCAGTAAAGCATGAGTTCTTGTGATGCTTATGCTTCTTGGACGCAAACTTGTCGCTGAAAAACCATAATTGATGGTTAGATTACCTCTACAGGTAAGAACTGATCGATAAAATATCTTCTACGAAACCGTGATTACCTCAGAATCTTAAACATTTATCTTTTAAATGAAGCAATATGCTCTCGATTTTGTTTAATTATATTCATTAATTCCACTTTCTTATTTTGTCAGTTATATCGAAAAAAATGTATTCGTTTATTTATGAATATATTTCTCGAATATAATAATTCTGCCTATCTAAAATATTAATCGCGAAACTTGCTATTACTGCTTCATCCAATTGATCAATCTCGCAAAGTTCAATTCATTATATACGCATAATATATATATATATATATATATATATATATATATATATATATATATATATATATATATATATCTTCAGTGAACTGATCAAGTGGTAACCGATAAGATAAAAGATTAAATCAAATGATAAGAAGTCTAATAAGTGATAAGATAAACGGTTTAATCAACTCATTAGAGGTTCAACGCTTAAATGCTGCTATTTTCAAGGAGTGATTATCATCAAGGTGGTCATAAACAGGCATCAATTTTTGCAACATGACAACAATTTGTTTGTACAATTATCTGAACAAAAATGCACTTTCGTACAAAGTTCGACAGAAGATACACTGTGCATCGTAAACAGATACGTACACCCCTATCAATTTAGAAAATTACATTCGCTTACTGCAAACATGTATTCACGATCGACGGTCTCTAAGCACCTGTCCATCTCAGTCTCTATTCATATCGTTTGACTGATGAGGAAAAAAACCGATGCCTTTTATATTGATAGGACTTTTGTGTTTTTCAATGAACGGAAAAGATTGAAAAAAAAAATGATAAATTTATGGACGCTTACATCACGACTTGATGGTCCAACGACTGCAAGTGATGCTAAATATTCGCTAACAATAGTAATCTGAACGTTCAATTTGCGCTCTGCGGCCTCTTTTTGTAGCCAATATAAGTCACGTGATTCTCTTTCCGGATCGGTCAATAGAATGAAATTCGTTCTGAAACAATTCATTAAGCACTACCATTGAAAAGCTATTTGAAACTTTTCAGCATTTATAATTATTTTTGATTGCATTGGGTGTACACAGATTCCGGAAAAAATTACAATTGCAATTGCAATTGCATAGGATGAGTTTACCTACATAAAATTACGTTCATTATTCGATTGCAAAATGTTTTATGAAACGGAGGTTTCTTTTTTGCAAAAGTTTTTACATGCAGAAATTAATTTTCAGAGAAAAAAATCTCAAAATTTCCCACTATTTTCACATTCAAATGAATTATTCGATTTTCCGAAGTCATAAAATAAGTTTTGCTGTAAATATAAACCTGCAAAAAAAAACTTGATGCTTATTATTCGACAATTTTTCTCCTATGCAAATATCGTCAAATCTGAGAAAAGCGAACAATAGAAAAAAAGCAGAAATATAACGATAATATTCATATCATAAGCAATTATTGCCACCAACTTATACTGATCGTGATGAAAAATGGTGAATGGTGCAAGTATATTTCCACGTCGAGTAAGCATAAGGCTCGAAGTAATTGAGCCAAGTCCTGGCACCGTATTCGTCATCACTTGATCCAGTAATATTATCGAATCCGGTCCTCGTACCTACACTTTCACAACATGAAAAATATTTCAGTTCATTAATAACTATCACTTTCGAGCTCGTCATCATAGCTGACATAAAACCTTTCAAAGCCTCAATCCTTGTTCTACTGCACCCGTTTTATGGGCATTGCCCGCATTCTTCACGTTGTTGGGAAAACCGGCAACGACAAAGAAGCAATGAGATATCAAAAAATGACAGTTGTTTACCGTTGCTATACGAGTTTTTCCGATGCCTATGGAGAGCATTTGATGTGGTAAAAATGTTACCTAAAGCGGGAAAGAAAATTTGAAGACTTATCAGTTGAGTAAAAACTTCCTTCTAGGATATCTGCATTATTATGTATAATCAATCTAATCATAGCATCGTTTCCAATCATTATCAAAGAGACGAGTCATCGAACTACGCAAGCAGACTGACTCTTCCTGCTCTTCTTACCTTGCTCAATTCGTACCTGCTTTGATGGTGTGTTTTCGAGAGAACTTTGCCCTCCTAATCTTTCATTTTCAAGTCTATTTTCAGCGATGAAAATTACAAGTATTTGTAGATGGTCACTAGCGTGCTTAACATGAAATACTGAATAAGCATAGGCAACAAATTCGTTACTTTTTTTCGTAAAGGACACCTCGTTTATTCGCAGCGACGCACCTTCACGAATGATCTTTTTATTTTCATGATCATACTAACCTGTTTTGCATTTTTTTTTTCTGCAGAACCACCAAATATGTTTAAAATATGAGAAAGAAAATTGGACAGCTGGAAATTTTAGACCAATGACTAAATGTTTTCCAATGCTAATAGTAAAGCAACTGGCAGTGAAATTTTACAAAGAAACTGAAACCCACCTCAATCTTACCCCTCCATGTGAGGTCGACGATTGCACATTTTGTTGTTGCCATCTCATACTCACGAATCATTGATTGCAAAATTGTCTCATTCGGTGATGCAAACGACTGTGCCACCTGAAATGCAAATCTCTGCAATGTGCGTCGCGTTTGCAGAAATGCACGCTGCACGGTCGTCTCAACGCCTTGCCAGGCAATCAAAATCCTACAGTGCTTTCTGAAATGTTCATAAGGTCGGGCGTGGATTACATTCATTATTTCAAAACCTAGCAATTGACTCTCGCAGTTATTTAAAAAACAGTAAATTCAGTCAATTTTGAGAATAAAAAATAAAGTCAACATAGCATCTTACTTGCCCCACATGCAAAAGCGATGGAAGGCCGACAGTAGAAAATGATCCAATTCGATAGCCGTCAATGGATTTTTCGATGCAAACAAAAAGAAGAAACAAGATTTACAAAAGAAAGCTTTGAATTTCTCCAAAAAAAAAGACCTCCCATCCATTCCTGAACAAGAACGAGCCACCCTGGTTGGCCAGTCGTGCGTAAATCCCGCTGACACGTTCGGTTGGCCGACCGGCCGGACGTTGTGTAGTCGCCGAGTTGAAAAACATCGACATGGTTTCGCGACTCTTCTCGGCAATAAACTTATGTGTTGACCACCGAGCGAATCTAAAATTAAAGAGATGAACCAACAACAAATCAAATTTTCCTTATCGCAATATAGCATTTACTTACTTCCCTTATGATATGCAATGATAGATATAGTGGGCTATAATTCCATTAGTAATTAAAATATTTTTGAGAAGTATCTCGCAGAGGCATTCCTATTACAGTACGACAAGAATATGATAGAAATTACTGCTGCCATGAAATATCAAAAACTTTAAACAATTTACTTCAATTTCCACTAGCTCAATTCGACATTTAGAGGATAACAATTTAAAAAAAAAAAAAAATCGATATTACCTATTCGGATCTGTGTCAAATAATTCCGATGGTGGTTCCCCATCAACCATCCAATCGGCCAAATACTTTCCGAGACCACCACCGCTCGTTACACCATCTGAATAACCTGTCTGAAATAAAGTTCATTTTTACATAGTATTTGCTTTGAGCATACACTCATAATACTCGAAATATTCCTCCACAGTAAAAGCATCCACCAAGAACACTAAAAGCCAAAAATCTCCGTATATTTTCTCATTCGAAGAGAGCAATCCACAAAGTCGAGTTGCCTCAAACCGTCTAAACTCTCTATCGCTAGACAAACAGTTCCATCCGTATATCTTTTGTTTATATCAATTTACAATAATCACCTTAAAGCGGAAAAAAAAAACGCCATCTAAATGAGATGGTATTAGACTGACTACTCTTTCGATTCCGCCGATTTCATCCAACTGAAAGATAATCCACTATATAGTAGAAGAAAAAAATTCTTTACTAATATACAACAATAAGAAAATGCAATTAATAATTTCTTAAATTTTTAAAAATCGGAAAATTACATCAATCGGCAAAATGAAAAACTTAAGAAATTCAACACAACAATTCAATAATTTCGAAAAATTAAAACAAAATAGGATAGAAAAAAGAATCAAACGGTTAAATTTTGAAAGTGCAAATAGAAACCTGAAGCCAATAGTTCTGTCGCCAATTGACCGGACCGACAAGTGGATAAGCATCAGGCGTCATTGTTATAGCGGATGCATTCGCTTCGATAGGTGCTCCTTTCAACACTGGGATCATTTTGCATGCGACCTTATATGCGCTGTCCAAATGTTCAAAATTTGGCTCCACTTTCGCGTCTTAAAACAACATACTGAGGTAGCATTCAAATTAAGCTTATGCAATAATTACAATATAACTGCAAATAAAATACAATCGAAAGATATCACATGCTAATTTTGTGTTGAGATGCTCCACGAAATAATGAACTGAAGATAAACCATTCGAAGGTAAAATTCATACGGCCATTAATTAATAAATTATAATAGTCAAAGGTGATAGACAAAAATATAACAAACAGCAAATAACAAGTAAGAGGTTCTGCTAGGAAGTGAGAAGTGCAGTTCGAATCTACGGTTATGTTTAACCTTTTCGCTGTTACCTATTGTTCAATGTTCGAAGAAATTTCCCAACGAAGCAACTACAGCCTATTAATGAGATAGAGGAAAATATTTAAATGGTATGAATGAGATATGCAAACCTTTCGGCATTTCTACTCTCCAATCATCTCTAACAATTGGTTCCTTATCAAAAGCACCAAAGTAGAGCTTATCATCGCCCATCTGACGTAAGTAGAACGTGCTATCGTGATCAATTATCGAAGGTATATTTCCCAGTTTGCCCATCTAAAAAAGAAAGATAAATATTAAATAAGATGAAATTTGCGTTAAATCGAATGAACAGCCTCAATGTGCTTATCTCTTGAAAGATAATAATGCTGAATTATTGCAATTTAATGGTTCTTTTTATGCTTATAAATTGGTTCCTTAATCAACTAAAGAAGCGATGAGATGAAATACAATTAATCCTTCATGTGGATGTGCACTGAGGATAAAATTCTCGAAAATGAACGTGATCGCTGTTGTTTCATAAACCGCACACCTACCTCAGGTATTGGCCCAATCCACGCGTATCGAATTTCGATATCAACGAAAGGTATTTCATGTTTTGTCTGCTTCGCCACATCGTTGGCCCATAAGCCTAAAAATGAAATGACTTCAACTACTGTGTTCTCCAGAAACTGAAGTGCTCTTGCACTTGATTGAATGATGTAGAGCGAATTTGCCTCAGTTAAATTATATAGGTGTTTTTTCTCCGTCTTTTGTACTGCTTTTTTTTTACCTTTTGCATTCCATGAAAGTAAGGACAATAGTACTATATATAATTTTAATTTATATTTTTGGGAGAACTTTTTGAATCGATCGACGTTTTTGAACGTTAGCTTAACCTATGTGTAGACTCAACTCACAATCACCTTCAAATACGCTATTACCTCTATTTTCAGAAATTAATTCATAAGTTACGTTGTAAATTTTTTAGACCGTTTGTTGTAATCATATATATTAGTTTCATATAAAATGGAGCAATTCAACTGATCAAACAATGGAATATTCCGACTAGAACAAGTTTTTGATGAATATAGCATATGTTTAAAGTGTAAGATACTATTGAGATGATAGTAGTAGTCAGACCTATAGTTCATAGTTGAAAGGTGAGGAGGCGAATTTTTCGATCAGATCGTACGTCAACGAGTGCCGATAAAGCATTAAAAATTTTTTAACGTGGCAATAAGTCACGAATCAGAAGCACTTTGATGAATTTTTAGCAAATTGGAAATCCAAACATCGGGACAATGAAAATGGCGCTGTAATAAGCCCTGTTGGATTCCGACTAAAATAGCTCGTTATTTACATCGTTTCACAACTTTCTGCTGGCACACTGCATCAGAAACTGCGAGAAATTTCGTTCGACCAATGAAAGATAATTCTATGCATCATCATTTGTAGTGAGAACTGAAGGCATGTCAGATTTTTTTGGTGCAATTTCTCGAGCAATAAATAATGTTTTTTAGCGACAGATGTTTGTCCTATCACAGATAACTTGAACGAACATTAAAAGTTGAAATCGTGGGGTCATTTCAAGCAAAGGGCATAAGGCAGGTTTCATACATATATTACCCAAGGAAGAGATGCAAACTATATTGCTCGAATACCTTGCAAGACAGTCATCTGATAGTGCCGGGGGAAAAACCTCTGACAAATGAAGATGTCTTTCACCTCTCAAAATTAACTTCAGCTCCTTAAATTCGCGAATTTTTATGTAGTGAGAGAAATCCTCTAGACATTACTATAAAACAAAGCGCTCAACCTGTCGTTTACTTCTTTACGAAATAGAAAAACACAGACCATTCTTTGCACAGGACATAGGGGCTATACATACACGACTAAATGCCTTATAAGTAGCACACGTGAGGCTGCAACGCACCCCTTCCCATCTCATTTCATTCACGTTTTTCTTCCCTACGACTTGTGAGAGAACATTTTTAGGTGGCACTGACAAAGAGACGCTCCTTAAGTTGGATGTCGATTCAAGAGGTTCAAGATGCTCTTCCGTTTTGATGGCGCTCTTTTAGAGGGAGCTCATAGTAGTTCGATAACAACAAACTTAGAACGCCTCAACATAGATGTTCTTTCATTAAGCCAATTTGCAGCACTGCATCAATATTGAAAACTAGAAGTTGTGCATTCATTCAGAATCCTTTGCCTCGAACGTTAGCCTGACTTAGATGGACGCTTTTCTAGCCCAATGAAGCGTTGAAAAAAAAACTTCACCTCTGAAAAAAATCTTTCCCACCTTTCCAAGTGGCCAAATATTACAACTCTTCAGCGGAAATTCTTGAATAACCTAGCCATACGCGAGGCATAAAATAAGAGGACTTAAAGGGAATGCTGAAGGAACGCTAACCAGCAGCGTTAACAATGTTCTTAGCCTTCACTTCCCGTCCATCTTCCAGTTGCACGATAAATTCTCCACTAGGTTGCTCGATAAGCTTGAACGGAGGGCAGTGCTCAACAATGATGGCGCCTCCATTCTCAGCACCTTTCGCCAAAGCCTTAGTGAGTGCCCGTGGATCGACGAACCCGTCTCCTGTTGTGTACAGTGCACCAAGCACTTTTGTCGTATCCACTATTGGCGCTAGCTTTTTCACTTCATCGGGACCAATTAAAGTCGTTTTACAAACATCACCTTCCTAAAACTTATCAGTCGTCGAATCTGCTTACTATATAAGCCGTTAGACTTTTGACGCAAATATAAACACATCTATCATCCGCAGTACACATCGGTTTTCGAAAGTTGGAAGAGCCATACCTCATCAACCGTTCGTAGTGAATAAATACTGAAAAACTGATGAAGCTGACTATATCCTTTCACACCATTCTACCCAAACGTTCGAATAAATTTCTCTCCAAGCATTATGAGATTTAAAAAATACCCCATTTTTTCCTTCCCACTCAAGCTCTTTTCCCCTCCCACTCATTCATTAATCACCCTCACTCAAAAATCTCATAAAATTTTATAATTCCCTTAAAAAAGTACTCCTGCACAGTGATGGCAAAAACTTCTGAATGTAAAGTAGTACGATGCCACGGATGTGCAGAGCTCACTATCGTTGATCTTCGATCTCTACTTCACTCACAATGCTTCACTTCTATTTACGCGATAAATTTAACTAATCAAGTTCAAAGATAAAATTTTAAGTAACATAGTGCGAGACAAACTGCCTTGAAAATCTCCATTCTTGGATATTACAGTATCCTAAACGCTCTAATAAATCAATCAATAATAATCTTTTTTCGAATGAAATAAAGATCAACTATATTACCTGAAAATAATCGCATGCAACATATTGACGAAAACCATTCATGACCGCTTCATTTGTCGCTAAATGTATGGTTCCTTGCTGATGAAATTTTACATCCTAGAATATTTGTTATCATTTGTTATTTTCAATGAATATAATGAAAAAAGGATTGATGAATTGTGATTATGGATAAATGCAACTGCCACTGGATAAGAATAGAACTTATTGAAGCATTGATTACCTCTCAGGTGTCATAGCCTATTTCCGCCGTTTTAAAATCAATCGTTCCATTTTTTTTTAATATAACTTTCATATACAATAATCAGGTAATATCGCAAAGTCGATATTATCAATAAATAATGCATATTAGATGTACTAAACGTTCGCTCAGATTTGTGTTTCTTGAAATGCTCATCTCGTGAATGCCTTCTAATTCTCATCTGCACAAAAAGCAGGAAGAAGGCGTTCAAAGACTATACTAAAAAAGAAATATGTACTTACCACGCCGGTTTCTTTAGCAATTCGATTATAAAGTTGGGCTGAGTAGGCCAACATTGGTCTGTACCTGTGCGAGGGATGGCATCCAATCACCATACCCGGCTGAAAAGCGCTTTATGCAGACATGCCAAATACCGCAGCAACACAATTCGATATATATATACGTGCTGCCCGTCAATATCTCTTTATACCTTAGTTATGTGCATCGGATACGTGGATCACGGAACACCATCGCCAAAAAACGCTTCACCGGATTATTGACTAAACACGGATGTAGAATCACCGGAAAGCTTGCACGAAAGATTATTTATTCGAATGCTTCTTTTTTTCAGCTATTCGGTGAAAAAAAAAATTGAAAAATTCTCGAGCAATATATTTAATTAATTTCCTTTTATTTAACAGTGTTTGCTTCAAGACTGCAAAATTTATTTTTCAAGGATTCATGGTTCAAACAAATGAAAGCGATGTTTATTCAACTCCTCTTATCATTATTCCGATTAAAAAAAAAAAAAAAAACAAACTATTTAGAAGACAAGCGAACCGAATGCCACGTGGTTCCCGATGCGATGGTTTGCTTCTCAAGTACAACAACATCCTTAATATTGCGTTTTGTTAAGTGATAGGCGAGCGACGTACCCGATACACCACCGCCGATGATTACGGCAAACGCATCATGCGGAAGATCACTAGCCAACCTGCAGACTATTTAACATCAGAATACAGCTACAATCGTTCACGTTGTAATGATTCTAGCGCATCTCCCAAATACACGTCCCTCTATGGAAAGGCGATCTCCTGAAATTCGGAAGGCGCAACTTCAGCATATGACTAACTAGTGGCAGAAAGAAGGTGGAACTAGAATGAGAAATAATGCTGTGCAAAAAATTGACCGGATTTCCCGATAGTAGGTTATATACCGAACTTTACGTGCAGAACTGATAATCCTCGAAATAATTAGCTGTTCAGATTCATCAACGATTTTGCCAACAGAATATATGATATGCAGAATTAAACGCTGCGGACTTAAGGAGTTAAAATTTATATCGTGTGGTGGGTGACATCAACACTTATCAAAATTTCTTCCTCCGGCGCCACCACATGACTGCCTCGCAAGGTGTTCGCACAATGTATCTTGTATCTCTTCCTCGGATCATCTATGCATGCAACCTACTTTGTGCCCTTTGCTTGACATGACCCTTTGGTTTCAATTCTACCAAGCTGGCTACGATAAGCTGGAGGTCTGTCTTTGAGAAATATTACTTGCTGTTCAAAAGCAATCTCCATAACAACTTATTCCTCTCAGTTCTCATCACAAATGTTGACACATGGGATGATTTCCTACTAACGGAAAAAAAAATGTCTCAGCTTTATCTCTCCTGCGCGCCAGCAAAAAACGTTTGAAACTATAGAAACAAATGTGATAATTTCGCCAAGATCTAAAACGGTTTATCACAGCGCTTTTTCCATCACTCCGATTTATTAAAAGCTGTCACTGGAATCGAAATGTCCGGAATCAGAATCCAAACTCCTTTGTAATTCTTACTTATGTCAGGTGTAATACGATCGCTATTTTGATAGGACTAATCAAGTTGTATATAATTTACTGATACCTGAAGATTTCTTAAAATTTAGAATTGATGTTCTCGTAATATGACTAAATGAAGAAAATCTCTTTTTCTTGGTTCCTTATACATTATTAGCCTATGCGTTATTAATGTACAATGTTCGGTTTCCCAGTAGAACGCATTATTAGCTGTTTCTTCATCAATCTCAGAGATTGAGACCCTTGCGCTGAAATTAAAAAAAAAACACATATCGTGCATCTCTTAGATAAATTTTCACTTGTTTCTTCTTTGTTTCTTCAACGCTTGCGACATTCAAATGGAAAAATTAGACTCGCTTGAAGAAAAAAAATAATAATAACCTGCATTGTAGGCTGATTGGAATGCGCGCAGTTCGTTGCGTGCTGCTCAATGCCGCTCGTTGTACGCTTCTCAGTGCCGCTAACATCGTACCGAGGCTATTAAAAACTTTTTTTTAATTTTCATAAACGACAATTTTCATTATATATTTACACATTTACAGCGATTATTTTTTACATTCATAGTTGCGTCGACAAACTATACAGCAACATTCACGAGATGAATTCACGGTCGAATTTATTGTAATTATAGGTAGAAAGGTGATGAGACCAAAAAGCTGAACCTAGTGAAAGGAGAGAAGACGTTAACGAAATTAAAAAGGGGGTTGAGAGAGGGGTGCAGCAAAATTGATAGGCTGGCTTAAAACACCGAAAATCTCTTCAGCAATTTTTGATGACAATCTGAGGCTCAGGAGTGTGTTGTAATGAGTGCTAAGAGACGGCTTTGGATCCTCCAAGTGATTACAGACAAAAATAAAATCGATTTTCGTGGATAATCCACCAGCATTGCTCAAAAATTTGTTATTCTAGTGAAAGTCTGCGATTCAAGTCAGAACCTCTACAGGTGCAATTTGCTTCGAAAAATTCTCTAAGCAATATTTGATAAGAATTCGTGATTACAAAAAAAATTCTCGTTTGAACGTAAAATACTAATCTGTTACATATTATAGGCATCGCATGGGTGAACAACAAAAATAGGCACTCCTTAAAGAACAGTCGCTGATTAACAGGTAAATAGACAGTACGGAGAATAACGGCATCGTTATAGGTAATCGAGAAGAAAAAACTTTCAAAAAAAAAATGTATCTTTCGCGAATGATGCAGTCGCAGTTTGTGATATCCGAGAAGAACGCAGTTGAGGTGGTACTTATCAATACAAAGAAGGAGGTGACGCTTTATTCGCATATCATGTGATGCAAACAAACCAATGCATTATCTCAATAAAATGTCATCAGGTAAATGAAGAGGATCTATAAATTAACGAAAATCCAACAAAATTGCCCACTATAATTGCAAAAAGAGAAAAGATATTTGAGAAACGTAGATGTGCTAAAGTATTTGAAAGCTATATATTCCTTCAAAATAAATAAATAAACAAATAAATAACAAAAAAAAAATGCGCCATCCTAAAAAAAATATAAAAAGAAGAAAAGATCACATTCAGAAGTCATATTATTTCACGAGTGTTGGCAATTCAATCAATCAGCGATAAAGAATAGCAACTAACAATGTGCTATTTATTTTCTTCAAAAGCATTTCGATTATTCATGAAGATCAGTTGAATAAAAGTTAAGTAAGTAATTATGGGGAGCGATCTATTTAAATTATTCCGCTCCCCTAATGCCTTCCGCCCCTTAGCGCCTATTCCTCTCAAGTCATTCACCGTCGCCCTAATAAATAAACAATACTATCTACTAACATTGACGATAAAGACCTCCTGGCAATTCAACGAATCACTTCCACCTCAGGAGTGATTTCGAGCGATGTGCGCTTTCTTGCGATATTAGCACAATGACCTAAAGTTTATGACTGCTTGCTGCCAGCTGATAGAAATAAGGTTTACGACCGCTTGCTGCCAGCTGATAGAAATTGCCATCTGTTTAAAGAAAAAGAAAGATGCAAAGATTCAGACAAATATTCGACTATAATCGATCCCTACTAAAAACTCTCCACCTATTTTACTATTCGTCTTTTCAGGATCTTTATTTCCGCTTTCCTATAACCGATTTTTTTCCATCTCACTATAATCTTAATCTCGAATATTTTTCAATGCGAATTCATCTAATCCTATTTGTGCACAAACAATTTCATATGTTTCATTCTTAGGCTGAATTGCGCATAACTGAAATGTTCATCGCTATCGATCAGAGCTGAAATGTGACCATTTTCAATTGCCGTTTGCGGGCTATCTTCTTGAATTCTATCCTCGAATAGTTTTATTAGTTTTTCAGCTCTTTCTTAATTTTTCGCTTCTCGACTTTAAAATCTCTTTTATTTTCCACAGAAAATTTCATGGACACAGTTTATATTCTAATTTAAATTTCAATTCGCTTCAGTTGAATGAAGCGATCGCCATGTAGAAGCATTACAATTTATGAGAGTTTAATATACTTTGATAATATACCCCACTATTCGCATGAGTGGATATCCATTCCAATGATCTCAGCTCCCGAATTCTGCCGTAGACAATTGTTGTCAATAAAGAGGACAAATAAATAATTTTCTAACTACTTACATTCCACTGCATTTGACTTCAATTAGTCAACGTTTACAGTGAATTAAAATTTCAAGAAATAACTGAAATATTCAACAGTCTTTTGCTCGGAGTGATTTTTGAAAGTGGCGTTGGGCGAATCGACCGTAATTGAACGGATCCCACTCATTCGGAACTTTCGTTTGGCTTTTCTCTTATATTTTGTTTCTTATGTGTTATGTCGAAATCTACGCTAATACTGTCATCTTTCGGGGGTCAATCGGCCGTTATCGTCTGAAAGCATATTTGCTCGAAAGCATAGCTTTCAATATTAGAGCACTGCAATCAATGGTCGCAGCTTATGTGAATCAATCGTTGCTGATTATGAGGCGATCGGGAAATTGGGATATAATGAAGAAAGCCAGCCGGCTACTAACGAAACAAAGCGCCACTTTCTTTTTCCTTTAAACTATTTCGCTTTAAGAAGACTATCAACTTATTAATGGGCATAAAGTTATTATGGCTTGATAAGCATGAAATTATTACGGCTTGTTCTGAAGTAAAAAAATATGCAAACTATTTTTACTTGCACTATTTGGGAGAGTCCTCTTCTACACTATTAAATCCTCCATAGTATCGATCGAAATGAAAACTGGATGGGCGATAAATCGTTCGACACTTTCATACTAGCACAAAAAAAAATCGAATAAATAATGAGGCAAATTTGATGAATAAATGCTGAAATAACGATTCTACTCAATAAACGAATATAGTATAAGTGAAGAAATAATTGAACAAGCTTAGAAAATAACGAAAATAAAAAAGAAATAAGCCAATAAGCGATTCGTTACCGCTTTAATGCCTATGCAGCATATGTTATATTAGTACGCGTTTATGCTCTACAACTGCTTAGATTTATTTAACTCGGCCGTCTGGTGATTCTGCAAGCTCCACCCTTCTTATTTTTCTGCTTTTATTGCTTCAGTATCGTTTCTAGATTTATTCGCGAGAAAAATCAGCGACCCATTTTGTTGCTTCAATATTTTCCACTTTTCTCTTAGACTTTTTTCATTTTTGCTCTAACTTTTCTAAATATTCTCCTATGTTTGTTGAGACTCTAATGCAATAAGCCAGAAGTAAACAATATATTCCAATCGTTGACGAGCGGCAAACTAAACAACGAAACAATGAAGCAGATGAAGATGAATGCATCAGCGAAACAAATATCTATAAAGCATTTTCGAATCCTTTATAAACGGCAATCTTTTATTCCCTTTATTTCTTATCGCGTAAAAATATTCATGTTTTCTAAATGATTTTATCCGCACATCACTCGCAAATCTTAACCTCTCACTAACTGTTTTTTTTTTCTTGTGACTTCTCATTTCACCTACTAATTAGCATTACTTTTTACGCCAATAGCCGAGTGATTTTGCATTAGCGCAGTCTTCCTTTGGAACAGAATCCTGCAAATTTTTGTTTTTCCACTTTAGGTGAAAAAAATATCTCAATTGTGGCACTAACATCGATCTCGAAAACGAAGATTGCTCAACTCTCGAAGAAAAATAACAAACAAATCGATGTGTGCAAATGCACGTCGCCTGAACGACTTCTCATAATTGCCAGTGCAACTTGCAAAAAGAAAAAAAAAATTGCTTCTTCATTTCATACAACAAAGAAAATATTATTGTGCAACGTATATGGAAGGAATGATTAAACGGTTCAAACCCTATTTTGAGAGATCTTATCTTTAGCTATTTCAGTCCACTTATTTAGTGTGTTTAACTCCTTCCAGAATTAATGAATTAGGTTTAAAGTTGTTACAGCTATCGTAAGATTTAAGTTTAGATTTTGTGACTCAAGTTGCAATGGTTGTCAATAAAGGCTATTTAACAAACACGCATATCATGATGTGAATACGCGCAAATAAGACGCTGTAAACCTCCCCCCCCCCCCCCCCCTCTAGTGCTGCTAACTATGTTACCTTATTATTAAAAATTTAGAACAATAGAAAGAAAATTGAAAAGTGAAATGTGGAAATGATTTTCAAAAAAAAAAAAATGCCTTTTTTTTCGTAAATATTTCAGCAATATATTTAACAAAATTGTACCTATTTCTTGAAATGATAATAATTTAAACAGAGTTTCTTATTTCTTTTATTTATCTAAACGATTGAAAGTGGGAAAACACTGAAGAAGAATTATATCGGTATAAACGTAGAGAAAATGGAAGAGAAAATTGGATGAAAAAAAAAAAAAACGAAACGTTTATGCAAAACGATCATCGGAACGAGCACACGTCAAATATTTTGAGATTCGATACTCAAAAGCAGCAGCGATAACAATGTGAACATCGAAACAAGTCAGCAGCATTTCTAAAGAAGAGAGCGTTCGTGCGGCATTAACGATATTTGTTGGTAATCGATTTATAGAGAAGAATAAATACGAAAGAGAAAACTCGAAAGAACGTCGAAAATGATATTCACATCAACTACCGCGAGTGGTATATACTGAAGCGTTTCTGAAAAGGGAATGTCTAAGAAGGCGTGCACAATCATATAACAAAGAATCCAATACAAACAAAACTCAGCCTGAGATATTCCAGCTAACACAAGTTAGACATTTCTAAGCTGGTAGTAAACTTTAGCTGATATGCGTCCTGAAAAGCTATGCGAAAAGCAGCGCGAATGAAGCATTTCACGAATTTTTTAACTATTTGCTATAGGAAGCCAATAAGGAGACCACACGCGGTAGAATATTCCAGAATGGTTGGCAGTAAGTAATGAAAGCTTTTCGGTAATAATATTCGATCTATGTTGTAAAGCGCAGAGGAAACTTATTACTGCAGCCATTGAAATTCCCTTTTTCGTGTTTCCGTTCAGCATTTAGAAAATGAAAATCAGCATTTTTGTACATTATTCTTCTTCGCTGTTCTTCCTCCACCGCCCCCACCCCCCCCCCCCCACCTCCCCTTTGTTCCGATGAATGGAACGTATACATGTAGGGCTGATACACAGAATGGAGAAGATAACAGCAGTGGCGTTAGAACTAAAGGATTATGGAACTAAAGGAAACAAGAGGTTCCTCCACCGCCGTTATTTTAAAATCGAAAAAGTGTGGGGGCATAGGAATGCAAAGTTAAGATCCAAAAATAATGAACGCCTCCATGAATGGCATGATTCTAAATTTTAAGCCACTATAATGCTACCCCCTAAGCATTTTATTATTATTATCATTTGGACCATTATTCAGCAGAAGTGAAATACTACTGCTGAAGAGCTGTCCATAGGACCGCAGAGGAAGATCGGGTCAATTATAGCACATAAAGGTCACGGCCACCGTCTATGGAAGAACCTCACCCATTAGCTTGAGAAAACAGTGACGCTAGAATCTGCTCTTAATGACGTGGTCATGGAAGTATTTAACTGAGATAACTTCGACCACCTGATGATTGCATCAAGATTCACTTACAGAATGTGGAAGGTATGGATATGACAATGAAAAGCGCAATGAATTCTGAAGACTTCAATGGGAAGCATGGAGTCACTACTCACGGTACAATTGGAGTCACCGTTAATAAATATAAGGAACAAAATATGACCTAAGTATTCCCTATGGGATGCAAAATATGAAACGGATGTGGGGCGAAGTATCATCGTCAATTCTCACATATATGCTTCGCTTCCATAAAAATCCTTTGGCTCAGTTTAGCAAAGAACCGACAATGACACATCTTTCAGTTCCACGAGTAGATTTCCCTTACAGGCTATATTAAAAGCATTTTCTCTACCAATATGCGCAACTATGATCTGAAGCCTCACATTTCACCTGAACTCCTAATCGCCACTATTTTGAAAACCCTATAAACAAAAGAGCTAAGACGACGACGAATTACATTAAAACGTAGGCAACGGTGTCGCCATAATGCACTTCGCAAGTGGGAGTCTTCTAGAGCGCCTAAAGATTCAATCCTAGAAGACATACGAAAAACATAAATAAAGTTGACCAACAAATTTAGTTACGCCCTCTGTCGACAAGTCATATAGAGCACGAGGGACAACACTGAAGCTTGAGATGGACGTTTTTAGATTACACGCACCAATTTCACCGTCGTTGTACCTACGATCTACAACTTGAAATTCTCAGACATAATGAGCAATTTGTGGTTTAATTAGAGCCCGTTGCCAGATAACTTAATGTACATAAGAAAAGATTACCACTAAAGGTCACCTTGAGAGCGGCCAACATCTTGCGCCTGAAATTTTAGCAGTTACGCTGGTGCTGTGACGGCAATCTAACATGACTCTGATCCACCGCCAACAAGCACCATGTGGACAACCGCTCCTGGCCAAGAACACTCAAACCAAAAATCAGAACTACCGGTCAAGAACACTCAGCACACCGCACCAACACGGCAGCCGAGATCGCAACTCTTTTATTTCATTGCCGCAGCCATCAATTACCCACTAAGCCACTGTCCTGCATATCATTGCCAACTTGAATCCTCCAACGAGTTCAGACCGTGAGGAAAATTTATAATCGAACGACTTCAATAGCCTCAATGTTTTTTCTAAGAAATTTGCATATGATAGCTCGCATTTTGTGCTCTCTTCCCAGATTCCCTGTGGTTGTAAACCAACCAGAACACGAAAAAAGCGCGTCCACACAGAAGGTAATGTGCGGAGGAATCATACACGGACGCTCGCAGATAAAGAACCACTCGTTCATAATGACCCATCGAAGAAAACACAATCAATTAAGATTGCTTCTAATATGAGGAGAGCTGTAGAATCGCAAAAGTGCAGTCAGCAGACGACATCCCCTTTGCGAGTAAACCCACCAGAAGGCGAACTCTCAGCCATAGACACGTTCCCTACGTGGAACCTGATACGCTAAGCAAAAGGGCATTACACAGAAAAAATAGTGGTGTTCATATCCAGAAAATGGTAATGTGCGCAAATATTCATCTCTGTAAGAGATCCTTTGCGATATTCGAATTCGTTAATGATTGTGTCAAACTTCAAATCTTTTTGCGTATTCACATTCGCAGCAATGATTTAAAATTCAAAAATTACATACGCCCATAAAAACTTGTAATAAACTCTTTTATATAGCACAGGTCATTATAAACGAACCAATCCCTAAACCTTCATCCAAATCCAGAGTCGCCCAGGCCTCTTTCTGGGAAACATACATACCCACGCTGCAAGTTGCATATTCTTTCTAACTGCAGTCACTTATGTAGATAACTGTCATATAAAACTGTAGTACACCTATATACATGCAACTGGTCTTGTCAATAATGTAACTTGCCTGTATCTGTATTTGTGATTTCCTCAGTTCTAACGTGCTTATCACGCACATATTTACTTTAGTGCATAATGAGACATACTCCTGGTGAGGAGCATCGTATCATAGCGTTATATTTTGGAGAAGCAGTTGCAATCTGTGGTACCATCCTCATGGAAGTTGAGGATCTCTTTTTATTTGACTTCAAACAACATCACCGCTTAAAAATTTCCACGTTCACACAAGTATTACAACAACTATTATTCGGCTCATTAGTGGGAGCCATAAAGTTAATTCATTCGACAAAACTTAGTGATATCAACACTGTGCCAATATGACAAGGCGAACACAAACTGGAAAACACGTAAATAGGAGTGAAAAGAAGCGCATGAGATCGCTTCTGAGTCAGCCAAACTCAACCATCGTTTTCGTATACGCTCTCAACTCAAATTGGTGGCAACCGTTCCAACAGCCAAGCCCTCACATCAGCCAGCTCCTGAAATTATCTCTTTTGCGCACTTGCTCCATATGAACTCCAACAACTCCCACACCCGTAAATCGGAAAATTTCGTATTAGAACAACTTAAGAAAGAAGAAATTTCTCCTTTTCTTCCCTTCAAAATAGATAGCACAAAAACGTCAACGTTCACTAAGAATCCCAAGAATTGAATTCATTTCTATGAAGAGACTACAACGAAAACGTAGATAAAATGAAAAACCTCAGGGCAGCTTCCGTGTGGCATTGATGGATAGGTTTTCATGAGCACATTCGGGTTGAATTTCTTCAAAAAAGCAGCCGTCATCTCGCCGAACGCAATTGGCACCATAAAGTCTGCTCCCCCATGACCCATTAATATAGGCGTATTGCTGTTGGCCGTATGATTCTGCAAACGTCCACATTTCAGTGAACAATATAAATATACAGAATTTCGCATCATTGCGTGGAAAATACGAAAGCTAGTTGCAACGACAGGAAAACGAACATTTCGCCGTAGATCCCATGTGAAATAAAAAATCATAGAATCATCACGCGTTAGGCGTTATCATAGCTAACTCTACCGTTGAGACCGAAAATTGTAAGTGACGCCATAGCTTTGTTGGCTCTTTTTTCCATCCTATAGCCATTCTCGGCCCGCCACACTGGTTCGTATCTCCGCCTGACCATTGCCCAATCACCTTTTCCACCTTCCCCACCCTCCCCACGCCTCGTCCTTTCTGACGAAAGGCAAATAATGGTCGCATGAATGATGAGTAAAACTGCAGAAAATAGTGGATCAGAAAAAAAAAAACAGGAGCTAACATACCCCGGGCACCTTAGAACGTTGCACCAGAAAGGAACTGAGGCCAAGAATGCCCGCTAGTGGTTTGTCATAAGTTAGGCCCGCATACAGCGCAAGTGCACCGCCCATCGAGAATCCTCCTATGATAATCCGATCCGCAGGGGTGCCCGACCGCACTTCCTGTAACGAAACTTCACAGCTCATCAATCACGGCTTTGCCGTTGACACTGCACTTCGGAAAAGTGAACCAGGATCAACACAGGAAACGCAGAAACTACGACAGAATTTTCGCCGCTCGTCTCCTGGTAAGTCGCTAGTCCGAACTCGTTTTCAGGGACTGCGCTCCGGTTAGGCGTCAGTCTTCTCTCACGTGAATCCATTCTCTGTGATGTGAAACTAGACGTTACGGGAAAGTGATGAGGATTCGTCGATCAGCCACAGCTCTTTCCAGAAACATGAATCATCGGGGAGCACAAAGGTAACTTGGTGCGCTTGAGCAGTTCAAATCTCAAGACGTCGTGGTGGCGCAAGGTAAGAGCAAATGCTGAAAATGGGAATGAAAACCTTCTGAAGTGAAATGCTGAGAACTAAATTGCAAGGGATATACCTCTGTGGGAGTAGGTAACTAGTGAGAAGAGTTGCAAGAAGTAAAGCAATGCAGGTATGAAATAATAAGTGCTATAACATCAAAAAAGAAGCAAGCCATACACGGGCATTAATGAGCTACGACCCAAAAATGTAAAAAAGTGTATTCTTGCGCTCTGAACTTCGGGAAAATCCTAATTCTTGAGTAGTCTCGAGCGTCGGGACTTCCTGTGCATTCATAGGTCGCCCCAAGCTTTTCGACTTTTATGAGATCGTCGGTGTGCCACATGCCTCAAGTCTTCAAGATCTCGGAGCGCTCTAGCCTTGGCACTTTTCTGTAATTCCTCGGCGAACTCCGAGGTTCAGGGTCAGAACTGCCCAGGCGAGGACTTCCTCGAACCTCGGGATGAATCAACACCACCACACACTCGGCAAGAAAAAAACCAATGGAGGGCAACTATAAAAAACTCAAAGAGCATAAGGTCATAGAACAGTAGAATTTTGAAAGTGCACTGGTCGGAGGGACGCTGAAGGGAATCGCATTCCTTGGTTATAGGCATCCTGCTGCATTACTTTATACAGCCACCCTTCATTAACTTTTATATCAAACTGACACGAAAACCAACGGAACATTTAATGACGCATCCCTTGACTTACAATCTCCGAACAAGCAGAGAAACAGATGGACTTGTTACGGCATCTACTGCGCATTCCCTCTTCCAGCTCTGTAAGTGGGAAAAAAATACTGAATTCACCTTTTGAATAATCCAACGGTTAGCAAAATATCTATACAAGACTCATTTTTCTGCGACCCAAGGGTGCAAAATGAATTTTTATGTTGCTCAACCTTTAAATGTTCACAAACGTTTTCAGTGCTCAGAGATCGACAAGAAATATGAAATCGGAACTCAACGTACACATTAAGCAATCGTTTTCGTAACTTCCGCTTCAGTGGTGTCTCAGCTGAAACTACCAGAAAGATCGACACATGATTAGATACGCGTAGACATGATATTCGCTATGATGTGCCTCTACAGAACTAATTCGAAGAAGTGCAATAAACCGTTACAAAATATTGCCGGCTATGCCGCCTCAAACATCCTATGCAGTAAAAGCAGAGCTAAGCACTGCTTGCCGTCCAATGCGAACACATGTTTTATAATAAAATCTTGCTGAGCGCCTCTCCCGCACTTCCGCCAGGCAATACCACATTTCCCAAAATGTAAAAAAAAAGCCTTCACCTCAATTCAAACCTATGAAAATCGAAAACAGATACCGCCTGTATTTACTGCTGCCTCTCTATGCCTGTATCTCGCCTGGAGGAAGTTGTTAATTATAGCGATGCCAAACAGATATTAACAGTTGTAACGTTTGGTTAGAAGAAAATAAAGCAAGCTGCATCATAGCAGCTTAGTAGTAAAAAGACACAATGCATCCTCTTTCCCTTGAACTCCATTAATCAACACCTCGTCGTCATGCTCGACCGCAAAAGTCAACGATATCCTAATATACCTTGGCTATAGGAAGGAACATATAGTAGTGAGTGCAACTGACATATTACCTGTACAGGGACGGAAATGCAACGTATGGCAAACAATCCTTGCTAAGGGATGAGGAAGACCGGGCTCTCCCAAACGCGTTTGAAGGAAGGAAGAAAGAAAGGAACGAGACACACCTCATCAATCATTGAGTGAATTATCTTCGCTGACTGCTCTATACCATCTTCGTCCTCTTGCGTATCGGGCGTAAGCCCGTAGAGATCGAACCATGCCGGCATCCGCATTCCCATATTTAGCGTTACAGGAATTATTGGCCTGAAATTCGTTTCATTTCACCTAGCCATAACGAAGTGAAATAGACGAATATCAGCCTGTGTTCCAGGAAGAAACAACCTTCTTAGTAGCAACATCTTCTCCTCCCACCACTCCCCCCCCCCCCCCTCCTCATTCAGTAGGAAAGTATGCAGAAATAAAGCGATGAACAATACTTCAAGGGCTTCTGTGCAGTTGGTTCGCGACAGTCCTTCAAGAAGAGAAAAGTACGATAGTGTAAACATACACAAGAATTATGTAAGCTAAGAATGCAATGGCGTGGCAATGTTACTGCATAATCATCCTTCCTCCTCCTATAGCCTAATCCAGCTTCAAGTACCTGTCAGTCTAAATGGAATAAAGAACAGCAAGTATCGCAAAATTATATTTCCTCTTCGAAACCGATCAAAGAAAAAAACGACTCAATAGCCACAACGCATTAAAGCTAACAGCAATAATGCAGTAGACGAGGTTGGCACATCAATGTGGATGAAAACCTCACCAGATATTATCGGCTGGCAACAAAATCGTGGTGCTGTTTTAGTACATTTTTAGGTGGGTGAATTATTCTCACACCTTTCTTATCTGTTGAATTATCACTTGGAAGCATGCGAAATTTGATAAACTCGACGATATCAGCAGCCAGTCTTTGATATCGTACAATCGTGTACAAAAAGGCGACTCCCCAGTGCCGAGGCAAAAAGGGATATCATTCACCATTTAACGAAAGAAATGTTTTGGATCAATAGCCTCTGTAATTGCATGCACAACAAAACATTTTCGGTGACTGTGGACGACGACTGAAATACGAAAACCTCGACTGCAAAAAAAAGGTAACAGCTCAAGCCTATTGCCGAATGCACAATTGTGAATGTTCCGAATGATGTGAAGTGTTTCGCTGATCGGCTTTTGTAAGCGTTGAGGATGACGGAAGGAGGGAGGCGAGGAGAGGGGGGGAGGGGGGATACTCCTCGAAAAATATTGCAAGAGAACTCGTATTCACCTCTTCCAAGTTAAGCACATTAGAAGAAGCAACTCAGTAGAGCACTGCAAAAGCAATCCTTAAAGCACTTACGCTGTTGGGCAAATACTCTTGACGTGATCAATGGGTATTTCATCGGCGAAGACGCTCGACCATCCATGTCCCGTATCGCCGAGTCCGTGAAGGAATATTATCTAAAACGATCGCATTTTCTTTAAGCTTAGACAAGAAACGAAGGAGATAGTGGAATTGCTTCTTCTTTCTCCTTCATAAAAACGTCTTAGAGTTTTTCTCCAGGACTTTGGCAACAAATATAAACGTTAATCAGTTTCCGGAAGATATCTCTCGAAATACGACGACTTAAAGTGTAGAAAAAAAAATTTAAAGACAAAGAATATAACACAATATTTTTAAATGTTATGCACTAACTTCTGATTAAAATCGAATAAATTCATAAGTTCTAATGATCTATAAAGCGTAAATCACACACGCAAAAAAAAAAAAAACTTACTGTTGCAGTATGTTTGCCCTTAGCTGGAACAACTACAGGATCAGTTGCCATTTCGTAGCCAATATTCGCTTTCGAATTGCCTGCGCCAGGAAGACACAAATTCGCAAGACCAAAAATGAAACGCGACGAAAGCGTCGAAACGGAACGAAATATTCCAGGAAGCATAGACGCCAAACACAGAGCAATTTAGCGTGCACAGCAATCGACGCTTGTGTACTCTTTTGTTGCGATTGCCCCCCGGCTGAAATAGTGCCCTCTTGAGAGAGCGCTTTCACAAGAACACTTTACACTCTAAGTCAGCCCCTCTTACGTCATATATACTCCAGGTAGGTATTATTTCATTGCCGTTTTTTTTTGTTTATTTTTATAGATGTGCAAATCATATCTTTTATTTCCTCTCCAATAAAACTACGTTATAACGTAAAACGTTTTAAAAATATCGGAAAAACCACAAGTAAATTTCATGTTTTCAGCGTTCGACTTCCGGTAGACCCATACCACCTTCTTTTTGACGTACCTAGTTCGGATAGATGAATTGGCCCAACTTATTTACAATTTCGAGATTAACGCTAATAAACCTCTTTAATGACTAAGAGTCCCATCAGTAGTATCGCTTTACGATATCTTCGCTCACTTAGAGCTCAAAAATACTCAGACCGCGTGGTTTAGACCACTGATGAAAACTGCGAAATTTTTTAAACTAGATATATGGAAAGAGCAGCTGCGTACAAGAATCTCGAATCAAGGCTCCACCACAGATGGGTACATTACAGGGGAAAAACTCCTGATGGAAGGGCAATTTTTTTGTCTACAATCCGCTTTACTCACATTATACTGAAATTCTTGCATAGCTTCGCATAATTTGTTGGCTCATTTCATCCATCTTAGCCTCAAAATTTTCGATCCACTTAGCTAGCAACATCACCATCATAGAATTATAGCTAGTCGCATTTAAAATTTCATCTAGCTATAAAAGCGGAAATTATCAAAAATTGCTGAAATATTAGATATATTGTGCAAAAATTCTCTCTATGCATCCTCTTAACACATTGAAACGTTCAGAAATTGTCTACTCTTTGGCTTCATAATAAACAAATAAATAAATAAACACATAAGATGAGTTTAGGTTTCCGACAAGATCATCTTCACGAGAGTTACATTACTGGCTCGCGCTAGAGGATGTTCGCAGCAAAAATTCATATAATTGCATTGGAAATGAGAACGCTTCGAAAAGTATCGCAGCAACTACTTCAGTTTTGAATGAGCTGATCAGCAAAGGGCTTCGGCTATATGCTTTCGGTTGTGGCCATCTTCCCCTGCTCTACCAACATGAATGTGACGCTTGCTGTCAGTCTTTTTCCGCCTGCAGGTCAAAAAGCGGGCTCGGCATAAATCCCAAGCAGAAGACACCTGTCAAACACCTCATCGAAGACACCTGGTTGGGGGAACTTCACCGTCTGAATCTTTCCACTTCTCTTCCACTCCCAACTCCCCTCCCCCCTCCCAGTAAAAGAACTAAGCCATCGCACAATATGCATGTTCACTTCCACAGAATTATTAGGCGGGAAATTTTTTAAAGCTTTTCACTTTATTTCGTAGTAAATTATATAACCGAGCTAAATAACATCATAAATTTGATGGCATCAACGCTACTTACGCACAGTCATAGTGAAATATTTTTTTAATCTGCGATTCATCTTCGTCGAATGAGCAAATGCCCACCTTTTGAGAAGAAAAAAAACAGATGTCCATTCAGCGAAAAAAAAAAAATCCACCTGAGGTAGCGATTAGTTCTCAATTATGAACGCTGAAATATGACCATACCATAGGGAAAAATACATCCTGCAACGACAATACCGAAATAATTCAACCGCAACACAGCAAGCGGTAGAGTCAATACATTGCACCATCGCTTTATTAGTAGATACTTCATTCATTCAATTAGTAACATTCAACAATACAACAGGAGAAATATTGCCCAAAATAGCTGCCTGATTTAGGCATTTGTATACTAATCGAGTGATTGGACGGGCAGGAATATTTGCATTTTCAGGAAAGAATTAACAGGAAACGTAAAATGAAAAAAAAAAAAGGCAGTCGGTTATATGATTAAATTGGCGGCCGTAAAAACTGCTGAAAATCGAAAACGAACAATCACGCTTCGAATTGAACAACATCATCATGCAGCAAGCGTTCCCTAGCTCTAGACAGATAAAATACCCGAAGAATAACTCAAAGGACATCTGGCAGCAACGTTTAAGTCAATATCTAAGTAAAACTTGAAAAGTACATTCATTAGGTAAGACTTTCTGAGAAATTTCCCATCTACCCGAGAAAGATTATCAGGTATGAACACTTAATCCCTAACTCTGGGTAGTAATTAAACATATCACAGAGTCACTTACGTTGGCTAAGTTCGTCTAAAATATTGAGTAAAAGATTAATGAGATTAAAGATTAAAGTAATATTAAAATAAAGATTAAAAGATCAATACGCCATAGATTTCAAAAAACCTCAACATAAGTTTCGGTGCTTCACTTTAGGCGATAACCACATCGCTTGTGGCACTAGTACAAAGTCGCTTGCTGGGAGTAAGACGTTACGAGCTAATGCATAAAGTATTTCATAGATTTACACTCCACCTTCAATCTACCCACCCATTAAAAATTTTATCCCCATAGGATAAGTACCCCTCGAACGACGGACAAACACTTCAGCAATTAATAAAACGTTTGAGCTGAAATCACTCAAAGAGAACGCAACTTTAGAAAGCAGAATCAACAATCGACCTATTCACGCGATAAATTTTATTCAAAGCAATACAGGAGATCTGAGATTAGACATGCGGACACATCAATAGATAAGTGATTTTTGTGAAAGTGAAAGAAAAAAAACATAAACAGCCGCCACAATCGTTTTCCACTGCAGTAGCAACGATAACAAAAAAAAAAAAAAAAAAAAAAAAAAAAAACACAAAGCAGCTGAGCGCAAGTGTGCACAGTACTCCGAATCCATGGTCAAACAGACTTCCCCTCTACCTCTCTCTCATCCCGTGAGAACAATTGCATTTTCCTGGGAAAGCACATCACCCGACGGCCGAAGTGAAATTTCTGGAGAAGATCTATGCAAGCAAAGACGGTTGGTCCTCGTGATCACCAATTCGACGCGATCGTTCTTTTTGTTTGTGTACCTCCATTACCACAAAATAGAGATCCTGAAACGATGAATCTTTTTGATGGTTCATTAATAAAAGCATTGGATGAAAAGACACAAATCGACGAGGATAAATGGACACATAAAATGAGAATGCCTCATATAGAAATAAATTCATCCAGTCATGCTCTTATTCAAAACTACTCAAGCTCTCATTTAGAGGGCTCATCGAAAAATAAATAAATGTGAAGTGAAGCTTTTAGTAAGAGATAGTCTCACTCAACTTGACAGGCAACAGATCGTACTCGGGAACTTGTCCTCTTCCAAGGAAGTTATCACCTTTTATGAAACATGGGTTGGAAGAAAAACAAAATCGTACTTCTGCGCCACTATAGTCAAGCACTGCAACGGCCGACACGAATGGCCTCGCATTGAGAGCATTGCCGAGCTTATGCTTCTTCGAGAATTCCAACAAGGGAACGTTGTTCTCCTCGCAAAGCTTTCGTACCGTGGCAACCTCGCTACCGAGCTTTTCTGAACAACATCACTATCCATCGAGATAAAACTCACAAGATGTAAATTCGCATTAAGAAGAGAACTTGCTTCACCTGGGAAGCATCTTCGAGAATGTCGACCCGGCTTATAGCAAGAGGGCTCAATCGATGAATGGTAATCGTTCCGTCGATAAACCAAACTCTTATACCGTTCACTCATTTCTGTTACATCAGTTCTCCTCCTCAAAGACAACAGTTTTAGTGCCGAGTATGCGTCGAACATCGGCTGGTCTCTTTACTACTTTACAGTCACTGATATAATAAGGCTTACGATGACAACAGCACGCAGACCAATTATTCCTGTCCGTCGCGCCGATATTTATGTAAATTAGTATGAGAAAATAACTAACAAGTGGGGATGGTTCAGTGAAATGATTGAACTACTCTTCCGCTCTCCCTCTCTTGATATTGTTTTATCGATAAGTGAAGGACTTTTTGAAAGGCTTATTCGCACAGCTTTATGATCAAAGTGCTCTCCATATGAGCGAAAATGTCGCCGAAAACGTTCCATCAGCCAATTTAAGGCAAAGAGGCTAATTACGCACATGCGTTGCACCTGATTTGCGATGTGTAGCATCCTATTTCAGTCATCGACCGCAATCCTCAAACAACATCTAATAGCGCACTACCACATCAACTATAAAAAAAGAAAGGGAAAATAGAAGCGAGAAATCCGTGCGTCTTCTTTTTCATCATATCACGTTGATGTAAGCCACACTTTAAGAGCGTCACCGTTGAAAACATGCCTATCATATTTAGTGTTAGTATCATTGCACAAATACGGCCTGAATGTAAGAGTAGAGTTTCGGGAATTACTTGCAATTTGCATGCAAAATCCGAGAACCTTTAGGCGCATTTATGGACCTCTCAACCAAGACTTCAAGCAATTTCGAGCAACAGGACTGGTAGGCTTTTTACTCTGTCAAAGACGGCTTCAGGTCAGTGGGAAAAGAGAAGAAATCCTTTGCTTCATTCAACGCATCAGCACTTTTGACCCAATTTCCGTAATTCATCTGAGTAGTCCTTTTCTTTCCTTTACAATAAAAATGCCCAACTTTCATAGAAAGCAATCCGTTAGAAAAAAATCCTCGAAGCACGTACACGTGATAATCACGTGATTTTCGGCTATATTTGCTCGGCGCATTTGAAAAAAAAAAGGAAATAAGCCCCCGAAAGGGTTCTTTCAATAGGCAATTACGAGTATCACAATAGCGCCCATCAAATACATAAAAAAAACAACCGACCTTTTTCAGAAACATACTCTATATCCTTTGCCAGTACCACGCATCGAGCTGTAGAGAGCACGAGATGCCTGCGAACTTCATGCAATCCATATACGAAACGTCGCTTTGATTTCGCCTAAACAACATTTTATCTGCATTTTGAACTCAAATATTAAACAAAATCGATCAACTTGTTGACGGTATCGACGACCTCTAAGCGAGCAAAAATGTGCTTTTGCAGAAAATACTGCGAGGTAGCACTTCAAAAATATGGCACCTAAGAATTATTCAAGGATCAACATTTATACTACGAGTGTGCAACGTTTGTTTACATCAGCATTTTTTGTGGATACAAATTTTTGGTCTTTTTTTTTAAAGTTTATCGGCAAAAGTATTTAAAAACAAACAGGTCAATCAGATGCAATGTAATTTAGAGTTGGCAAAAGTGGCTGAGAATACACATCACCATCCAGTCAACATATGCTATACATCAGAAACAACTGCACTCACTAATGTAAAGTTGTGCCCATCCCATACAAACCACTTCATATATTAAACGCGATCTTATGCATAGAGGTCTCTAAATTCCGCAACGACGGTAAAAGGTCATCGATACCGATGAACGAACCTTGACCGGATTTCGTTTGTAGGCGCGATCATAGAAACTCTTCAACTTCTTTAAGAGCTTCAAAATCGCGGTATCCAACAGCGTTGGCGATGGAGCCGTAACAGAGCCGCAAATTTGGTTGGAGTTTCCACTACTAGCTCCACCTTCCTGAGCTCCACCAACTTCATTGAAGCACCTTTCACTTTTGTCGCGCAGAATCGCCTGAATTAATGCACCATATATTACACAGGATGAAATTTGCGCAAAAAAGTGAATTGTCGATGTGCACACGTTAAAATGCTGGAAGTAAGCCGACCGTGATTTCGATTCACGCATTCGCTACTAATAGCGCAAGACTGCCTAAATGAGCAGATTTCTGGGAATCTGGTAGACCTTCACTTTCACGTTTGTGCCCCCTTCCCTCGTCCCGAACCCCCTCTCCACCCAACGACTATATATGGCAATCTGCATCGCCTACGAGCGTACCAAAAAATTTTTGTTATTTTTGCTCATGAGAACTTTATGTGCAAGATGCCAAATCTTTTTCACTTCTGCACATCTCCTGCCAAACAATCGTTGTACATTTCAAAAAAAGACAGAAAAGAAAGGAGAAGAAAATCCCGTATGATTTGTTGGAGCGAAGAACGTCACCTTCACCTCCCCCCCCCCCCCACCCCCTTCCTCCCTTTTATATCGTATTTCTTAGTTTATAATTCATTCCGCAGAACTTCAAACAATTATTTGAGAGAGAAGAAAAGGACCGATTCCATTACACTCAACGTTCGAAGGCTTACATCCAGGAAGTTTCGCGTTAATAGTAGCAAAGCTGGGAAAGCAACCTTCTTCAATGGCGAAATTCCCTTCTTTGCTTTTCTTTCGACAGGCTTCTTTATCTCAGAGTTTATATTTTGCTGCTGAGAGATAGCGTTCGGCGAACCCATTGTTCCTCCTCTAACAACCATAAGATTAGACAACGCCACTGTCGAAGATTGATGGAAAGTATATCCCCCTGCCGTCCACGATGAGTGTTGAACGAAAAAGTTCTGTTGGCAATACATGTCCGCCGTTCCAATGATAGGTTAAATGACCTGAAATCAAAACACGGAACTTGCTCATAATTTACTGCACTCTTCAAATATTGTGCTCATGAAAAGGAAGACGTATGCCGTTAACAAAGGGCCTTCAAGTATCACATAAAAAGCAACACCCTTTCCACTTAAACTATACTTGCACTTAAATAAAAGCCCACGGTTCGAGCATCTCGTATAGCGAAATTCATGAGTTTGTTGGTAAATGCTGTTATCACTGTTGGCGAATGTTCGTTCCAAGGGTACCATAAATAAAACTTTTACAGAACGCTCTCGGAACCTGTTCAAGCAATCCGCCTGAAACCATGCCGGGTAAACGCATTTCTCGAATAGCTCCAAATCGTGAAGTTCCATCCGGTGGTTTTTATTTAAGTAAACCATGATCACTTTTGTGTATCAGTCAGGTCATTTGTTAAATTGCATGTTCAAAAGTGGAGTGCGCGAGAGTCCAGAAGATTGATTTCAGACTTATCCTGCTGTGTTTCTTCTTCCCTACCTCCCTCCCCTTCCCTCCCACCTGGATCTAATTTCGGGCTATCACATGCGGGAACTAGAAAATGAAAAGCGCTATACCTCGTAACGTATCAGGACAAAAGCGCCCATTATGTTTTTATGCAGTACTATGGTAGGTGGCATTAGCGTCGGACTTTCAGCACAGCTTTTATAATTATTAAAAAACAACGAACCATCAAGAATGCTTTAGACCTCTATCCAATAGAGTCTGATTAAGATGTCACTGCATAAGGACACAATGGCCAGTTTAGTGTCAACAAAGCACGCATGTTTACGCACATAAATTTCTGGATAATAAAGACTCGAATCCACCGTTTTTCGGAACAACCGTACTTCCCTATGTGCTATGACTTCATCATTGGCTCGTTTCACACCACAGATGCACCTTCAACAGTGGTGTTTTTTGCTCTCTCACGCGCCTTTTCGTGTCAATATCTCACCGGATGATTTTTACACGAGAAGGAAAACCAGGAAGAAGCGGCGAATCATGTGGCAGGAAGCGAGAAACTTATCTGTGGGATAGGATTAAGGACAAGGTTAGCTACGAAGTCACTGCAACAGTATTCGATACTCCTCAGCAGTAATAAATAAAAAAATAGAAAAATTTCCGCAAATGCCAAGTCGATGAAGAGGAACAAAACAATACAATGACATAATTTTACATGGTAATGTTATTGACTCCTTTACATGTAACCTCTCGGAAAATCCATGAAATTGCACATATGCACCAAATCCGTTAGCGCTGCCGAGCCGAGAAGGTGCAAGCATGGTGGTCCTTTACTCTTGAAAGATAAAGAAAAAGCCCGTTTACTCCTGTCACAGCATTTCTGTCCTCTCAAATCACTGTACCCCTTGTGAGGAGATAGACCCAGTCCCGCTCCTGTTGCGGTGAGAACTTCAGGAACAGGGTCTCTCCGCGGAGCTCTCGTAAATACACAACTTGCCAACTGAGGCTTCTACCAACGATCCGTCCGCCATACAGTGAGTCTTATGTGGAGGCGATGAATAAAACTGATATGGAGTTCTAGATCGAATCAATGCAAAAACATTCTCACCCATATTAGCTTGAATATGCGAAGGGCATAGAAAACGACAGAAACCAAAACGACGTGTGGCTAGTGTAGAGGAAACGGAATAACTTGCATAAAACTTTCGCTTTATTTACAAGTCGAATGGATAATTTTGTCAGCAACAAGCAGAGGCAGGTGGGAGGAAGACAAAGATGGAAGAGGTGGGGGTACTTCACAAGCCGAAATCACAATGCCCTACAGAATGGGCGAATAAATTGTCGACTGAAAGCCTTGCACAGTAGTGACATCAGTCGTCTCGACAGCAGCACCACCACAAAAAGGTCATCACCAATAAAAACGAAACAAACGACTGCGTGTTACACTCGCTCAACGACAATAAAGTCATCATCGCTGCGTTATTGAGAGATATTTGCGACTAGACAGCCGAATAGCAGTCGGCAACTTGTCAACAACGAGGAAACCTTTGGCGAAGTGCTTTTGAAATTTTTGCACAAAGTAATGACATCAGCGTCGCTAATGAAATCTTGTGCTCATCATTATTCGCCTCAGCGATCCATGTCGAACGTTACGAAACGGTAGCACATTTGAATGTCTTTCTATTTTGATTAATCGAACGGAAATTATCCCACCTTAGTCTCACCTGTGGAGGGTGAATCCGACCATTGTTAAGGTTTACCTTGGTTTTTTTTTTTTTTGCAAACTATGCGTGACTTCGTGGGCACAACTGCAGAAAAGTCGGGCACAATCGCTGCGAACAACGAAGTAAGTTGCGCTCATACTCAGTAAGCGTACGCGGTGCTACCGTGACCAGGACTTTGCGTAATGCATTCTCAAGTGTGCAGTAGCCGATCATGGGAACGTCCAAAGTTCCACTAGAAATATGCGATTTTTTCTGATCGGTCACCATAGAATGCAAAATCATGGCACTAGGTAAAATTTCAGCTCAATTGAGGCGACGGAAGTACTTCTTCTGGATGTGCCCAGCTTCTTTGAAATTTTGCTGACTCGTTGGACTGAGTATCTCTTTCGGATACCCGTTTTCATCCTTAAACCTCATAACTACGTCTAAATTTTCTATGGCTCATATGCGATTTTCTTTCTTTCTTGTGAGTAAAGTCCATCTTAAATTAGTACATCAGTTACGAAACTGAAGAATTTATGCAATTTGTATCTTTTCGTGTCTGTCATATGCCATTATATATGTTTTTAAATAGCTTGATTGAGAACCAGCGAGTTCCTTTCTACTATTGTTCGAACGCCCACTGAATCTTTCCTCTCTTCAGCAGACATCCTATTTGATACTGGGCATTAACTCATATCTTCCTGCTCTATTTACTTTGCTTACCATATTTTCTTTGCCTCTCACATTAATCGTCGATGCGCTTTCTAGACTAGACGACTGATATTCTACTGTGATGGCAAGTAAGTGGAAGAAAATCCCAATCTTTGGTAATATGCACGTTTTATTCATTTAACAAAGTTTTGCTGGGAAAGCATGCCAAATGCGCCACATATCCTGCGAGGAATAGAGAACAATCGTAAAAGCCTCATAATGAGAAGTTGACAAATGCCTAGTTGTTGTTTTTCGTGGAAGTTCGCCTCGCTTTTTTGTTTTTCAACGGTAAAGCACTAGTGAATTATGATAGCTTGTAACACATCAGGGCAAATGAGTATGAACACGTTCATCGTTACCACATGATGGGTACCAGACAATGGAGCGGAAATTGCATCATATAAGCTTTAAAATTGTAAACGCAATATTCTAGCACTAGAAGCAGACCTAGCAAAGAGCACCTTAGGCAGGTGATTTGATAGCAGGTGAGATCGGTCACAGCGCTCACCAACACTAGTACACCGTTTGTGGTTCTCAATCATCCAGACGTAATCGTATTCCTAACAGAATAGTTGCGGTAAACATTTACCCAAGACCGATAACTATGGAGGCATCTAGGCATATGGGAATATATCCAGGACTCTTGCAGGAGCCGGAAGCAATCCGGAAAAAAAGAAATCATGATGAGACGTCCCTAAAGTTTTTTGAAGTTAGGGCTTTCCACTCTTCGTTTTCTCGAGGCCACATATCGCCGTTGCTCTCGACCTAACATCGCGAACACATCAAAATGGCCTAGCCGATTGGTGAAGTTGATGGAATTTTATGAGCCGCCATGAACGCATTTGCGTTTTTCTCGTTTTGCGATCAACGGCTGCCTCATTAACTAAACTTTATGCAATAAAATTTCGTAATACTCAATGAAGCATATCATTATCAATGCAAGACAACATTCCCCATCGAATCGCCGTTGAAATGTCGACTCATCGATTTCAACGAGTCGAACCGCTGATTACAACTAATATTACATCATATTTTCGAGTGTAATAATACTTTTATTTCGCACAAAAAAAAGAGATAAAAACACTCTAATAAAAAGTGAGTGAGATTACGAACATTATGTGCAAAGAGATGAATAAAACTAAAAAAAAAGTGGGCACTTCTTGCGTCGAGGCACGCAGAAGTATTTTACTTTTACAGCAATCGTATGCATATCGTTATCCACACAAAGCGGATCTTGATTAGTGCACATAGTAGAAAGCGAAGCGTGATGCACATATATAAGATGCACTTCACCGATCGAAAACGGCTAAAAAATTAGCATGCGCTCCATAAAGGGGAAATTCATTTTATGCAACATGAATCTATGGGGGGAATATCGAGACTCGCATTGCTATGCACTGATAAGGCGGTCATTTGTGCAAATTTGGCCAATGAATGCGTCACCCAAACTGATAAAGAAAGCGATGTGTACACTCGTATGGGGATTCCCTCTCTCCTCTTTCTCTGTTTCCTCCTAATCCTATTTCCCCCCCCCCCCTCCCCCAACCTTCCTCATCACCTTTTTGCTCTTCTCATCTATGACGTAAACATTTCAGCATTCATTGGCCGACGAGTACAAAAACAACAGTGAAAATAAATGAAGCATGCGAAACTCATTTTGGCACATCTTTATTCACAACTCGACAATACGCCGAAGTGTGTCCGCATCGAAAGATTTCGAGAAAACAGCTCTAATAATCGATTACAGCCGTCATAGTCACAAAGCTCATTGAAGTGACACTGATACATACAAATGAAGAAGCACTTCAAAAATTGATCACTGGAAAATGATCGACGCATCTATTACAGATCAGCTGCATTCCGACCACGCCGACATTTGCGCCGCGAAGCACTTACGCTCAGACAATATTGACACTGTCTACCGTCATCAAATCAGGCCTCTTATGGTGCAATTTTAGGATGATGGCGCAATCATCTATATATTTACGTTACGGTTGTAGTCATTCATTGGTACAAATAACAATGCATTTCTACCAATGCTACCAACGGAAAGGAAAAACCCGAAATATACGAAAGCATAAATTCTCCAAATAATTGCGAGATTAACGAACAAACAATATAAAATGTTGTATGAGTTCATAAAATAATTCTGGAAAAAAAAATGAAGAAGAAGAAATAAAACATCATTGACGCATATTCTCGATTTCTTATCCATCATCTCAGAGGTCATTTCATTGCGTTGAAAATTCTCAATAAGATATTTTATCATTATAGGAATCAAGAAGCAGCAGCCTTATCCTATCGTTTGTTTACAACCATAGTAAATGTGCGTCATTTACTAGGGCTGCGTTTAATATTTATCGGGCTGCACATTTGAAATAAATAGTAGTGACCTCTGAGGAATGCAACTAGCAAAGAGGAAAAGAGCATTCGACATTGAAGCGGTTAAATGCGCCTAGTACAAGGATGACGACAAGAATTTGTACACTTACCGAGCTAAAAATGAACAACGATAAAAATCACCCACCCCCCCCCCCTCTCCATAGCTCGCTCTCCCTTCAATTCCTCCGCTAGTGTGCAACGACCCACCATAAAGAACTGCCAACGAAAGTGTTATGTATTCTAAAGGTTGGAAAAAGCTTTGTTTGTGAGCCGAACGCAGCCAAGTGCTTTTTATGAGGAACAAACCAATGAAATGTATTTTCACAATTCCCTCCCCATATCGTAGGTTAGAAGATAGAATTGCTTTCACAACTAACAATGTCGACATTTCTGATCCACCGAACCTGTCCGAAGGTTTAAGGTGCTGGATTGTTTCGAGGAGTCTGCAATCATTCATTATGATCAAGCGGGGTGCATTAAAAGAACGGCGTACCCTGTGAACCGCGTAACTGACACATGATGTTTGTTACTTCTTTCCCAAAGGAAGCAGAAAAAAAAGGCGACCGAACTGCGAGGTTCCAAGAGTCGAATACAGAAGCAAGATCATTGTGGTCACCTTTTCCTCTCCTCTTCTATGGGATATCCCAAACGAAGAGATCCAACCACAACGCACACACCACCGCAACATACGATCAGCGAATGTGTTGCTTCATCGAAATGAGGAATGCTCTCTTCATGATAAGCAAAGCACAAAAGCACCTCCAGATGTGCACCTCGGAGAGAGGAGTGAATCCACCCATCAAATATTCTTTGATGTTTAAGATCAGCTGCCAAATCCTGCTTTTTTGATCGATACTTCGCTAGCAAAGTGAATGTCACATCCCCATCTATCACTTCCTTGATGCAACAGCTTCGGCTCGCGTCTGTGAATGCTATCCCTCCCAACATCACAGTCAATGAATAGCGATGCCATATTACGTGATCCGATGCCCAGTTACGTGAGCGATTCTACTGATTAATGCTATACTTTTGCAATATCTACCGTAATATATCACAGCTTCAAAGCTTACTCTCAGATATCGTGTCCTCTTTATATTGCTGTGCGCGCTATTCGGCAATTTCCTCTCCCGTCGACCAGAAATAAAACCGCCGTTATTAACTTAGAAAATAAAGCGCATTTGCATACCGTTGAAATAAAATTGGACCAAAGTGTATGGCGCCTAGATGCAGTCAAATTGTGCGCTAATGCAGTCAGATCGATATAGCGAAGAGGTGGTAATTTGTCGAATGCTCATATGCAGCCCGATATGCCATCTCAATTGCTGTTTGTGTCGTAAAATAAACTCATTAAGTAAGTGGGCGATTGCGATTGGCTATCATACCATCCCACGAAAAACGTCTTGTGGACGGGAAAGCTGTTCGCTTTTATAGCTTCACCAGATGTACCCGCAATCTCTGTTCACGAAATCTTTGCACTTCTTCGATCAGTTCAACGAGATTGCGATCGCTCATATTCCGCATTCGGCGATCGAGGCTCCTGAATAAAATAAATTCATCTTTCTCTATCTGCATCGATCAAAGCTCATTCTCGCTCCACCTAACTCAAAAATTCCCTTCCTTCTTTTCTCATATATGCATTATTCGTGTCTCAGCGAGAATCTCCAAAATGAATTTTACTCTTAGTACACCGTGTAAAGCATCAACGATACCATCTATTACTAGTATCTTACTTGTGGTTGAAATTCTATGCACAACCGCCGCATTCAATGCACACATCAGAATAGGTACTACTATCAAACACGGCACTTATAGAATTATAACCTTGATGATTATTCTGTTCGACTAACAGTTCAATTCATCAATTTCTGAACATACATCGCTTTATTATTTCATCGAGTTCTTTGCGTTAGTGAGCGCTTTTGAAAATGATTTCTACGCATTTAAGTTATCAATGGCCTATTAATTCTCATCATTTCCTGCGTTAAAATTTATTTATGCTTTAGTGGCTAAAAGAATTAATGGATAGATCAAACGAAATAGAGGAAATCTTATCGGATACGACAAAAAATTAAGAAAATTCAATTCTATAGAGTAATGTCTCTTTTCGTATATCGTTTTTTAGCGTTCGATTTTGAATAATTGCATAAAATTTCCTCATTACTTTCAACGTTACTATTTTATTAACTTTGGTTTTCCTATCGTTTCCTTCGTATTTTGTATAAGTATACCTAAAATCGGTGTGAAAAAGAGCTTTTAGGTGGCTAATTGATGACGGTGTCACTTTTCTTGTGAAAATCTCGCCAGTTGCTTTTTTTCCGCCCACTAATCTTGTTGCTTCACATCAATATTAATACTAAGATCATTTGCATAGCCAATGAAGTGGGAGGATGAGTTATGCATAATGAGCTTTAAAAACGTCCGCCCTGCTCATCAGTAAAAATCGAAGCAATGAAGGTATTTACACCAATTGTCAACAACGGGGGGGGGGGGGGGGAAGGGGGGAAATTGAAGTTCACCGATGAAATGCTAATCGCGTTACCCTTGCAGAGGGGGAACTTTGCTACAAATAAAGCGCAGTCAAAATTCCCCATAAATAAAAATTTATTGCGATAATGTCGTGCTACCTCGAAGCGTCGTGGTCGTTCGATATTTGCTGTATTCGAAAGAACGATAGAATCTTTTTTTTTTGAGGTATCTTTTGTGACTCTCCAACCACTTTTATTTCACTTAGCAATTACTATGCACCGTTTTAAAAAAAAGGAGGGGAGGGGGGGTCAATAAACACTAAACTTGTTATCATTCTTCACCAGAAACTTTCGATCGCTTTAATGCAGCAGTTTTCTTTTACAACACAATCGTCTATTAGTGTAATTTACCATCTAGGAGAGTCGCTAAAAATGTCATGCGCTTCTTTTTAGGCTTCCAGTTAGTAAATGTATTCAGGTCGTACAAAAAATTTCCTTCAAAATAAATAAAAGCGAGGACGTTGAAGGATTCATGAATGTGGCTACAAAAATCCCCCAAATATTCTCATGTAATTTCCAATAAAAACACATCCTCGAAGGACTGCTTCAAAGAGCGATCTCAGTGGGATACTCAAATACACTTTCATTGTGTCTATGACATGCGTTTCACTAGTTATGAATTTTTTTGTTTTTTTTTTCGTGCCTCTTTTCCCTTCCCTTTCGTCCTCCTCCTTGTCCTTCGGACTCTCGTCACTGCGATAGACTGTTCACGCCGTTCTACGATAACATCTTGAAATCTAAATAAAGGCATCATTAACTAAGCGAATCACTAAGTTTTTTTTTTTTGTTCGAGAAAAATTGGCAAATAGGAATTGCAACAAAAACAAAAAAAACAAACTTGTATTCTTCCTGTGTGAGTAACTCCTCAGGATTCGCCAGATCTTCTGGACGATTCGAAAGCTCTGACAAGGTCATCGACTTCATCACGGGCAAATTGAAGACGATCGCCAGAAATAGCAGATCAAGCAGAAGTGATGTCAATAGATCTTTCTTCTGAAAATCGCTTATCATATCTTATTCATTCTTCCTATGAACTTTAATGTAAATTCACCTCGAATTCACCGCTGCAAAAAAAAAAAAAAAAATGCTGTCCTTTTGAAAGAGGCGTTTTCCTACTCTAATGTGGCAAACAACAAATATTAAAATTATTGAGTGAGATGTAAAAGCGACAAAGATTTAGAATGAGTTTCAGAAATAGCCGAAATCACCGGCCAGATAATTCGAAAACTTCTCAAATTCACATCATATCTAAAACCTGGCTGCTCAAAATTTATTACTTACTTTCAATATTCTAAGCGCATTTTTGAAGTCTTAGATTAGACGAGTAAAAAGTTATTGAAAATGATTTATTGCCTCTGGCAAACTGATATAAAATATTCGAATGTTTACTTCTAAGAATTGAAATGTTAACTAAAAAAAATGGAATGGCGCAATAAGTAATTTCCGCTTGCTCATTAGTTCAGCTTAGGCAATGGCCTAAAATTGACGAATTCAACGCACAGTATTAAGCTCGCCACAAAGATAGCGTTCGCAGGCACGTTTTAGCACGGGCAAATCGTTAAGTTCGGCATCAATGAGGAAATCAGCGAAATCTTCCACGTAATCCATTTCTGGCAACGCCACTTTATTGAAATACATATTGGCCAACAGCTGCAAATAAACTAAATGTTTCGGCAGGCACATGAGGTGCAAATAAAAACAACCTTATCGTAAGGTATTGAGCTCATTTGATGACATCAGAGATAATTATAAGTGAGTTTTCAATGATGCAATAATGGAATGTCACCATGTTGCAGAACTTTTCCGGCAGCTTCTAATACCAAATACTTTTGATGCGAGGAACGGACCTCTTCTGTATCGCTTGGATCACGACCACGAATAAGCAATTTTCCGCAAATTCATTTCTAAAGGTGGCAAAATTCTGTAAAAACCTAAGAATATTCATGAAAATATGTGAGGCTGGGTCAAACATTCACAGTCGTATTCACAAATAACAAGTTATGCAATCATAGAAGCTTATAGCGCTACTCAATTATCATGTTATCATGACATAAGGAGAACAGTGCAGTCTGACAGATCAACATTCAAGGTGTTTCAGGGTTACTCAATCTCCTAGCAAGCAAACATTAAAACCAGAAGCCTGGTTGGTCTTTGCCTGAACTGTCAGCATCACGTGAAGCCATTAGTGGGATGTGTACACTTTAGTTCTAAAATGGCAATATAAAATCCACAATAGCTGCTGTGTTGCAATCGCTCTTTTGACACAGAAAATCAGCGTACATCGTGAATGCACTCTTTGCCTTGCTCGCCGCATTCGAAGGAAGTTTCATCGTCAGAATCCTCGGAATCTTCATCACGTTCTTCCACTGATAGCGATGCCCTACGTTCGCAACTGTCACAGCACGCTACCAGTAACTTCTTAAAGAGATGTTCCTCACTATCCAAGGCAAGTACGTCGCTCCTTAAAAGGAATGCTTCAGCTAAATGGAAACGAAACGATACAAACAATTAGAAGATATGACGGGAAATCAGTTCGAATAGCTAATAAAAGTGAAATGCTGAAAAATGCGCTCGTTAGAAATAGAAGGAAGCTTAAGTTAATGAAAGCACAACTTAAAGCACCGTTAAAATGGGATCAAAAGCAGAATTAACGCCGCGATTACTTCAGAACTCTCCACGATCGAACGTGTAATGAATGACTCAAAAATGCCCAAAATGAACGGATCGGCTAATTAATAGTCACGTTCATTATTAGTGAGAACTTGTCTACAGCATATGCACATATTTGCATATTAGCTACAGGTAAATTCTTTATTTGTATGGAACTTCAAATAAAAGTTATGTCACTTTTCCTAGACGGTAAGAGACGTGAAAATGTAGATATCTCTTTATTATAATACTTCTAGCCTCTTCAGACAGTGAGTTCAAGGGAACTCTCCATCGACTATCGATTCGGAGTACAAGTTGTGAATAGAATTTATTGTGGAACGCGCCATCAGAATATGATTTCCTACTGCTTGGGGAAGCACATTTTAGCACCTCTGGACGACAAATCCAACGCCGCCGTCACCGTTAATTCGAATAGAGTAAATCTTTGTCAGATCATCGAATCACAAGAGGTGTACGAAAGAAGTATTGCATGCATGCACGCAAAAGTATTGCATATGGCGTTTCTTAGTCACCGTACGAGTATCACTTTTATGGTGATGCCCTACAACCTAGCCGGAATTCCAACTGACTACTACATCGCACCCTTCCATCAAAACGACTCATCAAGCCCACACACGTCGATCTCGAACTCCCGACTAATTCATTCCCCCATCGTCATAATGTAGATAGAAAATCCCAATTCGGTAGTTGATAATCGCTTTTAAATAAGAAATTAACCTTTGAGCGTGTGCGCGATCCAACTCGCCATCTCCGCATTGTCCGCCCTCCTCGTTCGCATCGTTATGCATATTATCTTTCCGTTCACGGCGTTCCCTTTCGGCATCCATTACACGATTGAACGCCTCTTCGAGATCTTCTTTTTGCTTATTTGTAATGTTACCCTCTCCGCTTGGTGTGCCATTGTTTTCACTCGAATTACGTGACCTTATATTATAACATTTACTCGTTATAACCACTTTTAGATATATCCTCAATAAAAATTGCTTATTTCTTTCATCACCAATGTGAAGATATTTCATTGCTTCAATACGTCTAAAAAAAGCATCTGAATTTTCCAACAATCATTGTTTTAATTAGCGCTCTTGAAATGAGTTTCTCGAAATGCTCTCTAATGCCTCTATGCTAATGAAAGTAATTATCGATTCTTCACTCTTCAAAGAGGAAGAAAAAAAAAGCGCAAATAGGCCACAAGCTTTCTATAGTCATGTCAAATAAAATTTCGATCCTAGAGTATGCCATCGTAGTGAATGGAACAAAAAAAAAAGAGTGCGCAAAATATGAAATACTTATGGCATTCTTATTTGTTACTAGAATATAAACACAATATACAGATTAGTATTAATAAGATTATAAAACTTACTTTCGCGATCTCTTTTTAAACATTTTTGAAGAGGCACGAGCGCGATAGTTAGCTGTTAGGAATGAGGTGATCGGCGTTGGTGTATGCGAGTTCAAATAGGTACCCGGATCGAAGAGTTTTGCTGACATTTCGATGAGTACTGAGAGTCGAATTACATGACCCACATTCGCCTCAAATAAACATTTCATTTAATCATGCAAAAAAAAAAAACGATATTTAAATTATTACAGCAAATCCGAACGCATCTAATGTTTGAAGAAAAAAACGTCATATTGTACTTTTTCATTTGTTTGCCAATATTTCTGCTCATTTCCCGTTAGAAAGCGCCACAAAAGAAAAAAAAAACGAAAAAACGAATGCAATAGCACCGAAAAAGCATGCGCGAAAGTGCCACACACGTCGCTAATCGGCACATCGCATTGCTGTATGATGCTCTTCGAAGAGTTCCTTCTATGATTCTATAATATTTCAAGAAAAAAAAAAGCAGACTCAAGCTATTGCCTTTGCTTTGAAGTATACACAGAAACGCTACGCTTCAAAAAACCATCTACAGGTATCCATAAGGATACTCTCAACGGAGAAGCGATAAAAAATATTCCATAGACCCTCTTTCAGCTCGAGATAATGAGGAAATACACTTTCCAGTATCGTACAATAAATGTACCGCAATTTTTCGTGAAGATTTTTTGTGTTTTTTTTTTCTACGAAACGTTGAAAAATTGGAGGAGAAGAATTCCACAGTGATTAGACAGCCAGTTCAAATCATTCGTGAACGTGATTTTTAAAATCCTATGAATTTAGTAGACACTGCAAGCTGCCTCCAGGTAGTATGTTCTATTGCCTTCTCTCCCCACTCTGCCCCTCTACACCAGGTTTCTTTCAATTAAGAAGCGAGGAAAATATATCAATGAAAAACAAAAAAATAACTCATCTAACCTTTATATAATCGGAGATATGTGCACGGTCTGTGTCTGTCAATTCACATTCCTTTCCGCGTTGCATTGTTATTGTCTTTTCTGCAAGCATTGCGTCGAATATTACAAAATTCATCCAAACGGACGCACAATGCCACGAGTAGGATAGTGCAATAATTTCACAGATCTACAGAGATTCCGGAAAGGTTTGTTTTCTAAGATAGTAAAGCACAACGGAACAAGCAAAGCAAAAGGGCATTCCTACTGGAGTTGGCATCTGCGCCCCTAAACCTTGAACATTTTTTGCGAGCTTCACTTCCGATGCAGCCTCTATGCTGCACGAACAAATAAAGTATCTTCCGTGTCAATTCTCAAGGCTGTACCGTTTGGATTTCATTCACACATCTAAACTAACGCATATACCAACCTAAAGGGCTTCCGGATATTTCATCGCCAATAACTGTTAAATAGAGGCGGCCTGCCGGCATCATTTCCTTGCCCGATGTTTCCTTTCCGCTTATCCATTGCCTCCTCGTTTATTATCTGTTCCTCTCTCCCTATTACTATTGTTACTCTATACCGACTTCATAACTTACGACGACTTTCAGAAACAGCTCATCGTCAAGAATGGTGGATATGCTGTTACAGTAGAATCAACTACGACACCTTAGACGTGCTAAACTTTCTTGCTGCTAATGCGAGGGAAATTTGAAAACCAACTTTCTTCGATAACGGTGTTGACTTCTCCATCTTGGCTGTCATTTTTATCACCCATAATTGCAACTACAGCGCGCAAATCGACCGATGGAACAGGACCGTCGTTGAAATAGAGAGAAACGGCGACGTAATCCGAGACCGGTCGCTCCTGTTCCCCTTCTGCGCTGTCGCTCTCATCTCCATCTTCTTCATCGCCCTGCTGAAATAAGCAATGCCACTGAAAACATCTCGCAACGATCGAATAGAGTCTTGTCTGCTTAAAATGCTTACAGTTTTAATTCTAGGATTATAAAAATGCAACACGCTCTCGTCTAATTTTTCTAGTCATCCATGTTTGTTGAGTGACAACGACAATTGTAATGATGAGATTGGCAATAAACGATATTGCTCACAAATTAATGATGAATTCTTGGTCAGATCCAACATTAATAATACAGGTTGCCGTTTTCTTTGCTATACTTTCGAATGGCAGGCAATATTGAAATGCATCCTATCTCAAAGTTACAATCATGACTGCTTCGAATGTAATGACCATCAGAAAATGACCATCAGGAAGAAGATGAGAATACGAATTTTAAAAAGCATTTCTCATTATTGTTAGGAAGCAAACAACATGATTAGCGAATTGTTAAGAAGCTTTAAGGAATTCCACTTACCACACATGCTGTCCCGTGCATCTTCAAAGACCACTGAAAGGAGACGTGGTCATAGACAGTGGCAAATTTCGGGGAAACAGCCAATATGATTGCCTCAGTGGGACTGAGTTGACGCATAGAGACACGCGTCACCCAAACATAGCGAAAGCCTACCCGTTCAGGTTGTGTCGTGCTCATCTGCTGTCCACTTTCGCACCTTCACCGCTGCAAATGTGCAAATTTTAGCAATAGCTTTCTAAGCATTTCAGTTTCTTGTGCTGTCTTCGAGTTGTGCCATGACTCTAAATAGTCGAGGGCACAGAATCAACCTCAACTACGATTAGAGGAAAATGTGTAATATATATATATATATATATATATATATATATATATATATATATATATATATATATATATATATATATATATATATATATATATATATATATATATATATATATATATATATATATATATATATATATATATATATATATATATATGAAACGAATTTGATCGGTGCAGACAAACAACGAAATCAAATGCGATCATTACGCTAACTTCGACGAGAAAAATCAGGCATTCGAGAAGTTATATCCTCAGCAGACCACGTCACAGGTTATATGGCACTTTATTTTCCTAGCAGGATAGAATGGCCACTGTTCCGAAAAAACTCTTTTCAACAGCTCTCAAAATTAGGACAGCATTGAGCGGTGATAGCACCAGCGCCCGTTCTATCCATATAAGGCTGACATATTTTCATAGAAATTCATAGCATTTGGGTTTCTGTAAATACCATCAAATTTTGGAAATACCATTTCGCTTCTTTATCTTAACCAAATTCACATTGGAAAGTTTCTACTGGATCATAAAAGAAAAGCACATCAGCATCACCTTATATACTAAAAGAAGAAAAAACGAACAAGACGATTACACAACAAGTACATCCCACTCAAGATGTGTGCATATGAAGATACTAGACATCAGTTTCTGCGAAATCGACTACGCTTGCAGTGACGGTGGATGAGAACGAGAATATTGGAGATCATTTGTAGAGAAAATTGTTAGACTTACTTTGATTGCTTGCTGAGGGGTGCGAGTAGCTCGCCGTTCGAAAAGCATAAACTCTCCCTGAATGGCGTACTGCTGAACTCGATGCACTCGAATAAACTACACACCTGAAGCGCCTTTCTTCATTTATCTATGAGACAAATTTTCCACCGCAATGATCCAAACTCTAAAAGCTGTCATCGTAGATCACTCGTATCATTCATTGTTAGCGGGATAGATTTCAGGATCTAACAAATTAAGCGTGATAAACTAATCAAGCTAAAAATGGGGAAGTTTATTTTTAATACTCAATGCATAGCCTCTAGTTCAAAAAGCAAAATGCTTTCGAAGTGGAAGCGTGGAAATCGCGTTAGCGCTCAAATGTACGCTCAAAACGCATAGTTGTGAGCAATGATTTTATAATTCATGCTGAAATAGAAAGCAACGATTGGTCGTAATCACACTGCTTTCTAATTACATTAGTGAATGCCGTACGCGGAAATAACCACTTCACACCTTTTTACCATTTGTATATGAGCTCTTATTTATAATAATGCTGTCGAGGCGTTAAAAAGTACTTTCTAGTTGCATTATGACAATATTAGTCAACAAAAGTTCCTGGAAGGCGTAGATGAGTTGTTCGATTCATGCCTCAGAGAATTTTTCAATGATTGATTATATCGCTCTTTTCATCCAATCGACGCAAAAGTACTTTTTAATTATACGGCATTAATGGCTAGAGGTGTAGTTCAATAGACAGCTCTAGCGAATCCTGCTGCGAATGACAGGTGCCATGAACATCGTTCCCACCCATATATTTGCCGTCACAACATAAACCTGTCACATTTTCATACTGTTTCGGCGAAACTCAGATTAGTCTATTCCGGTGATCGACCCCACTAAATAGTTATAAAAATATGATACTTCTATACATAGGAAGAATGGTATATACTGTATTAGACGACGTGGGGTATATTCGATAAAGATGTCATCAAGACATTTATGCAAATATGAATATGTAGACGTCGATAGCATGCCTAATAATTCGAAATATAACGACTGGATATTGCTCACACCTCAAAGGTTTGCAATGAATATTTCAACAATTGAGTCTATTGTTGCTTCAACTAAGAAAAATGAAATCCACAAAAAATCGGATCACATTCAAGCACATTAGTTGAATAAAGCATATTGCATTTGCGTTTCGTGCGCAAATCGGCATCGTAAACCGTTAAAGAGAGTAGAGCATCGTCGATTTGTCTGATGCAAGAAAATGTCATCAAGAGTGGTAACACATCTCGAACGCATACATACACAACTTTCATCAATGCACACTGAGCAATACAAATTGTCAATCGTTCTCTAAAACATGAAAACACTTCCGACTGAATTTTTATCGAATAATCACACCTTCGTATAGAATATATTAGAAAAAAAAATGCAAATAACAAAAATTAAATCATTATTCATTTTATCGAAGTGTTTATTTTTAGACGCAAAGAGAAATTGAACGATCACTAAATGCAACAACGAAACACTCAACAACATAAAATTACGCATAAATCGATGCTACTCTTATCAAAAATTGTACACTTTATATACTGTATCTATCGCTCTCTTTTAAAATTAGTTCAAATCCATAGAAATGTAACTCACCAATTCATTGCAACAAATGAAGAATGAACTTAGTTTTTTTTTTCTCCTCATTCTTGCTTCCTCCTTTTTTTTTATCTCCACTACAAACAGAACCCCCCCCCCCCCGCTTATGCGTGGAAATTTATATGCTTATTTGCCACTAACTCTTTATAAGTCGAAATATTGCAAAAAAGAAAAAAAAAAACGAAGTGTAAAAGTGCGTTTATTTCGAAAGAGTCAGTAGACCTTTTCAAAAAAAAAAAAAAGAAAAGAAAAAAACCCCTATCGAGAATTGACGCAAATATGCAGAAAATACTTCGATAAGACAAAATTATTGCAAAAATACAACACCTTATGATGAGATAACCATAGATACATTAAATTTCACTTAATAATCATGTGCTTACTCTTGCGTTCACTGAATTTCTCCAAGCTTGAGGGGATACTAATTCGATTGCCGAATATAAATCTTCGACAAAAAAAAAAAATTTTTTTTTTTTGTTTCAACGATGAAATCAGCAATAAAGCTCAATTCCCTTCTAGAAACTTTAGCACATTTTTATAGTGTTTTCATCTTATCACCTCAACAATCGTCGACAACTCGATTTATTTTCATATAGAACACAGCAAAAATTTGCATAGACCCAATTCATCTCTTCCAACTATTCTCTATCGTTTTCGGCTCGAAATTTACTTACAGGAAATTAGCAAACACATTAAAATAGTTGTCTTTCAAATTATTTGAGGGAAGTGAAAGGGCAATCAATTTTTCTATACGGCAGCAATATTTTAATGCCCTAAGTAATTGACTGTTCTTTGCTTTGTCAATGAGAGCTTGCTGCTAAAAGTTGAAAATTTTATGCGATTTTTCACGTGGCTAACTTTTTTTCTATTGAGACTTACTTTCAGTTTTGCTTATACTTAGACAATGGCTCTTGCATTTGATGATAAACGGGAAAATTTCACAGCTGGTAGGCACGGAACCCGTATCTTTTGCTACTCCCATAGGTGCTGTACTACTGAGCCCGTGCTTACGTATTCCTCACACTTTTTCCCCTTAGATCCCTAGAGAATGGTTCATAGTACCTCAGCGGCAAAACATCTGACTGGCAGGTAGAGGATGACGGGCTCGCTGCCCGCCCTGGGGAAAAGTTTCTACTAGCTATCGAAAGTAACGGTTACTGTATAAGTCTGAGCCAGACCGAAAAGATGACTTTCAACATTAAAGAAGTTAACAATGTGTACTTAAAGAATAGAATACCACAAACTTTCATGCAATCCAAGAAAAAGAAGGAATGCCGTTCAAGCAAATCTTCGAGAAGCGAGATTTTTCATCGAAACTCCAGAAACGAAATATTAACCTATGGCACCCTTTGAATATTAAATAAACTTTCGCAGTATTGTATAATAAAGCGATTTGTTGTTTATACTGAGCTGTCTAAAAAAGGAACAGACTCAACTTGTAAATTCTATCCACGCGTATATTTTCATAGCTTTTTGTAAGCAACATAATCAGACTAGAATTATACTACTCGAGATCAATATCGCTATAAGTTCTCGACGAATCACATGAACGAAGAGGTGGAGAGAGATTCATGAATCACAACAACCAGTTGTGTTGAGATTCACACGAGCACACAGGTGTTCCAAGATGCTTCAAGTGCTACAGAATATTACAAAAGGAAATAATATTGTTGTGAAGAAAAAAAGCTAGTGGAATATCAACAAGTGAGGCGATCATATCGGAGTTGTAGACAAGATGATCCACTGAACGGTATAAGACTTCTCGAAGTGATCGGCGGTCATTATCTGTAATATGACCACTTCGATGCTGACATTGATGCTACCATTTTACGACATCAGTGACCATTGAGTTGGTCATCGAGAAGCGTCGTATTAACAGCCTTATAGGGCTCTTTTTTTCATACACTTTAGCGGTCTTTTTTGCTCAAATTTCCGTTACATCCTAGTCTTTCCGTTATTATTGGGTTATTTCACTAACGCGTTTTTGATTTGAAAGATAATACCATTTGGCAACGAAAAAATAAATAAATATGTATTCTCGCGCAGAATATGTGATCAATAAATGGCGTTTTTTTCAAAGTGCGTAAAAAGCAGTGAAGAAAAGAAGCAACAAACGCGGAAACAACGATGACGAAGGAAGTCCGCTAGAAGATGGGAAAAATTCGTCAACGAGAACGTGCGTGACATCAAGACTGGAAAACAGTCGCCAAGCAAGCTTGCCATTCAGCCGGGTCGATGAAGTGTGTGCGCGCTGTTTGGGCATGGCGTCACTTATTGGTCGTCGTCAGTGACACAAGCAAGCTTATCCCACAAATCATATGGAAGTGGAATGCGTAAAGAGTGTTAGACATAACAACATGGTCGTGTGCTTCACGTCATCTTCTCCTCAATTATGCGTTCTTTTTGTTAGTATGCTCGTCGGCTTTATTATACAACGTGTCGTCTCGTCGGAAAACAAACTTCTTGAATTCAATGTCTCACAAAGAAAACACTACGGAAATCCAGCTTGACGCGATGACGTGATGACGTGATCCTAGGCAACAGCCGAATCATTCCCACCAACGAAACTCGAATTTACTACAACGCCAACAGTTGTCATATTCGGAATTGCAAATGGATTTCTTCAAGCTATTCAAATTAATGATAGATAAAGGCAAATCAATAACCACTCTCATAGAATCCTTTAATTGACAGTTGAAAAAAAAAAAAGAATCTGAGTACGCTTAACTTCGCTTCTTATCGCTTCTAGAAGAGTTTTCGCATTTTTGAGCACTTTAACGTCCTAGCATAAATGTTTGGAATATTATCGTAAGGTCTCGGTGAATTATCGCCTATGAAATTAATAGAATTTATCACACCTTATTGCAATCATAATTAGTGAAAATATCTGAGTGGGAATCGCTGAGAAAACACATATATAAATTTCATTTCATTATTTGTGGTAAATTTGAAGCAAAATTTACATTATTTCATGCTCGAAAATATTTCAATTTTGTTATGCGGTAATTTTCTCGTCGAAATAATCATCGAATCAAATTCGGCATAAAATATGCGCTAAAAATAATATTCGATGTAATTTCTATTTTCGGTTAGTTTATGAATGTGGAATATATTTTGGTAATAAATATTCGCTAATGTATTTGATGTTTAATTATCGAAGTGCCGCTCGATTCCTCATCATTTTCCCCACTGTTGCTAACGTCTCAACTAATTAAACACTTTCTGTTGTTTTCAATGTTTTTATTGTTAAGTCGTTATGCGTGAGACTTTTATCAATCTCTTTTTCGTATTGTTTTCATTTCTCCATATATATGTATATATATTTTCATATATGCAGATTTTCAAATAAAAATGAACAATTAGCATCTATATGCAATGCATCAAATGAAGCACTGCTCTAATATTACATATTTCATTTAGATACTACTCTAATGCTAATAATTACCAATTAGAAAAGCGCGCACGCATAAATCCACAAAAGAAAATTAATTTTCTATCTCATCATCTATAATAGGTGAAATTTTCACCTGCAAATTTATAACTCTTAAGTTCCCATAATCGATAAAGATGACCAACTGGTACGCTTACTCTCAAAGGTCGTTCCAACTGTATAGCAAATGCACTAAATTTCATTCCACGTCGTTATTATTTGTTTAAAAAGGTGCATAAAATTGGAGAAAAACAAAGAGAACATTTAGCAAAATAGAATATTCTATTTCGTAACGAAAATATAATCGAACTTGGCTAGTTTAGTTCTATAATGACCGCAATAACTATGTGAAAATTTAAAAATGTCGTTATAAAATTATCAAATTATTAAGGTGCGACATTATCATCGAAATGATCTCCCCTTTTATTTAAACATATCCTAGCCAATGACGCTATCCGGCAACTTCTATATAAACCTCAGATTCCGAGTAAAACACCTTGCGAGTTCAAATAGATTTTCGCTAGTATTAATTACCGAAGAAAATTTGATAGGGTGACTACCAGCAGGAAAATACCTTTACGGCCATCGGCTAAAACCAATCTAAACTCATTGCATAGTTGCAAGTAACGCAAGGATGGTTTGAGAGCGAGTGTCAATGGCCATCAGCAAGTATCGAAATAAGCGATCACTGACCGATGTGACGTCGATGGCCACAACTCTAGATGGCAACAACTAACACTCTGATTAGTGGTTACCGACCAACGCTGCTTAGCATATATTCTGCGATGCATTGCATACAACGAAATTTTGAAGCACAAACAATGTTGTGTACGTTTTGAATTACATAAGAAAATTGGCGTCATAAGAAATGATAACGCCATCAAAATCAACACACAATAATAATGATGAATCGGCTAGGGAAGAGCAACGAGAACATGTCAATGAAATAAGGGAAATGAGTTGGCTGCACAGTTTTGGTGAGGACAACGACAGCAAATACAGCTGCTCGAATTCACACATCTCACCTAATTGTTATGCAAATCCATCATGATGCACGCAAAACAGTGGCCATCGCACGAACATAAACGCCCTTCGCTCGCTCGAAAGCACTCAGCCTTCGAATCGCAATATGTCGCATCAGACAACTCCTCAAAATTATATACCCGACAATCATTGATAAATAGTCATCAATGCACTGAGAATTTCACACCTAAGATGATAGTGCAAATAAAGAGGTTGTCACCCTATAAAAACTGAACAGATAAAGATCTATAAACAATAGAAGTAGAGAAGCGTACCACAGCGGTTTTCATGTTTTCCGCTTTACTATTTCACTCAATTCACCAGCCAATTCTACAAATTATACACTATACATATAAAAATATAAATAAATAAATAATATTAAATTGCAGAACTGGCTGGAGAATTGAATGGAATATTTGTTTTTAGAAAATGGATATATATATATATATATATATATATATATATATATATATATATATATATATATATATATATATATATATATATTGCCGCCATATTTTAATTGATTCGATCGTCCGTCAGAAACTACAAAAGTTGGCTTTATAGATGTGAAACACGAGGAAATTTTCTACGATCTTCAGATGTCTATAACACCTTTCAAAATTAGTGACTCAATATAGAATATAGTAAAGGCGGTCATCCTATAGTATAGATTATATCAATCAAATCCTTAACTGTAAATTCTATTCGTTACGAAGCTGAAATCACCACACAGACAGAAAGACAAGCACACATCTACGCAAGAGCACAACGCTGGCATCACACGTGTTAAAAGATCAACTTGATAGCTGCGCAAAGTGAACGTTGCATTCTTTCAAAAGAACGTTCGTTCAAAACGACATCGTTTTAGCAACTATATTATTCGACACCTACCTTTGATTGCTCACCTGACACCCGTATTACTCAATTAGTCACCTGAAACGACCGAACTCTACAGAACGCTTAGGCATTCGGCGTCGAGGCGATATTATATGTAATCCACAAAACTAACGAACTTAACCGTATGCATATACAACGCGTATACGGTTCCGTTCGTCAATTATGAGGACAACGCATCAAAACTCGTGAAAGAAAGCGCCACAAGCATAGATAGTCATCACTTCATATTAAAATATTCACCATAACTGTGGCATTCTTCCGGAAAATTAATAACGAAACGACAGGATGTTATTCCCGTTTCACAAGTGTATGATGGCCACATTATATAGCACTTTGATGTAAAAAAACAACAATGAACATGAAAGGAAAAGTAAGGATGCTTTACATTACGCTGCACTCGAAAATATTGTGCGACATAAGCGCTAACTTAAAATTTCAATTAGCATAGCGTAGCAATCACGAAGGACATTTGCGCCAACGAAACGTGCTCAACTTATCGCTACGCTGGCTAATGCCTTGCCTCCGGGATGCTACGGATGATGAGCCCTCCAAAAAAAAAACTTCAAACACGACCACACCTTGCTATCCTATGTTGAATCCGACGACAACTATGTCCTCGCTTTAGTTTTATGCTATCTTTTAGCAAGAACCTAGTGTTTTAAGCCAATTAACACTTTGATACCTTTCCCACTATAATTGTGTGGGACCATCTCTATGAGGGCTCATCTGTGGCGCGACCCCCCAAGTTGTTCAGTCGCCACTCAGATAAACATTTAGTCGCGAGTCCAAGCGTACGGATCAAATAGGAATAATTGAGAAGGACTTTAAAGCTCACTTCAATCGTCTTGTTACATGAAGCAGTCGACTTGACGCCTTAACAGCACAACAGCTTTCGTGAAACAACCCACAAAGAATTCACGCACACAACAGTATCTCCTCTGTGATGTTTCCTCCGATCAGAAGAGAGGATGGAAGAACTAGAAAGGGGCGAAGGAGGGAGGGAGAAAGGAAGGAGAGATAGAGTCATCACGAAATTCGCAATTTCCCATATATTAGCGATATTCCGAGCAAGCAATCAAAAAAGATACAAAATTTCGGCACACATGCAACAACATAATAAAAAGAAATATAAGTAAGATCTCTTCTATGAACTGCTGTGCAAGCAACGTGGCATCAGCACAACGACGCCTCCCAAACAGCAACCTTTCAATTGTATAGAAGCCGAATGCACGTTAACTTGTCGATAATTTTCTCGCTAGCGATCTACACCAGCACGCCACATAAGCGATTTTTTTAAACATATGACAAGGCGACCTCTACGAATAGATCTGCTTTGTGCGCAAAATGCAACACGACAGTGGAAAGTGGGCCATTTCTTGGAACGACGGGAAATGTGCACATGACATATTATTGAGAGTAGAAGCTTCGAAGTGCTAAACAATAAAAGTGATGCTAATATCTCGTTATTATTGCGAGTAGCGCAAGCATTTGCGATTCTCAGAATAATCCGACACCATTTGGGGAAAAACTTAAGATATCAATTGACCAATGCTCGGCAATTTTGCGAAGTTCGAATTGAATAAAGGTTCAGAAATCTTGGAATTCCCGTGGAAATTTGAAGATGCTGCCGAAAAAAAGTAAATAAAAAATTGATTATAAACTGCAATCTTGTGAGCGCTTGCAATATTCGTTCTGATTATTAAAACAGGACGGAACTTCCTCGAAAAAAGTTCCCTAAAGAAATTTAAAAAAAAAACTTTTTCATGGAACATCCACTTGCCCAGATATTAATCATTCAATCATCAAAACTTTCATAGTCGCGGCCTTCGCATTTTGCAGTGGAAAAAAGTGTTACACATAATCTTGCCGCATCTTCTTTTATCTTCTACACATCCCTATGATCTAAGATTTAAAAAAATCTACGTCTATACCAGACTAAAAACATTTAGACACGTGTCGCATATTTACAATTCGGGCAAGAAAACGAAGAAATATATACGAATATGTGCGAAGCAGCCATGTGCACGTTACACGTAAAGTGATCTATCACACGTATGCACCCTATATCATACGTATAAGACGCGAGCTATTCTCCCATTTTACAAATAAGGTAGCTATATAAAGGCATCGAGGTTATCCTCATATAGTAGTTGAACTTTTAAATACTGCTTGTGATATTGAAGTTTATGAATTTCTCTAGTTGAGAAGATTGCCTCAAGCCGTGGACAAAGCTGAAAATTTATGGCGAAAATGTCCCCTTCTCATATCGCCATACAAACTCATTATGCCCTATTCATGTATAATATGTTCCACCTATCTCTCCTGTGTCGTATACAAACGAAGCGTTTCTTAATGCATTTTTTGTCTGCCAATAACTTCAGGGTTTTGCTTTCTTGAAATCTTTTATGTCATAGTAGCGATAATGAGGCAGACTTCTATTCCCAACACGAAGAAAAAAAAACGCCGGTCTTTGAAATCGACATGAAACGTGAAAAAAATACTCGTTTTCTTAATCAATATGCAAATGAAATCGCATATAGCGATATTAAAGATACGTTTAATCAACACCCGCAACAGTTTATTATAATGTCGCCTTTATTTCATTAGGCTTTAATTTCCGTTTCACTTTTCTCATCAAGTTCACCCACAGAGAGGTACAGAAACCGGAATTTGTGGGCTACAGAACCTGGAAATTGTACCGCAGTTCCAGCGCAGGATGCAACTAAGTATATACAACGCCATTGGGCACATACGGTGGAGTATAGCTCCAATGCTGAGCTAAACAAAGATATGGCTTTTATGTCGGTTTAATTTCTCTTAGAAAATGTGAACAAGCTGATCTGTGAGCATGACGTTGACAACACTCAAAAGCATGCCCTGCTTATAAGGGAACGAAAGTGTACCCATATAAAGAGGTGAAATGCATTCGTGTACGCATGACGGAAACGATTATCTGAGACCTGACATATCCGGATTCTTTCGATTTTCGCACATCCAAGAAAGATCCTTAGAAGAATATACTGGATAGATAAATGCCAAGGTCATCACGAATGAAATAAAAAAATTCGTTTTCTTGTCATTTAAATATGAACATGCTGGCGAAAGATTAATAAACAAAAGAACACGGAGAGATAAAAGCGCCATAAGGTGAATATGCCTATTTTAGCAAACAGCGTCAGCACTCCTATCATCCGCTTTAGGGTTTACGAAAATACTACACCTCAACGAGGATCACCTGACTGAAAATACTTGCAACATGGCGGTTCCGAAAAAAACTATGCGATAACGACGCACCAATCTCTTAACTGTTTTCTCTCAAACAACGTGAGCGTGAAGCAAAAACTTGCGGGTCAGGTCAACATGTAGCCAAGTTCCCACTACTCCACATACAAATAGGTTCGAGCTGCAATACACTTTTCAACCAAACAATTCTGAGGCGAACGCAGATGTGCTCAGCAATAACAACCAAAATATATAGGGCGGAGGGATGCTCATGCACCTTCTTTGGGTGCACTCTGGGCAGTTTGGGCAGCCGCAGGTTTTGTGTCCTTCGGCTTGTTCCAAGACTCAAGACCCTTCGGTAAAGAGGTGTCCTCGTCAAGGGCGCCAGTCCCGGCAACAAACTCTTCGTACGTATGCTTCTCCGCAAATGGACGAGGCCCCAACAATTCAATCATATCCTCGCGCGCCAATATTTCCTTTTCCAACAATCGTTGCGCCACCTTAAGAAAGACGACGATGAAGAGAACCAATCTGTCCAGATTGCAACAGATAAGAAGTGCCCAAAAGTTTATCAAAAGAGCAGAAACACGCTGAAAAGTGTCCACTACTTCAATAACATAAACTTGACTGATTAGCTCAGTTAGTTCATTCCACTAGGAAAACAATAAACGCCCCTATTCATGCATAGTTGAGTTTTGCGATAAGAAACGAGCGTGTACCTTTTCAATGTCGGGCTGCTTTGATAAGAGGAGCTCTCGTGTCCTTGTCAATGCGGTATTTACCAGTTCTCGAACCTAAGTGATAGGCAAATTAAACAGCGAACAATTTTAAAAAAACATCAGCACACAAGCTGACTACATAGTCTAATATTTTTGGTAATAGCAGGTGGAATCAACCATTTCCATATGCCGCATTTAGAAGGAGACTCTAGTCTTCCCTACTGCACCATTTACAAGATGCGAACCTACTCTACAATAATGCTTTGACTTTTTCAAGCACCCATTATGCAACAATATGCAATACCGTAGCTCCAAAGAACTGCCAACACTAAACCCTTATTTACTACGAAGAACTTCGACTGAAATAAAGTTTTAAAGAGCTCATAAAAATATCGGAGGAAACAAAAAGAACACCTCTTGGTCGATAAGCTGAGCAGTTGCCTCTGAATACGGCTTGTCGAACGACATCTCGCCGGGTCCTGCTGTCTGGAACGACAGCGGTCCAACCTTTCGGCTCATTCCGAATTTCACTACCTGCAACCACTGTTGTATAAAATGCAGTGCCATTAACTCCTAGTTTCTCATTATGCGTTTCAGTGTCCACTGCCAACGCTTTTCATCATACGCATCTCATATTCTATCAAACTATCCAATACCTACTGCCTAATACTGCCCACTTTTTCCTTATTCCGCTAACTGTAAGATCCACAACCAAGTCTGATCTCAGAAAAACTTTGGTGGTAACCTCAGGCTGCTCCAACCTCAAGCACCAATTGAGTAAGCACTTTTCCATTTCATAGCAATTTTTTTGGCATATAAGGTTGAGAATCCACCAGACTTCGGCAAACGTTAACCTCACTGGTCGAAAAACAGAAAGATGTGCGTAGAGCTGGCATAAAGGGAAGCTCGCTATAAGAAAGCACTGCAGACAACTAGCCTGTGCGTACGCCATCTGCGTTATCTTCAGGAGGTCATCCTGTGCACCGGTGGTGATGCGACCGAAGAATATCTCCTCGGAAACACGTCCACCTAACGTCATACACATCCGATCCATTAGCTGTTCTTTCGAGTACAGATACTGCTCCTTCGGCAGATACTGTGCATAACCCAGTCCTTTGCCACGTGGGATTATGGAAACCTGCAATTAGTCAACAATAGTAATATACAGGTAAACATGCAGTTCATCTGAAAACATGGAGAAGTTCAATAAACACACCAATGTAGACAGAAACACTAACTACTCTATCCGACAATTAAAAAAGTTTAATTGCGCAGACGGTACTAAAAAATTTGCAATGAAAAATGACGGCTCGCAACAAACTTATCGGGGCGAAAATAACCAAGAACAGCATTTGCTGCGCAGCTCGTTCCTTTATTAGAAGATTTACTCTCACAGACAGAAGATGGAACCTTTAAAAGAGGATCGGCATACTCGAGGAACCATCCAGCAACGGCGTGCCCCGCCTCGTGGTAAGCAACCGTTTTCTTCTCATCCGGCTGCAGCACCTGACTCTTTTTTTCCATACCAGCCACTACTCGCTCGATTGCCTGAACTACTCCATCCGTTTATATCCACGCTTTTGTCAGTGCTCACCTAACAACACAACAGGTTAACGAAGGGAATGTGGAAGACAAACAGCCAGACCCAAAACATCTTATAGGCTCTACAGCAAAAGACAAGAAACCTAATAAAAACAAATCCTAGCAACGACCAGCAGACGCCCACACAAGTCTTTTCACCCACTAAAGTCTTCTTGGCAAACACGACTTCTTCAAAGGTGCCGTTCCGCCCAAGTTTTTTATCTCAGGTCCACACCACGCGAAAATGCTCTCTCCTTACTCCCTCCCCCCCCCCCCCCCCCACTTCTCTTTATAGCTCCTTTGGAAAAGAAAATTCTGAAGATCCAGTCACAAAACAAATGAAATCATACGTAGGCGACCTATCGCTTAGTAACTCGAAAGTAATGAGGTAGAAGGAGGGAATGGTGGAAGGAGGGGGCTTTAATAGCTTCATTCAAAAACTGAATAAGAGATGAGATATAAAACAGATGGCAAAAATAAAGTCGTGATTGCTAGCACCAAGATGGCAAATGCATTACTAAATTAAATGAAACAATGAATAAAAGTAGCTAAAATTTCTGAATGCGTGGGGGACTCCCATATTGAAAAAAAAATTTCCAGAAAATGCTGGAGAAACTTCTTTGAAATTGGGGACATAGAAGGCAGGCATATGAAACGACAACTTTCGACATTGAAAATCGGTGTGAGAAATCACATATCAAGATAAAGGCGCACTTGCTCGAAGTTCTTGAGCGTGATTTCTTCGCCAGCATCACGCGCCGCTACAAGAGCGGCTTCATTGCAGACGTTCGCAATATCCGCGCCTGCAATGTTATGAAGAATTTAGATTACACTTACAACTGCACTTCGCTAGCCCCCAAAAAAATTAACCCTACCCATCAGGAACCTTGGCAACTACCCATCAGATTGCCCTTTAATTGTCCATCAAAAAATCTCTCAATAAACTGCTTCTATGAAGAAGGCCTCGTTGTACAATTCCCTTCTAACAACAAAGAAGCCACTTAACTCACTTACAACAGAAGGCACCAAAAATTACACAAAAGCCAGAGCATAGAACACGACCAACTACAACTTTTCAGTATCAGAGAGGCAGCAATTCCATCGAGTTACATCCGCCATCCCTCTTTCACGGAAAAACGTCGCCAAATACGCTAAAATCGAACACGATGCTCCATATCATAGAGCACAAATCATATTCACCGCATCAGAATAACATCGCTAAGAGTATAATCAAATAAAACAAAAATCACATGATCAAATCTATATAATCTACATATTATTATCCATTGCAACACTGATGGCTAAATGAATTTCAAAAACCGATGATGAACACTTCAAAGTAAATGCTTAAAATGAACCTGAAAAGCCAGGTGTTAAGGCGGCTAGTTTCCTTGAAAGTTCCATTTTGTTGAGACTTGTCTTCAATGGATTTAAATGCACTCGAAAAATCGACGCCCTGAAAATATTTATGATAACAAACGTTAACAATCTATCAATATCGAAACGCCTATGTTTCAAGCCTATTCTCTTCGCCAAGATTATCATTGTCGAACATTACGGGTAAAGTTTTCCTCAGTAAGTATAATCTCATAGAAATCTGTGCTAGTGCTAAGTGCATAAAAAAGTTAGTAGAACAAAAGAAAGACGAACACCTCTCAGGTATATTCAGTTTTCAACAGCACTGAGTATCATAATATAGAAAGTATTCACTAATTTTTGGAACTTAATATCTATCACTCCCCCCCCCCCCCCCAAAAAAAATTGATAAAGTGGCACACCACCACGAAACGCCAACTTTCTGAATTGCTACTCATCAGACAAAGTTCGAAGCTCCTCACAGATTCCCTCTGCCATCGGCCCTTTACTTACACTTATCAGATGCTCGATGCTAATAAAAAAATAAATAAATAAATAAAACGGCCTACGCATATTTAGATTTAAACTGCCGCCAGCTGTGTTGGACAACAAATGGACGCTCAAGACAAAATAATGCAACAATAGAGAAGTGTAATGAGCTTTAAAAAACAACAATATATCCAACGCGTCAAAGGCGCTTATCAAAAGGTGCACGATCGACAAACGAAAAGTAATGCAAGGAGGTACGGAAAGAAGCAGTGATTGCTCCTGCCTGGGAACAGGTCCACCTAAGAGCCTCATATATGGGTCTACTAGAAACGCGCAACGATCCATTGTAAAAACTGCCTAAGCATTCTGCAACAGTTCTCCCGTTTTCCGCAGCACTTGCTCTGTCTTCTGTACATCCATACCTGTTTTTTTCCTATACTTCCACCTCTTTTCTTTTCCCATATATGAGAAGTGTTCCAGCGAGGCGGCTCGCCTCTCGCTGCAATTCAAAACATTAATTTACTAGTTTGTTGCTCTCAAAACAATTTTCCGTATTCACCGTTCTCGTCTCTATGAAAGATTTGAATTAAATTCGATCAGCAAATGGGTCGCGAGCTTATTCAGGCCACATTTAGATTGCCACCAAACTAAGCCTCCTCCCCCCACTTCGAGAATTAAACCTTAATTCTTTTACGTTCTCTCAAACAAGACTTCAGATCACAGCTCAAGACTGAAAACTTCAATTAACTACTAAAAAATGGGTAATGTAAGAGACATAACAGAAGAGCTAAAATTAGTGCATAAAAACAGCCAAAATTTATATTCTGCGTATAGTCCTCTTCGATATGCATCCACTTCTACGCTTTCTATCATCACGTGGACAATTCAAGCAAACTGGATGGAAAAGCACAACGGATGATACAAAACACTCAGTGAAGTGAAGAGTGAAAAGATAACAAACGGTAAGCACTAACCTTCCCTTAATATCAGGTACAGGAACATAAATCTGACGATCGAAACGACCGGGTCGAAGTAGTGCTGGATCCAATATGTCGACCCTATTCGTCGCGGCGATAACGATCACCGATGATTCGTCCGTCGTGAAACCTCAAATTGCTATGCCCTGTTACGCAAACGCAACAACGCAAAAAAACATTTAAGTTTTAGCTATCTATTGAAGAAACGCCGTGTTTTACCTCTCTCAAATGAGCACTGAACAATAAGCATTAAATATTGTTCAGAGTAATCTAATTCTTTCGTGTGCCTGATAAAATAAATTTAGAAAATGCAATTGGCTAAGGTGTAGTACTTACGGGAAACCGAAAGAAATAGAAGAAGCGAACGACTGCTTCGAGATATAGCATATCGTAAACTGAGAGCTTTTACAGGCAAAACAACATAATGGGGTAATCCATTTGCCCTTCACCATAATAATATCACAAATGAGTCAGTCCTTCACCGGAAAACTTTAATAACAATGGGATGTTAGAATGAAGTAGATCAACTCACCATCCATTTCAACAAGTAACTGGTTCAACGTGTTCTCCTGCTCGGAGTGACCCCCCATGCCGCCCTTTGCACCTCTTTTACGACCAACGGCATCGATTTCATCTGCATTGGACATTTTATAGATCTATGATAAAATTCGAATTAAAATGTTTCTCTCCTTCGTCGCAACAAAAATTCAATTATCTGCTTTTCGGATTTTAAAGTATTGCTCAGATTGCTCAGTGGACAGAAAAGGAAAACAGCAAAAAGTACGATAATTTTCTCGAAGGAATAATTAAATCATTCACAGGATATAATTAGCAGAAGAATCGGTGAACGCAATTAACAATGGCCGAGAAAGACAAAGCCAAAAATCGAGCATCTCAAGTGGGCGATAAACACCGCATGCCACTCGAACTGCACTTGCATTTAACACTAACCACTTCCGCTCGGACCAGTCCTATATAATGAGCAAAATAATATGACACCAAATTGCCAAGGAACCCCTCTTTAAAACGGCAGCACAAGAACGAACAAAACTGCCGCGTCGTTTCTAATGACGAAATAAACAAAGCTAACTGCTCCGTTCGTGAAATAGCTTGCTTCACAACAACACCTAATGAAGCGAGGAAGGAATCCTCCATAAATCCTCACAAACCATTCTGATCTAATCCAAAAACGCCGGCAAAAAAGGAGATTCGCGAAACTACAGCCGTCTATATCCTTAACCGATGCTCTCGACCGACTACTTCACAGCGCGACCACTAGACATATTAAGGAGGACGGCGAAACTGAAATGTATTGTGGAAGTTGAAGCGCTCGAAAATTTTCGGAATACCTACCGATAAAGAGAATACATGGCGAATTCTTGCGCGCCATCGCGAACATATCCCTCACGCGTGCTGGTCCAACGCCAACGAACATTTCCAAAAATTCGGAACCACTCACCGTTATGAAAGGCACGTTTGCTTCGCCGGCCGTAGCTTTTGCCAATAACGTTTTGCCCGTCCCTGGCGGACCCGTTAGTATCGCGCCCTAATAAATTGAACAACAACATCATACAGTGTGCATTTCGCACCTTTTAGATCATTCGTTTTCAATTCCCACAATACAACCCCCTCCCTCTTTCCCAGTCTCGAAAATAAATAACAACGGATGGTCAGCGAACAATCCAAGCCTAAAGATAACAACATGCGCGGTTTATCGATAAAATAACAACTTGCTTCGTCACAGCGATCAACGCTTGCTAGCATTCCTATGCAAAAATGCCGACAAATGTTGCAAATTCAGAAGCAAAAATCTTGCTTCATCAAGAAATGAGCTTTCGAATTCCCATGTTGCTCCTCACAGCTGGATGCAACCTCATGCTAGATCAGACTGGAATTAGTCTTCCCACCATCCGTCTCCGATAACCTCCCATCTGATCCTTCCTCAAAACATGAAAGTTAGCTCGGCTTTCGAAGTAACTTTTTCGTACTCGATACCTCACCTACAAACTTAAAAGAGGTAAGAAAATAACCAAGAAAGAAAATTAGACGAAAGCGACATTCATTCCATGGGAAACGAAAACAGTCGCACAAACCTTGGGTATTTTTGCACCGAGGTTCTTGTATTGCTGTGGGTTTTTGAGGAAATTTACGAACTCCATTATTTCAATTTTGGCTTCCTCACAACCTGCGACATCCTTGAACGCAACTTTGATGTCATCTTTGTTGATCAACCGAGCCGTACTTTGCCCAAATCCACCGAACATGCCGCTCAATCCACCAGCACCTCCACGACCAGCCGCACCTTTAAAGAGTCACCGGTTGGCTTAAGCTTTTACGCTGACCCATTGTCAAACGTTAAACAAGACAGGTAAGTAATAAAATCACTTCTTTGGAATATTTTCATGGAATTAACCGGCGCTGAGAAGTGGCACACCCCTTTCCTCCTCTTTCCTTCGCGAATGGTTTCTTATATACCTATTCAAAATGGTTTAAGAAGCTCCAAATCGACACATTAACGAACACATAAAAAACAATAAATAAATCAATACAGATGAATAAGTTAAAAGACATAAAAGTGGCCGATTAAAAACAACTAACTTACCAGAGGCACCTCCTCCACGAAACATCGTGCGAAAGATCCAGTAGGCAAACAGTAACGGCACTGCTGTGCTTATTATCGTCGGTAGTTCTCTTTTGCTAAAACCACACATCACGTCAATAATACTCTCGAACCGACTGGTGCTCTCTGTCTATTGGTTGGTGACATTCATAAGGATCGCATTCTCTGGATCAAAGCTTTTTCGAGCCACGAGAAACCTGGCCACATTTTCCGCAATATTACGTCCTAAACCACGTTCTAGTTTGTCAGGAAATCAGCGTTCACATTCTATTCCAGATGGCATCACCTGCAACTTTAGGAGGCCGACGATATACCACAAACAATATCATAATGCTGAAAACTGAGATGCATACATAACACCGCAATATGAACATACAGAAGGACATCAAGGACACCTCTGCTCCCTCACTATTCGGCCAAGGATTCGCAATATACACATAGCTACGAGTCATGCGTAACTAACAACTCCCTAAAATAAAACAAGAAGTAAACTTACAGATCAAACTCTGATTTATACAGAACAGGAATCTGTTTGTCGGCGTCGATGCCCAAGTGATGCTGCGCAGCTGCGAGAGACCGCTCGAAACTGTCCACGCTGCCAATGTTGAAATAATGCGTCACCTACAATATACGCTCTTTCGCTTCAAAAATATTTCATTGCAAAGGAAGTAAAAGAAACGCTGGATTTAAGTAGTTCGACTAATCATACTCTCTGGATGATTCAAAAGTAAGACAACTAGACCAGACAAGGGAATTAGAGGGGATTCGGATAACATTAGCTGCACCCAGGTAAATTTATATTGCCTGCTTAGAAAACATCGCCTTAGTTAATACCCAACAGCAGCTGAGCGATAAAGTAATAAGCCAAGACTTCGTCACCTCTTTATAGAACACTGGCTTTGGGGTGTATTCACAAGGAATCAGAAAGAATTAATGAATGCGAGAGGAATGCATCATAATACTGAATAGATGCGAAAGATAGCGCAACGATGAAAGAGGTGAATGTCAGCAACGACTTACACCGGTGCTGCTGCCAGATGTCGGCACAACGCGAACCCAACGTTTGTCGACCACTTCGAGCCGCTCCACCTGCAATCAATCTCTGACTTCACTCCTCGAGTGCTTAAAAAGGTTTCTTGTGAGCTGCTTTTTCCAACGCTTCGTTACACGTTTTAAAGGGCCGATCAACGAGTTTTGTACATCTATAGAATGAATAACGCAATAATGAACAAAATAAGTTCCTTCTTTAACAAGTATCATCATTTAAAAACTCCACACCTTAAACCTTCTCGTTAGGAGGGAGATGTGCCGATGGATGAGTCCATCTAGACAGCTCGCATCATCTTTCGCAAAATCGATTCACTAAATTACAAAAATAAAAAATAAAACACTAATTCTAGAAAAATGGGAATATTGCATAAAGTTGCTCATATTAGTGACACCACAACGGAATTCCGCGTTATCAAGCGGAGCAACTTGGTCTAAGAAATAGTCCTTTGCGTATAACCGCACGTGCTACTTCAGCGGTTGAAGAGGGGGTTGAGAGCTCATGGCTCTCTCCGAGACGGCGGCGAGGGAAACACGGTCGGGACGTTAGTCTTGACGAAATAAGGGAAGAGCAAGTTTCTGCGAGAGTTCTTTATATTAAGCTTTGTTTATAAACTTACCTGTTATACGGGTTTGGAAATTGACAGTTATATACAAAAGGCTAACCAAACGAGCAGAATGCGCTCCCTAAGAATAAGACATTTATTGTACAGGCCTGAAAAGCACTCCGGACGACTCCCACTTAGGCAAAAAATAATAACGGCGCAAATGTCGTGGGACTCAAATAGTGAAAAAACAAGTAAATATAACAGTTAAACCTACAATGCCTTTCTCCAAGAAATCGGAGAAGAATTCCTTCCATGATATCTCCTTGTAAGAAGAATAGTCGAGAAGCATGTACACCCCCAGCATCGCCGCCAAGCTTATTGCTATCTGCTGCCAATTCGCAGGTCTGTAAGTAATGCAAAACATCCCACACCATTCGAACGCATTCCATCTAAACCTCCATTCAGTTACGTCTTAGTAGTTGCGAACTCATTAGTTCTGGTTTCCCAACGGTAAAGAAACCGGAATAGAGAGAAAGGAGGGAGCAAGGGAGGGGGGACGTTTGCGACTCAATGACAATCAAATATAATTATAACCACTTAAGTAATAAGCTAACAAATGTTCAAGCGATAGCAAGGGCGAACGCCGAAACCACAGTCAATGGTGCAAATAAGCTCCCACAAAGTAACTACGATTGTAGCGCATCTCTCTACGGCCTCCTTAGAAAAAGGACAAAAACTTCCACAGGAACAGAAAAAGAAAATACGAACAAATTGAAAGGGCCGCCAGATCCTCCGCCTCCTCCTCCGCCAGGATTCAGCTTTTTACCTTTATCGTCACCTGCAAAGAAAGCATTTCTCAACAAAAAAGACAATAGTGGCCAGTTTGCAAGTGGAAGATTATACGACGCGGGAGAGGCAACATAGATGAAAATGCAAATGGAAAGTTAGATGAGAGAAGCCGACATGAAATGCACTTTTACGTCCGTCTCATTTGACCGACCGGTTTTAATCTTATCAACGAATAATGAAATATGCGGAAGAATACATTAATGCTAAAATAAAACATCGGTAAATACTCTTGATCGAATTCCTCGTACGGATCTGAAACACAAAATTCGTTTCCCGATAATTCAACAATATAAAATAAATTTCTTGAATCTTTAAATGTCTATAGCACCTCCAGTGTAAGTTGTAATCGACAGGATGAGGCTAGCAGAGGCGGAAGGAATGATGGATCCAGTGGACTGGGATGGGTGACCGCCCTAAAATAAACGTGAAAGGTGTTACAATAAAATCTACGTGAAATGCGGTGTACGAGATCAGCCAATCGCGACATTACACCGCTTATCGTTCGCAGCTTTAGCTTCTGTGGCCTCCAGGTTGAATACCAGATAGACAAACAAGCAGACAGACACAGACATATATGGACATTGACGTGGCGCTGCAACAATGCACAAGAAGTGCATAAGAATTATTCTAAGATTCAATTGATGAATAATGAAGTGTAAAACGTCCATGGGGGGTGGCGATAAGAAAAGGGACCTTTTTGCAACAAGGATGTTTACTCGATGCTGAAATGTATGAGCATCGAACGCCTAAACAGCGTACCTTCACTGCTCGCCGGTGCATCATCCTTCTTTTTGCTCGGTGTATCTTCGAAAAATTTTTTGAATCCTTTTGCTCCATCACTGGCGTATAGAGTGTGCAATCTTTGCAATGCATATTGCAATTTTTCGTGCAATGTGCAATCACGCTGTAGAAAATTCGTTAATTCGGAAGGCGTCAGCACACTCTCCTGAATTAAAAATTTCATATTAAACGCATGACGATGCATCAGTTGCATTCCTAATACAGATCGCGTTAATATTGAATAGTCTATATTGTTAGCACTAGAACGGACTCGAATTTCATGCTGTGTATACTTCTATCAATAGCCAATTTCCCATTATACGCTCGTTCACATCGTTGATTCCTATACTCCAATGTTAGAGAGAGCTGTAATTGACCTAATGAAGTGGTGAACAAGGCCGGCTGCACTCAAGGCCGGCGGCCCATGTCCAATACATGAACCAACGACAACATTAATAAACCACGATCGCATATTAAATACGCATAAACAGCACAACACGACGATGAAGTTTTAATAAAACAATATAACACAATGGAACAATCGCATTTTTCAGCTCCTTGGAAAACGCTCTATTCGACGGGGCGAATTTTTCTCCTTCGATCTGGTCTTCCTCTTCCCCCCTCCCTTCGACCCCTCCGCGGAGATTTTTCTGAAATGGAAGTCCTCCCAGCCTCCCACGAAAAGCAAGTGAAAGATGACTCTACCTGACTAGTTGAAGAATGCGTAAATGATTCACTGCTCAAAACAAGGCATCCGCGTATTTGTAGCGCTCGAGACAGACAACAAAACGCTTTCCGCGCTAAATGTCGTTCCACGTGCAGCATCTGAAAGTGTTCTTCTGTTAGAATGGACGTTGAATCTACGATCTACATCGAATGTAGAATAAATGTACAATCACAGCAACAGCTCGAACTGTGAATAAAATGTGACTTCCTATGCAACGAAGCACGAGTACACATGGCCTGAGCACATTATTCAAAAAAACAACCCCACATCGAGCTCAGCAACCCTCTAACAAAGCGTCCGACGAAAATGTATTCAGCTCCGAAAAGATACCACAAGAAGCGGCTATTTTCTATGAAAATCCCTTCTAAATGACATTTTTCTCCATGGTGGAGGGCATGAGATTTTCACTTTGGACACCTCCACCAGCGTCGATACCTTCTTCCTGAGCATCATCCATTATACGCACATTAGTATGATTCGGCCGACGACGTTTTGGCTACCGAATCCGCCGCGTTGATCATATTCTCTGTACTGATCACGTCATATTCTCAATATCGTTTATCTACCGACGGAAAACGTATTCGAAATGTGTGAACAGCAAAATCAGAGAAATTCTTGGACAAATCCGCCATATCGTTGTCAATTCCTATTACCGTGACAGCTGCCCTCAAACTTCGTTTACCAAAAGCAGGCCGGTTAATGCACAATAAGAACTGATGAATCGTTAGCACCAGGTGGTTTTAACGTAATGGACTGTGTGTTAAACGGCATTTGAGATGCATCACCGCTCCCATACAAAATCATCCATTGTTTTATTGCAGCCTCGTTACGACAGCCGCAACATTCTACTGCTCGTATAACTTACTGAGAGATCTTATTCACGCACATTTCTTTTAACATGATATCAAGTAAATCAATCCTAATTGAAATAAGTCACCAACTGTCCAAGAAAACGAAACGGGGAACAACGTCCACAGCGAAAATGTCCACTAACAAAACTGCTCGGTCACTTCCGCCATATCGGAAGCGCCGTATGGCTGAAATGACGCAGTGTTATCTGGAATCGTTAACCAGCATAGCAAATCGAATGCGGAGGTTTTCCCACAAATATAACAGACCTCAATCACGATAGCTTCAAATGGCCGCTGGATATGACGAACGGCGACGGAACGAAGGCATGAACTCGGTCAAGCGAAAACACTTGCGATGGAATGCACCAAAGTGGGAAGCAATCCACACTTCTTCGTTAATTGGTGATTTTTTTTTGTTGGAGAAACAATAAAGAAGATGTAAAAAGAGAACAAAGACAGAAGAAAACAGGCGATACGTAGTAGAAACAAACAAAGCGCCAGTACAGCTGGCCGAATATGCGCTTCAGCACCTCTCCCACATCACCAGTTACCTTCATAAGCGCGCAATAAATTTTCAAGCATGCGCAGAAATGCTTGCACATTAAAAACTTGTCCGGCCCCTCGCATAAATTTTTTATTTTTTCCTCTATTGTGAATAAATGAACGTGAAATGAAAGTCCGATCGATGTTAAATGCAAAGCTTGTAGGTTTTATTGGAAATTGATGAATCGACATGAACTATGGCATACATCATAAATATAACTCCAGTTTTAGTGACTCCGGAGGTGAAACCAGCAAGCAGGCCGACAAGCACAACAGTGCAAAGACATCACGTTGACATTACTTGCTTCACGAATAAAAATTGCAAAGGTGCATGAGTAGTGAACGAAATACAAAAACCTTAATGCTGCAAACAGCGCATGAAAATTCCCCTCGAATCCCTCCTGTCCATTGGTGCAACCAATCCAGGAAGGAAGAGGACGGAGGAAGTATGAATTTCTCGCGCAAAAACTTCATTGTACACTAGAGGTTTCAAAGTAAACTCAAATCAAGAGAGTAAAGGTGAGTTCACATTACTGGAAATGCAATAATCACATCTTATACGCGAATACGACGAATTGTTGCTCAATAGTTGATGAGTGTCTTCACGATTACAAGGGGGGTGAGGGTGGGAATTAGCGGAAAAGGGGTATAATGCCTTCTAGAATTTCGATACTATGAGCACCGAATAAAATGTACAGGAACCACCACTATATCATGAATACCATTCAGGATGGAATATCCATATACTAGACCGACTGGAATTAAAAACCCGGACTTCGTATTTTACAGATTCCCTAGAGAAAAGTTCATTCTCGATTGCTAATACCGTTTCAATTTTTTACCGTTGAAGACCGTTGCGGATTTTCGATAGCAGCCAAAAGTTGGGGTGTGGGAATGAACAAGATAAGCTGCACGAGGGATTTGTCTCGTTGCTTTTAACGCTGCTTTCTCGTTAGCGTTACGGATGCTTTGTGATGTCATAGAATACGAGCTGTAGGTGGTAAGGCTTAGACTGAGGTTTAGTGTACAATTATGTGCTGATGGGTTAAGGTCGTTGATGGTTGGGTTGAAGCTGGCTACCCGACTTTGAGTTGGCCTAAATAATCTCCATGTGGCTATGAGGTAAATTCGGAGCCAGTTTCATAAATTAGGTCTGTAGGGACACCTGTACAGGTTGTGATAATTTGAAAATCAACCACAAACTAAGATGCAATATAAATAAGTTTTAGGTGTATGAGTTTACTTTCATTACTTGGATAATGTCGAGCTATCTTATAAGAAACGCACAACAGTCTCCCACACATTACCGCTTCGGTGAACCGCAGATGACGAACGGTTAGTTGCGTTCCTTTGTAGTTAGTTTCCTGTTTGCAGGATCATCTTTACTTACTAATATTTTTTAACTTTTAAAGGGGTAATATTTTCTATTCCCCCTCTTATCTTGTTACCTTACGAATTTAAAATGCTTTATACAAGTAAATGAGTAAGCGATGCTATAGCGACGACGTTTGGAAATATGTCTGGTGGACCAGAATCTACGTGGAACTCAAACGCTTTTCGAGACTATCCTGGCTCTTCTATCTCTTTTGGCAACTCTTCGGGATTTCCATCGACATCCGCTTCGGACACGTACGATTATTCGACTACCGTCAGCAAACCACAAGACCCAGTCGCGAGCGTGTTCATCGGACTCGCAGAGTCAGTTACTTTCTGTGTCTTCTTATAGCGCTACAGGAGGTTATTCATAGATTAGTTTACGACGCGTATTTGTCACTCTATATGTTAGAGGGAAAAGCAGGGGACTGGAGGAGTGGAGGGGAAGTTAAAAGAAAGGGTTCAGCGGACGACGGAAAAGGCATACGCCTAATGATTAGTGTCGGCAGTAGCTTACTCATGAGTGCAAAATATAAATCCGACCGGGTAAATGAAGGGAACATAAGAAAAAAAAGCATTAATGGAAGATCCCATTTTCTCTAGTGGGGATTCCACGTTTTCATTGGACGGACATCATACACATTCACTTGTAAGCATCAGACGGCGATATCTTATTTCTTGATGGCAGATATGTTTTGCATAATTGCGTCTCCGATACGCAGTATTATACATATCGTTGTGTTCGTCAGAAATAACCATTATTGGCTTTCTTTTTATGCACTGTTCTATCCGATAGAGGGGAAAGGTTGTTCTATTTGAAGCGACGATTAAATCGTCTCTTAGCATTCGAAGGTTTACCTACCTAATCAGTGAATAGTTATCGCAACGAGTAGAGTTTTTATGACGATCGGTGAGCGAATTTTAAAAAATGCTGTTGAATTGAGTGTGGCAACAAAGATGCTCATAACGCATCCATGTACCGTGCTACGTCGTCAATGTCAAGTGCATCAATTCGCACGCTGCCTTCACCTCACACCCCTTACGTTGGCTCCAGTCGTCTGCAATGTTATTACTGGCGAGGTAAAAATTTGCATATGAATAAACTTTATTGAATTTTGAAACATATTTTATGCATTTTATAATAGCGTAACACTAACGATCATGCAGTAGACTGCGATATATTTGATTACAGAGGAAGGATGGGATAAAAGAATAGGCTAAAGTGGGAGAGCACTTTTAAACGGTTAATAATATTACGTAGAAGTCAGGAGACGTTTTTTGACATGGACCTTTCGGAAGGATTCAAAAGTCCCTCAGAGAATCGAGAAATGAGCATGTGACACCTTACCAGCAGCATAGCTTGTGTTGGTCGTTCAGCTCCTTCTGAATATTACAGTATCACCTGCTGACGCTCTCTTGAAGGGATTATATATTTGTCGTTTCCTCTTTGCAATGTCTAATTTACTTCCTTCTATACTTCAGTGTGTATGTTTTGAAGTACCGATTGCAGGGTGTGATGACAATGTGGAAGGGTGCTATAGGATGCGGTGTACTATGGGCGATGTCGGCTGCCACAGAAATCCTCATCGCTGACATCTTCGGATTACCAAGGTGCTTGGTCATCTCATTTTTATACTTCGAGTGATGTCTCGAAGTGTAATGACCTGAATACGGCTCACAGTTAGTTATCTAATTCCAAAACGGGCATAGTTACTTTTTCGTTTTCCAATATTTCACCTTTCGATCGTAATGATTACCTGGATGGTCACTAAATGACCACAATTAGTAGATGACCATTTCGTATTTCTTAATTCATTGCAAAGTGTGAATTTTTCGTTGCTCTATTTCAGGACGATAGTACAATATGGAAGCACCGAAAAGTTTTGCAGACATATCGCTCTTAAAGCGTAAGTTGATTTTTGTGCTGAAAGCGCTAATCCTTACATTTTATGGATGTTCGCATGCGAACGATTGAAATTCGCAGTATTTTCGGATGCGAATTGAGTATTCGTTGTTTCAATCACAGTGATCATTTTCTGGAAACTTTGTTAAATATAAAAGATAAAGTGTTTGGTTTGAGTGAAGAAGCAGTCATTAGTTACTGCATTTAGATAATGGCACCTATTATTTTTAGTTGGTTTAGGCCATTAAAAAATCGTGCGTGAAAAAAAATGTTTTCCTTTATTTCAAAAAAAGAGAAGGAAGGAAGTTTACAAATGAAAGTCGTTTGTCGACTGGAGCATTTGTATTGCTGAAATTGTTTGCCAATGCGATCTGATTGACGCTTGTCGATTTGTAAATTTGTAACATTGAACTCATTTGACATACTTTTGTTGGTACTTTCTGTTTTACATCGCACATATGTTAAAGGAGGAGGAGGGGAATTAGCAAATTACTCGAGAAGGTGAGGAAGAGACTTTTCAAATTGCAAGCATTTTCCCATAACAGTTAGACCTTGATAATGTTCATATCGTTGGAGATAGCTGTTGAAAGTCGTCTTCAAGATGCGTTGATTTCAGCGGAACGTATTTTGCGATGACGCCATTCCTTGTTTCTTCGTTCATCGAGACTGTTAGAGTAAGTCTGTTTTTAAGTTTGTTTCATAGTAAGTTTGTTTAAATGTTTTAAAATAAGTTTAACTGTCAGAGTAAGTCGGGAGTATTGTGTTTTGAACTGCTTTCTTTTTATTGATGTCTACCTTACACTGTGCTGGAACCAGTATATCTAGGCTCATTTGGAGCACTGCTTTCAGTTTATGCGCCATTTCTAGATTTGCCATTTGCGTCTCAAAATTCGCAGGTGTTCTTATGAAGTCGAGGCCTGGTAAGCACCGAGGGCTCACAAATTTTGGAAATCTCTGATCTTCGTGGATTTCTTTCAGTCACAGATACATTCATTAAGAAGTTTCAGCTATAGGACAAAGGTGACCTGTCAAAAAACCCTGAAGACCTCATCCATACTTTTGCGTCATATTGCACACTAAAGAAAGATACATTCATTCCCTATTACTGTTTAACTGTTGTGTATCTGCTTACAATGAGTTTTTGTTTCACATTTGTTCCATAGAAGTACGGCACTTCCGAGAGGAAGGTAATAAAAGACCTTAGGTCCTATAAATCGAAATGGACACCTTCTGCTTATAAGTTGACGCTTGTTCTCGAAGGCGCAATTTTTATAACAACATGCCTTGCGACATTAGAGGGGTGCTGCAGAGTGAGACGGGTCTTGGAGGAGACGACATCCGCGTGATGGACGTCATAACGAACGGTATTAATCGTCTTAGATTCGATTTTTTCGGTCCCCGAGATAACAGTAAGCGTTTTGCATTACTGCATCTCGCCGTACCGACGGTCATCTACCATACTTCCCACTATCTGATTTCGAACGCCACTTATGACTGGATTTATGTGATGGCACGCAGATATGTGGTCAGTCATTTCAATTTTATTTTATTTACAATCGCATTCACTACAGTTGTCGGTTTCTTCTTTTTTAAGCAAACACATTTGCAAATGGATTCTTAATATCCGGTTAAAGATACCGGAAGTAGTTCCTGGAAGCAGTGAGCATTGATATGAATCGATAATGTTATCCGTTATTGAGGTTATGAACGCATCGATAAAGCAATCGAATATTGTAAAGCAAAACGATTTTAGAAAATGCGTTGTAGTTCGCCGAAGTATAGATGTTCAAGTAAGGGAAAAAATATTTTCATTGAGCAGATTGTGTCGCAAGGTGGTTTTGCGCTTAGTCTACTGTCTGCATAGTCCAAAGGTAGGGGGATCTAGTAGCTGATATCTAGAAGAACGAAGTTGAGTTGAGAATAGGTGCGGTTATAGTTTGGGATCAACCGCGTTTTACTTCCATATGACATTTGCTTCGGCCGGTATAGGAATGAATAGACATAAGACAGTGATTGCATGCATATTTACTTGCCTCTTTTTTATGGGATTGTTTTAAATAAGTGAAGGCAGTTTTTTGCAGAATCGAAAACCATCAAATGAGCGGACTCTCTTCCATCAGTACCTACCGCAGATGTTCGCCGCGATGACATCGCAAGTGCTCGCCGATTTGGCTTGTTATCCATTTGAAACTATCCTGCATCGCTTATATATTCAGGGTACTCCTTTCAAAGTTTCTCGTTTGCAAATTTTTCTAACGATGACTGCTCATCAGATATAAATAAGTGGCTAGCGGATCTTTCCCATGCGATCCTCTCAAGAGAAAGATAGCGGCATTCATCGATTATCGTCTCACATAGTGGAGAAATTATGACGATGTTTCACTTCCGAATTTTCCTCGTTGTTTTTTGAAGGCACAAAAAGACATCGTCTCATCTCTTCAACTTTTGTTTACAGATTAGGTTATACTCAATAGACAGCTAATTACATGCTAAAATATGCAAATTGAACACATCAACAAATTAACAGTTTCTCGTAGTGGCTATGAAGTCAACATATCAAGCAAATAGCAGCTTTCGAATCAGATTATTTTAAATGAGTCAGGAAGATGTAACCGTGGGTAAAGATTAACTCGGAGCCTTATGAATCAGCAACACATAACGATGTATTCCATGATTCTCGAACTGCTTACGCAGAGATGCGGAATATAGCCTAAGCAAGCAATATCAAATTTGGAAAAGACGCTAAGGTGAGAACTACGCCACCTTTTTTTGCAGGTACACGCACTCTGATCGACAACCTCGACAACGGGGTATCAGCGATTTCAATAACCGCCAAGTATTCGGGCTTCTTTGACTGTAGTCGAAGTATCGTCAATCGAGAGGGATTCTGGGCGCTTTACAGTGTATGTATTCCCTCCATATATTTTCATTCGTTTATACTTGTTGCAGTTGTTTATTTTGTACTAAAGAATGTTTTAAAGAATTTCACTGAAAATGTGCTTCCTGAATTCGGAATTTATTTTATATTTTACAAGTAAGCTTCTCAAAAATGTATTTACTCTCTTCGAAAGGATCTTTTCATTGAATGATGAGAATTACCTGCACATATTCCCATGGGCAGTCGTTTTTAGAGCAGTTCATGGGAACCTACCGTTCTCGAGCACTTTTTTATTCCCATACGGTAGCAGTCATAAAAAGAACCTCTCATTCTTACAGATCGCTTCATCATAAATGATAGACGGTTGTCTAGCTCTTTCACTTCCTTGGTGTATGCCTTATCAATTAGACATAACGTTTGTGTCCTGTTGCTGCCTCGAGCTGATGATATATGATCCTAAGCCCTTTGATTAAGGGAGTGGGAGCGTTGGCTATACAGTATTTGTTGCACTTTTCTTTCCTTCGCTTGGTGCGTTGGATGTTCGACTATGGGACACGCGCGTTGGCCAGTTCGCAGACATTAGTGGCTGGAGCGTCATCAAACGCTCCATACAGCTTAGCGGACACGTCACAATCATCAGCAACGTCGCAGCCTTTGGCAATGCCCACCATGCAGACACCGAAGCCACATCCGTATGGTTTCATCTTCTATAGCCATATTTCATTGTGCATATAATACTGCACTGATGCTAGGATGAAAGGTGAATATCCTTAGTCACCGAGGAAAAGTGAGTGGCATACTTTGAAGTGGACGCCTAAAAACTTCGGAGGTTTAGTGGTGCAAAAGCTGGCACGTTCTTCCCAGGAAATGAGATTGCTGACTTGGAAGTACGTTGACACTGAATCGCCCTTTCTAGCAGGGTTGTCCTCCTATGCGATTGTTTCTCTCCGATTGATTTTCACGCTATCCACTACAGCGAAGGACGGCGGGGAAGAATGGGATGTTGCCTTTATGCGGACTTTATGAAGGTGGGGACTGTTAGTCATTTGAAAGTTCGTTCAAGACGAGTTCCTATTGCATCCACACTTTGGCTTTCGTTTAAGAATGCATTTCGTTTATGATTTTCTTCGTTCTAGCTACCCAACATTCGGACAGACGTCTGCTTCAGCTTTCGGCCATTCGTCTCCGCCACTTATCGGATCTCCGCCCTCAGCCAGTGTTCTTGCAGACCGTCCTCTTGCTCCGCTGCTTCTTTCCAGTGATTATAGCACCACTTCAGAGGAAGCGTTCCCCAGGATGGACTATACCAGAGATTATATGTGACCCTATCTAAGCGCTTTTCGACCCTCAATTTTCCGCATGGTACACGTTTCTGTGGGCTTATGCTAATCAGCTGCAATTTACCAACACATAGACGTTTACTTCCATAGCGCTCAAATATCTTATGTCTCTTAATGGCCGTTTATTTTGCATGCATGTTAGCCATGTGATCATGTGGTAAGAATTGTGTTGCTGCAGTACAGTTTTGAACTTTTAAAGCGAATAATAACCGTCAAGGTTTCCTAGCCAACCTTGATGCATATTCCCTTCTTCCTCTTCCTCACTCCCTCCGCCCAATCTAGGTTTACCCAAACTCCTTGCATGTTGAATGATTTTGCATTTTAATTTTGGTATTTAGTATATGTTGGCTGAGGTTTGCAGTGATGCTATACACTGCCGCTAAGCCAACAGCTTCTCAATTCCGGCCAAGAAACATCAGGCTATTGCATGCGCAGTCTCCTTCCTCCTCCCCCCCCCCCCCCCCTCTCCGCTCCTATATTATCTGTTATGCTTTGCGACATTGTTTTGCTCAGACAGGTGGCATGAATAATGAAATATCCCGTTAATTTTCAAATTACAAGTCAATGGCCAACAGTTTTTATTGGTGGAACGACTTCCTTAAGATGTTGCTTGTTGAGGTAGTTTCCATCAACTTGTAGTTGATTGCTCTAGGATGGAGAGAAAACCGGAAATAAGAGCGATTAGAGTGGTTAGGGTTGAATAAGTTCAGTAATATAAGCTGCATTTTATGGACAATTGATGCAGTTTTTCGACATTCGCTATTGTCGATGTCGTTGCAAATGAGTTGCTTGCAAGAGGTATTTCTTATTCTTCCATATTATTTTTTATTCAGTTTTGCTTATATACGGTTCATTATTAAATAATCTTTTGTATATGGCAGTCTTTTCGAAACGATCATATTCTTTCGAGTATTTTGTAGTATCGAGGATGGAAGCTTCAATTCGTCTGAATGCGGCACCAACACATGTATACATTCGTGTATATTGTTGCGCTTTGTCATATCGACTTATGCACTTGTCAGTCGTTGCTTCCTTTTTTTATCGCTATGCCAAGGGTTCTTAACTAAACTCCTTTGAAGTCTACGAATGATGCAAGACGCAAAACGCCGACTTTGGTTATAAAATAGCCTCCGTGGGATGTTCTTTAAGAAGAGGGAGTACCTGATGAAAGGTGGTCACTACACTGAGGTGCAACATCGAACGGAAATGAATTGCATTATCAATGTGTGAAAGCTTTCGGTTTCGTAGGTATAGTTCATTTAATGGAACATGAATTCGGATGTACCTTCGTAGATTCTGTTTAAATGTGGAACGATGACTAAACGAAAACTCTTGCCAACGCTATCCAGAATCTTGCAGCCGAAAATAATCCACGAAGATCAGAGAAGTTGGGGGAAGAGGAGCGAACCCTGGAATAAATCTACAAATGTAAAATCTTTCTCCCCTCTTTAAACGTCAGTATGATAGAGTTCACCACGAAATGCGATTCTTCCTCGTGTTAGTTTGTGAGTTTTATCTCACAGTTATTACAGGTGAGATCAATGCAACCGCTAACTCACGCATACCTTGTTACAAACCAATTATTCGCCAATTATACCTTATCACAGACCAACTATTATAAAAACCATTTAACTAAAGTTGTACAAAACGATTCATTCCCATTAAAATTTTATCCAAGTCAACAAAGTGCGTCTCGCTGCAATCTCACCTTTGCAATAAACTTTGTGAATAATGAACAATTAGGCGAATGGTTTACGCCCTCCATCAGTGGCGGTGAACGTTGCAAATGAGTGGCGCAATTATAGACAAAACGTTACATAAAATGAGCAGTTTCTGCTGATGTTATACATTTTAAGTGTGTACCACATACATCGTTGTTGTCAACGAATGTTCCGTAAAATGAGCTCTATGGGCTACAAAAAAACCAGACGACTAATGTTCCGCACTCAGGCGCTTCTCGAATCCATCAAGACCGGAAACAGTAACAGATAGCCAACTCAACGGCTTACGTACCCGTCCCGACGTGCGACCACCCAACAACTTATGCTTAACGTATAACTGGGGATGAAAGGAATATAAAAACGCAGACCGATAAACGAACCCGAATAATTGCAATCGATAAATGATGCAGCTGAAGTTAGCATGGCTCCCAAAAAAACTACCTCAGCATTCAACGACACAACAGCTTCACACTAAAACTGACCTCGCCTCTCCTGTGGATTTTAAATTAGAACAATAAAGGAATACAGCGAGACAGCCAGCACGGACGAAAGAGAAGGGCAGCGAAATCTTTTAAGAACAGTGAGGTGGCAATAGTGGTGAGTCCTTTGAAGTCACCGACAGCCAATGAAGAAAGCAAGCTTTCCGAATCTCTCACAGCAAGGATCCATCGTATCTCGCCACATCATAAACATGGCAACCTTATCAAAGCCTATACTTAGAGGTAATGACAAAGTGATAAGCAACCTGATTATCTCCCCGTATTGGTACCTCGTTCATGCTCCGACTTTTTTTGCCTTCCAAGAGATACGCAATCCCCTCTCCTCAGCGTGGTTGAAGCGCAAGACGACATATAAAATTTATTTGCCGGCGGTCGCCTCAGCAGCCCGCCTCAATGCAGCACGCTTGCCAACCATTGCGGTGAATCCACTCTTAATCGCGGCCACCGAGCACCTGCTACCGCACGTATGGCACTGCAGGAAGAACAATCGTGTGTCCTTTGTCAATTCAGTCTCCGATGAACGGCATGTGTGACACGTTACGTACTCCTCTGCAATAAAATACCCATTCAATCAGCAAAACAACTTTTCCGCACAAACGTTAGACTTCTGGAAGGCAACTACAACATCGCATAGCTAACAGGACAGCTCCGGATATGAGTGTTCCTGTTCCGTTCTTTTCTTTCATCTCAAAAAATTTGAGAACATTTACCTTGCAAACCTATGACATGAGTCTATCCACTCAAATCAACCACTTCATAAAGACAATGAGTAGTGAAAAAAGCAAATGAGCTTGAAAAAGTGGGTGAAAGGAGTTGAAAAAACGAGCAAGTCAAGTATATCGCACCACTGCGTATACTTCACAGCCATTTCCTCGGCTTTCCCATCATAGGCGAGGTGCTTAAACTATGAAAATCCTCACTTTCTTCTTGCATGTTATAAAAAGTTTCGGAAATAAAGAAGTTGTTGGAGTGACCAACTGCACTACTCGCTTGGAGAATCAGCGTGAGCAACAATGCCTACCTACCGCCCCCCCCCCCCTCCCTCACCTACACACTATTTTTGAAGTGTGTCCCCGACGCCCTCGACCCGTTCCAACAAAATTGATCAACTCGGCACATTCCGGAGGCAGCATTGGTTCAATGAATCTATTTAGCACATAAAAAAGCCCAACACACCTCAATGTTCATGTGCAATATTTGCATAACAAAACAACAATAAAGAAGCAATTAGTGATAGCAATATGAACGTAAGATTGCATCATAACTTACTGATGTATTTCCTCAGAACGGTTTCGAAATGCTTTTGCTGGAATCGGCCTTTCACTATTAGACAACTGTTGGCGTCGACAGAGCCTCTGCAATCATTTCCATCAAAGAACATCGCTTATAGTATCAAGTAATAGGCGTATTTCACTCTCATCTCTTTTGACTCTTGTGCTATTATGCATCTTACATGAAAATAGTCAAAAGGAAAGAAATATGACGAGCATTGATAACACCATCTGATAGTCTTCCTTAATTCGTGCTCCTTCGAAATTGCCCTGGTAACTTTATGTGCATTTATACTCGCACAGTACTCTCAACTGTTGAGTTGTTAAACGAGAACAGCTAAGCAGCGATGAACTAGTGCTATAACCATAGCAGAGGCATAGTTCTGGGATACGAATGTCGACTATCCTCTTTTCAACGTGAGCGCATTCGTACACGAAGCGTGGAACACGAACAGCAGGCAACTTAGTGAGAAGGCATGGATAACACAGAACTGACTTCGACTGTGACACCACGTTGTGCTCCCTTCAAGTTACAACACCTAAATTGAACAAACGCACGTAAAAAGGTTTTCAACGTTACAGCAATGCATTCGGTTTTACTCAATATAACAAGACTTACGTGGTGCCGAGCTCGGCCATCAGAAACTGCAGCACGTGCTTCTGTTGTCTTTTCAACAGGCGGCAAATTTCAGCGAAATTTGCAAATGCAGTCTTTTTACTGCCCGCTCGTGCTACCTGTAAATAAAAAAGCCCTTCATTAAGACTCTACAAGCAGTCGACAATACCTGCAAATCATTGGCGACGATCTATTGATAGCTACTGCACCATGAAAAGAATACAGTACAAGAATGTTCTTTCTCTCCCATAATCACCCTTTTTCTTCCGCTTCTTCCCCGTTTTAAGCATTATCCATGCTTTGATTTCGTTTATAATTTCTATAACACGAAATTTTAAGTGATAATATCACAAAGTCAGACCTGCGGCGGTTTCATTATGAATTTCTTCTTTTCTCCGGCAGCCAATTCAGGATTCCTCTCTCGCATTATACCAAACACCATATCCAGAAGCTGCTCGTATGTATAATCAGGCCATGAACCAGCAGCGTCAATCAAGTTGGTCATTCCGAGGCCCTCGGCCATCGGCGCTGATTCTTCCGCCTTCAAGCAAACTTCGCCGATAATTGAATACACGACCGATATAACGTATGGATGTAACAGCGTTATAAACGTAGAACACGTTTCTTTTGATTATGTCCATTTTACAGTTTCCTAAATTCCACTTGGGGGTTTTTGCATCCTTGTCGAAGAGTTGTGCAGCCAGGACGATATTTAGCAAAAGAAAAGCATCAATTATCTCATCCTTGGGTAACTTTGCGGCTCAGGAAGAACTCAAAGGCACCTTTGAGCTGCTATAACAATCCTAACCGAAAGATCAAGAAAATAAAGGAGAAATGACGAAGAGCTAAGAACATTTTCTGAAGGCTCAGCATGATGCATAAAAACCTTTTCAAGGCGATAGCGTAAAGAAAATGCATCCAGACCCCTTATTCCTTGAGGATACGACCGTGCGCCTCGAACACTTACAATTTCGTTTAAACCTAAAGAAAATATGGACTTCCCCTAACACCACATGAAGCTTGTAAAAATAACTGACGCTTTAAGCCGTTGTATAAAACGCCCATTGATGAGCAACTGAATAGTAAGATGCTCTTACCTTTGCGGTTTCATCAAGAACGGGTGCTTTAGGAGCCTTCTTTTTCTTCTTTGGACCCAATATCAACTCTTCTGCAAATATCAACTATCACTTTCAAGACTCTCGCCGGTCTCTCACAATAAAGTTCAACGATTATGAAAAAATTTTTGTCGGTATATGGATTTCGCTCCACTGTATAGCGTTGAATTCTATACAGCCACACAGAAGTAGAGCGGAGCTCAATAAGACCAAAGGTTCCAATTAGTAGGATATGATAAGGGAGGAAGTTTCGAGGATCGTGACTGGGAATCTCCGTCACATTCTCAACTTATTGCGCACTCGACTTCACTCTTAAACTGCCAAATTCATCAAAAATGCAATGCTTTAGATGAATCTTAATTTTTGCACCACAAAGCTCCTTACTCTGTATTTTTCCCCTCATGAAATCCTACAGCTCTCAGCGGATTCCGGAGATTCCTGTCCTGGTATCCTTCTCCGAGTTTTTTGAAATTCTGACGCTCCAAAAATCTCTGTTACCAAACAGCTGAAACTCTGCACATTAGTTCCAACTCAAGCGTAGGTAGATGGTCGCCGTCACTCTTTCTTACTGTTTGTATTTACCTTGCACAGTTATTCGAAAAAGTGTATATGGGCAATCGTGCGAAATAAGCCGCTCTAATTTCCTATGACACTCAGTCGATTACCGCCAACAACCTTTACACTGAACTTAGGCAGAAAGCATTATGGGACGACAAAATTTATATCAGCCACACTGCACTTTTCGTAGATAAACTTCCATCCGCATGAAAAAGAACCTGTTTCCGGCGCTTGCGCATGACTTTCAGGAGCAGGCGAGGGTACATCGTCGAGGATGATTGGCTTTTTCGCTTTCTTCTTCTTGCCGGTTAAATTTAGTTCCTGCAAGTGATGTTGGATCCTATCAACAAGGAAATGCTCTTCTCCTTAGAAACACGAAGATAAATGGAAGCATCAGGAGTAACACTGTATCCTATAAAACAAATATTGACAAGACGTTTCAGATCATAACAAATGCAGCGGAAATGAACTCTCTGCCCCCTCCCCCTCCATTTCCACATCAACCAATTCATCCTAGGAAGGAGACGGAAGAGGGCAGGGGAGAGGTCATTTCATGAACGCCATTGCAGGACAGATTTTATCTAACCAAAAACCTCTAGTACGCTTCGAGGATGTTAAGGAAAAAAATAATGACAGGGACGTTAACCACTGGAGAAGTACAAAAATAACGACTCGAAACTTACCAAATCGTCGTCTGCCATCACGTCTGTTTCCTTCGACGAGTGGATGAAGCACAACGGTTGGCAACCAACTGCAAAATGAACAACTTCAACGAGCAGAAGGAAACTGATGAAAAGAACGAGTAATCGAGGTCGCAAAAGCATAGAAACGAAAATGCAGTGGTAGAGATCCTTATTTATGCACTAAACAGCTCTCATAAACAACGACCGTGATGAATTGGTAGCATGCGGCCACAACGAGATACGAATATACAGAAAGATGCTGATATATGGAAAACACCGACCCTTCCTGTTAGCTACTCAAGACTTCCGTTTCTTCCGCTTCTCGGTGGATTAACTGTATCCTTGCTTTTTGATCAGACCTACTGCCGAGTATACAAGAGAGATCTGGCAAACACTACCTGAAGCGCGAAAGCTTTGAAAAGAGGAAACACAACGATTCTATGCCAGGTGCGCTTTTCGAAAACTGTCTTCAGACCACCTATGTTGAAAATGCTGAAGCAATGCACCTTTAGTCTTTGCTGTCCGTAAAATAACGCCTGATCTTTGCATGCATTCTAACAGTTCTTTTAGTTACGCGCATTTAAGTCTGCCCATGTTTGTTTTTTTCTTTTCTCGCAGCAAACGCGTTCAAAACAACAAAAGAGGAAGATTACGATGACCACATAGTATCCATTTTTTAAAACAACTACTAAGAAACCGGAATTTGCTCCCTTCAAACGTTGTCCTCGTAAAGACTTCACTTCGTTCAGGAGGAACCTCACCAAGCTTCCGCTCAATCACTTCCTAAACGACCCTATCCAACAGTAGGCAGACCTTTCGCATTCCCATTTTTTTGCTCACTGCAATTTTGAAGCGACTAATTTTAGTATATTTTGTTGCAGATTTCTATCACTTTTTTTTTGCGTTTCCCATTTATTTTGCTTGCATCTCCTAAATGAGGTTTCTTCAAAAACTTTCTGTGTATGTTTTCATCTACCAAGTCAACATTTTCCAAAAATTCTTGAAATCGTTTCAACAAGTCGACCCTTTGTTCTTTAGGCTTAAGAATATCTGCAAGGTGAAATTTATTTTACTCCATACTAAAATGACTTAAGCGTAACTATTTTCAAGCATTAACTAATTGGGAGTAACCTTCCGGAAACATCACATGACAGCAATGCTACGGTGATACAAAAAAAAAAAAACTTTTTAAGGAGTCTATGTTTATTTCATTTAGCCAGAACATCCACATTAGAACGGATAACGAGGTATTTCAGCGTTCCCTGGTGTGCAACATCAGAAGTGCAATGAATAGAACTCCTCCCCTCATTGATTGATCGCTGGTGGCGAAAAACGCTGTGCATTTTTCATAAGGTTCCAAGCACAGTAACACACATGCATTTCGCAGTGAGTAAATGGTACTGCTTTTTTATTGACGACTACCTTCAAATTGATTCCAAGGTCTTTTGGTGCCGTATGCTCAGATCTCTAAATCAGCGGGAGGCATCCTCTTCCTAGACCTCACCAATGTCTAGGTTATTTCCGCTTCATCCGGAAAACATGAGGTGTCCGGTTAGACGCGGTCCCGATCGCGACCCGAAAAGAGCGATATTGAATTTTACTCATAATCATATACGTTGAACTGAATTAAACTCAAAGAGTTGCTGAGGTGCGGATCAAAGGTCGTAAAGCGCCATTCTCCGCTGATTACATTAGTGCAATTCGCCGCACATAATATCGAACAATAATTACAAAGTTATTGTTGTACAGGACGCTAGGCAACACTTGGCCAACGTCGAAATTGGCAAGTAAAACAAGACAGGTGGGCCCTTAGTCAAGAATAGACAAGTTGATGCATTCTTGAAAAATGCAATAAGCTAGCACAGTGCTATTCTCATTCCTACAACACTACAACATAAAAACGAGTAAAGAGTCTACATTAAAGCAGACCATACGCTTAAAACGTTCAAAAACACCTACAGAACACATTCGTAAGGTGGTCGGCTGGTGAGGATCGCTCAGGAGAAATCTGGATCACAAATTACGGTTACCTAAGCTCTGAGTATGCGAACAGTGACAGACTTAGGACAGAAAAGAAGTACCGTCGAGGTATATTCCAAATAAAAACGGTACGATAGCAGGGCGAATTCTGTATTGAATTCACTTTCCAAATAAATGACACCAAACGGGAACCATGGAATCATAATGAAGGGGTTCGTACGACGAGAGAACGGTGAAAAATATCCGCTAGGTGAACATCACCGAAGCCATTAACGAATTTCAGGCGAGTAAAACGCCGCTACTGAGGCAAGTTTGAGAAAACACAGACGCACAGACGCGTACCACACAGCACGAGACACACAACCGATCAACCTACTATCTCGTACAAACAATGAGTGAAATATTCCTTATATAGTGGGATCAATAGGCCAAACCGCTCCACCGCCAATTGTACTGATCTGCTTTGATGGTTCAATAGCAGTTACGTAATGTCGTTTCGTGTTGCACCATCGTGTACCGTGCAGCAACAATCGTTTCAGGACGCCCATCATGTTTAAGTGAACGAAAAACACCTCATTTGAATAATATACGTATAATTCAAAAATGCATAAAATATTGCTGAATTTCATAGCGCGTTTTATTTTTGCACTCTTCTGCCTCATCTTACCTGTTGCTTGAAGTTACCTCCTTCCTGATGCGCTTTGCATAACGCTTAGGTTACAGCATGGTGCTTTTAGTTAGGTGTTGTTGGTGCATTGATGGCTCATTGCCCAAGCATTTCAGCTATTGCTGCACGTCCACTTTAACTTCGGATTGACAGGTGCGCAGACGCAAACGCATTAATTCGATCACGAAACAATGGCGGTTCCCACTTCGAAACGTCTCGTCGCAGCTATAACTGGTTTCTTTGCTTTCTTATATTTATGCATCGAAATTAATCACCTCTTATAACGGTACTAATAATACGGCAGCAAAGAACTCACAAAAGTAAATAAAATAATTCAATGCTTATTCAGGTCTAAGAAGAAAGAAAAACATCTGTTTTATGAGGTGACGAGGATGTGTTGAAGTTGAGCGATTTTTGAATGAAATTCACCCAATCAAAAGAGAGCATAAAATTTATTTCCGTATGAGGATCCCGAATCGCATTTTAAAGCGTTAAAGAAAAACCACTGATAATTGTTAGCATTGACCGAGCTATTAGGTTTCTTCCATCTGAATCTTAACGAAAAGTGTCATCAAAGAGTGACAATTCTTTTCAGGTCTTCTCTCTCGTTCCCCCTCTCATAAATACTAGATGAAAGGATTTGAGATTTGTCTAATTTCTGTGATGAAAGGATCTGCCGATAAAGTGTTGCCTGATTTGTTATAGAAGGCTCTAAATTTGCTTACTCAAGATTGCACTAATTTGATTTGAAGTGCAGTTGATTTACTTATGCAAATTTGATGTCGTTGAGGTGCAAGCTCTGGAATCGGAAGGGCAACGGCGATCCTATTCGCCGAGAAAGGCTACCAACTATCGTTAAATGGACGCAACGAAGAGGCACTCGCCGAGACGGTAAAAGAGTGCATCGCAAAAGGCGTTCCTAAAGAATCCGTATGTCACCATCGTCAATTTCAAATCACCATCCACATATTACAGCCTCCTAGCAAAATTTCCATCGTTTGAAATTGTACAACTAAACTTATCAAACTTAAGGAAATAAGCTGATACAATCAGAGGATAATTTCTTTTCGATCTCAAACTCCGAAACGCTTCGATGTGTTCAGTAATTTTATGCGAATTGAAACGGATTCTGAATCACGGCTAGAGTATCGTAGTGGTGAATGGCGATCTATGTGGTCTAGATTGTGATGACATGCGGTGATCTAAGACACGAGAATGTCGCTAAACAACTTATGGAGACGACGCTCGAAAAATTCCATCGACTTGATACGTTAATCAATGCTGCCGGCATACTTCTTACAGGTTTCATTTATTCATTCGTTATTTCGGCATTACAATATAACACAAATTCCAGTAAATTTTGTATCGACTTGTGTGGTATTTTGTATATTGATGTGATGAGTCTTCTGAACCAACCTTTTCTACCAAATGTGAGATTGATTAACCATCGACAGTACAGCAATTGCCAGCCAGGTTTAGTGTTTCAGAAGTGAACTCATTTAAAACCTTATTTTATCAATCAGTTATCACCGGTAACATCAGCTGTCACGATGAACGAGTCATCACAAGTTACCTTAGTGAAGAAGAGAGCATGAGACATGCAAGGAGAAGCAAAATTAGACGAATTTGTTAAAAATTTTTAGTGCATTTGAAAAAAAAAGAGAAAAAAAAATCAACTTGCAACAATTAGGGGAGCTAAAGGTAATATTATATTCAAAACACCTTGAAAAAGGTGCAAAAATAAGAACAGGAATTTACCTTATATTAGGCGTGGTCGCTGAATCATCGCTGAACGATTATGACACGTTGATGGATGTGAATGTACGAAGCGTGATACGCTTAACTCAACTTGCTATCCCACATTTGATCGAAACGAAAGGAACGATCGTTAACGTAAGCAGCATCAACGGACCATGCCCGGTAAAAAATTACCTGTATGAACTACACCTGAATATATTGACGTTACCTCAGAATATTTTTAAAACAGTATCTTGTTTGAAGTTGAGCAAATTGAATTATATCATAAATAGAATGAAGTAAAATAAAAATAAAATGGAGCAAATGGTTGATGCCGAAACGAGCCTTGTTTATGAACTGCCCGTTCATCACGAAAACAAAGGCAGCTGCACTTGATGAAAGGTGATAAGGTGATAGTTGCAGCAATGTTCATATAATTCCAACTGATTATCAGCGTTTGACAGGTGAATATAAATAGTGCACTCGCTTCCTGGATGCGTCGCTGTGTCGAGTGATCATCAATTCGTGATCGTTAGCAATTCAGATGAGTTGTATTCAATAATTAGCTTTCAGTTTGCCGGCGTGACGTTCTACTGCATGTCGAAGGCCGCATTGGATCAATTCACTAAATGTCTTTCGCTCGAGTTGGGTCCATTGGGAGTCCGCGTCAACTCAGTGAAGTCAGCTTGTAGAGTTTCTCTATCGTTTCACACCAATAAAGTTCACACCTTTAACCTCAGCACATTGGCGAGAAGAGGCCTTAAACCTTATATAGCGCCGCAGAAATTATCGTTTTATTATTAGATTTTGTAGAAATTACTTGATACATCTATTTCCCACAAGGGGGGGGGGGGGGAGGGGAGCGTATGAGACTCCCATTCATCCTTATTAAACGTTGATAATCTTGCCATCTGTTGGAGATAAAGCTTAAAACTCCTGACGTTTTCACAGCCCCACCTGGTATTTCCTCAATCTACATGGGCATCCTTGGAAGAGTATTTACCGCCTAATCCTGAAAAGTTAAATATTTACAACGTGATTCCCTGCAGGAGATAGAGGATAGGCTTCTCAGAACACCGTATCGAATAAATAAAATAGTCTTAATATATATATTTAACTAAATGATGCGCTCCGTACCCTTAATGTACTAGCTAAATTCAAGAATTAGACCTTTTATTATCACTGATGACTGAATTGAACAGTATGATTACGAACAGTGATTGCCACTAATTGATTGATAGATGCGTATATTCGAACTCTTTGATCACTGATCGCGGAGGCCATCAAAGCAATATGATAGAAAGAATGACCTGAGTATCAAGTAATATGAGGTAAATAATACGCCTTGAAAGTGTCTCTTTCAGCCCCGGAGTGGTAATTACCGACGTACATCTACGCTCTGGAATGTCAGAAGAGGATTACAAAGCGGTACGTTATCATATCACCATATCACTTGAGTGAGCAGATGTATATCCAACAATGCGGCCATCTAGGTGAGCATCAGAGAAGCCGCTTAATTAAGCTCCTATTAAGGTAAGTCGAAGAGACACATATGGATGGCCAAGGGAGTCATCTGTAGACGATCATAGAGAAATATATTCACATCCATTACACGTTTAATTGCGTATCTCGAAATTTCGTTTGGTGGTTGACCAGAAGTTGACCGAGGCGGCAACTCCAAGTTCAAAAGCTAAATGTAACCAAAAAGGGGTTTTAACCGTTATAAGCAACCCCCTCTATTATTTCGCCGGACCCATTTGGCAACTCATTAAAATCCCTCCAAAGAAGAACTCATTTCAGCTAAGGCTTTTTAATGAAGAGAAGAAATCGCCTAAAACTAGTGATTGACTGAAAAAGTTATGTTCAGTTCATCGATCGAGGCAAAGAAACCCATCCACTTTGTCGAGTGGGTCAGCCATCTGAAGTCGCCGAGGGAATCTACTTCTTAGCCAGCGAACATTCATCGTTTATTACCGGAGAATTGCTACGCATCGACGGTGGTCGTGGACTAAAGCACCCACGTTAGACGAGGAGGAGGATATGAAGTAGCGTGACAAGCGGTAACGACAGCACATCCACAACACTTCATACATCTCAACCGTTTCGTTCTCATTAGCTAATGTCTTCATTGGAAAGCATAAAATTAACGACGAATAAAAAATATTTGCTCAGCGTGAATAACTTTGATGTCTACACTATGTTATATTGGAAAGAAATGAGGAGGGAGGTTGCTGTCACAGAAAACCTATGCTGGGAAAGTTCAGTCACCAACATATCCCAATTTTACTGCCTAAAACAACAGATTCATAGCGAGTACGTCACGATATAAGCATAGCACCGACGCCTCTTCGCCAACATTCTGTTGCAGTTATTCTCCTAGTTAATTCTCAGCAAGTATTTAAACAGTGCTAAAAAAAAGCCATAATAAAAGAGCACCATTTTATTTATGCGCCGGCATAATGCAATACATGCTTATAAAAGCACATAAACAAGATAGTGTTGAATATAAAATAATACTCCCTGCGATGGAGCATTGACCAACCTTTCAAATAATTAGGGAATCATCATTTCAATCTATTCAGTAATAAAAGGCAAACAAATGGCACACACTAAAAAATTCGATAAGTATATGAAGTACTATACGATTTCCTCTAACATAAATGACCACAAGTTGTACACAAAAACATAGCAATCCATCACTTCTGTGGGAAAGTTCGGATCACTTTATCGCTTATTCAGTTATATTTTTGACATTTTTGCAGCATATCATGGTAAGATTCCTTTATTTCGATTGCCAACGTTTGCATTGTGAGAAACAAATGCGTCTATCGTTTCGGATCGTCGCAAGTGAATACCACAGTTGGCTTTCAAGTGCTAGCCTTATCCATAAACTTGGCCAATTTTACATCGCGCTGTGAAAGTCCATTCACGTCGTGACTGCTCAGTGTCACATCGACCTGTAATCGAAACCCTTCGAAGTGCTATATTCCACATGAACATAACACACTTTCATGACAGCACCAGACCGATAAGCTCCAGATTCAAAAATGCCGAGAAGAGTGCTCCACATCAATCACATTCACTAAGGTGAAACAATCTGGACGGCCTTGGAAGCAATCCTAGAAGTGCATGCCTTGACACTACAATCAACGCCAACGCGCCTAAACACCTGAGTCGTCTAAGTGAGTGATATTACACATGCACATTAAAAGGGAGTTGGTCGCTGTCTACTACCAGGCCTAAAACTGAGTGACGCGGACAAACAGGCGACGTTCAGCCAAGGATCATCCCCGTCGAGCAGCGACGCAAGATCCCGACAAAAACGATCGGTGGGGAAAGTCGAGGGGAAAGTTTTCGGGAATGGGCTCCGTTAAAAAAAGTGGATCATTGGACGCAACATCGCATAGCGCTGAACCTGTTATTTCTAGATTTTTTTTGAGCCGCGTCCGGTCACCTGACCAGGTAGATGCTTTTGAGGAGCAAATTTCAGCGGCGTCAATTATTTCTATAAACAGAAGCAAAACGTGACGCTGAAGTGTCTATAACAGCAATACGTCTGAAGTTTATCGCTGAAGTATCCACGTTATCCACGCTCTATCCGCACTACTTAAGTGTCACCTGTATCGCCTGTACATGTCTTTAACACAAGCAGAACCTTCATCAACAACCTATATCACTTGCAACGTCCACTATCACCTACAAAAAGCATACATTCTTCACGAATGAGGCGTATCACTTGCATCATAGTCTCAAATACTACCTGCCTAAGCAACGCCCGCCTATTTATGCAAACGTAACTGACGAGCCCAGTACGAGTGATGCAGGTGAGCGGTGAACACTTCCCAAAAGGTGCAAACAACTTACAAACGCTCTATTATTGCAACGAATAATTGCTAGTCAACCTTACGCAAATTTGCGGATGTGTTTTACCCGAATGCTCTGAAGAGGTAAATCGGAACGTTAGTTGAGTGGTCCGAAGTGTGGACACGAAAATGAGAAGTTTACATTAGCGTTGGAGGTGCAATATAGACACCAGTATCGTATTACGTTTGTTCAGTTGTATAAATACGAAGGAACAATGCTACTCGCGCAGCAGTGACACTTTAGCTTCCTGGAGTGAACAGGTGAATAACCTAGCGTTGAATTCAATAATAGCGGACTCGAAAATAGGGCAAATGAAATGTATGCAGCACAAAAAAACATACTTGAACCAGAACATCGATTTAATGGCTCCGCTGTGGCGACTAATAGTAGTGGAGCGCATGCAAACACAGAAGATCCTGACAAAGCGAGTTCAGTCAAAAGGTTGCCAATCAAAACACTGTAATTTCTCACTACTGCTTCACCACGAGAACAACTTATACGAACTGCGTTTACCTGCGCATATACTTCAAAAGGACACCTTTAAATGCAACGCGATGAGCACGGAAAAAACTTGCATAAAACAAGCAGTAAATAAAAAGGTACCTACCTTATTATAAACATTGAACCATTCAGGATGGTGGTCCATTTTCTCCGCTTGCAAAGCCACACGAACCATAAAAGCGAATGCCTGCAATATATCGCATCTGTGCATATATGAGCGGCAAACGGGTTTTTCCCGCAATACAAATAATGAGTTCCTAAGTTTCAATAAACCTACAGAAAGCATCAAATGTTTGCGTAACTTGTTGAAATGAATAACGCGAAATACTTATATTATCACAGTGCACCTCCCAGTAGAGTATCCCCACTACAAAAGATGTTTCATTACTAAAAACTGATGGCTGAGGGCAGATTGTCACAAGTTCTGACTCTAGCTTCAATGGTCCACAAATTAGAGTCATCGGGCGAAGATAATTTGCGCGCATAAATCCACATAGGTTGGCAATATATAATATATATATATATATATATATATATATATATATATATATATATATATATATATATATATATATATATATATATATATATATGACATCTTGTAAGGGATTTTTGCAAAACACTTCAAAAAGCTGACGTTGAGTTCATTGCTCAAACAGCATTTGCCTTGCTAAAAATGATCCGATCCTGATACAGCGTTCAATATAATAGACTAAAATACGATCGAACAGTATCAGTTAATATAGGAGGGCCCTGGAGGTCCCTAACAACTATGCTAGCCTCCCTTTGAGAGACGAATCAAACGTTAAACGGCTGGTCAAAAGTGGCCATGGCAATTTAAACTATGCTAGTACAATGCGACATGCGTTTGTCGCTTAGTCAGTGATATTTCGTCTATTCACCAATCTTTTTGCGAAAGCCCTTCGTTAATATTGGCCAAATTGGCCAAAGCTGTCAAAACATAATACCCCCTCCCTCTCAACATATAAATGAAAAGCTTTTGTTGCAAAAAAAAAAGTCTACAAATAATCACCTTATTCAAAAAAGTGGGGATGGAAGAAGATTACCTCATTGAAATTCTTGAATTGAAAGTTCTTTCTAATTGCATCACGACCGTCAACCATCGTCCAACCATTCGCAAATAATGGCTCGAGTAGTTGCTTCCGCTCTTCCGTGTCCAAACTCTTAGAAAATCATTGCCAATTTCAGTGATAAAACAATACATTCGTTCATCATCGCTAACAATGATATAAACGAAAAAAAAGCCCTCCCCCTCCCCTCCGTCGGCATCTGCCAACTGGTGTTCATCACAGCACTTATTTATGACAGCGACACCTCAAACGCTTCCCTCGAATGCAAAGTGCTAATGAAATTAGGCAAATTCGCATAAAACGATCGTTGAAGAAACCTGCGAAGAGTTCGAAACGTCGCAATCTATCAACGTTCAGTTCAAAGAAGAAAGATTCACTCCATATAAAAACATACCATGAGCAATTTCGGCTTAGTGTGCACAACACGTCGCGATAAGGGAAGTATGCGAAATGATGCCGACAACATCAATAACGATAATCGCCACTCATGCACACGCCGAAACACTTCGTGAAGAGCACAGAGAACAGACACCACCAGCCGGAAGTGTTTCTGCCACAGCAATGTTATTGCAGGCAGCACAGAATTCGTTTCGTTGCACACTTCCAACAGCGGGTTGATGAGCGCTGTTGGTTGTGACGTATAATACACCTGTTGTGCTTGGAAACCGGAAAATATAGCCACTCATGACCTTTGTTAATATCGGTTAGGAGTTCCCATACAGACCTCCTCCACCCTTCTAAGGTCCATCATCAGACAACTATGTCGACAACAGTATTCCGCAATAGAAGCATTCGGAGAGCACTCCTCTTCCTGATCTATACTATTGATCTTTGCGAAAAGTTCAACAGTGCTTGGAAGCTGTTTCGGGAGGACCTACGGACAGAGGCCTTTTTGACCCCTTCAATCGACTTCCTGGTCAAAAGATCCCACCATAATCAAAGGATGGCAACTAGATGTTTCACATGAAAAGTATCGCATCCACCACATAAGCCTCCATCATGAATGTCTTTTAAAGAGTTGGTGGAAAGTTGCCGCTACAAGCTTTCGCAAGGGAGCTCAAAATCTCATAGTTAGGTGAGGGAACTACGAAATTTTGAAAGGCGAACCCTCGAAGAGATTCTGCAAAGGTTCAAAGGCAAGACACCACGTTATCGTAACAAAGCAGATCTTTCAACTATATTACCATACTCGCCATTCTTGTCTCGCTTTTAATTATATTATCGTATTGTTCCTCGTTTATTGCCTCTCTATATCCGTCCCGTGCTTCTCACACATACCTATGTTTTTCCTGCATGGGATACCGAATTTAAAAAAAAAGCACTTCCATTTCCATAACCAAAACAGATATATGTGAGGTGGGAATAGGGGGATGGAGTTTGAGTGCCATCCCTTTCGCTGATTTCACAAAACACACATATTCAGGCGAATAATAGGGCAAGAAAGCATTCGCTTATACTGGTGAGGAGGATTGTGTCCTGTATCGTCTTTATTTTCCCTCTGTTAAAATATCCTTGCGTCACGAATCTATTGGCGATTTTCTAATTCAGTACGCTAAAATGCCACACAAAAGATTCAGTAGGTACTACTTCGAGACGAGAGATTATATCAGAGATGGATGATTGCTCACGCTCGACGATGCTTACAGCTTTCGTGGCATTCCAAGTGAAGTACGGACATATATTTGAGGGACGCTGATAATGAGGAAAATATACGAAGATGTTGCTTAATCTTAGTAATCTTTGCAAACTTCCAACACGTTTAATATCCAACACAAATCGCAATTCGCCTACTCGTCTTAAAACTGAGAGAAAAATGAAGAGCGAACTTATAACCTAAATGAGTTAGGTTATAAGTAGGTTATAAGTAGTTAGGTTATAAGGTTATAAGTATAAGTAGAGTTAGGTTATAAGTAAATAATCCTTTTTGAGTAATTCGCCGTAGACATTTTCCTAACGACGTTGCGAATGACAATCGGAATTGATCATTTGATACTGCATAGAAATGAAATAATTCCGTTCCACATCTAATTGAGAGTGTTTTTCTTCTAATAGTCATGCGGAGAGAACCTTCTACTTCCGGAATTGATCACCGATCAATGAATCAGAGCCACGAAATGAAACGCGATTGTCTGAGGTCATGGTTGTTCATTTCATCTGACGATACGTTTCGTTCTCAACAGCGCACAATTTTCATACTCGAAAATTGCGAAATCTAGCCTAGCGAAGAAACCGGATTCGGAATTCAGATGCTCACAATTATTGTTAAATTAAAAGACGGTCATGTTTTTAAAACAAAGGAAGTGCTCGGTCAAGGTAATCGATGCGATGAGTTAAATTTCAACACACAATATGCGATCATCAAATGAAACAGATAAATCGGCTTAAAACCCCTCTAGCATTCACAGCAAAGCTCATTCAATAAAACACACGGCACAATTAGACAAAAAATCATAGATTAATATTCAACAACGTGCACCACAATGGCAAATTCATGAAATTCCCATACAATAGCCGTATTTGAAGATTCACCTCAAACCAAAGATCACCGGAGCCTAAATTTATACCCCCCCCCCCTCCTCCTCCACTTAAACAAATTTTCGTCAATTCTAAAGCTTATTTTCTTCCTTAAATAGCTTGAAAATCAAGAAAAAAAAATACTGTGCGAATAAATTCCGCAACATTGCTATCATTGAGACGTTTTCATTCAAAGCATAGAAACGTCGCGCGTCCGCAGTACGAGTAAGTGACAGCCGAATATATAAATGACAGCCCAACGATTTCGAAGTAAACTAAACGTTCACAAACTTCATGCGTCGAAGATTTAAAAGGATGGCAAAGGATGAGAACTGATATCCAACAGGAAAAACTTCGTGGATCATGAGAAAGGATGCATGGCGCATATCGGAGTCGGACTTCCGCCATCATTCACGTCTCTGCATTATACGGAACCCTTTAGCAGTGGATTCACATATAATCTAAACTGCGCTAGACAGTATAGCCATATGTATATAAAATCCATAATGGAAGCAGTAAAGAACATATGATATTCCTTAAAGAAGCAGTACGAGAAACACACAGAGAGAGAAAGAGAGAGAGAGAGAAAGAAAGAGACAGAGAGAGGAGAAAGAAGACTGCATCAATAAAAGTCGAAATAAAGAGATAAAAAGATCGATTCTATAGAAAACCCTCAAAGGTGGAAAGACGAATTTTACAATCATCTAGATTTACTTTGTTCAGCACAATGAGTTTGTGCCACTTTTAAGCGTTGTTTGCTTCTTTGCTATCATCTTGCGAACATCGAGCACTTATGAAGCTCTTCTCTATCGTTTACACAGCCTCTGCCGAGGTTGAGAAGCACACCATGATAGAAGAGCAACAAACAAAGCACTCTAAGAGGAGGCGTAATCCACGGCTACAAGTGAATCAATTAAGAACGAGAATGAATCATGATTGGATGAATTTGCGAGAAATAACTTGCAAATGGAAGGCAAATAACTTCGTGACTTAAATAGTGAAAATTCTCGGAAACCCGGCAATCAACATAGACTATATACGTTTATCGCAACCACCGTCTGGTATATCACTATATCAGTGGGGTCCCTCTTTGAACTCACCTCGACGGTCTCTAACGATCCGTTCTATCAACACTGTGATAACTCCGAAAATGGCCCGAAGGATGAAAGGAGGAGGAAAAATCACCGACTGTTGAGCAGGCTTGAAGGATAAAAAGGATCGGATAACCCTTCCAAAAAATATTATCGCAAAAGCAAACACTCATGTCTGCTTATTTCACGGCGAAAACGTATATAAAGGACAATTATAGCAAATGAAGCCGTATTTACGATCGAAGATTTGCCAACATCTTCTCGAGATCTGTATCGGTCAGTTGTTTGCCTGGTTCTGAGACTGCGGTCAGTTCTGCTGGTGCTTTGGGCGCTTTCGACAGCTGCAATAATTCTGCGTCTGCACACAGATGGAAAAAAATAGCGTAAACAAAGGGCAAGCTGAAAGCCCTCTTCTGAAGCTTACTGCCACTTTATCACGTATAAACTACACCGAAATCAGGTTAATGAGCGTCATCAAGTACGCCTGCAAAGCGACATAGTTTCTCGGACAGAAAGGAAGGGATTAAGCTTGCACGTCGGAAAATGCAGGGGAAAGGTGAAGCACATCTGGTCGAGTCACACAACGGTTTGCTAGCACTCAAGTTTTCGTGGAAGTTTCAAAAATTGCAACGCGAGAACATTGCATTGCAGAGAGGAAATAAACCTATTTTTATAATCTAACTAAAACAAACTTGAACGAATTTATTCCGACGTCTATCTGTCGCATTTCCGTTTGAGAACAACTCCCACTAGAATACCGTCCACAGCAGCTATACTTGACGTCACTAGCATCTACAGACATTGCAGCAGCAGAACACAGAAAATATATGCACAGCTTAGCTATACGACTAAAAAGCTTTACAGGCGAGGTTCGCTCTGCTTCATTTACCTAATTTGGCCGAATACGAAAGGTCCCTCTTTGACCTGCAAGCAATACTGAATATGTTACCCATCCCTTCCAACCTTTACCGGCTTATAACCGAATTGCTTGTTGAAAGCCTCACAAAGAGCATTATCATTACAAATTTCTGTGATGCTTCAAAAACGGCAGGGCTGTTGCTCTAAACAGAAGATTTTTTTCTTTCCAGTTCACCGCATCCTGCTCAGAAGTAGCTGGCTTGAACTGAAATCCAGGTCACTGGATTAGACTTAGGCGGTACGCAACAACTATAAAACTCACTAATGGCAGCTCTCTAATCATCAGATGAGACGATCGGATAATAAGCATACATAAATTTCTATATAAAAGCTTTCTCGGTTTCTGACCATGTGAAGTATTCAAATTTACTGCTTGAAATCAGAGTGGACACCGTTTTTAGCTTGTTAAGAAACACTACATTAGAGAAAACATTGCTCCAAATAGCTAACAATACACTGCTGCCGACATATTCAGTAATCTCCTTCGCACAACCACAAAGTGCTCTCAGACCTGTGAGCCACTTGAATCGTTTCAATTTCCATCTCACTCCTACATCATTGATTAGATTGTCTATAGATCATGCTTGCCTCCACTTCAAAACCGGAACATGGCTATAGGAAGCCTCTACGCTAGACTCAAGGCTGATTCGATTTTAAACCCTCTTGAGGATCAGCCACTTTTAAAAGTACGTTACTTGCATACTTCTCACATACAAAGTAGAAGTCACTCTACCTGGGCATTCAAGTCGATACCAATTTCATCGAGGACCTGGTTGACAATAGCGTTCTGCTCCTCTTCGTCCCCTGACTCATCCAGCATCGCATCCAAAGTTTCCGATACCATCTGAAAGAGTATAATCTCCGTCGAGAAAAGCTTGGAATTATTTCCTTAAATGCAATACTAAAATTGGGGATGTAAGCAGGCATCAAATTGCGAAGTTGCTTTTGTGGCTGTATGAAAGATGTTTGGGTACCGTTGAGTCCTGAAACGAAACTAGGTAAAACAAACAGTTCCAGAATCACGAATTTTCCTCGACAAACTGCTCACTGAGGTCTGAAAAAAAAAACAAATATCTTCGCCAAATAAAGAGCCTCTGTTCAATAAATCTGGGACAAGATATCAATAAACTGTAAGTTCCAGACAAGAACCCACCTCGTCAGCGACACCAAGACGTTCCTGTGCAGCCGTGAAATCACGCATATTTTTGGCGAGTTTATCTACAGGCATTTGCTTCTCCATAATTCTCATTGCCTCAGTAGTGTTGCCGACAGCATGAGCCATTTTCCCCACACTATACATGTGTCTGCAAAGTTAACTCAATTAACATTCAAACACAACAGACTGCAATTGCTAGCCAGCGAATTCCCACAAATAATATGCCAACCTACTTCCTAATAAATTTGCCTTTCGACTGGAAAAACGTTGTCATCTGCTTAAATACTGCTCACAAATTGATGCCATTAGAGAAAAATCCCTCCTAGATAATCACCACATCTACTGTCCTCTTCGTAAATAACGGCAATGTGTGCGAGCAAACAAACCACCAGTATTCGGGCTACCGCCGTACAACGGACTATTCCCACATCGTTGAAGAGAGGAGAGAAGTTCGGCGGAAGTGCGAATAGAAGAAGACGAATTCAACCAATCCAAACGATTGCTGTGATGAGATAATGGTCAACGATCGGGCTATGAAAATGAACAACGAGGAGGAAAAGTCCACTGTATAAAAATCCAAATCAACAAAGATAAACAAATTAAATCTTATCAATAAAATGACGCTACCTGTTTTGTGCGCCGATTGCATTCATTTTTGCGCTCATATTGATACTCTTTGCTTTTTGTTTACGAAGTTGTAGAAGCTCCTTGGCGAGTACAGCGCATGCGTCGCGCTGACCAGACTTTGCGAGTTTCTTGATTTCTATTTCCTTAAGTACGTTCAGTACATACACAATAACACCAATAAACAACACAACCATATCATATGGACATTAATATCGATAAAATAAATATGTGCTAATCGATCAAACGTTTCCTTCTTCGCTCACAGAGGTATTTTAATTAAGAAATTCAACAATTTAGGCGTATCTCAGCCTTCCCTCCCCCTCCCCCCTCGCCCCAATCCGATTCTGAAGCATCTATAGACTATACGCAAAAATAGTAAACGTTTTGCATTAAGACTTTTTGAAGCTTAATTTAACAACACTGCCTGTATCAGGAAGACGTTTACCAGTTCCTTTTCCTTTCTCTCAAGTGCCCTTCTGTCGCTTTCCAGTTCTCGATTTGTCCTCCTCAGAACACGTTGATTTGCCCGCATTTCCTCTGCAAGGAAAATATATCCGTACTCGAAAATCACCAACGGGTATATGACTGCCGATCTCAGCGCCACGAAGAATACGTAAGTTTTACTCTCTCTTTCGGTCCCCCTTCCCCATCCGATAAATACTCCTAAAAGAAAATCTGGCCTTTGTTTCGCTCTCTTTTTAAGCGGCTTTGGCAAATGTGTGCAAAAAGCACGTTACGGAAGAGCCCATTTGTCCGGCGGCCTTCCATTTCGTACTAACCTGTATCCCCCCCCCCCCACCCCTTCTCACGTCCTGCGTTCATGCATGTTTTTCCTTTGTTTTCATTTGACGCTGGTTTATAAGCAAAGCTGGATAAGAGGAAAGTGTGCTTATCTATACTCAGTGGTTCCTAACAGGAAAGCAACAATATCTGAGGTCAAAAGTCAGTAGATAAAACGGGATGGAGGCGGAAGGGTTTTAAATAAATGGATAAAAACTACTAAATGTTACTGCCGCATTGAAGAGAAATATGCGATCAGAATTCATCAACGGAGAATTTCAGGACTTCCAAGTGAGATGAAGCTTTCGTTTAAGTTCTGCAGTAACCGAAGCAAAACTAGTACATCATGATACCTGGAAAGAAATTTCTCATGCAATCCTCGTTTAAAGGAGTCAATTGGGACAACGATAGGAACATTTTAAAAAAATTTAGTACCCTTTGGATCCGTCTTCTTGAACCACGACATTGATAGATAAAACTTCCACCCGAGATCGAACGATTGCTGCAACTTGAATGAGAAAATGAACGGCTGAATCATATAGAAACGTCATAAGCTTCGAAAACAAAAAAAAAAAGAACCACAGGTAACTAGAGAAGGAGAAGAATTTCGCTGAGTAGATACTAGATCGAATTAAGTGGAATAGGCATCTGGATAGAGAGAGTTTCAAATTTCAACAACGAAACGACTATGACTCATCGCATCTGTCAACAAACGCTGCAAGATGAATGAACTTCATCATCGATACACTAAACTCTCCATCGCTTTAATAAACCTAATGAGTTATGTCTCCATCTGTCAACAACTTTAATAAACTTTAATAAACTTAATGACAGCCGATTCAACTAAATATTCTACAATCAGATTTCACCATAGGGAAATTATATCAGCAATAAATATTTCAAATAACAATTAAAAGTATGAATTATTGATTTTTTTTTTTTTTGAATTCATCTGATCGTATACGATGAAAACTATCTCATTTGAGAACAATTACTTCAGAGGCTATTGCATTAAAACATAACCATGTGAAGCGTTAACACTATTTTAATATTCATAAACATATATTGCCATTAGCCGGTCAAGATCTATATTATCGAGTGCCTCTACTCATACAGCTTTCAAAAAAAAAAAAAAAAAGAAATGCATGATGTTCCCATTGAAAAATAAACAATAAATGAGATATAAAGTCATGAGAATGTTCAGAAGTATAAATGATATAATGGATTATCAGGTGATTTCGTGGTCACTTCCCCACCCCTCTTGCCTTCCTCTTTCCTCACTAGTGATACATAATGAAGGAATCCCTTTTCTCCAGGATGACTGCTGATTGCAATTCATGTGAAGAGCAAGAAGACAGGAAGGAATAGCCAACGAACACTCAATAACCGGAAGTCGTCGAAATACGCACGGAGTAACCGGAAAGAGGTGGATGGATGAAGAACTTGATATATGTCCAGTACATGCGAACTTCGTGTCTTTTACTTAATGCAACCTCTTAATGGCTACTTAAACTTTTAACGACAATACAGCAAATTGCCCGATGGGTGAATTCAAACGTGCTCCTTTTCGTGGATCACCTTAGAGTTTTTCTCTCAATTTTTATAACCTATAAAGTACGTTCGATTCTACTGACCTCAGGTCACGTAGGTGGTTGTTACCTCTAACATCAAGTAGCACCTGTATTAGATGATCACTGACCTTATTCAGCGTGGATTTTTAGAGGAGACCTCCCGCTTAATGTTGCTTTTACGATGTAGTTCGTGAACAATTCTCTCAAGCATGACCTCCACATGACCCTAATTACAACAGCCATCAAATGAAGGTTGTTGCAGATGTTCAATGACGCTTCTAAGAAGCCATCAACATATCACTAGCCCGAATTATTCAAACTTAGCCAGAACTCGAACACGACCCGATCTCACTAGATTTCAGCCATCACGAAAGCTATTACACGATCATACCTGTTCCTATATTATTAACGCATCGTTCGAATAAACGAAGCTCCACCACTTATCAATCTGCAAGAAAAACCTCCACCTGTCCAAGCACCGCTCGTTGTGGACCATCTCTCCCAACTGTTGCTCCATTGCAGCACTGTTGCACTTTAGAGACTTAAACGTTTGCTTTGTGCAGCAGGTAAATAGCCGACAATAAGCACCTCATACATCCTAACCTATCAACGAAAACACCACATCAACCTCACGCAGGATTGGTCACTCAACCAAGACGGCGACCGGCAATCATAGCTTTAAGTAGCACACTTGATAGTGCTATTATAGCGGTAGAGACAGGTAGAAGCGTGAACTCGAATCGTGTTGCAGCGTGAAAGGTGTTGCGTTGCAAATTTCAATTAATTTCAGGTCAACAGCCTAAGTATAAATAAATCATCTAATGTAAAGCACAGAAAGCATCGATAGCTGATTCAAATTCGATCGAGAATTTTTCATTGCTAAATTGCTACTACGAGAGTACTACGGTATTATCGACACCTTTTGAGCATATAAGCTATCAACGAATCTTATTTCAAAAAAATCCAGGTGTAAACTTTATTAAGTTTTTGTATATTTGATCGCAATCGATGCTTGATATGATGAAACGGAAATGAAATTCATTAAATGGCGCAAAAGGCCCCATAAAATTGTCGACATCTTAAAATGTCCATTCAACATTGGTAGCATATCGTCTCCTTTAGGCAAATTTGCAGCATAGTGCCTCTCTAGGTTGCCTTCGCGCTTGCTCCGCTATGAGGACTGCCGCAGATTTTGGGCCTTAGTGTCATGTCTTCGGAGTCCGGGAGCTTGTGCGCGTGGAGGAGGTTGCCGGCTGGTAGCTTATTGCTTTAAGAGTTCAGGTTTCCGATAGGTAGAGGGCCGGCGTTGGCTGTCGAGGTGTAGAGTGTTGGTGCCGAAGCTATAACGGGACTAGGGGGGAGGAGGGGGGAGTTGGGACCAAAAGCAATTCGGCGATGTCTCAAGAAGCCTCCGACGCTAGCTCAGCTCACGCCCGTAATTACAACGGCAAGCTGCAAATAGCGAGGTGTTTCGGTCGAGTTTCAGAGACCGTGAAGTTAGGAGAAGTGTAGTGGGGGGATTCGGACACAACTCTAGGTTCTAGGTTCAATTTACATTGTTGCACTTTGTTAGTGTTGGATAGTGTTGCAGTAAGTTGTTGTGTTCGATGTGATTTTGCAGTGGTCATTTATTTGTGGCAGTAATCTCAAATGGTCACCTCGAAGCTCTTTTCTGCTTGATATCCCCGCTTGATTTAAAAACAGCTTCATTTTTGACCGCCATAATCGCCGAAAACATAGTCCATTTTTCGATGATTATGCAATGATGATCATGTTCGCCTTAAAAGTTTTTCTTTGGAATTTTCGCTAAGTTGTCAGTCCAATATAAGGATTTTGCTCAATTGTTGTAGTAATAAAAACTGAAAAGTAGTAATTTCACTACTCGATGAAAGTATTTCTATCAGTATATTTCGAGAAAATACGCCATATTATTTAGTAAAGCTTCAATTGTTGCAATCAGTTGAAGAATAGAATGACAACGTTCACTTTATGAGTGCATTTCCCATCGATTATTTCTGTTGTGTTGTTGTGTTTTGATTTATTTCTGAGTGAATCGATACGATTTATGTGGGCCTAAAATCTGTACATCTGTGGGCGACAGTGCGTTGTGTACTCTATGGGAGGTGATGACGGCGGATATGGCACCATATGGCGGTTTACCCAACCAGCAGCACTCCCCATTTAGAAACCTTTGATGGTGCTTATGTTAGTACCTTTAAACTGCAGAGTTACCGAATTAACAAAATGCATTGACTGTGACTTTGGGTGAGGAGTCGCGCATTGTCCTACGCTGAGTCATTAAAACGATTGCGTTCATGTCATCCTTCAGCGGTGCTCTAATGAATCCTCTTTAAATGAGGCTCGCAGCCCCGTTCTAGTCACAGTGGGGCTTCGTTTAACCTGTTCCGTATTGTTAGGGCATTGTTTTGTGTAGCTAAGAAAATGGTGCATTTTATAGGATCATCACTTTGCGGTTGTCGGAGGACCTCTTTGTTCAGTAAGCAAACATGCCTGTGAACATCGAAACGTTGAAGCCAGGAGATGGTATGTGCCAATAACTCTTAGTTTTAGCCCACTTTACATTTTCGCTAGCTGGATTTTATGCTTATGACCAAAGCGCCCAATGAATTCTCTGGCTGGCGATAGCTTAGGGTTGGTCAGATTTTATTGCTGTTTATATATCCTTACATTGCAGTAATATTCCTCCACATTCTTCTCTGTCATAGGGGGACTGCTTCGAAATGGAAATTGAACACTCCCCATGTCTAAAAGAATGGTCGGTAATCCCCTGACTCCGCTTAAGCCTTTCGCTGCCCTATTGTATTTTTCGTTTCCCATGTTTATCCTTTAATATTTATTTTATGGGTTCTCTTGCTAAAAATCGCTCGAAATCTGAAATTGCTTTTGAAGGCCAAATTTCAGATGGCAGCTAGCTGAGCAAATCTTTGAGTGCAGGGTTTGTTCTTCATTAGCGGGTTGGGGGTGGGGGGAGGGGGGAAGAGGAGGAGGTACTTTCGAATTCTTATTTATCGTCGACCACTACGGGTCATATGAAATTCCAGCTTTCTTTAGCCAAGTCACTTTCGCGAATCGGAATGTCTGTTTTATAACAACGTTCGGAACAATTGGTGCCTCGGTGATACATCACTTTGCCATTTTTCGATTACCTGTGATAATTTTTGCAGAGAAGACATTCCCAAAGAACGGTCAGAAGGTGTCGTGCCATTATGTTCTCACGCTTCAGGACGGCAAGGAGGTTCGCGTTTTTGTACTCAAAATTTTTGAATGTGGAAAATAGTGACGTAGTTATGATGAGCTGACCTTGATTGAAGTAAAAATGTCGGACTGGACAGTTGGACCCGAGCGCAGTAAGAAGATAACGAGTCTCGATTGGCTGTTCTGAACGCACGGTAGAAATTCGAAATTCCAGGTGGTTACATGGGAGACGGCTTGAGGTATGAAACCGAGGACAAGGTGATAGACCGCTGTAATCTAGAAGATTGGGAAGTATTAAAGAAGGAAAAGGAAACTGAAGAAAGGTAAAACATGTCAGAATCGGTTAGGTCGAACGAGGCAGAATCGTTACGAAGTTTGTGCTGGAGATTGGAAGATGGCCTGACAAGGCTTGAAAATAGGTGAGAAGTGTCGGCGAAATTGGAACGAGATTGGGAAGCTCAGGTGGCAATGGAAGGTGGGGAATTGTTGGGAAACTGCAGGAACTTCGTAGAGATGAGCTGAAAAGCTCCGTAAATGGTTGGAAAAGCCAAAAAAAAAAAATTGTGGGACAGATTGTTGGAAAGTGTTGAAAAAATGCTTGGGGAAAGGCAAAAAGAGAAACGCTGAATAGAAATGGGAGGAAAATAGAGAAAATTGCAAAGCATCAGAAAGAAATCGGCAAAAATTGCAAATGCAGGAACAAGGTCACAAAACGTTTTCGGCCCTTGAGGATCCTTTTTGCCCCTTTTTCCTCGTAGTCGATCTTTCGACATATTTGAACCTTAAGACCTTTCTTAGTGGATCTTTCGGCATCTTTAAATCTCAGAACCTTTCTACCTTCCTTAAGAATATTGGCTGAAAGTTAGGAGGAAGTGGAGCGTGGTTTGCAAGCGTCACCGAGTGTTCTTCAATTTTCTTGATTTTTTGAGTGAAAAGAACATGTAAAACGTCGGTGGAGACGTTGCAGAGCATATTTCACTTGCTTTTAGCATTTGACATTCTCTTTAGACTTTTTCAACGTTGCTTTACCCTTTTTCAACCTCTCAACTCCCCCATCCCCCTCACCTGGTATCCTCCAACATTCTTTTATTATTTTTCCTGTTTCCCACCGTTTACCAACATTACTGCACTTTTTCATACTTCTTCCCCAATTTTTGCAACCTCGATATATTCCTTTCCTGTCTTTGTCACACCTTTTCTTGCCTTTTACAACTTCCTCCCACCTGCTTCAACCTTTTCTTCCCATTGTACAGTTTTACACGAACCTTATTACCTCCGCAAGAGACTCATTTTGTCTGATTTTATTCACCACACATATTCCAGGTGCCAGCCAGGCGTTTCCAGCTTCCATCACCTAAAGTATTTCCACGCTGCGCACGGACCCGGCTGATTGGTTCCGGTGTTTTTTGCTTGGGTTACATTGGGATTTTTTTAATATTCATATTTCCGCATTTGTACGTTGGAAGAAGAGTACATGTCTCCCAGGAAATGCGGAATGCGCTTTTGGTTTCCTTCACGATACGCAATTTAAGGGCAGTGCTTTGGATCAGTTTTTGGCAGTACCCCAAAGAACTGTTTTGTGCGCATTCGATCGGTCTAAGTTCATTGTTTTCCCGTGATCCCTACCGATTCGCTTTCTACTGTCGTTCATGGTCGCATTTGTGACAAAAACTGCTTACTACTTACAGGTGGACAGCTCCCGCAGCCGCGGGAAACCGTTCGAGTTCAAGATTGGTAAAGGTGAAGTGATCAGGGGATGGGACGAGGGTGTTGCTATGGTTTGCTCTTTCATTTCTTTGCTTTTGCCTTTTTTCGACTTCCTCGTTTTTGCACAAGAAAGGCACTCGAAAAATTCATATTGAGGGATTCTTTTTCCTTTCTACAACAATCTCATTTACAGTGTCGCTATTCGGAATCTGCACTTTCCATATTTTGTTTAATATCAACAGCATTACAGCATCAAAGTGGACTTTGTCGAGGAGGATTATGACGAAACGTATGAGAATGGGTAGGGTGTCTGCTTGTAAGGGATGTTTACCAATTTGCAAGTAACTGCCATAAGAGCATTAAAGGTGTTTCTGCAATAATTGCGGTCGCAACTCATTAGCGCTGAAGCGTTGGTTTTCATAAACACAGCAGATGTGATGAAAAGATGAATTCCACCATCAAAATTGCACTTAATCCAGCTCTGAAGGAGTGCCAAAGAGCAAATTTGAAGAGTCGCTCATCAACGGGATGCCCGTTTCCATGCGCTTACTGCGGTCATTATTGAACAGTCCCGCAGTAGAGGGCAAATGAACTAATAGGTGGAGTGCTCGTTTTAATATCTCATTGTTGGTGGGAGTCTTTGTTGTTGCTGGTGCCATATTTCCTTAAAGAGGTCTGTTTTTTTTTAATTTTCGAGGTGTTTTCTACTTTTGCGAAGTTAAAGTTGGTTCTCCTATCCGAGAAGAGGAGAAGGTCAGGGATCTCATTCAAAAGGATCTTGTCTTCATGTAAATGTGAAAAGTGCAGCAGTCCACTGAATGAATGATGGACAAGTAGATGAAAGGTGTTTGTGATTTATAGGTATAGAAATGACCTCGATTGTAGATGTCGGTTGGGCAGCGTGCGAAGCTGACTATCACTCCGGACTTGGGCTACGGTAGTCGTGGAGTGCCCGGTGCGATTCCGGCTAACGCGACGCTCATCTTCGACGTGGAGCTCCTCGGAGTGAAATAAAAGGCGAAATAGAGAGTTGCAACAGCGGATTGTGCCCCTTTCCCCTACCTCTGTGAAGTTATTAGTTTTTTTCTTTGTTTTCATCTTGAAGGAAATAGTATTATTAATTCCCAATAATTAATTCGTTCACCTATGGCAACGCATTTTAGTCACCCTTAGTCTAAGTAACGTTCTTCTTCCTCTTAGTCGCTGTCCGGAAACAACATGTTCAACGATAGGAATGGGAATTTGCATTTTCACGTGTTTACACTAGAGGTGCATTTTATCTCCGTCCGGCTGTGTTGGTGTATTTTTTAGTGAGAAATACGCATGCAAATCTCATTGTTCATGTCTCGGAAGCGTTTGCTACCCTCTATAAGCCTTCACTCACAGATTGTTTCACTTCAACAGTGGGCATGCAAACACATCTTTCTAGACTTTTGGATGTGTTGTTCTCGTTGTTCACTTTTACAGCAGTTGATGCCGCAGTTACTTGCTAGTATAACGCATTATGCATCGCTATGATATAGTGTTACCTGCAACATATGTATGGGAACATCTTTTGATAGAGATTTGCTCCAGCTTCATTACATGAGCATAATTTATTGAGGCTTGGTTAGGTCCCAAATGGTGTACTTATTTATTGACATTTTTTGGTTGGTTGGCTAGAGCTGGGTCGCCCTTATCGACCTAAGCTGCAGACTGCTGTGCAGCGGTACGTAAGAGTTTTGGGGTGTTTTGCTATGTTCTTCAAATTGTTGCTATGGGTGTATTGATCGATGGAAATTGTCGTAAGTCGACTCGTCTTTTGTTGTTTTCGGATTCACTTCAATTTGCATAAATCCTGTTCGTTTCGTAGTAATCCAAAGGGCGCATAGTGAACGTTCTCGTTCAGAGCATATCGTTTCGTATCGCAGCTTTATTGCTGAACGTTGATAAAATGTTGTTCATTGATTATCCCTCGTAATATCCGTGTTGTAACTTCTTGTTCTTCTAAATAAAGTTGTCGATGAATGCCTTCTGACGATTACCGCTTGGTTATTTCCAATGTTCTACCGATTTGATTTTGGTTTCCCTATGGATGGGGCATATTCTCTGTGTATTTTCGAAATAGGAGTAGACCAGCTGGTTGTCTATAATGAATTCATGGTTTATTGTGGTTTGCACTACACTTGCGAGAGGTAGTTTTTTTATTTCCGAGTAATTGTTCAAAACAAGCGTTTTATAGGCGTTTGCAGATTGTATTTGCAAAGTCAGTTATGACACTGTCGTGTGTGTGAGTTGCGTGGGTTTGGTGATCGCACGTTTCATAGTTTCACTATGGCAGCCTAAGATCTTCGATGTGTCGTGTAACATCTCTCGGTTTAATTCAACAACTTGGACAAGATATTCTCGCTTAACGATACGCAAAAGTTTACATTCGTTTTGAGACCAATCAGGTTATTTTGTACTAGGTGGTTGAAGAAATGATACTGGCATGGTATGCGTTTTTACCTCTCGCTCACATATTACCGAAGAAGAAAGAAATAAAACATACGAGATGAGGCTTTTAAGTTTTAATTGGTCATACTGCCACCGAAATTCACCTGCACACGGGTTCTTCTGTTATAGGCCTGGAATGGAAAGCATGCAAGCCTTATGGCCCCTGTAAATATCTGTAGCTCTTGGAAATTGATGGATGAGTGAGGTGTATGATGTAGAGGTAAGCCTGTAGTGCACGCTATTCGCACCATTCTTTGCAACTCTGGCTTCAGTGATCTCCAAGTCGAGATTACTCAGCAGACAAGTAAACAGGTACAAGCATACGGAAGATGTGATGTCATAAAAACCGATTCTTGGGGTGGGGGCATGCTCACTCTACTATGTAACCACAGGTTGCGTTTAGGATCTACTTGTGGTACTATAAATTGCAGCATAAGTTTTTAGTATTTCTTCTTGACGCGGTGGTTGACTTTAATAGCGACACTCAACTATTTTTGGAAAACTGGGGACGGCGTTACTAAAACAGCTGAATTATCGGTTTTCATTGGCCGTCATATAAGCAATGGAGGAAGAATTTTACTTCCTGTGTATTTGGATAGCAAAAGATGTGTGAAATGCGTAATTTTCAATTGTGTTTCATTGTGCTGCCGAAGTGTGGCAGGTGGCAAGCATTTCTCTTATATAATCGTTGTATTATTCAGCCACACTCGTTGTGTCGTTTACGAGTTGCGTCGATTAAGTCTTCATGTATCGCGTATTCACGAGGGCCATACCCTCAAAACGCCTTCTGGTGGATCGGCCATCTTCGAATCTTCGCAAGTGTTTAGGTAATTATGAACGTTTCTTTCGATGAAGTGCAATTTATACAGGAAAATCGGAGGTTTCGCCACAAATTTGGAAGTACATAAAAGTGTGCCCGAAATAAGAGCACTGCGGTAGGCGTTTCAAATAGCGCAGATGTGGCGTCGCGAACAGTTGTGTGTGGCCTCCATACCTAACGCTTTTTTTTCGCTCACCTAATCTTTATGAATTAGCGCAAGGATTGTTTAGTGTGTTATAGCCAGAACGTTCTGCTGTAGGTACTAGATCACCATCTCTCTGGCTAGGTCCCTTCAGTAAACTTCCATTCGAAGCGCCTCTTGGAGATGCTTCGAACGGAAGTTCATCAAGCTTCTGGACGTGCTTCTACTAGAAGGTGGTTTGTTCGTAGGTTTTTTTGTTTTGCTTTATTGCAGCAACACTTCCTTTGCAGTTCGGTCAATGTTCATCCAAGTGCAGGAAACGCCAAATCCGTTGACGCTGAAGTTTTTGCCTGGTGAACCGGTATTGGGCCCTGGACGAGGAACTATGGATTTCACCTCTGTATCTGCTGCAAAACGAAGTCCTCTTGCACTGTAAGGTATTTTCTCGACGCATTTCATTATTTAAGATTAGCAGATCCCCATCCGTACTCTTTTTTCATTGACCGTCGCGGCTTGTAGTAAATCGCTGACCTATGCAAGCAATATGTACTGCCAAATTCGGCAACGGAGTGATGATAATTGACGAATGTAAAGGAAAAACCATATTGGGGGTACCTTACACTGCAGGGCAGAGCATATTCTTTGCAAGCGCAGGAAGGTGCACTAGGTTGGACTTCCATGGAAAGTGAATAGGAAGCACTCGAAATATATGCTTACATTTGCACAGAGCAACTCTTGCTTATATGCGTCAACGAACGCCTAGCGTCGATCATGCACTTATTTAGCACTAAACTTGGGATCGATGCTATTTGACAAATCGAGTTCACAAGATCTCTAAATTTTCGGGCGGTATTTCAGAAAAGAAATGCTGCATAACCCGTTGAACGAAATCCCTTCGTCTTCTAGTTTATGGTGTTGAATTTCGTAAACAACGCTAAATCCTAGTGAAGTTCATGATGTACTCAAAATTTAGGAAAACATTTCAAAATGCTTTGTTGCTTTTTGCTAGTGGGAATTTGTATTTCGCTCCGGAGTCAACTGCTATGGATTCGGTTTATGAGATGAAGCTCACAAATGAGGATGAGGTTCTCAGCTCTGAGAATCGTTGACTAATTGCAGCGGTTTTTTTTTTTTTTTGCTGTTGTTGTGAAAATGTTCGTTACTTTCGAGGCTTAAAATTTACGAGTTTCATTGGCAGTGAATTTTGAAAATTAGGCGCAAATGATTTTACTTACTCAACGTTTCAAGAAATTTTCATCTCGGCGAGCAATATTTTAAAATCGAAATATGCGATTAGATGGGATCGCTGCAATAATAAATAATTTTGAGAATAGATGAACGACAGAAAATTCTGTGAATAAATGAGCGAGCCCACTGATATTATTTCATATGGTCGCTACTAGGCACTGATATTTGAATAAAGTTACGTTAATTGAATTTAATGAAAGCGAAACCGGCAGCATGAGGAGAACTAGGTAGGCGATGACGAGTCCATGATGTTTCTCATGCCTGACAAGCCTCCACCATTGAGCTAGAGCGGGTGCCATGCCCAATTATTGCTTTGCCATCAAAGTCTGAGGTGGGGTATCAAGTCTATGATATTGACCATCTGTTTCTTATAGTTTTCTTTGAGCAAGCTTTGAGTGGTATAGATTCAGATAAGCCAGATTAATGGATGACAGTTTTATTCCGTCGTTGATGCAATTTATTTTATTCATCGGCTGCTGATTTGATCGATTTCAGGCAATTGTTTCGGGTGGATGGTGTGAAGAGCATTTTCTTTGGCGAAGATTTCATTACGGTGACAAAAGCGGATGAAGAAACTGATTGGGCGGTTATGAAGCCGGAAATTTTTGCCACGATCATGGACTTCCTACAGACGGGAAAGGCTATTGTCAACGATGGAGAGGTCCCCGATGGACCGATGGATACAAGTGAGTGTCGTATTTGTTTCTGTTACCATACGAAGCAGTTGTAGTCGTTGATGTTTTAATTGTTATTTATGAAAGCGATAGTTGTTTAGTAACCGTAACTAATAAAATAATAGTGTGCTAGAGTTGGATAACAGCTGCGCTTATTGAGAGAAAATGTTTTTAACGCTTATCATCAATGGTGACTTCTCAGTGAGGATTTTAGGCAAAAAATTGCCAAAGAAATGGCGAATGAACAGCATAGAAAATTTAATGCCTGTCGTTGCTTTTCATCGCCATTCGATGGGTGACGAGCCATAATTTGAAGTTTGATTCGTGGCTGGCCAAAGTAATGTTTGTTTTGGAGTGTTCATCATATTACCTCGTGCAGATGAACGTTTACAACGTTGTGATGTTAATAGCTCCTAAGATACGCATGTATTTGACTGCAAGTAATATGTTCCTTCGGCACCAGCGTAGTCGAAATGTCGAAAACTGCTTGTGAGAAAGGTAGAATGCCCTATTCGATTTTCTAACCATGTAATACATAATTCAGACGTAATATTTTTCCATGGTGAAATTCCCTTCAAATGAAACTAGTTGCTGTCGAAAATGGTGAATTTGGAAAAGGACTGTTAAGTGATAGAGAAATTGCAGTGATCCATCCGGAAGATGATGACACAGTGGCGATGATAAAGGAACTACTCGAATCACGTGTCAAACCTATGGTTCAGGAAGATGGTGGTGATATCATCTACAAGGGTTTTCATGATGGCATCGTACATCTCAAGTTAAAGGTGATCATTCTCACATTCTAAAGTTCTCTCTTTTACTTTCGAAGTAATTCAGTTCACGCTTTGCGAGGCGCGGTAGTCTTTTATTTATGTTTTTTAAATTTCATCTATTTACGTCAACAAATGCTTGTCACGGTGTAAACGTGAATGTAAACGTCGCATTAAATGTGCTGATGAGCTGTAGGTGATTGAAATGGATTGAGTTCGGTGAAAGGCGCACGCGGTGAATGGTTGTGGGCCTTTCTATAGTACGCAGGCATTGTTTTGTAGAGCTGCTATAGTTAGAGTGATGTAAAGTTGCACTGAATGTAGATCTGTGCCGCAGTATTTGCGGTGTCGCGATATAACTTCGCAGTTAATTTCGAAGGCTATAACAATACATGAGCTGATTGCGTCTTTTCATAAGGAACTGACGCTCTTGGCTTGACGCATTCAAGCTCTCAGGATTTTCTATGGTTACTACACTTTTATGTGCAGTAGTCGATGATTGTGGTTTTCCAGGATGTTTTTCTTTGCACTTTTAGGCACCACGGGTAAACATGCATCGTGAAGGCAAAAGATTGTTTCACCTTGGGTTATTTGTGATGTGTTGTTGTGAGTTGTGGTGGTTTACACATTTCTTTAGTGTTCAGTATGTTGAATTCCTCACTAATTTTTTGACTTTCTTATGGTGGAGTTGCGAGCTGCTATAAATGATGATCGAATTTTTCCAGGGTTCGTGTACCGGTTGTCCAAGTTCGTTGGTAACACTCAAGTCTGGAATCAAAAATATGCTGCAGTTTTATGTGCCTGAAGTGGTGGACGTAATCGAAGTGAAAGACGAGGAAGACCTTGTCATAGAATCTGCACTTGAGAAGATGGAAAAGAACTTTAGCGGAACACCTGACTAAATATGCCGGAATCATGGCTGTGTTGGTTGGTATATTAACTCAGTTTATCCTAGAGGGAGACCGTCGGGCCTATGGAAACTCATCTTTATTGGTGTTGTTGCTGTGGCTGCAGGAACCTCCTCTTACTCTCAGCTTTAGGATAAGACCTCTTAGGAGGATCGGTTTAAAGCGTTTTTCGACGACCGTGGAATTTTTACGAATGCCGAGGGCTCTTTTAGGTCTCTTTGGGTGACACCTGTGTGGTGCTTTTAGGTCTGTAAGATAGTTCGCATAACACGTTACCAGACGTAAAATTTTTGGAAGCTGGCTATTACTTTTCTGTCGCCACAACGCCTATAAAACATTTTATTGCAAGTTAGACGGTTTTTTAATAGTTTTTTGTCGGCGTTTTATCAGAGCTAGGAATAATCTTCAGAAATTAGGAGACATATTTACTGCTCTTGAAAAACGCGAAAAGCATTGTCATATGTCATACCAAGTATGGGATGTCATAAGGACAGTCTCTCTGCTTTCGATCTCCTGTTTCCGGTAACCGTGACGTGTTTTCTCACTTTTATTTATTATTTACAGATTACGTCGCATGACGAAGGAATTCGATGAAGAAGCAAGAGGAGTGGTGTGTTACATGACCATTTTGGCTATTTTCTGAGAAAGCAGCTGTTTCCAAAGTGTACAAATATGAATACGTTTATTGTATTGATTCGTTGACTATTTTGTATGTATAAATAGAGATCTTCAACGAAATGCTCAATCCCACTGTTTGTTTGCGGTGTTTTTCCGTATTCGATTTTATGGATTTAGCCATGTCGATGCTCAGATGACGTCATTCGGGCATGCCTCTCATATTTATTAAAAAAATTGCTGCGGGGGAACATATCTCCATCGTTAGCGGTCAGTATTTTCATCAGTCATCTTCAATTCCTCTGATGTAGCGCTTTTACGCTATGCACTTATGCGGCTTTCTAGACGATTTTAGGGATTCCCATCAAAATTGTGTTTTTCCTTTGCAAGGCCCTAAACGTTTTCTACAAGATTTTATGAGTTTCACCCCATTCACGCCTTTCTAGCTCTCTCATAAGGCTCGCATCTCTTTGTTTAGAACTGGAAATACGATGTTGCGCATGTTTTCCTTGTCCTTCCAGTTAAAGCATTTTTGCACTTTCGTTGTATTGCGTTGTCGAACTGTTCGACATAATACGCTTGCGATGGAGAAATGGTGTATGCCCTACAGAATTATCGACTCAAGAAAGAGAGATTGAGGTTTTTCGTCGTATGTTTGTAAGGTACTTCGTCTTTGTTTCGTTTCAAATTCTCTTTAGAGGTTTCTATTCTGCTGTTGTTTGGTTTACATTTTGGGGGGATTTGTTTAATATTTAAGTGGGAATTGTATTTGTTGTTGGTACCCAAGAAATTTTGGCTAGATTTTTATTATTTCAGTTTAATGCCCTACTTTTCGCTTCCTAACTCGTTTCCTCCGCCTTCCCCTCCTCTTCCCCTCCCCCCCCCCCCCCCCCCCCACCCCTCAATCCGCCACCAAATACGTGGCGTATTGAAATTCTATATTTTGAAGGAGATAGAAATAGATGAAAAAAATATATACGTTTTGACTTGATGGCAAGTGTATATGAGTAATTGCTTTTGACTTAATTAACAGTTTTATTCTTATTTAGTTGACTTCGTTGAATGAGCGCCTTATAGAATCTCGCTGCAAAAAAAAAAAAAAAAAAACCGATCGCTTCCGCTTCACTTCGAAGTGTCTCTGTAAATGTTTGAAAACTGAGACAAATTGATTGAATGTCGCTCATCATTAGAAAGCATTTGAAACTATGTAATTAAAAGATGTGAAGTGTGAAATTATATCGTTACAGGAAAGTAAAAGAAGGGAGAAAGTAGTGCAGTTTATGTGTAGAAGTCACATTGTAAGGGTGGGCCTCATTTGGCTCGTCTAGCTGTCCAGATCTTGAAAGTCTCTAGGCTATGTCGAAATTCGGTCGAGTAATTTGCGAGACAACACAGATGTAAGGGGTGAACAATTTACTAACGTATAAAATAACGTAACAGACACGGAGGGATATTAGGATAGCTTGGATCGCCGACGTGTTCCAACAATCAGATTGCACATCATAGCCGTCTAATGGAAACAATATCATTCTACTTTCTCCAGTTTGAAACGTTCTCAATAAATCAATATTTTTAATGAGGAAACCAATGAAATTTGCGTTTAATATCCCCATATTACAATATAGCTCTAAAACAAACAACAAATAAACCAAAAACAGCTTTAACGTTCTTTCGAGAAGAGGTTTTTATAAGGTTAGCATTGATATGTGCATGAGGTAGAACAAATAGAAAATGCTTAGTGAATAGAAGAGAATCACAAATAATGATGCATAACTCGTTAACTGAATGGAGATACTCGTATTATAAACTTTCTAGGACTAATGTTACTGATCCTTAGCGCGTTTCTTTTCTTAATCTAACGGGTAATAGTTTTTGACTCGTCGTAGTCTGAAATGGTCTGGGATCATTAATTGAGGATGTCGTAATATAATCTTCAAAGGAAAGCATTTAGCGGTGAACGAACTCATAAGTGTAAGATCATTAACGTGTATCGGGAAGGTCGTTTGATCAGGCACCGAACATTGAGCGAATCTACTTTCAGTGATAACTGCATCTTTGAGCCATTGATCAGCTTTCACACAAAATTGACGCTATCACAAAAAGTCATACGTTCCGTTGATAAGGATAAGCAGGTTTGTGAACAAGAACCAGGTGCACAAAATTAAACACCTCTTTGCTATCGGAGTGCTCATTATCAATACATATGACCTTTGTTATCAAACTCATAATTACTAGTTTTACTTGTTATCACGAATCGACAGATTTATTAGTCAAAATAGAACAACTGTCGTTGAATAACGATTAAGAAAGTCACGCTTATACAGAGATAACGCTGAAATATGTTAAGGTTATGATCTTATTTGCTAATGAAATAGGAACATAATTGGCGACATTGTGTTTCTTTTTTGCTCCTATTCTATAGAGTGAACGGAATTTGGCTCTTCTCAATGATTGGCATATCCTCCTTTGAAGTTAATAATAAATGATCAATAGATACGGTAAAATAAGTGATTAAGGCGATAGCAGTTCATTTCAGGCTAACATAAGATATATGATGAGGAAGGAAATAAAAATGTGGGAGCACTAGTGCAAACAAATCGCCTATTCTTTTCGATGAGATTTCATTGAAGTAATTAAGAAAACTTCTAGTTATATCAGAGCAAAGAATGCCGATAGGGGAAATTATCGAAATTAATAGGGAATAATTACAAATCTAGAATAAAAATAATCAATAATTATTGGAGTAATCAAATAATTTATAGCTGTTACGTTGTTTACTTTTTTTCTTTCAAATGATTGTTACTTTCATAGTAATCAATATTTTTATTGAATATGAAGTTTTTTTATTTTCATCGATTTTTTTTTTTTTTTGAATGAGGAAAAAATTCTTGCAATTGAAGAATTTTTCTTTTAGCACTTACAATACTAACAATCAACGATAAATAACTGGTTAAGTTTCTTTTTGCTGCTTTTTTTTTTTCGTTTTTTCTTTCTCAACGCTAAAATATTGTCTTTTATCCTCATAAAATCTCTTTCAGTAGACTCCTAATGAGAATGTTGTATTTCTCTCTTCTTTTATGAGGTTATTTTCGTGTAGAAGTTTCAATAATTGCTTAAACAATACTCTGAGGCTTCTTATAGCAATCTTCTTATAGCAATCAGTACAAGGATTGGATTAAAAAAAAAAAAAAAAACGATTATTAGCGGTTGATAGGAATGTTATCCTCGTTGAGGATGTGAATTGTTTTTTGTCTTTATTTTTTATTTTTCAATTTTTTTTTGCAATGTTTAGTTTTTTTTGGGGGGAAACTCATCGAATATTTAAAAAGAACTCAATTTTACTGAATCTATGGCAATTGCATTATGGACTATGATCGTTATTGATAGTGATATCTTGTAGTATTGAATTTTATATGGTTATTCCAATCTCATCGATGATTTGCTCAACGATAAAGAGATGAAGTTATCAATGAAAAACTTAGAAAGAGGCCTCTCAATGTCGCATTATTTCTATGTAACAATTTTTCGATTACCCATTGAAAAATTAAAATTGAATCAGATACATATGATATGCATCTCGAGTAGGAATGAATAGATATATACAGAGGAGAAGTAGGTGGACATTAACAGTGATCGTATGCAATATGGAGGTGGGTGGACGATGGGAGTGACCGTATACAATGCAAAGTTGCTAAACAGTGGTAGTGACCGTAGAGAAGACAGATGGACATTGTCACTGGCTATGTGGAATGCAGAGGTAGACAGGCATTGAGAGTAACCATATATAATAAGAGTGACATGACCATGTACAATAATAGCACAAACGGATAAATGCGCCGTGCCCAACAACCCCTGCGGATGAACCGTCCCCCACTAGTCGCCGACCCTTTCGATCAGTGACCATATTATCGAGGTGACTTGTATTTTCTAAGGTCATATCATATCACTAACGCACATCTCTTTCCCACTCTATTATCCTTTATTAATGGTTGGATCGATACGTGATCACTGACCACTAAGAGCTTCACCTATGGTCACCTAGCAAATGACCTTTTGATTGTGGATTTAATGGTATTGTTCCGAAAGTTTTCTCTAATATGCTCGTTCACATATTCTGTTCACATGAAAGTATCATTTGAAACGTGTTTTGGCAGTTTCTTTTCTCTTATAATCTCTAAAGTGAAATGAAAGTTGATTGTAAAAGACTTTCGAATCGGCTGATGGTAGCATTCACCGTTCAATAAAATTTGAGGAAATGAAGAATATCGCCACATATGCGAAAAAGTGAAAATGTTGAACGAAGAAAAGAAAAAGAAAAGAATGAGAGGAAAAAAGAGTAAATTTTTCAAAATCGTGCAAAAATTTTCAAATATTATCGTCTCATAATAGTAAAATTTCTATGAGATATTATTGTTTGATATTAATTCACCGATCGAGTGGAACTATTGAACATTATCGAAAACGTTTAATCCTTCGAAATCGTTCTATTGAAACGCTTAAACGTATTCAATTCAAATTAGCTGAACTATTGTGCATATGGTTTTTTTTTTTCTTTTAGAATCATTTAAGAGCAGAGTACAATTGGCTTTCAATCGTTGATATTGCTGTGATATCGAACACACAGATTTTGATAGATATCACCTGAAAGCTTCTTTAAATGAATAAAATACAACGAATTGAAGAAGTATCAAAATGCGTCTGATTAGTCGATGAAAAGTTCATCCATTTACTTCATATCGATAAGGTTGCATATGATGTTTATTTTTAGACATAGTTAAGTATAACTTTTTATCTCATCCCACCCGTTCACCACCTATATACAGGTAACGTTAAGTGTAATAAAACTCTTTTTTTTTTGTTCTTCTCTCCTCTCTTTTCTCATTCGCTTTTTCTTTATCAGTTAACATTTGGATAGTGCAAATTTTATCATATTATTATTATTAATTATTATTATTATTATTATTAATTATTATTATTATTATTATTATTATTATTATTATTATTATTATTATTATTATTATTATTATTATTATTATTATTATTATTATTATTATTACTATTACTATTACTATTACTATTACTATTACTATTACTATTATTATTATTACTATTACTATTATTACTATTATTACTGTTATTATTATTATCATTATTACTATTATTACTATTATTATTATTATTACTATTACTATTACTATTATTACTATTATTATTATTATTATTTGCACCATTTCTGATGGGAAGGTATTTTCTGTTAGTTGTTGCGATGAGATGTGTCGCAAAGATTAAAGCGTTTTTTTTTCTTTCGTTGTTGTTTGATTTCTATGTTTTCTTTAGATTATTCTTCTATCGTTCTATCGCTCACGTGAAAACTACTCGAAATTCCATTGTACGTTTCATACCGCTTGAATGAATTTTATTTCATACGTCTAAATTATGGGAAATTTAAGTTTTCAACTTATAGCTTTCACAGTTCTGTTCAGCTGAGAAAAGAAACACTGAAAGCGTAGAAGTGTGGTGGTGATTGAGGAGATGGGGGGGGGGGGGTTGAAGGGAAGAGGATGGCCAATTTATCAGTAAATTAGCCTAAAATCGATGGAACGATAGAAGCCGTTGTATAGAAAGGGCAACATTACCGATGGATGCTTGATTTGCTAGAGGATTGGTAAAATTAGAATCTAAATATATGCCTGGGGGTAATATAACCTCAAAAACAACTTGGAGATTATCGTGTATGGATAATAGACTTGAACGGAACAATGAATAGAAATTTTTCGCGGTTTCAATGTGAAATGATTATGCAAATGAGAGAAATCATTCGCTTCACGTAGATATAATAGATTGCGCTAAATATAATCGCCTTTAATAGGCGATGCTGCCAATTTGCAACAATTCTACACAACTATACTTTACGATTCGTTAATAAAATCGCAATCTCTGGAGGAATATTCGATTGCTAACGATTATTTTTTATTATTTCGGAGTTTTTTGAATTTTATCAATTATCATTATCACTCTGAATTTCTTATAAACTTAACGATATTTCATCATATTTCAATAAGTATAAATTAAAAAAAAAATTTTTTTTTTTAAATGACGATGAATTTTTTCAAAAACTTTTGTTCTCAAAGTTTTTATTTTTGAGAAGAAAAAAAGAAAAGAGAGAAAAGAATATGCTAATTTCGTTGATTGATGAAATGATCATTGATGATTTGTTTAGTGAATTTTCGAAGAGTTTCGCAAGTGTTCACCGGAAAGTATAGAAGATGTCAATAAGTATAAGAGCATATTTTGTGAGGATTTGCTTGTTGTGGAGAAAGTGGAATGGCGAACAGATCAATGAACAATTTTGCAAATATCTTCAAATGAAATAACAACGGCATTTATTACCCACGCATCATTAATCAATGCGTTTCACTTCTGCAATTGCTGTAATGTTCACCTCGTCTCGTTGTGAGATTTTCTCATGAACAAGGCTTCCAAGGTGGAATAAGTTATTCAAGCTGGATGCACGCTTGATGTGCATCGTTGATTCCTGACAGCTGGTCGCTTCTTAACTTCTATGTAGTGTCACCGATTGTATTATTGTAACTGATATTGTTTTTGTCTATCACTATTATGCTAATGCGACTAACGTCGAAATATGCACAGAAATATTTTCCATTCAAATCAGCGGGGTAATTTGTCCATTAAGAATTCGTAACGCGGAAAAGAATTGCCGAAAATGAGTTGCATGCTTGTGAAAAAAAAAGAAATATTCACTAGAGTTTGAACTGCTCTTGTTTGAGGGTTTGATTTATCCAACAGGTACTTACCTGGTCGGTAAATCAAATACCAGGTGTTTCAACATATTCTTATTCGTTTATGCAAATCTAATGAAACCCTCTATTCGATTCAAAGCTTCTAATAAATATATGCATAATTGGTTACGCTTAAATGAAGCTGTATTTTCTTTGAATTTAGTTGGAGAGCAGTTCTTGCGATATGAGATCTAATTGCAGTGTGTTCCATATCCGAATTCGATTTACGACTCTAAATCGACGGTGTGGTCGGCAGTATTCCCAATGCGCATTTCCAACGATAGAGACTATTCATACGGGAATTCTCGCATCGCCCACTCCGCTTTCTTCCTTTAAGCTTTATATTTCTGGGGTCAGTGCATTCCTCACGCGTTTTTTTGCCTATTCTTTGTTATCGTTGTGTTACTTTATTTAATGGCCACAGGTACGCTATTTCAATTGCGTTGATTTTTTGAATAAAATTGCATATATTCACTCATCAAGAAGACTATAAAGTTTTCTCGTTACGATATCTCCTAAAAATTTATTCGGGTAAATCATTGCAATTTTTTTTTCTTAGAGAAAAGAAAGCCCGAACTTACGAACTGATATGAAAATATTTTGTTGCTCTTCGGGAAGCCTTCTTTTCCTGGGAAATACTCCTCCTCCAATTGGTCCACACAAGCTCCTCTCACTCATCACTTACTTATACATTTGCACAATTTCAACACGAAACATATGGAAATGGCTTAACTTATTTCAATCATACATTCTTATGGGATCGATGCAAGTTGTATTATTTAGTGGACGCAGATATCATAGCACGAAAATTGCGTCAACCAAACTACAAAACGAGACAAGATCTGCTCATAATAAAGTATAGTAATCACTGCACACATTTACTAGTAAAAGTTATACAGTAAAATCGCATATATGTTATTTTTTACAACGTCATCGAACAAATAAAACCGCCAATTTCCGGCAAAAGTCGCTCTCACAACAGTTAAAAAATCATCCAACAAGCTATGGCAAATTATCTACGATACACGAGGTCATTCGCAACGAAAGGTATTTCAAACATAAGACGAATATTTGGAGGGTATTGGCGCCAGCAGTCGAACGCACCACGAAGCATTTGGAGTAACGATGAGACAAGCTCCGGTACTCTTGGTTAGGAAATATAGGTATAAACACCATCATGCAAGTGAAAGTAGTAATGTGGCGCAACGAAAAGGATGTTTGTACAGATATGCGTTCCATTTTATTTCATTTCTTGGCACCGTCGTTTCGATCTATGGAAAATTTTCATCATGAGATATTTACATCAACAGGTGAGCATGTCGACTCAACAGAAACGGCGCAAATGTCCTGTCTCACACTTTGCCATGTTGAGCACAATATTCCACTTTTTCGCTACTTTTTTTTCGTATTTACAAGAGCGTTTTCATATTCCATTTCCATATGTTGATTTATTCGCAAGTGAATAGTTTCATGTAATTTGCATATATCGATTTGTTATTTCTTGTTTAATTCATCAAAGAAACGGATAATTCCGAAATCACTGCGTTGCAGATTCGATTTATGTACAAGTTTCGAATCAGTGTCAAGCGTTTATATGCAATGATGGATTTGTTGCTACGGTCATCAAAAGATGCAACTATTATTGAAGTGCGAAAAACTACAAACGCTCACTAAGTAAGTAAGTAAGTGATAAGGTCTTTACTCACGAGTGAACAATAATCAGTGAAGTCTTTCCTCAGGAGATAGGTGAACAGGTAAGTAATTAGGTAAAATCATTCATTCGAGGCGCTTTCTTGGTTCGCATTCTAGTCAATTTAGCTGAGCGCATTGCTGCCAGCATTTTCCACTTTGTATTCATTAGGTAGATGTAATTTTGATGCAATTATGCATATTTTTGCTCCCGTTCATGCTAATTCTCTGAAAATAAAGCGTTTAAAGTGATCACCTGTGCAATTTTTTTGCACAAAAAAATAGCTTGAAAAGTTGTTAGCTGGCACACATGACGTGCTTATGTGGACAGATCGTATTTTGACGGTCGAGTATATCCGTTTGTCTAGGCTAGATTATCACGAGCTGAGGTGACGTTGAGACTGAAGAAGAGGGCATATCGTCATTACTAGCAACTGCGTTTTGCTTATTCTTCAAGCTGAACATTTAAACACCCGTTGTGCTGTTGGAGTTAGTGCTTGTTGTGCACATTCTTCCTGCGGCCACCCCCTCCCCTTTCGCCTTGAAATTTTGAGAGGGGTGGTTATGAAGAGGTTGAAGGGGTGCATGAAACGAAGAGTTGAGCGGTTAAGTTCTCACATAGGAATGTATATGTAGGTTTGTGAGTGGATGTGTGCATTAAGAGTGGCGATACACAGTGGCATAGCGTCACGTGTTGACTTGTGCTGCGATAAGAGCCTCACCAACAAATGCCTTGCGGTGCTTAGTGATAGTCACGCAGATATAGTTGTACGGCGGTGGCCAAACACTACTCTGGTCTACTGTCTCCTTTGTGAAGTGGAATCATATTGGCAGTCATATTTGTCAAGATGAACTCCCATTCTGATCCTTTATATATGCCTGCTGATCTCAACGAGGCGCATATTCTCTTACATACGTCTTCGCTTAGGTACGAAGGTTTCCATTTTTATAAGCTTTTTTCTTCCACTTCAGTCTTTTGTGTGTGGAATGGGCAATCCGATTCATCCCTGCTCTGGTTGTTATGTTGCAGTTTATTTAGCGCTCTTGCAAACTCAAAAAAAAAGCTCATGCTATATATATATATATATATATATATATATATATATATATATATATATATATATATATATATATATATATATATATATATATATATATATATATATGTATATACAAATTCGCAATTCTATGATTGGCTATCCTTTTTTTAGTGTTTTCTCTCTATGTGGTTGATATGTGTATTCTTTTCGCTCATCATATATATTTCATTGTTGCACTTCGCATTTTGTGTGCAAATATTTCATAGTGTATAACTTTATTGCAGTAAATAATAGAATATAGAACGAATTCACTCAACAAAATGAAAATCTAATCGAATGATTTGCTCATTTAAAATGTATTCTTTAGCGCTATGATTAATATGATATTCAATGAAAATTTTCTCTTATTAATTAGATTTGATAAGAATAAATTTTTTTTAGCAAATCGCAATCATATGAAATGTTTTCACTTGTTTTTTATTTTCCTTCATTTCGTTCATAGTTTATAATGTTTTCAATGCATTTAGTGATTATTTGCGTAGAAGTGTGATATTTTATTGTCGTTTTTTTTTTTTTTTTTTTTTTTGTAGGACATCCAATTACATTATAGAAAATTTTTCATAGTCGTAAAACATCACCACGGAAGGTAACTTTCTAATTGTTGTCCATCGTTTGCAAAATTGTAGCCGATAACAACGTGATATCTATTTTATCAAATCTTGACCTCATCTATACGTATACATAAATAACGAAATAAATAAATAAAATAATATATCGAGTGCAGAGTATATGGTTAGCGTGTGTTTCGGCTTTTTTATATCTTTGTTTAGTTTCTAACTCAAGAAAAGCATTATATCGCTGAAAATTTATATATATATATATATATATATATATATATATATATATATATATATATATATATATATATATATATATATATATATATATATATATATATATATATGAGTGAGCAATTGGTCGACTTAAATTGCTATTCATATAGGCGATGAGACCTTAATAGGTATTTAAATCATTTCTTATAAATCGAAATTAATTTTAATTATCGCAAAATTTTAGCGCACAATATTTTATCGTTCGACGGTTGGTTAGCGTTTCTTCGCATCACTTCTTTTTTTTTTTCGATGATATTTTTCATTTCCTTATCGTTAACTATTAGTATGCATTCAGATATGCAAATTATCTATATTATATCATAAAAAGAGCATCAAAAGAAGCAACAACAGCAGTGTAGTTTTGTAGAGGTGTTTTGCGAGAGGTAACAACTTTCATGGAAAATGATATGAACGCTTTAGAAAATTTTCTCAGCGTTAATTTTATGTTGAGTAGATTTCTGTATCTTTGATCTTTTGATAGACGAAAATTGATCACTAAACATTTTAATTGATAACTTACTCGTTACAATATATAACTGAAAAATTTCGCTATTGAATATCATTTTGCAACAACTGTTTACTTCAGAAATATTCCATTGATAAATTATCCATTGAATGAATTTAATTAATATTGTTTGATTGAATCCATTTGTTGTTTATTCGATATAAGGTAAAATTTCGAGTAGAGTTCATATTCGCACGATCATTAAATGACAATTTTATGAAGTCTCACGACGCTAGAAAGTGCTATATGGAAGAGGAAAACAACCAATATAAAGGGGAATATTTTCGACTATATGATTATGAATTACTTTTGAATACAACGAATAATTCATATCAGGAGTTTTTTTTTATTATTGTAATTCTTTTTTTTTTTTTCTGATTAAATAAATTTATAACGCATTCATTACATATGAGGATGAATAACGTTTAGAAATTCGGCATTGTTATGAACGACAACTTGCATAAATATAATTGATTTCATTTGTGAACGTTTCATTTATTGGAGTTTTTTAATTTTATTATTTAGCGCTCAATATCACAATCAAAAAAAAAAAAAAAACAACCTCTAAAGCAAAAAAAAAACCTCTAAAGATATAAAAAAACCTCTAAAAAACAATCAAACGAGCACAAAAAAAAACAACCTCTAAAGACCTCTAAAGAGATATATTTGTGTGAGATGTTGAAAATGCTTTTTGCTGGCAAAAGCGTGAAGCAAATTCTTTGATAATTGGACAGAAAAATAGATATGAAAGAAGGTGAAAAAGAATTTTTTTTTTTTAAGGGGAAAATATACAATTTAAGAGGTTTCTATTAGTCGATATGATAGAACAACTAATTATACACATAACTACTGTTTGCTTAAGAGAGGAACAGAACGAAATAACACTCAGTTTTGCTTTTGAGTTTGTGGGATGTCCTATAGTAAGGGCGACGAAGTAAGGCGATAGGGTTGAGCGATTCAATCAGTAGAAGTAGCGAATCGATTATCATTGATTCGAATTTATTCGCCAACCGCAAACGATGTTTTCATTGTGTTCAACATTTCAACATGAAGAGATCTTAACACTCATATATAGGTATTTACCATAAATGTAAATGTATATATTGTAAGTTAATGGTTCAGCTTCGATGGTCTAATCATATCAGAAAGATTTTGTGCTGCAAAAGATTTGCTAAGGATTTTATTGCATATGTTCAAGATCGTAGCATTGGCACTATTAGCATCATATATTTTATATTATGTGCTCTTTTTAGGTCGTATAATTGATAAGTAGTGGTGTTTTTTTTTAAAGTAACACCTTCAACCTTACTTTTTTTTTTACTGAGAATCATGGTTAGTTTTCGAGTCGTTCTCGCAAGAGATGTTTATTTTCTTGTAGCGGTCGATAAAACTGATCTTATTATTATTATTATTATTGTCTTTTTCAATGCTCCAAGTGGGTACCGCTTAATTCGATGAAGCGGATATACGTCGTTTTTCAAAATTCCCTTCATATTTCGATTTATTTAATTTTATATCATAAGTTTCCATGTGTTCCACTTTTTTTTTGTTTCATATGTAAGTTTTTTTTTTTTTTTTTTTTTTTTTAATTGCAGTATTATAGTTGAATGAAATTAGTGTAGTTTAATTTTCCAATTGCATTTTTTCATTCACTATTGTTTCAGCTATTGGTGAGGATTCTCCGATTAACTTGGTGAAAGGCGATTTTTAGGAGCAAATCATGATTCGACATGTTTTTTGAAAAAAAAAAACACGCTTAATATAGAATAAACTGTAAGGAAAGCATTTATTATTAATTAACAACACATGTTCTAAGTGAGTAATAATTAGTTACTAATTGTTTATTAGTTCACATTCGTCTCATTAAAAGGCTTCCAAGCAAAAAAAAAAAAAAAATCTCTAAGCTTCTATAGACGAATAATCAGGAGAAAGATGAATGGTATGTGGTGATGGGATATTTCTTTCTTTTTTTTTTCTGCGTGTAACATTCCGATTGCATTAGTTTACGGGAATACGAGATTATTTGTTGACGTTAAGCGAGGTCCATGAGCACATTTATCGAACACAATATGGTGCCGTTGTTTTGCTTTACACTCGAATCCTCTCTGTTTATGTGCCGCTATTCACATACGTTGAGGTTTGATCATTTTCACCAAAAAAGCATCATTTCAAGAAGAGAAGAGAAGAGCCTTTAAATTTTGCGTGAAAATGATCAGTTTTATCGATCGCCTACATCGGCAAGCAATTCCATCTCCACCTATGCGTTTAAAAAAAAAAAAAAAAAAATTGAAATTAAAGAAAAAACAACTGAAATTACGAAATTTTTGAAGAAATTCTCTAATTTTTTGATTAACATTCAAAAATAAAGTTTGACGATGATACTATGGTGCGCATTTTTTTTTTGTGCACTGAGCATATTTCAACTATTTGTTGCCAAAAGCGAATTTTATTACTTCGACTTCATGGAATTCCATCAAGAAATTTCATAATTCCCCAGGAAATCGTTATGGCTCTTGCTAAGAAAGTTTTTACTTTTCGAGAAACTTTCTGTCACTTCTAATGCCTTTTTTTTTTCTTCTAGCAAACGTTGAAGCTAGCCGAATAAAGTTAAATCGTTCATCTCTTTGTGGTTCCTAGTTTTGGCATTTGTTTGATCTCAGCTCAGGAGCGAATTCCAATTTCGAAAACATCAGAGAACATATGCGCCATCACAGTTCACAGCGGATGATTCAAAGGTCCACTCATTTATTGCGCAAGCAAACACTATCACAAAGATTCTTGTTTGTTTTGATCTTTCATCTTTGATCTCCTTCTATTATTTGATTGTATGAATCTCACTTTGATTGTATGAGTTTTTCCACCTTCAAAATTCTAAGTTGATTGCAACGAAGTCCTCTACCTATTTGGTGTCAACTGATCTTTTTTTTTTCGATCTTATTAGACACTCTTCAATTTTTTTCAGTAACCCATCGATTACTGGTTTATCACTTCACTAGACGTTCCATAGTAATCTTGCATCATAGGGTCGTCACTGGTGTTTTCTATGCTTCAGTGTTTCTCCACAACTTGCTTCATGGGATCTTGAGTGAAAATTCTTCTATTTCAAACGAATCGTTAGTCTTTTCCCTGCTTTCTGAAGCCATTGAAGTTAGTGAATATTCTCCATGCAATACTGAAGTTCAGAGTTATCTGTAGAAACCGGATTTGAATCAAAATATGGAACTTAACAGTTAGTTGGTTGCTTGTTATGTCTTTTGTTTGATGAGATGCTAAGATGGATCCAAATATTTCCTCACTTCCGACAATGTTACAGAATCTCTGCTCGCTTTTTCTTCGAAGCGTGATGTGATACTTTATCGAATACAAGTCCACCTTTAAGAGAAAATCTTCTTGAGTTTTTTGAATTAAAAAAAAAAATCCCTCTTTGGAAAATTGTAAAAAAAAAAACTAACAGGAAAGCGAATTATGAACGGAGGCTCTTCCTTTTTTTTTAATGGCGACCGAGGTATTTGAGGAAAACATGAGGATTTTTCATTTGCAATGGATAGGTTTATAAGATTGCTGATTTTTTAAATGCTTTAATTCTCTTTTTTTTTTTTTGTATGAGCGTTTAGCCGCTCACTGAAAGCCTCAGTATAGTGGAATGATATGAGAAGACGAGATTTGTCGACGAAAAATATTTGCAGCGAACAGTCATCGGTGAACGCGATGGACGAGTCGATAACGAGAGCAAGACGATCATCGACACCATTGCGTTCATATCAGTCTAGCTTCATCCCGCAGAGGAAGATGTCCTATTGGGACGCAAAAGGAAAAGGTCAGTGAATACTCTCATATTTCACTTGCGTGTTTTTGCTATCAGATTTCTTGGGGGAGGGGGGGGGGGTTGCTGTTGCCTTTTCTGCCAGCCGAGTTATGGCAAAGATATAGAATTAATGTATTTTGGCGCTTTGCTTTCTGCTTGGGAATACATGTTGCATGCATGAGCTGTATTTTTCGGAGACGTAAATACGAAGAACATTCTGCCCTTTGTTTTTCTTTTTTTTTTTTTTTATTTTCTAGGATATTTGCATCCACAAACAGAAAAAATATGCGCAAATAGAAGAAATACTTGGCATAAGCGCAATTCACCTCTCATTTTTTTATCCGCTCTCGATTTTGCTGCTTTTTTCTTGCAATTCAAAGAGAAAAATTAGTTAAATGCATTTGTTATTGCAAAGGAAACTCTGCTTCATTGGTATTGCTAAATAAGTCATTTCTATTGTATAATTTTTTTTTTTCGTTTATAAGGCTTTTTTGTTTTTTTTTTTTTTTTTTTTGGATTTTTGCAAATATTTGAGGAAATTTTTTGGATTTTGGATTCACAAATTTTTGCAAAATATTTGAGGCAAAATGATTATTGCAATAGTGTTATTCAAGTTTTTGAGCATTTTCACGTATGGAATGCCAGGTGCTCTTCACTCTTTTGTCTTCATCTGTGATGCTTTTATGGCATTTATCCTTCCGTTTTGCATGAAATTTATATATGCAAAAATTGAGAATATAATTTGCAAAAAAAAAAAAAAAAATGCATTAATTCCATCCGGTTTTTAGTGATTGTTTTATGAAGCGTTCGCCTTTGTGAATGAGGCGATAGTAAATCAAAAGGAAAGTTGTGCATTTAGCAAGTTGCCTTATTTTATCGAATTTTGTGCGCTTGCTATGGTGCCGTATTGAAAATATTGTGTTTGATTTGTGGAAATTAGTGGAATGCGGTTGGCGATAGCACCAGTTGATTTTAAGAGCTCTTCCCCCCTCCCTGCCCTTCCCCCCCTCTCTCTCTCTCTCTCACTACCCCATCTCATTTCCACCTCATGACAGTGGGCACAGAGCGAGCAGATTAGCATATCCTCTGTTTCAGCAAAATCCCCAAAAATTTTTTATTTTGTTGGACGATTGAAATCCGGGTAACTAGGCGAGCAAACTCCAAGCAAGTCGAAATGAAAAAAATGTTTGCCTTATTTGGCTCATTTGTACTAAAAGATTGAGCATGTCGGATTAAAAGCGGAAGCTTATAGCAAATTAAAGTGAAATTTTTTTCTTTAGTTGGTAATTTTCGAATTTAGAGGTGTTAAAGATTTATTATATAATTTTCACCCCATATGAAATTTTTTTTTCCAAATTATTCGAGTGGAATTTTCGACTCCATTCATTCAATATCAATGAGTTTTTGCATCAGAATATTTCACATTTGTGCGTCGTAACGATTTTTACGCACTATTTTGATTGAATTATGTTCGGGTTTTGTTCTATTTAAGGTTTTTCGCGTTTATGCAATAGTTTTTTTTTTCCACTCGAGCGTAGTAACTAAATTGCGCTAAAAATGCATCGACAAACTAGCGGGAGCACTTCACCCACGTGGTCGCGGACTGAACTTTGATCAGTGGTCGCCGTGGCTGTTTATGGCTTTCCCCAATGCCAACAACCATGAGTGCAGTGCAGTCGTTCGCGAATGTAGCGGACGCTTCACACATTCATTGTGCGCAACGATGAGGCGGATTTATTCTTATTGTTGTTGTCGTTGGTGCTAATCTTGTTCCGGTTCTCGACATTTTTCCTGACCTCATTCTTACTCCTCTTACTGCTGCTATTCGTGGTGTTGTTCTCTTCTTGGTTTTTCTTATCGTTGCATTCGTTTTCCCAATTCATTTAAACTCATAAATGTTTTGGCAGCAACATAATTTGTTGTATGAATGATTTTTGCAGTGTGGATTATTCTTTTATCGCATTTAAAATAAGCGCCAAATTGTGCAGTTGTGCGAATTTCTTTGATGAATTTCGAGTTTTTCAGACCTCTAAATAGGGAGGTCGATGCCCCCCCCCCCCTACCTCTCCAAAATAGCCGAAAGTATTAGAGATATATTTCTATAAGTTTTAACATTTCGATAAGCAAACGACAGATGTCATTATGAGAGCGATTTATATCGCCATTTTGTCGCAATTTTTTAGGACGTTGAAGGATGGCCTAATGTTGTTTTTAATGAGGCTACCTTTAAACGATTCCATCATTTCATTAATAAATTGGCAAGCTGCTATTATTGCTGATATGCAAATGTTTTGCGAATCCTGTTTATTGATTAGCTAATCATCTAAGGTAAACAGTGGGGCCGACCGCTAAGTCGATGAGATGAGCGCTTCCTCTGAGAGGCTTATTGACTCTTATTTTGAGCACTTCACTTCGCAATCCTTTTGTTGTTTATCGTTTTTTTTTTTTTTTGCAGAGGATTTTATTCTTTACGTTTGAAATACCCTCGAGAATATACGAAGCGGAAATATTAGATAGAATGACTATTAAATTTTTTTCCCATGTATTAATTTCTCTTTTTTTTTAAAACGAAGTATCAAAATTGATCGCTGTTTGAAGATTGCTTTCATTTCGAGAGTACTACTCTTTTTTGTTTACGAGGAAAAGCAATATCTGTTGTTTATGTATGCGGCATTCCATTTAGATTAGTGCGGTCTTTTAATAGCTTCTATTTCCGGCGTGCTTGAAATTTAAATGCCGCTCTTATTTCATTATTAATTTTTTGATGTTTATTTATAGTTGGGGAATTGATTGAACGTTTTTTTTTCAGAAACTGATTAGAAAGAGCTTCCGCTTGATTTTTAGTCAGTAGATGAAAATTTTCTGGTTGAACGAGAATAAAACTTTAATCATTTTTCGTACTGATTGATGATTTTTTTAAAGTCATATTTCATTTGACCCCTATTTTCAATTGCATGTTGCTCTTTATACATCCTATACAATTTACTACATGCAAAAGTACAGTAAAACAATTTATACGAAATTGCAGTAGAACAGTATATATGAAATTGCAGTGAAGCAGATTGCAGTAGAACATATACATGATATATATAAATATATATATATATATATATATATATATATATATATATATATATATATATATATATATATATATATATATATATATATATATATATATATATATAATAAAACCAGTATTAGTATGTTCTCTGCTCTCGATCTATTTTTCGTTAATTGGAGCATGGAACTTGTCAACAATCTTTGTTGAAGTAGAATCAGTTGTAAATATTTTAGCGATACGTTAACAAATTACTGACGGTGTTGATATTTCATTTATCATATTTTAGGTTGCAATCATTTGTGATAAGAAATGCACATCTTATCAATGATAAAATTTTTATGAGTATATTAATGCTTTAATAATATACCGCAATGTGTAATTAATGAACTAAAGCATTTTGTTGATCATATTCTCCTTATCAGATATCTTTTGATTTTGATATTTATTGTTATGTTTCTCTTTGATTATTTTAAACGTTTTGAATGAAAATCTCAGAATTTGGATGTGTCGTTTCACGTGAGACTCTCTTATGGATTGTGCCCGTTATTTTACTTTCGTAAAGAGTAATTGAAAGAAGTAAATCAATGGTCACGTCGTAAATTATAGGTAGCCTCTCACGAATGGTTTGTTTTTCTTGATTTGTTTGTTTGTTCTGTTTTTTTCTTTTTTTTTTTTTCTATTTATGTCAATCTGAGGCGTGATCCGCGCTAGTGATCTTTTATTAAGCATAGATTTGATGTGCTATTACAGGTGAAATACGAATTTCGTTGTGTCATTCGGTGAAGCGTCGCTGTTTACGCGAATATAAAGTGGCCGATATTTTTTAAATGCGTTGAAATAGTTTTCACCGGTACTGAGTAACGGTGATTTGTCGGTGCCCAAACTTCCTCTACCTCACTTAGCGATGCTTATCTATAGTATGTTTTTATTGTCAATTTTATTTGTTATTGTCTAGAAATATATCTTCAGAGAAATTCGCCAAATTATATCCGTCAAATTTTATTTGCGACGTTTCGTATTGTTCACCTTCTTCAAATACTTCTATTAAAAATGCAAGTAAACTGATATAGTAAATCCAAGTACTTCTATTTGAGAAATTTTGCAAAGTATTGATAACAATGATATATAATAGATAAGATTTTAATGTGAAATATATGGTACGAATAAAATATATTTAAGTTGTATCGAAAGGTTAAATTCACTAAAGAGTTTAATGAGGTAATAAAGTGAAAATTTTCTCGCGAATAATTTCACAAACGTTTGTTATCTATCATTAAAGGAAAACCTATAGGTGCATAAGGTAATCAATGGAAATGTTTTGTGTTCTTTTTTTTTTTTTGTCCAAGATTATCTGCAAAAAAAAAAAAAAAGTAGGAAACCAAAGCATTACAGCGGTGGTTGGCGAGTGATTTTCGTTAAGAGGCTTAATGTAGTGAATGCACTCTTTAAGCATCAAAGAACTCATGTGGCGTAGTGTTTACGCATCAAAGAACATTTGCGAAAAATCGAAACCTGCTATAATTGAATACATTTAGCTTGCTTTATGGTCGCCTGTTTCCTTTTTTTTGGGTGGGCGGCAATTTCAGCCGAATGACTTTGCTAGGCAGCTGGCATGAAAAAAGAGGATAGGAAAAACGGGATGGAGGGGTTACACAACATTCAGATGCAATAGCATCCAATTGTGTTGGTTAGCTGGTACATAAAAGTGTGACATTATTTTTATGGCAGTCTTATGCTGGCATTTTCTGCTTCACTGTCAGTTATATTCACGTTTTCAGTGAGCAGATTTGAAGTTTGAGTGCAGTTACTGCTCTTGTTCTTGGTTTTTGCTTTGCTGCTTCAAATATATAAGCTATCCGTTCGTGGCCTGTCTCAGCAATTCGCTTCGTTAGGACCAACAGCTTTTCGTCGTCAATGACTTTTTTTAGCGACACAACTCTAGTTCACTGAAAAAGTCGTTCAGCGATGAGGATATACGATAGAGAGAGAGATATCAGAGGAATTTTTCGTGGCTTATTTGCCCAAGATACAAAAAAATTGATAGACTGGCAGTTGGTTGTGTTTTATGATGATCGTTCGGGGTGATCGTTTCTTAATTTTATACATGTGCAATAGATAATCCACAAAAGGGTCCATTTTGCAACGGGCATAAAGGGTGATATTTGTTAGCTAAGTGCGTTATCTTCTTCGCTATAGATAGAGTCGGATGGCGCGGAAGTTGTTAGTTGAATAAGAAGAATGTTGACTGCATAGAAAGTGACAATAATGACTAGTAAGCACAAATGTTGACGATTTGCGATTGCAGGTGAGCAGGTGTAATTAATTGACAGCCGTTTGTTTTCACTGATGTCACATGTGTGTTTTCCACCTAGGCATCTTTTTATGTCTTTTTCCAATACTTTGATTATTGATTACAATGTCGACGCTAATATCACCAACGTGAAGCGTGAAGCTATCGAATTTTTGCGTTGTTTAGCGCACTAGCAAAGACATTATTGCTGTTTTTCTCGAAAAAGAAGAGATATTGCTGATGAGGGCTCTCATTTTTGCGTACACGTCTTTTGAAAGAGATTATTTACGCACGATTTTTGTCTTTTTATAATATGCGCGTTTCTTTTGAAAGGAACAGTGCGTAGTACGAAGTGAGAAGGGTATTTCTCATTAGTGGACGAGATGGCCGAGTGGGGAGGGGAGGAGGGGCTTGTTGGACTAATAGGCAGCTTAAACAAACCTGAGCTAAAATCTGCTTAAGTATTGCTCGCCAGTTGTTTTGCTTGGTGAGTTCAATTTTTTTTCGGTTTGTTCATAACGTTATTTTGTTCACACTTTACTTGCTTTGTTGTGTTCAAAAATTTGAACATTTTATCATCAATGCTGCTGTCATTTTTCATTTGATTAGAGACACCAGCAAACCGATCAACCAGACCGATGCATTTACACCGAGCCAAATTACCAGACTGGTGTAGTTGCATGTTGACGAGCGTTGATCGCTTTGTGCAGTAGTGCTCATGACGAGTTATAATCACTCGTACACCAATACACCATCACTCGCTCCGCTTGTCATTCCCGATTGGCCCCTTGAGGGCAATATCATCGTATTTCATATTGCAATAAAACTTTTGCCGGAATATTTCCTCGTACATTCATTCTGCTCACTCTTTGCGATCTGTAGGAGTTTATCTTTGTGTGAAGTGTATTTATGGCACTGAGAAGTTACCTGCAAAACGAGCCTTCAGCAGCCAGTTCTGTTTAATATACCTGCAAAAGCTTGTCACTTATCAACGCTCATAATAACACCCGCTTTCTCTTCATTTTGGAATGTGTTTAATGATCGGTTGTGTTTGCGTTGTACTTGCACGCACTGTGGCCATCTTTAAGAGCGAGCTAGCTTTTACTTTAAAGTGCTCTCAAGCAAAAATCACTAAGAGTTCTTTAAACGTGCTTTAAACTTTTCTTTCGCTGAAATTGCCATAATGCTTTTAGAGTTTTGTTTTTTATTTTTTGTTTTTGTTTGTTTTTTTTTTTTTTAAATTTAATTGTGCTATAATGATGATCCAAGTGAGAACAATTTCAGATTCATCCCGAGAGCAAGTGCGTGTGCCCAATGTTATAGCATTAGTAGGATTGCCAGCTAGAGGCAAGACATATATTTCACACAAACTTTGTCGCTATTTGAATTGGATTGGCATAAAAACCAAGGGTTCGCTATTTCATTTTCTCAAATTCTACCTATTCGCTTAATTCATTTCTTCATTATGCATTTCCATCATGCTTATATTCTTGCGTTATTAGTTCAGAGCAATATCTCGAATAGGCGTATCAGGGCATTTTTGTCTTATTTTTTCTTCAGATAATCTGAATGTGGCAAACCTTTTGTGAGAATATTTTGAAAATTTATTTCTGATCTTAGCGCTTATCAGTGAAATTTGATAGAATTTTTTGAATATCTTAAACAAAGTTCATCGATCCTCTCTTAAATTATGCACCTCTTCTATGGAAAATGAGAAAATTTTTTGCGATATATTATAGAAATATTTTGTGCCAGATTTGATTTTTTTTTTTTTTTAAATATTGCTAAAGCGAGCACTCACCCTCATCATGAACGTATACTTACGTATTGAGAAGAGCGTGATATGCCTATATTCGTTAAGGTTTGACCTAAATTTAAATGCTACAATATCGCTTAGAAGTGCATGAGAATCAAATGTTGAAATACTTATTAAAGCAACGAATTCAAAAGTATATCAAATTTTATGAATATCGGATGAATTAGCGGTATTATTTTAACGAGTCTCTCGTTTATTATTTTAATAGTACTTTCCTATTTTAACAGTTACTATTCGATATGGAAATACACCTTGCAACTTCAACAAATTTGCTTTGATTGCGTATTAATTGATACGTCAGCAATTAAGTATGTTTTGCAGCGTTCAACGTTGGTGAATACAGACGTAATGCATGTAACTTGGAGGAGCAAGGCGAATACGAGTTTTTCAGTCCGTATAACGAAGAGGGAACTCGTATCCGAGAGTAAGTTGCTTTTTTTTTCAACGTCCCATCTAATGTACTCATATGAAAGAACACGACTATGAGACTATTGAAGGCTACCATTACGAAAGTTGATCGCACATCTAGCTTTTGCTCAGTGAAATTTGGTTAGCATCTTATGCAAATGTTTTAGGCTTGTCAATAAAGTATTTCTTATATTCGCTTATCCAACTTAACTTTAGAACGTTGAAATGTAGTTTACATAAGGCTTAATTTCTTTCATTCATCTGTATGTAGATTTCTGTATGGAGTTTTATTAGGAGGAAAAAGCTAGAAATTGGCGTGATTTGCTATTATGTGGGGAGTGATTTGACCTTTGCAAATTTAATTACTGAGTGGCTTATTATGATCGGTGATTTGGATGAAGTCCTCATTAATTTTAGTGTCGTTTCGAAGCGAAAATTACTCAATCCTTTTTTTTTTGCAGTGAATGTGCGAGACTTGCCATGGAGGATATGGGACGCTATTTGGAGAGCAAAGAAGGCGAAGTCGCCGTAAGAACATTCTAATTCTTTCATCCCATCTTTTGTTCTTTTTTTTTATTGGACTCGACTCGTGTATATAGTACTTTTTTGTTCCGCAATTTTATGAAACTGCTCGTCGGATTTTTTGCTGTTTGGATGCGAAGTGGCTTTACACGGGTCGAATTCAAGTACATGGGTCATTACTGTTATCACAATTATTATCGATGCTTTCATATGTCTTATCGAGTTTTATGAATATTAGCGGTGCCGTGGAAAGACGAATATAGATGCAATATAAGTGTCCTAAATATGCAACTATTTTCTGAGGCAAAATAAAGTACATCATACTACCAGCTACTATCAAAAACCTTTCATTTGATAATAAGTGGCATGTTCAGGAAATTATTGTCACTAACTTTCTATTCGTGATTATCTGTAAAAAGTCCTGGAATTTAACTTCGATAAGGGAGAGGAATGAAAATTTCAAGTAGTCACTGTTCATGAATTAATGAAAACAGCTGCATGTAAAAAATGATCGGATCGACTTGGTAGGTAGAAGACAATGACAGTGCGCAAATTCTTTTTTTTTCCATGCCTTGTTTGGGTACTAATAAAGGAGTGGAGGCAGAGTGAGGCCGGAGGGGATAGAATCTATCATAGTTTTTCATCGTGTATATTTTTATTCGTGATATTAATATCATAAATGGGAACGTTAATAGATGCTTTTTAATGATTGGTTGCTTTCTTGCGAAAATATGATTTTCACGCACTTCTCCCATAGTGCTGTAAAAAATAGGAAGCTTATACTGTCACTTACACTACCCGCAACTTCAGTGGGCCTTTGAGGTGTAAATACAGTGGGACGTAAATTTGTGAAGTTATTGTTGCGGCGGGAGGGGAGGGCGGAAGAGAGGGGTATATTTTATTGCTGCATGCTTGCATATTACAGATTTTTGACGCTACAAACACGACACGTGAGCGACGCCGTTGGTTGGTCGACTTTTGCGATCGTGGGCATCGTGGTGTTGACGGTCGTGGCCCACCATTTCGAGTGTTCTTCGTTGAGAGTGTCTGTGACGATCCCGACATCATAAATGCGAATATCACTGTACGTTGTTGGCTCTCTTGTTTGACAGTTGGCGGAAGGCCGAAGTTGCTTCTTTCTCTTTTTAAGATTATCTCTAATAAAGCGCTCATCTCCTCCACCCATAAATCCGTAAATACATTCTTATTTTGAATCCTTCTGCGTTGCGGTCATCGTCTTCAACGAAACTGTTGGCTGTTGAGATATTGAGAGATGGAAAAAAAATATGGTTGTTATTTTCTGCATTGGCCGACAAACTTCCAGCATTTGCGTTTTCATCTTCATTATCGATGTTGCCCTCTCATGTTAGGTTTTTCTTCATCTTTGTTTGTATGTTTCTGTTGGCTTTCGCTTTTTCCCAGCTGCATTGTTTTAGTCGATTAAAGCTGGAACATTAGAAGGAACGGCGCAAAAAATTCACTTGATTTAAATTAATTTAATAATTTCATTCTTTCTTTGTTATCCCAACTGGACTACCGCTATAAAACATTGTATATAATAGAGAGAAATCGATAAATAAGGCATGCTTGCTTTATTTTGCAAATTAGAAGAACGAGTTCACTCTTTCGATGGCATGCACTAGCTGTGGGGTTGTTTTTGCCAGTCGTATAGAGGAATAATATTTTCGTTAAATTCCTCTGAAGTTTATACCAATGAACTTAAAAATGCAATCTTCTCGGCCAAAAAATGCTCTATTCTTGAAATATTACTATCTGAGTTCTTCGTTCTTTCTATCAAATCGAAATCGTCGTCCCCAATGACGATTGTACATAGGCCACACACGGTCATTCTTTGAGATCAGGCGTTCTTATTCGTTTTTAATGTTGCATTTGTAGAAGTTCGTTGGCGTTCTCTAGTTTCCGCATATTTCTACGTCCGTCCGTCTCCCATATCCTATTTACTTTCCAGTATATTCAACTCATCGCTCGCTCACTGAATCCGTGGGTTTGTAGGCTGTAGCTTTGAAGCTCTTTGAAACAGATTTAGGTTTGAAATTTTGCAATCTCCGGATTTATTTGGCAACGTCGAAGGAAATGGAAAATAGCGAGTCTTATTTGCCACTCAAAAGTACAAATCGAACACGAATGTTTCACATAGAAAAGTCGAGCTGTATCAAACGTTTCAATTTTTACTAGCCATCTATATAACCGGTCGGTTTGTGCTGGGTGTTTTTGAATATCAAATCCTCTATAATATGATAAGCCTTTATCAGGTCATGTACCATATACCAACGATATGCCAATTACCAAAAGATGCAATGAAGAGAGAATTAGTTGTTCAATAGTGTTCCAGGAGGTGAAAGTCAACTCACCTGATTACAAAGGGCATATGAGCGAAGATCAAGCCAAAGAAGACTTTACAAAACGAATCGAAAATTATAAACTCCAGGTAGTTATTTGTTTTTGTGTAGCGATTTTCAAATGTTGTAAAATATAACAGTTAATGAAAAATGGAATTTCATATCATCGTGCGAAACATGCGCTTTTCTTTTGCATGTTAATTGTTGGGAAATTATTGCCGTATTTGCATTAAAAAAAAAAAAAAAAAAGGAGAGGATGTCGAGAATTGAAAGCATTCATAAATTTCTTCTTTTTCTTCTTTTTTTTTTGCTAAGTGATTTAGCGATGAATGCGTCGAAAAGCTTTCTTACATTTTTTTTTTTTTTGATCGAAGATAGAAACAAATATTTCAGCATATTTCTTATTTTTTGTTTAAGTTTTTTGCATAGTGCGCAACATTAAGATCGCGGAGCATTTCCGCCTTAATAGGTTGAAATGTGTTAATGATGGCATTCATATGACGATTTAATTTTTTCTATTTCACGACAATGAGTTGCACTTTCTTTGCTTTCCACCTCTACCTCTACTAATATATAAATTAGTATAAATGATTCATAACCGATGGTGGCTTTATCCTTCGGAATCCTTTCCACTGTTAGAATGTGTATGGTTTTTTTAAAAAATAAAGAAATATGAAATGTGCCCCGCGTTATTTGGCTTTTTTTTTTTTGCAGTATCAACCCTTAGATGAAGAAATCGACGACGATCTTTCGTTCATCAAGGTGATCAATGCAGGACGTTCATTCTTCGTTCATAACGTAAACGGCCATGTGCAAAGTCGTGTAGTGTACTTCCTCATGAACATCCATCTGCTTCCGCGATCTGTTTACCTCACTAGGGTTGGTTCTGATGATTGTTTCGTGATTTTTCGAATAAGTCGACCCTTGAATATTTTCTATCGGCTTTCGCTTTAGTAGGCATATACCTGTTCAATTATCATTTATCAATGAGTGAGGCTAGAGAAGTGACTACTCGCATTACACTGATGAATTCTTATCATTGTGCTTTTCTAAAAGACTTTCGCTAAACGTTTTCTATAGATTCAAGTTGCTGAAGGATAAAAAAACATTTGTATGTTTGTAGGGATAGCAAATACGAAAATATTTATTTCAAATACAAATACGTGCAAGAGTGTAGATTTTATTTCGGTTCTTCTGTGTTTTATTTCAGAAAATGTAGTTTTCATCTTTTTTTCTGCCGATATTACGTGTGAAATGTGAATGCTATTTCAAATTTTCCCCACGTCATTGTTTCTGATAGTTGTGTGCTAAGAATTTTTCTTTTTTTTTTTGCGAATTCATGACTTATTGATAAGTTTAAGCACGGTGAAAGCGAATACAATAGGATCGGCCGTCTCGGCGGTGACAGCCCATTAAGTGATAACGGCCTCGAATATGCGAGAAAATTGCGAGAGTATTTTAAGGTTGGATTAATTTTCCTCATCGTTTCCTATTCGGTTGAGGTTTACATTTCAGTAATCCCTTGGCAGTTTTAACGCTCACTGTGATGTATTTATGTCTTTCCTTTCCCGTAGCTACAATCGATAGGACCATAGCGATAGAGGGAAAAGGGAGGAAATGTGGAAGAGGAATCCCACTTCCCAAGTTGCTTATTTATATTGAATAAAAATATCGTTTCAGTGTTGTCCGTAAATTTTTCCCAGAAATTTTGAATGATTTTAAACTCATTTGATTAAGCGAGCCCTGGAGAGCTCAAAACATGCGAATATTTTATCCAAGTGGCGGTCCTCCTTCAAAATATCAGTGTTGCAATTTTTCGTTTCCACTATTAAATTGAAATCCCACCAAAATTGGAAACAAATTATGAATAACTTGGTTTAGTGATTTTTGCTATAGTTGAATGGAGCTTAGATTAGATTGTCATTTCATACCTTTTTTTTTCAGTGGAATTTCACTTTTGCAGTAAATTGTTTTCAGGCCGAAAATGTGCCCGGTGAGTTGCGTATTTGGAGCTCTCAGAAAGTACGTGCTGCGCAGACTGCATGCGAATTACGTGATTTAGCTGCGAATGTTGAATATTGGAAAGTTCTCGACGAAATTGATGCGGTATTCTATTTGCTGTTATTTACTTATTACAACTGTAATTGCGCTTGTTTTCATAGATTTTAAATCGCCAGTGCAATTGCTTCTGCTCGGGCTCACTCCTTTGTTTGCCGATTGCCTTAGAGAGTTCTTCCGGTCGGTATTTTTCCAGTCCAGTCAGTATTGCTATTCATTCTTGATATTTGCAGCACAATCCGAGATGTTATTTATGCATCCGTTCATGTAGTATGTAGGCTTTTTAAAAATTTCATTCGAAGGCACAAAGCCACAAATCTTTTACGAGGAATAGCAACAGTTACGTGCAGGTTGCTGCATTTGTTCTTCAAATGAACTCTCCGATTACAAGTTTTTGAGTGTTTACAAATACCAAATGTTATACGGCTCACATTCTTGGCTGCAGTGTTTCACCAATAATGCAGTTAAATGCACATTGATTGTGTGTGGTAGTAGGTGCTGGATTATTGATTCGTTCGTCAGTTTGTACTTCAGTGCAAACTTTTTTTTTATGACAGCTGCTTCTAATTTTTCTTTTTTTTTTTTTTTTTTCAGGGCATTTGCGAAGGATTGACATACGATGATTTCAAAGCTAGATATCCAAAGCAATTTGCTGATCGTGACAAGGATAAATATCATTACCGTTATCCGTCGGGCGAGGTACTTCCTGTTTTTGACCTCATTCAATCCGCTTTTTGAATTCGAGCTATATTTCTGGATTGCAAGCATTTGCTGGTTTTATTACGCGTTCGTTTAACACTGAATTTCGCACTCACATTTTCATAGAGATTTGTTTCACAGGTAGATGTGATACACGGTCTTAGTGCTAAACATTGAATGCGAGCTTTTACAGAGTTACGAGGATTTGGTCTCTCGACTTGAGCCCGTTATCATGGAGTTGGAAAGACAAAGCAATGTGCTCGTCGTTTCGCATCAGGTTTTTAAAGTTGACTCTTAGGGGAAGTGCTTTAACTAGTCATTTAGTTGAAAGGAATTACCGCTTTTGTTCGTTAGTGATTCACGAATTTTAATTTCACCACACGGCAGAGACGTTTATAACGTTAAAGCCTTAGTCAAATGTCGCCTAAAAATGCATCTCGATCACTCTGCACCACAAATGAACCTGTTATTGAATTAGTTAAATTTTGTACCAATGCATGTGAAGTGAAATACTTTAGATCATCAGTTTATTGGGTAGTATCTCTATTTTTTTTTCTCCAGCTATTTCTGTAATCGTTAGCGTTATCTAGATCGGCAGGATTAAAATTGCGAAAAAAGAGAAATCGCATGATAGTACAAATATCATGCGGTTTTTTAATGGGTATTAACGAAAGAATCCGAGTGGTTACTTTTGTCGATAGTGCTTTTGAGGTCAAATACAATTTGAAACCGTTGTTGAGTAGATTTCCACTAAGTTTCTTTTCCATTTGGTGATATCACATGAACTGTGCACCCTGCAATCCGAAAAGTTTTGCTTTATTCTTTTTTACTTTTATTAGTTACTGATTAGTGCAGTTAATATTCCATTGAAAGTTTCTTTGGGATGTGATACTTAAGGAGAGGTTTCAGGCGGTATTGCGATGCATTCTGGCGTATTTCGATAATAAGAGTCCTGAGGAGCTTCCATATCTGAACGTGCCTTTGCATACGGTCATCAAGTTAACACCAAAGGCGTATAGCTGTCATATAGAGATGTTCAAATTCAAAGTCGACGCAGTGGATACGTATCGCGAGAAGCCATCGGATTCCAACACGCCTCTTGTAAATTTTTTCCTCTTTGTTTTGCGATTCACACTGGAAATTTATCGGCGTTTTATGTTGAACTTTGGCGGAATTTTTCGTTCGATGTTGTTTAGAGATGTTTTGAATGCAGATGAAAAAAAATTTAATGGTTTTTTCCCGCTTTTTGAAAAATGAATTACGATGAAAACTAAACGCGCCAATATTGTGAGTTTTCTATTTTATTTATGTGAGCCCATCTCATAAATTTTCATCTTTTCGCGCGGTCTCATTTAATCTTTCATCTTCCTCTTTTATACACCTTTGTTAATCATACATATGATTTCAGTGGGAGGCATCAACAGATTCAAAATTGTGCCATTCACCATGGTTAGCATATTCGGGATTGTGTTCCGCATGATGGTCTTGTTCCGCTTACCAGTCATCGATCGGTGGGGAGGGGGTATAATAAATCCCCTTAAAAAAACGGGCAAAGCAAGCAATTTCTCACTTGTAGATTTGCGTGTTATTTACGATTTTCAGTCTTGTTTTCATTTTACCGCATGTTCTTTAGGCGATTATTAATATTAATATTAGTTTAGGCGAATTTTGGGATGATAATATCAATATGATCGCAAAATATAATGACTGAAATGTGGATGTTTTGCATTAATCATACAGCGTTAACAAAATTGTGGACATAGAGAAGCTGAATTTTGAGATTCTTTAGCGGGCTGTGTTGCAATCTCTGAGATAGTATAAAGGAAAATTTTTAAAAAAAGGACGAAATGATATGTAAATAAAATGGCCGTTAGTGATAATAACAGCAGTGAAATTAAAAGATTGAACCAGGAGCTATAACAAAAGGTTCTTTGCTTTGCATAGAAAATTATATGGTAATGAAAATTTTCAATGAGCGAAGATATGTGGAGCGCGATACTATCAGTGAATATATATTCCTTGAAACATATTAGCGTTGTTTATGTCCTTATGAACATCAAATTTCTGTGGCAAATAGTAAGTCGAAAGTCTTCTAGTTGATACTTCCCAAAAAGGCAGGAAATGTTGGAGCGAGTCAAACGCAACCTCAGCGGTCTCCGACTAATGTATGCATGCGACTCATTAGAAAGAATAGGCGGAAATAACATTGATTTTAGTGGAAAATTGTGATTTCGTTATGAGGCATAAAACTCTATGCCTTACCTAGCGATTTCTTCTCTAGAGGAGGCACTGAAAACGTGGAATGTTATTAATTAGTAGGTGTGGAGGTAAGTGCAATTAACGTGTTTTTAAAGCGCCTAGAACCGAAGTGTGACCCAAACGCATCGTACTGTTTGAAGTAATGCGTTATGAAGTATGTGATAATGAGACGTAAATGTGTATTTGTTTTCATGAGAGTGGACATAAAAAGTCGTTTCTCCGGTGCTTGGGCTTGTTTTTACGGAAGTTGAAGACGATTAGTCTGCTTGAATTGCTAATTTGCATAAGTAAAAGCGCTTACTAATGATAGAAATATTTTTAGAAAGCCTTTAGCTCATTTCTTCTGAAATAACTTCGAAATTCATAAAATAGTAATGCTACTAGTGGCGTCTAACATTTTTGGTTCTCTTTAATTTTCGCATTTTGGTTTTCGGTAGTAGAGGATTTCCTTTTCCAATGATTTAGGGTATTTAATCCCACTTTCTTTGATACGGACATGAAAGTGGCATCGTTCGTTTTGCTTTCTCTATTTTTGCAAACGCTTGCTCGTATTTGTGAAGCTGGTAAGGGGGGGGGGGGTGTTGAAATTTTATGAAGGGATATGCTTGCCTATCGGTGACGGAGTATTGTGCATGCGGCCGTTTACATCGTGATGTGTGAAGATTATGTTGTTTGAAATTTGCATGCTAGGGCTAAATAATTGTGTTACGGTTTCGAGGACGTCAACTAGAAGATGCTGTCCACTTCGGTACCTCGTTCACATAGTAGCCAGCACTTCCGAGGCTCGATACTATTGAGGGAAACGGGCCATTCGTTGTATACTTGCTTCGATTCACTCTTATCTGCATTTTCGATTTCAGTCTTAGGGACACCATGCAAATAGAAGGTCGCTTTGATGATATGGCTCTTAGAGCATCGTTTACGACGGTTGTCACTCATTAATACCTGCATTGCTGTTGAGATATAATTTTGCTACTGCTATGTTTTAAGTGCTGTTTGTTGTTTTACTCACTATCAAGATCCTCAGCGTGTGCCACTGATAGTGCAAAAAAAAAAAAAAAAAAAAACTGCATGGCTCAAATACAAATGTCGACGACGTTAGGTGAGCTGCTTAGCTGAGAAGAGTTGTGCCATTTCGAGAGGGCTAGTTTACAACTTTCCGCAATTTGTGATTTTAATCTTTGACTTTTGTTGTTGAGGATTTTAATCGGATTATTCTATCATAATCACATCGGACACCTGTGCATAAAATTCTCGATCAGTTGTGCACCGAAGCAAGTTACTTGGCTCAAGAGTTCTTTCTTTTGGCTTTTTTTTGAGCAGAAACACGCTAGTGCTGAGTTAGATTTTTTATTCCACGTTTCTGCCCTCAGCCGGAAGAATATGCGACCCGAACCATTCTCAACCTTATTTCCACTTCTTACTATGAAGCTACAATCAGACGTTGCATAGAGAAGGGTTCCTTTCGTCATTTGAAGATTTTTGATTGCTTATCTTTCCATTTTAATAGTTTTCACGATTGCAGCATTGTGTTTATGAGGGATCGGATATGTAAGAGATAAGGTTAGCTTTTGGAAGATGGATAAATGAGCGCAGAATTATAGAGGGTTTACTCGCACTCTTTACATACCGCCTATATCAGCTTAAATAGGGCATACCAAAATGGCCGCATTCTACAAGTGAACCAGCGAGTCATTTGTTGTGCGTTGCTTGCGTCAAGAACACATCACGAAGTTCCTACTTATAGGCCAGTGGCACTTATAGCAGTTGATCGAATCATGATTTGGGAACGATTACATCACCTAAGCAAGCCGATAACTGTTAAAAATCATTGTATCGTCATGATTGTATGGAGTACTTCTTTTCACTACGAGTCATCTCAAGCACCGGAGAATTGATACGTAGCCAGTGTGCGTTTTGGCATGTGCGTGAATATCATCATGGCATATCTAACAAGTGTTTAAAGCAAAGACACCCTATCCAGTTGGAATTGTTGAACTCATTATCTCAACTAACGAGGACCATTAACCCTCTAGGTGATGTTTTTTGTGAGCGCTGAATTTAAGCATTTCATAAAATAATCTTAGCTTGTCGATTTTCTTTATCATTTGAAAAGCGTCTTTGCATTTCTTTGTTGTTGTTGCAATTTATTAATGTTCTGCCAGGTTCCATTTAAAATCTAGTTTTAATTTGTTTTATAGTGTTGAAAACTAATAGAGTCCTGGGTGGTGGTGATGGGGGGGGGGGGTTGAGGGGGGATGGGATTGGACCTCAAAAGAGGATTGGTGTAAACTTAGATTGCATGGAGCGGGTAATGCATATAGCGCACTGTTAATGAGTTTTTTCGTTTAACTTAACCACACAACTTATTTTTGCAGAACATCAAAGAGAAGGTAAGCGCCGTGAGGCCAGTTGAGCAGGAACGAATGTTCAGCGAATGTTGCACTCCGCGACAAGTGGTTGCTGCCGAGAAGATCATCTCGCAGGTAGTACCTGCGTAAAATCATTAACTATTGCTGTGTTCGTTTCTTCAAGAATTGCTGTGCTAATTTCAGCAAGTACCATGAAATGTTATTGAACATACCTGGATACCTGTTTAAAATTGGAGACGGCGGTATCATCTTATTGATCTTGCTATGCCTTCATTGAGAATTTGATGGGGTATCATTGTTACTAATTTATGAAGTCCGAGAAAAAGATCTGGAGCTCGATCATACGATGTAATGCACGCCAGTGCGGGATGCGTACTGTGAAAGAAATATCGCATTACCTCGAACGAGTCCCGCAGTCTCTCTGAGGTCATTCCTGAAAGGTTTTGTCGGAGGAACCGCTTCACCATAGGACTCGAAAAATTTTATATATGTACGTATACATATGTGTAGTTATATATGCGTAATATCACCTATATAGATACGTTATATACAGTAGATTTAATCTACCAGAATTTTTAGGTAAATATTCCTCCTATCTAACTGAAACAATATTTGTGAAATAATTCTCGCCCTATTGCTGTCAAGATTTCATTCGAATTCCTTTCAATTTACAAAGGTTTCGTTCCCATTTCATGCGGATTGCAGTTTCTTCTTTAATCGTCTTTTTCATATTATCGTTTATCCTATCGAAATATTTTCGTTTGCTTTAACCTAGTGCATGTAAATTTGTATAAATTAATGGGCCGAAGATATTCGCAGAGAAATTTTTATGCCTCAATTATTGACTAATCGAAATAAAATGAGAAATGAGGTTTTTCATTCGAAGATTTTAACCACAATAGCGTCTCTCATCCAAAGTCACTATTCATTGAAATGTGAACGCTCATTTACTCTTTCCTCTTTTTTTTTTTCTTGCATTATTATTTCGCTGTTTATGAATTAATTTCGGGTTTTCGATAATATGAAATATGAGTTGTTTAATGGAACAATTCGTATAAGTAATTGTTGCTTCTGAGATACTTTTTTGTTCATATAGAGGTGCTGCTATTCGTGGAGTTGATTATGTAAGACGATGAGTTACAACAAAAAGTTTGATCAGGTTTTGTCGGTCGGAATTGTTTCATGCCTGATCCTTTTCTATTCATCAAAGTTCAAAGCGTGGCGGGCATACTTTCTTATTTAAGTGATCTCTCCTTTGCTGTGCAGCATTTCTACGCTAATGTTTTCATTCCGTCGTATGTTAAAGAAATTATCGGCGGGGACGACATAAGCATTTTTTGCATTTTCTGCAAAATCTGCAAATACTTTTAGCATTTTCTATAAAAACTGCAACTGCTCTCGTAGAAATTACAACGCAGTTGCATTTTAATGCAAAAAAAGGAGGTCATCAAAGCTGTTTTAGTATATTTTCAGCGAAAAATCCAATTATCAAAGATAGGTAAAGGGGAATAAACGGAAAGTTGCATGTAATCTTTTTCAGCAATGCATTCTTTATTGCTCAAAATTAGAATAAAACTTGCTTCAATTAGCGTCTTTGCCGTCGTATCCGCCTCTTGCCATCCCTTATCGTTCCTAATCTTTCCTCAAATTTTCACCAAAAGAAAAAGGCTCCTCTTACTGTACTTACTTCCATTATATTAGTACAAAAATGATTTGTTTTTTGTTGTTTAGAAGCATTCTATACCTTATTGAGCCACTCCGAAATGTGGCAGCAAAAACACTTATTAGACAGAGTTTTGTCAGGCGTGGGTGTTTACAACATTTTTTTTCTTCCACTTGATGGTCGTTGATGAGTGGAGGCGTAATGGTTTCATGAATATAGAGGTATGTATCGCGACGCAGATTTTCTATTCTGCGCTAGATATGTCCGCTCAATTTCCGAGAAAACCTATTGCTGTAGGCCACCTGTTGAATGCAGTCATGTTGATTAAATAATAATAAGTTGAGAGAGATATTTGTTTCATATGCGAAACAACCCCTTATTGTAGATTTCTCGAACACATTTTCGAAAGTGCTCGTGTGACAGCAGGTGCTTCGATGCTCCAATTGCCATTTACTCATTGTTGCCTTCACTTATAGTGCCGATAATATTATTAATAATTGTAGTCTTCTTGGCTGCGCCAAGTGGTGCTCGATAAACTTGCACTTCAAGCTTCATTTGCAACGATTAATATATTTATTAACTTTATTTGTGATAGTGTTGCTAATCATTGTCGGGGCGAAGAATGCAAATTTTTTTTTTTTGGTGGAATATTTTGAAGATTTTCGTCGGAGAGGGACATTCGTTGAGGTGGCAGGTATTTTTTTTTTCTAGAGCAAGTTTGATTGAATGGTTTAGCACCAAGCGAAAAGTAGCTGGAAGGATTTTCACTTTCTCAGTTCACTTTCATGCCTTGACCACACATCCTGTTGGTATATCTAGTTCATATCCTGCTGGTTGCCTTATGCGTACTCTAGCAGCGGTGCTCATGCTTCTAAATTCGCAGACGTGATACACGCATCGAAGCGTAAGCTGATGGTCATGAGTGTAATATTGTGTTTGTTTTTGGTATTGTAACTTTGTAAAGCTGTCGATGCGCCGCCAGTTATTGCGGTATATTGGCAGTGAAATAGTGACAGCTGCGCAGGCTTGGATCGCTCTGTTCTTTTGGCTATAGGTATGGTCTTGTGGATGTTGTGCTACGAATATATTGTTGCGGCTGTCATTTTGCCGCTGCTAATAACTATCAACTGGAGATTACAACCAGCAGGTATGCCGTAGATGTTATTGTTTCGGCGGTATGCCTTCTTCTGGTGTTTCGTTTCGAATGTTTTTTCTCTTCACTTAATACCTCCGATGGTTACCGTTTAAAGAGCATCCATTGCCGAACAGTAATATTGTAAATTCTGACAGCATTCTTTCGCCGTCGAAGCACAAATACTTGCCATCTGCTCAGTTCAAATCGTCAAGTGCTTGTTGTCGTTATCTTTAAATATGTTTGCTATGTTAGTTTACCTCTAGGTTTATGTGTTATGTAGTTGTATCCCTTTAAATGTGTAAACTACACCCTAAATATGCACGAATGACATTCGGGCATTTTCTTTTATAAGACGTAACGATGATGCCACCGTTGTTATCATCTTGTGAATTCGTTCCATGTGATCGCATCTTTGCTTGTTGACTTCTAGAGGATCGTCCATCTCGTCACTCATTATCAGCAGCAACCTCTGCGATCCATTGTCATTCTAACGCTTCTTTTGTTTATATATTGAAAGGTTATTGTTTGACAAATTGATTCGAGCACTTTATATAAGTGTAATCTGCATTTGAGGGTGGCTTTTGTATATTGCTTCTGTGCAAATAATAAAGATTTTATTATGCAGTATTCGCAAATCTTGCATGAATTGCTTTTGCAAAAAGTAGACCGCAATCGTTGAGTCGGCGATTTTAACTACTTCGCAGACATTAATCGATCGAGTGCTGTTGGATAGCGGTCAGCATAGTCCACAAACACAGCGTAATGATTCGCCATTCATCGTACAGTCTGAAAGTTGCTGCAACACCCGAGTGACTTCAGAGAAGTCCGACGTACAGCTTTGTGGCTTTTGGGCATATCGGATTTCTGGTGGCATGGTCCAGGCTTAGGCTTTTGCACGGATAAGGGTCAGATAATCTGGAAGAGCAACGATATGTGTGCTTCTGGCCTTATGCGAATGAAGCGGAAAGTAGCAGAGAATTATGTGAAGCATTGTTCGAGATCATCAAAGAACTTGGAGGTGATTATCGAAAGTGACCGACAGGTCCTACTGGCGCTTCTAAGTTGACAAATTTGAGCTTCGGTATGTCGCAATGATCATTTAGAGCCCAATAGTTGACTATACACGATCTTTATTTGCATCGTATATTATAGCTTAGTAGTGCTTGCAATCAGTGTTAATCAATATTTGTGCAAGCTCTAATGAGGGGTGTTGTATTCTTTCCTGCAGTATGCATCTTGTTATACCTTGAGCCGCCTAAATTTTCCTGAGATCAGGTCATATGATGATGAAGTTTTTTTTGTTGCTGCTTTCATATTTGTAATCACACGATGTCGACCATCAAAGAAATATTTTATGCTTTATTCGACATAATCAGCACATTCAATTTCATTTTTTACTTTTATAATTGATAATTCAGGTCGTCAAATATTTTGTATAAAATAATAACCTCTTAAATTCTTTTCTTTTTTCAAGCGTGGGAGGAATATCCTTTGAATGATTTACAAGGAAATGACATTGGTTAAGCAAATGCTTAATGCAAGAGATAATGTGGAGTGAATGAAAAGAAAAAAAAAAGAACTTTAAAAAAAATCAGAAAGGGACGATGAAGGTGGAATTATGAGAACAAAGGTGGAGAAGATGCTATTGTAGAGATCGATCTTTGTTCCATTGACGAAGCCATTTGCCAAGTGCTTTCTCGTTGAGACGCCTCCATTGGATGTTAACACGAATTGAGTCGAGAGCTTGATCGACTTTCGATTGTGATGCTCCCAACTGAAGAAATTTGTTGTTTAATATTTCCCCTTTCTTAGCCAACATAGTGGTCATTAGGCTTGATCGCGCAGCCTACGACAATGTAGTGGTCACGTCATTGGGCTTGATCGGATATACGTCACCCAGGCTATGACAAAAAGGAGCGTTTATTTATGTTCGCTGCACATTTCTCTACGACGATGAGTTTTACTATGAACGAATTCAACGCGTTCCTTGCCTCCCACATTAAACGAAAACCAAATTCTCTGTTAAAGCGGCGGTTTTAGCTGTATGGGGTGGCGAGAAAATTTGTGCGCTTATTTTTTTCTAATTAAACCTTTTCGAAAAGAAAGTTACATTTCTTCCTTTGAAAAATTGCAACGTTTCATCGATGTCGAATTGTGTATTAAAGCTTTCAATAAGCGATTTGATAGTCATTCCAAGCATTGTCGTTGTGCTGCCAATTCTGTAATATACTCATATATATAACGGAACAGGAAGTATAGATTTGATTTCGTTGCTGCTGTAATGCGTTGAAGTATTACCTGGTCAGGTAGAAATGCTTCAACAGATCAGGTAGAGATGCTTTAACAATTAGGAGCAAGTATGCGCCTAATTTATTGCACTTATTTGATAGGCTTAAAACGAAGATAACCTACTTTAAGCGTAATTCCTCAAACATTTATCAATTAATAAATGCACTCAGAAAAATGATCTCTTATTAGGAACGTCGATGAAAATTTATATTCTCAATAATCTTTGTGTAGTGATCGATTAGTTTTGTTGACAGATATTGAATTCAGAAAATCAATTTGCACCTTTTTGCAACAGGATGTCTTCACCAGTTTCTTCTAAACAACACCTTTTAATTTTCTACCTGTCCTAATTTTCTCCACATCAACAATCAAAGTTTAAGCTCAATAAACCTAAACATGGATGGGAAAGTGTTTTGAATTTCGATGTTTACATATTTGATGAGCTAAATGAATAATGCATTTGTGTCGCGTCGTAGTTTACTTGTCCATATCTCGACAGAGGGTGCAGATCCTCAAGGAGATCTGGACGACTAGATGAGCCAAGGGTGCTAACCATTGCAAAAAAAACTTTTTTTACTTCCTAAATGAACGTTAAATATTTCAGCAATCGTACACTTTCAGCTAAATGAAAAAAGAAAACGATGAGATCGCGTTCATCAGTGCAAATTCGTTAATTTAACAACAAAAAAAAAAATCATTTTCACGCCAGTTAAAAAGTTTTGCAGAAAGGAGTGATTTTATAACGGAAAGAGGGAAGCTTACGTGTGATCGAAATGCTCGAAATGAATCCGAAAGAAGCGCCATGCGTGCAGTTGTGCAGCTGGATTCTGGATCAATAAAGCGAGAGCCTTTGGTACGAGATTCTGACGTACGATTGACGGCTTCAGACACATATTCAGAAATCTGAAGCTTCCACTTTGCTTTCGTGCATATTGCAAATATATCCCTTCATCCAGGTCGCGACAACTCTATTCCTTATGTAGTTTCAATGTTTTGTCTATAAAAGTTGGATTTTGGATGTTGTCAGTGGAACTTCTACTCTCGCTGTAGATTTGTTTTCCAGGTTCTAAATGTCAAAAAATTTCACTCTTCTAAGGTAATAGACGCTAATATTTTCGAGGATCTTTCATGTAATAACGCCAAGGGTTTTATAAAAAAGCAACTTCCGCCTAATGCATGGAGAACTAAATTTGGACTATTTTACTTTTATTCTGTAGTATTTTCACACGAATTATTGAACTAGAGTTTGTTGTTTACGATCAATAGATTCAGTTGAAGCGATAAGTTGAAAAACTTATCAATTGTGATAGTAGTACATTAGCAATGCCTATTAGAATATCTCCCACTTTCAATAGCAAATGTTTCTAAGGTTTATTTGCATTTGTATGAGCTAATAAGTGCCTTGGTTGTATCGTTTCATCACCGCTAATTTCAAGCCGTTTAGAGCATGTAAATACTCCGTTTCCATATATGCTTGAAATTATTAAGTTTAACGTCGGCGTGAAAAAAAAAGTCTTTTTATCTGCCAGGCTTGTATTTTTAAAGAGCATTCTGGCCAAGTGATTCCTGCGAATTCCATAAATCCTTGTTCAGAGTTGATTTCGCATATATTTTTATTAGCGAATATACGAACCGATAAATCAGGCGAATGTCTCGTGTAGAGGAAAGAGCAGCTAATAGCATAAACTTCTGCGATGGATTTCTCGTTATGAGATATTCTTGATATACTCGTTCCCAGTCGATCGGTGTGCCTCTTCGAATGCCTTCTTCGATCACTAGCGGCTGCAGGTCGATAGGCACCCTGTAATAACATCTGTGTTTTTTATTTCAGTGATACTGTTGGCTTCACTTAGTGTCCGAAGCCTCCAAACCTCCAGCAAAGCATCTTCATACTCTAGGACTTCCATCAATAAGCTCAAGGCTTCCTAACTCGAAGGTCCCCGAACGCGGTTTTGTCTCAACTCAACCATAGGCAGTAGGAAAGCGATCGTTAACGCCGAAAGGTTAGTATGTGGCACAAGAGCTTACGCCTTTCTAGCAGCACGATCAGAAGGGGCTGTTAGCACTAACACTAACAGTGATATGGCTAATCCAGTAATTTTATCACTGTCTTTATGAATAAAACAAATTAGACGAACGAAGTTTTGTCGTGTGTCCATTGATGGAATCTCTGTGTTGCATGTCGACTGCAGTCACCAACTTGCAGCTTACATGCCAATGCTAATATTTCCGTTTGAAGTAGCCTTTCGACGTGCTCCTCCTTATGTGACCAGCCGAGACGCTGATAAGCACGCATCAGTAAAGAGCGCATGAATTCCTAAAATTCACTCCTCTTTCTCAGTAGTTTTATTTGGTTGCAAATTTTCTGAAAAGTGGATTCAGAGATTTGACTGCTGCAACAGAAATTCTAGAACAGTCAAAGATGTGGACTCATGGGTTTTCTAGTTCTCTTGAATCTTGCTACAGATAATATCACTGAAGGCATACGTTGCTGTCTTCAATAGGGCTACCTGGAAGAGATCGATGTGTTCAGATTCGAAGATGCAATTCTCAATCGATTTCAGGTGGCCTATTATAACGTTCCACGGGATTCGTTCCATTTCGTCTACTTTTTCCACGTATTGCACGAGGTTCATAGCCTAAAATTAAGCATATAAGCTCATTGCTATGATATTTCTATTACAGTTACGAAGTTCATTACGCATACATAGCAATGGATAAAGTGACTGCTGCGTTTTCCCAATATCCACTGGTATGAGAAAGATGCGCCGGGCAAAAATTATCATCCATTCAGAAAATAGGCATATGGTGAGCACATAAAAGAAGCATATGAAGTTAGCAGAATTTCATTATATCTTGACTCTTATGTCCGTTTTTTTTTCTCAGAACGTTCTCTTTCCTTCCTATTGCTCTGCTGTTCATTTTTTCATGACTGAACCAATACGGTGCCCCCACTGTTCCGTCTTATTGCTATGAACGTGTCCACTAAGAACAGCTCACGAAGAAAATGACTACCGATTGTTGTGATGCTCATAACAAAAACGCCTAATTCGGATATGCATCAAATCACAGCTCCAACTGAGGTGATGTGATACTCACCGTTTCAATTGGAAGAAGACCTGCTTTAGCGAACGAAAACGCATCGTTGATTATGGATGCTCGGTCGACCGCCGAGATTGCCTGCAAAAATAATGGCGTTCATCTTTTCCCTATATCATCAAGAAGTTGTCTCGAGCATGATCGATTTTCACTGTTTAAATAAGCAAATCCTATCAAACTCATCCTTACCACCTTCAATCTCTTCGTTTTTTTTTTCGCGCACATGCGCAGCTTCGTAAGCTTTGATTTATTTTATTCGCCGTTATCCGGTTCATCTTGAATAAATTTTGGACTATAAACAGTCTATCTAGATTTTCGGGATATTATTTGAAGGGAAAATTCCAGGATATTCCAGGATAAGAAAACTCATGTTACGACTCTCGCTTCTTTTACATAAATTCTCTTAATTTATTAGCGCAATTTTTAGCTTCTTTTATTTTGACACAATTTCCTCTTGGTGGTGAAATATTTTTTAAGTTACTACATGTTGAAGTGGTCACATGCCAATTATATCATAGAGTAAGCTCGAGTTTGCAATACGAATTTATATAAACTGTAATAAAAATCACCGAATATTACACATTACTATTTAATATTACTTCTTATTCTTGCATTAATGCTTTATTTAACCTCTTATTGTTGTTGAGATAAAGCACTTCTGAACGCTATCCATATTCCCATTAATTATACCCGTCTCCCTACTTCTTAATAAATATAAAAGGTCAAAGCAGCAATCGATTACTTTTAAACTGAAAGAAGGGAGTGTCGAAGAGATGCATACTCACTTGATGATCTTCTCGAAGTTGCTTGACAAATTCGGTGTAAATATTGTGCTCATAGAGAACACGCAAATATCCAAGCGAATGTGCATTAACAATCACCCATTTGGCTGGCTTCTCGAGAGTAATGCGTACTGTAATATGTACATTATTTACAAACAGCGGAAATTTTTTGTATTATTCGCTTGCCCTCCCATATCGATATCGTTTTTTGAAGATTTGTTCGTAGAGTGCTAATTATTGGTAGAGGGATCTTTTGTTGAGAAAATATCTCCTTTATAAGAGCCACAGAGTTTATCGTTTTTCAAGCGTCGCTTCGATGGGATCCTAAGTTTTGATTAGTACAGCTGGAATAGCGTTCATTTCCATCGACTATCTCAGCGCTCTTTGTTGGAAGAAGAGTGCATTTCGTATATGATATCGGTTGGCGAAAATTATTTGTGTTGCAACCGGAAGTAGAATTCCTATTTGACGAACTTCTAGTAAAGAAGTCGCTTCGCTGATGATTTCATTCACGAGAAAGTCTACTGACATAATTATCAGTTTTCGACAATAACTAATTATGTAGATACTAGAAGCACAAATTTTTTTGCAATGATGTCATTGAAATGCTTGACACAGTTAGTGCTAATCTGACTTAAACCAACACATCCTTGCATAAGTGCACATAGACATTGCTAAATTAATTTACGGAGACGTGTTGCAGACTGATATTACATACACAGGTAACACAGTTAATTTTCTAGACTTAAGTCTATTTGTTACCCGCAATGGTGTCATTTCAAATGTTAGTGATAAGACGGATCAATTTAATTTTGCAGTGAATAAATATACTCAATCGGACAGTAACATCGCAACGTTCATGAGCAAAAACCTTATAATTTCTCAGGTCTTTAGATTTAGTAAATTACCCTCAATCAGAACAGATTTTATTAATAAATGTAAAGGTCTGCTTAAAAGTTATAAGGACAAGGGTTTCATTGTTGCGTTAATCGAGAAATATCTATAAAGTGCATTAATTAGTAAACCGGAATTAGCGTATAAATTCGTCTATACTAATAGACAGAGCATTAAAAGTTTAGTCAATGAAATTTTTATGTAATTTAGTATGGTATTTTTTCGTCAATATTTTCAAATGAATCTCGAACGTTATTTGTTTCGAGTCGATAGGTTCAATTGTTAGCGTAGATCATATCGATATTGCTCTACCCGCTGCACTAACCTAAAGGCGATGACCTCAACATCGACGTTCACGCTTATCGATCACTTATCACTATTAGTATCGCTTTCGCTAACGCAATATTGCCTTATCATTCGACTGCAGGAATTTTATTTTGCTATTGTTTGCTTATAATTTTTGAATATATTGTTTCTCCTAACTACATTTCGAACATACTGCAGTGGTTGTACTTAATTTATATTTCAACAGTCTCAGATTTTGACTCTTCTTCACTATCAATGTTTCTATAGTTTATAATTTTTCACTCTCATAATTTAGTATAACCTTCTATACGATTTTCTGAATATTACGTGGCACATTTTCAATTTAGGTTCCTTCTGTTAGGGGTATTTCAAAACAGTGCCTTTAGTTCCCACTTTTAACATCTTATATTGACTTTTGGTAATAAGCATATTTTATTCATACCAATACGTATTAAAATTGAGTCTCATATAATATTCTAGCTTATAGGGTAGTTGTGTCCTAATAACTAGGAAAGTCTATATACTTAAAGGTTTGTTTGTAGTGGAGGTTTTATTAATCGCCAGTATCATGCCGACTTTCCCCATATTTGCTTTTATTGCCTTATTATTGCTCGTCGAATGTAGCTTTTTCTTTGGTGTCTTGGGATAGTAGTTTCTACACTTCGTGATTTTTTTGTCTATTATGCATTCTTAGTATACATTTTATCTACAGATTTTTCTATTTCTTTTCCTTTCTATCCCTTTCTCCGCGCGTAATAAGTTGTCTATGCAATTTCTCCTACTAAGCGCGTTTATGCGTACCGTTCTGACGAAGGCCCGCTCATAGTCCAGGTGCACACATCATCGGATAAGGACCGAAACGTGCTCACGTTTTATTCTCATAGGTATTTTATATACGTCTTACTCCTACAATTGTTAACATCTAGTCTTCTAACAGTGGTCTATTGCTTCTACCTTCGCATTTGCCAAATGTTTGTTTTTAGTACATATTCTCTTAATTCATATATATATATATATATATATATATATATATATATATATATATATATATATATATATATATATATATATATATATATATATATATATATATATAATTTTGGCTTTACTTTTTTAAAAGTTTAAGTATTTTCCAAAAGGCGCTTTGCGTTTCTTATACTTTGTTCTTTTTCTTTAAAAAAAAAATCAAAAAATAGCAGAAATGAGAGACGAAAAACGATAGAAATAATGCACACGAGAGGCGACTTGAATTCATTTGATGCTGAACTATCGCAACGACACCCATGTGATTTCTGTTCTACTTCGAAGATCCATGGTGTCGGATTATACTGAGGCAGAGAACGTTTGTTTTGGTAATTTGCCGATACAGTTGAAATGTTCATTTCAGATTAGTTGTGCTAAGTTCATACAACTCTATGTCTTTTCCATTTTAGTATTCGTAACAACGCTACCGTTAAAAAAATATTCTTAGAGCACTTTCATTCCTTGTAATATAGTAAAATGATGTTAGACATTGGACTTTTAATAAATTTTACAGTTTGTGAATAAGATTTTCTTTTTTTTTTTGAGAAATTCGATATTATTTCAGACATTATATCAGTAGACCTCTTGATTAGCGCCAAAGTTTCTGCGGTTTTTTACTTTTTTTCATTAAGTTTCCATTTTTCTTTTTTTTTGGGGAATATTTTTCTTGTTTGGATTTCTACATAAATTTTGTTAGCTTTAGTATATTTACGCGTGTATAACCTTAGAATAACATTAAAGAATCTTTAAAGAACCCTTTGACAGTTTTATTTGTTTTCACAGACTCGGATGAACATAAACTCGAATGCGATCGGCTATCGATTGCCAATCTGATGTGTAAATAAAGCAAACATAGTTTTATTACCGTTTCGATCACCGGGTTTCATCCAGCTGATGCTAAGCATATCCGAGAAGTTCGTTCTGTAGTGGATTGGAATTGGCCACTCGGTTGAATGGTTTTCCTTCCGCGAAGCTTCCAGAAACATGAATCTCGTCTGCAAGCCTCGTTGTATCTTTTCTTACCTTATTCACAACTTAGAGTTTATTGCAGGTGCTGGCTTACCCAAACTATATAGAACAAGTGAAAGCATTAGGTAAAATACGCACAGTAGGTAAATTTTTTACTAGCTGCTACTAGGAAGCACATCGATAACTGGCTACACCTGAATTTAGGCGTCGTGTTAGCCTATAGAGCGATTATTCCACTTATTGTGTATTCGTCGCCTTCGTTCGTTTATAGTTACATTCAGCAATAACAACGTTGTCTTGCGTTGCAATTGCATAAGATGGATTGATGAAAATAATCATAGGCTTTCACTTTCTACTCTCTAGTATTTCACATGAGGTGCTTTTCCAAGATTGCATTTGAAAGGTGCGTCATGACGATATCTTATTTGGGCGTATGTGTGCGCAGATACAACGATATGTGTGTCTGTGTCTGTGTCTGCCTATTTATCCGGTCGTTTCAACTGGATTGTCATTGGGTTGGTTGAAGTTAGGAAGGAGTACAGTCTACACCATTGAGTGATCGATCTCTTATACCACTTTTCAATTTCATCCATTGACTTCGAAAAGTGTTATGGACGTTTAAGTGTACCCAGAAAATTGCATCTCATTTTAGGACTAGTCTGATGTCTGATTAGGAAAAACAAACTTTCTGTAAATTTATGCGAGCAACTTGTCGGACTAAATGGGGATTTATTATTGCTCATGTTTCATTATATGATAGCGCTCTATAAAATTGCAGCTTGTCGTACTTGCTGATCTTCATCAGCAAGTTTTGTATGATGTTCAATGATGCAGAAAGTTAATGCCCACCGGCGCTAACGCATTTTTCGATCACACTGCTTTTTTCCTGGGGTATTTTTCTAGCGTATGAACTTATCAACTTATCTCTACGTTCTTTAGAGCATTGAATAAAAGATGCATACAAACCTGGTTGTGAATAACAATCGAAGTTTGGTTCGTGTCTATGCTCGCCGTTATAAATGGATAGCCCACACGGGTGGTCCACGCTTCGGCAATTTCCGCTATTGAAATATTGGCCACCGTTAGAGAACTATGCTGAAATTTGCCCCATTATTCTGCTCATGTCGACATTTTCCATGTATGTCTTCTTTTCTGGATGTGTGTTTATAAATCCCTGATTCACCATCTGCCTGGAAATACCTCCCTCCCACAAGTCCATTTGCAGGCGAAGCAGGAGAGGGGGGGGGGGGTGGGGAGGGGAAGGAGAGAGGAAAGTGGTGGTGAATTTCTGAATTTTCTGTTGTGGCGCGATTAAACCGCTCTTAAAAAACAGCTTAGAACTAGTCGGCGATAGCAACTGATCTATGACACAATCATTTTGCAATAAAATAGCAAATCGATGTTTATTTGTGAAATCGATCGTACCTTCTGACATCGCTTTGGTGCTTTCACGTTATGCGTCTGAGGTAACATGTAAACGCCAACATAAGGGATCCACACGCATATGGGCTTTCTTGTTCATATTTCTGTCCAAAATTTGTTATTTTCTGCCTACAGGTACATTAGCATAAACCTTCCCTATCGTTATGCCAAAAACAGACCGGAAGAAAGCACACATCGTGCCAGCCAACTGACAGCAAGGTTATGATAATTTTTTCATTTCCATTCATGACACTGCCCGGTACAGGGTGATGTGAGCAGTAGTGACAGACGGGGGACGTTCTGTCCCCGGTATCTTTTGGTGCTACGATTTCTCATCGAGCCGTTTTTCTCATTCGGACTAGACCTTACCGTTTTCCTGAAATCTGCTACTTTCGGAGGTACGTTTTTCGACCTGGTTCCGACCGGATCATTTCTTCCGTTCTGGTTTATTCTGAGTGCACTTCCTTCAGCGACGACGTTAAGAAGTTAGTAAATCGTACAATCTTCAGACCACTGAAGGCCCAAAGTTTCCACGCTGCTTGATGACGTTTTTGAAGCAAATAAGTGGCGTTGGAATTTCTCGAGGAATAACAAGCGGCATAGATAGCAATTATAAATTTTTTTGTCAGTTGTAATAGTGGTGTAGACTAGGAACGGGGAAGGGGGGGGGGCAAAAGAAAGGTGTTAATATACGCCTATATTTGATTACCTATCATTTCTACTTTGCAGCGTTCTCTTTCTTCAGTGTGCAAAATTTTCTCGCTACATTTTGTGATTTATGGAAGCCCTCATTTATTGCGCGAATTTTGAATGAATTTTGCCGTAAAATAAGATAATCTAATTATGCAGCAGATATACTGTGACGGATGCTTCTTCCTATCAAATTCTATTAATAAAATGGAAGCGATTCATACTATTTGGCAAATTGAGCCACCTATTTTAATTATTAGAGTTGATTCAAAGAGCACCTGCATTATATTTTTCCTTTTCCTTCATTGCTTTGGGAGATCAAAAATTCGCCCGAAGGAAACTTTCTCGTTAATATCCACAAGTCTTGCAAAAATAGTTGTTTGTTCCTCTCGCTCAACTATAGTTACGTAGTATTAATTGTTTAGCGGTAAAGCGCCTAGCGAAAGTTGAAGCTATATGCGTCTCTTTAATGAAGGTGTTGGCAGCAACATTTAAAACTTCAGGTGCGTTCATTAACGAGTCTGCAGCACAGGCAAAGTCGAATTCCTAAGTGTGCGCAGAAGAAACGCTTGCTAATGAGCTGCTATCACCTCTCACAAGAGACACGAAAAAATACTGCAACGGAATAAAGCAGGTTCATAAATGCGGTAGCCCTTAATTGCTTGGTCGGACCAAACATGTTCGACCTCGATATTTAAATCTGGCGCCATGAATAAACGGCCCAAATTTTCCATAATTTTTGGAATGGAAAAATTGGAAAATTCTTATGCGTTTTATTAATCTTGCCAAATCCAAAGTGATGCGCAAAACAAGAGAATCAGATTCATCGATTCCTCTTAGACTGAGTTCAATAGACGCATGATAGATTGCAACTAAGCGTTGATTTCGCATCAAAATTCGTGCAATTCGATTTTCATTGGCTGTCTTGCTGAGGCAGCCAAAGGAAACTGAGCACATCGTGAAATTTGCTCTTTCTTCTGATTTAAAATTCGAGTTTTAAGAGTTTTTAATTTCTAGAAAGGTAGCACATTAACCTTTTCAATAACCGTCCAGAGGTCTTCACCATCGGCATTGCTATATGCGTAGATTTTGAGATATTCACGTAGAGATTTTTTGAAATTTTCTTTTCCAACCAATCCCATTATCATTCCGATTATCGATGCTCCCTAGAAATATTTTTTATCACTTAAAATTTTAACTCATTAAAATTTTCGTTGTATTCAATGCTCCATTAATAGCGACAATAATTTCACAACAACTTACGTGCGATCATTTACGTTTCACAGTTTTCATCTGTCAACAATTTCAATTTACAATAATCTCTTTGTATATTACTATTGCTCATTGAATATTTGTGCAATCGAAATTGCTATAGATTATCTTCATACATATAAATATACAAATCGAATTGTAAATGAATGTTTTTTTTTTTGATTTTTTGATTTTTTAAAGCGTTTAATTATAACGAACCTTTTGGTATGAAATTGCATCAAAAATTGATCCAATTTGTGCAGGATCGTCGACATTTGTGGAAACGGCATGCGAATTATCAAATCCATCCAATAACATACTCGTCACAAAATTTTCGATATTGAAATCATCCATCTATAATGCATAGATTCATTGATTTTTGTAGAATATTTTCGACTCTTTTTATCTCATATCAATGAGATTTTTCGCTTCATCGCGTAATATCTTCATTGACTTATCAATTTAAAGTTGCTGTTGATGCGAAAATCAAATTCGATTATATAGGAATCGATTCATGATTATATTACGCTTTTGAATAATATTATGAAAAGGATGACAAAGAAAGTGGTTTTAAACGGCTTAGGCTTGGTAGCTAATCCGTTGCAGAAAGCAAAACAGAAAAGCTTAAAAAGGTGCCACCTCGATGTTGGCACATTATCCAACAGTTGGGTTATTAGCAAAGACCCTATAGTAGAGGCCGAGAAATTTTGAAAGGATTGAAATCGAATAAAATCTTTCAAAGAGGAAGCCATTAAATTGCACGTTGCGTTAGGACTTCTTGTGGCTTTATGATAATTGCCCCGTTATAAAAGTCATTTGCATAGATGTCACTGTAATGATCCCTTCTCCCTCCTACCTTTTATAGGATAGAGCTTCCTTTATGGAAGCTTGTTTCATCTGAAGCAATTAATGAGACTATGCTTGTGAGTAGTCAATTTCGACTTGAAAACTTGTAGTAGCTTGCAATAGTTTCACAATTGTCGTCGGATTATTACGCTAACTTGTAACTTCAACTGAGTACGAGAACATAAATCGAAGCTCCTCTTTGAGTTAGATTCAATGCTGCATTTCTAGAAGTGGTGGCATCTCGTGGGAAAAACGCAACCGACGTGTGGATGAGTAAGTAAATTACTACCTGGATTTCATTAGAGTGCGACTAGGACAGTGAATGAGTTGCTCAGCTCATTTGAGGTAAAAGTATGCTGGAAACTGTACATACTGAATTATATGTGTTCTATTCGAATTCAATGTCGTTCTTAGTGTGTTGTGTTGATTTGAAAGTGTTCCATTGAAATTCTTTGCGAATCGATCCAATTCAGAAAGAAATAACGAAGAATAACTTTTGCAAGCATAGCTTATCGTCTGTATAAAGTTTTTCGTAACAAGAATTTATTCTCTGCTCTTCAACCTTCCTCGCTCCCATCCCCTCCACCTTCTCCCCCCCCCCCCCCCCCCCCCAACTCTTTTCCGGCAACTCCATGTTTTTAGCAAATACGTGCAGTGAAATGCATATTTTTGAAAATAATAGAAAATATGGATGTCGTAGAATTTGAGATGAGAGTAACAGCAATGGATATCGATTATAGAAAGTAGGTAAGAGGGATTTTGTTGATAAAAATGGTAAACCTATAGAAAATTAGTTGAAAATTCAATGGGAAATGATTTATTAGGGGGGGGGGGGGGGGAAAGCAAACATGAATAAGAAAAAATATTTTTAGCAATAGAAAACTGAATCTCTATCAATCTTTTTTTTTTTCAACAGAAAAACCCTACACTAATGAAAAAAGAATAGTGGAAAATTTTATGAATTTATAAAATTTTTGCAATGTTTTCTAAATGCCGCTTACCACTTTCCAATCTGGATAGATATGTTCGACGCATAGATATTCCATAAAATTAGCGAAACCTTCATTTAGCCAGAGATCATTCCACCACTTCATTGTGACCAAATTTCCAAACCACTATAGATTTTCCGTTAGTTTAATAGATATTCAAATTAACTAATTTAGCAAATAAATATCAATAAGATACTTTTCTTTAAAGAATAATCTTTTGATTGTTAAGCGTTTCCTCTTTGCCAAAAAAAAAAAAATGCTATTTTGAGGTGATAAAAGTGTTCAGCTTATCAGTGATTTATTTTTAATATGATAGAATTTGCGTTTACCCACTATCAATAACTAAAATTTGCATACAATGCTTAACAAACAAATAAATTAGAGCACTAATGAGGCTAATAGGGTATAAAGCAGTCATATCTAATTCCACTATTATTCTCTTCCGATGATATAAGTGCGATAGTGGAATAGCTCGTAGAGTAGTTTGTTTCACTTTTTTTTTTTTGCAACGATTGATGTGCGTAAAAAAATATCATAACTCAATGAGATATTGATGAATTGAGCTGTTATTTCATTTGGAGATCTTCTTTTCATTGATATCCTATAAAAGTGGTATCCGTAAAAGAATTACTAGATTCGTCGCTTCTTGAGTCAAATCGTTTTGCTTTGAGTCGAATGCTTATAGAGCCAATCAGCGGAATTGACCGTTAAGTTATGGGGATTAATAAATGGAGTTGCTTCACTTATTGCCCTCATAATAAAATAAGATCATTCTACCTGATGAGCGTATTCGTGGCAGATTACGAGCGCAACGGTCTCTTTGCTTTTCGTTGTTGATCCAGTTGAACTATGAAGTAGCATTGCATCCCGAAATGTGGTCATTCCCCAGTTCTCCATTGCGCCTTCAGCGAAGTCATCCAACGCGATCATATCTGCAGTCGGAACGCTTAAATTTTTTTTTTTTTTTTTGACCAGAAGTATCTAAAACACATTCGTATAGCTAAAGTGTTTAAGTCAAGAAGAGTGATCACTTGCAAAGTGTAGTAAAATAGGCTCACCTAGTTTTTGAAGTGGATACGGCAATGCGAAATAAGACTCGAAGAATTCCATTGCGAGAACGCCTGTTGTCAATCCAAAGTCAGTTTGATTGAACACTTCCCTGGGGGCGAACAGATTGATCTATGCATATAAGACTTTAAAACGTTGATGCTTCAGCCATTTCTATTCATTTCATTCTGTGATGAGCTCATAGTTTGATGCGTCATAGATAGATTAGGCGTAAGGTTTAGCAGCTTAACCTTTGAAGTACATCCTGAACACGTGCTAATTGCGAGCAACTTTTTTTTAATAGAAGCAAAGCACCTAGATAAGGACCTTCATTTCCGGCTCCATCAAATCGGTTCAAGTTCGGCAACGCGATAAACTAAGAGTGAAGGTGATTGTCCTGAGAAGCAAGATCAAAAGCGGACGCCATTCAAAATCACTGTGATGCATTTGCGAATAAAAAGTATTTTCAACGTCTAGCCGAATAAACTTTTATTGTAGTCGTTTTAGCTTACTCTAAGCATTACGATAATCCACTTGGCAAGATCATATGGGTTGAGCTAATTATATTTGAGATCACATAATGGAAATAACAGATCGTTTATATTATAATTGTGTAATTATATAAATATCAGATGAAGTAAAGCAAGCACTCCTCTATACTAAATAACTATGTTCAAGCATTTCGCTTTTTCTAAAGTATAGATTGAAAGACTCTCACTGAGATTTTGTGAAGAGTTTTGGATTATCAGATGCGTTCAAACTGCATTATATACGTACGCTGTCTTTTTCTTTGTTACGCATCTAACTGACGATTCTTTGGCATCGATAACGGAAATAATTCATCAAAAAATAGGATGATTATATGTGTGTAGTCGAGAATAAGAGTATCGTTTGAAAGAAGATTCTGAAAGAATATAAAAAGAGAGAGAGAGACAATTACCTCGATTGCTGACTTTGTATTCTTTGTCGTTTTACGCACTCTTTTAAATTCGTTCAAAATGGCAATCGCCACAAGGTAAGTGCTCATTTTAACCGATGGTGCGAAATAATCGATGAACAATCTATGAAATGAAAAAATATAGTAAATATGCAAATTTTCAAAAATTTTGAGATAATAAAACTGAATTATTAAAATTTTCATTTCGCTTTCTAAAGTGGAAAAGGCCTGCATGCATTATTTAGGAAAATTCATCGCAGTGAATTCATCAAATGTTGCAAAGTAGAGCATTCAGTTGATTCGAGAGAGTATTGGCTTTGAGCCCAAGTAATGCATCTTTCGCCCGAACAATAGAGCTTATAGTATTTAAAGGTAGAGAACGTTCAGTGCTAAAAAAAACCACTTTACATTTGTTTATTGCTGAGAATTTGTTCGATAGACCAGATGTGGCATCTGGCAAATTTCTAATTTTATTGCAATGATTTTTAACAGCGCTGAACTTAGGCTTATTCATCGAAGTTGTAACAGTAATAAAATTATTTAAAATTATTAAAGGATATAATATTTACTCAAAGATGTCTACTTCCGTTAGTGAAATGCCTCTTCTATATTTTCCCGTATGAATAAAAGCCCTAGGCTCTTATTCTTATTGAAGCAGTAATCTCGGAGGTGAGAACTATTACAGCGAGTTTCAACTTTATGCTTAGTGGTGCCAGTTGTTTGCAGTCGGCTCTTATTGCGTCATACTTTTACGGGCCAAAAATGGCTTTAAAGAAACGAGTCGGCATGTTTGTTACTGTGTCTGAAAAGTTGCACGTAGCAAGCGTTTTGTCGCGTTAGATCTCTTCAGCTAAGCAATGATTCGAGCTTCAAAGAGATAAGTGGGACGGAAACGAAAATGAGAAAATAACTCAAACCCGTTCGCGTATGGCTCGGTACGTATGAGATGCATATTAGCTCTGACGATATGTATGGATTGGCGAATGACGGCCACCTCAAAGGTCGCTTTGTAGATGGGCTCATCGAAACATGGCAACATTTTCCGCGCATGCGTCGGCTCGAATTGCGTCACAGCCGACAATCTTCAGCTTACTTATTGGTCAAATCAGAACTTCTAACAACAATTTTATAAAAGATCATAGTTATACTTGTGGAAGTTCGAGAGAGCTGCCTCAATTTTAAACTAATCAAGGCGGCTAGTTTGGAAAAGGATAGTGAAGGTATCCCGATGAATTTGCCTTCGACTTGGGTAAAACTTAGCGCATACAGAGGAAAGTATACGAATAATACTTTTTAGGCGAATCACACACTATGTTTTAGGGGAGGATGCGAACATTTGATTTATTACCCTCACACATCTATAAGATTCCGTCTATCAAAAATGATTTGAAATGTTTCCCACTTCTATCTAGGAGGCAATTTTCGCTCTAAAACATAGATCGCTGCTTCATTTTTTTTTTTTTTTTTTTGTCTACAACGCTATGATTGCCGCTGCTTAAGTTGTCACCTTTTTAGCATCATCCAACTTCTTGCCAACGGCAATTGAAATTACGATTACCATTAGCGCTATAGATAAGCAAGAGTGTTGCTTTACAATATCAGCGATCATGCGTCGACTAGCCGAAGACGATATCCTTTAGAAAAAGCGCAATTTTTTTAGAAACATTCTCGCGATTTTTCTTTTGTTTAGCAATACTGCCAATAAATTTGAATTGATTATTCGTGATGAATATAAATCTATGCTCGTATAAGTGCGTATGGATGACGCTATTTGGCTTTATGGTGACCAAATATAAGCATCTGGTTCTCATCATTTCACTAATACTTCATAGCAAATAATCGAATAATAACTCTATAGCTGTATGTTTAGAAATGGTGATTCGATTCTTTGATCGCGTACATTTTTTTGTTATCCTCTGCGATGTGCACATTCGTATATAGAGCCGAAAGATCGTTGTGTATGTGGCCATCGTAATCGATGACCAAACTAACGTTGTCTCGTTCGTTCAATTCGTGTTCCAATTCAAACGCCCACTGGCTCAATCTCTCACATTTGCTCTGAAAGTTGGCACGACATAAATTCGTTTGCTCGCACTTACGAATATTTGTAGTTTTTGCATCATCTTTTGGGTTGGGTCGATTCGGTTGATTTAGCTCTTTCTTACTTTGAGGTATATCCTTCTATCTATAGGATGATGTAATTATTTCTTTTATTATTTGCAGAATATTCCCAAAAATCGTACTTGTTTTGTTCCTGCACTGCGACATATCCTACTCAAAGATGCTATCTTAATTGGCCATTCTGTGGTGCTTATTGATGGCAACGGTTTTTCCTGCGAAAATTTTATTCAATTTCGGATAATTTATTACTCAAGGATTCAAAAGGTTTGCTATTATCATCACCAAAAAATTACATGAATCGCGCCGCATCATGTACCGAAAATGCCAAAATGTGGTCGTCAGAGGAACTACGACGAAACACGACCATCGATTAGAGCAAAGAACAAGAGAAAACGCTGATTGAGAAGTCGGGAGAAAGAAGGACGAGATACCAGGATGCTCAAGGTCAGGGACCTTGGCATAAAATGCGATCAAAAACCGCATGCTTATTGAATGTGTCGATTAGTCTTAATGCGTGTGAGCAGCTGTAGAACAGAACAAAACGCTTTAAATTGTTGCTTTTCCTTGTATTCCAACGTAATTTTCGATCTTCATCAGCTCCATCTACGTTCTTTGAAAGTAACGAATGTGGCAGCACCTTTTTTCTCGATGCTTCTCTAGGAACAATTCTTTTATTGTATCTAGTAATTATTATAACAGTTGGTTAGAATACTGCATAAGCAATTTTGCTCTACGACATGCGTATGCATGCATCCATTTCGGAAAGAAAACTTCAAACTTCTAAGGGGAAACCGAGATTGTGCTTCCCCGACTTGGCTAATTACTCACGTGATGCGCGGAAACGGGAACTCCGGCAAGGCGTATTTCGAAAGAAGTGAGGTTAAGTTCGAGCGCATGTAGAACAATATTCTTTGTTGGCTTCGCTATCTGGAAAGGTCGCAGTTACTGACAAATATGATGATACTGTTCTCATAGAAGACACAAAAGGCCTAATGGTTGCAATAGAGAGAGAGAGATGAGGAAGAGGGGAGAGGGTGGCAGAAAAGAGTAACGGTCGTGTTTTTGCGGTATCTGTCTTACAACCGAGCTCACGTAAATGTTTCACGATGCATTCGTTCCGCCCATTTCGGTTCAACGGTCCTCTTTTCTTAATCCTTACCTAGAGCAGTTGTTAGCCGACAAAATCCTGCCATAGCTCATTAATGAGTAAATGAATAACAGTTCTTGAGCAGTCTTAATCTACAATTAAGTTTTCAAAGATCGTAGCATTTTTGCTCACATGAGGTATCGCTTTCAGGCAAATACCTTCTTTAGAGGAGCATCGGGTGATGAACTTAAAAAGGTCGAGCCTAACCTTGAGTTCGATTTGAACAGATCCACTGATAGTTGAGGTGGATAAGTTGGGCTGAAGTCGAAGTTTATAAGTGAGAGGAATGATATTGTAGGGAAGTCGAATATTCCTCCACGGATAGAATTGACCGCATTCATCAATGACGTGCTCCTCAAGGGAACGTTGTTCACTTTGCGCTTTCTGTAAAGTTTTCCTTCATGGATTCTCATTGAACGACTCAATACTTTGTGGTCGAGCAGAAACAATTTTGAACTCTTCCTTCGCTCCTGAAATAACGCTGAGCAAATCGACAGACCTCATTCAAAAAGTGCACTGCACGGTGATTCAAGCAAACTTCACCACGTTGTTTTGTGTTTCGAACATCATTTTTCTTTTTTGATAACGTTGCTGCTTTTATAATAGGTCGTTGCCTGCTTTCACATGGGTGTCTCCATCGTATCAGCTTGCGCTTATTTCCTTGGTATTTTAGCATATCTGGCTCCCGTATTGATGTTATAAACTATTGGAATTACGACCTGAATTTGATACCAGAATCAGACTGAACGATCTCTTCTTCGACTCGATATCCTCAGAATCCATATTCCTTAAATCACTGTTGTTTTCGCTGTGGGAAATATGAGCCGATGCAGATGGGAATATTCCGTAAAACATGCATCTAGGTCCTTCCATCTGCACTTCATGTGTGAATTCATAAGCTATTAATGAAATCATAGTTAGCACAAAGCAATCGGATTCTGATCTACAGACAATTCCTCCGAGCATTGCCTCAAAATACGATCTTTTAAAACAAAAGGGGATAGATATGCATTTTTGGAGGAAATATACTCTCTGGTATATCGCTTTTAAATTTCAACATCATACTGAGAGCGGTGAATGTGATTTCATTTCGTTTTTGGCCGTTTTCAGTGCGGAAAAACTCAATCACGAAAAAAAAAAGCAAATCACGCTTGCTTCTGGCAATAGCGCGCATTTGTTCCTCTTTTTTTTTCTTATATGGCGCATTGCCAATGCGTCAATTCTCGCTAGCGAATGCACATCGGATTTTCAGACCGCACTTCAAACGCGGTCTAGACGAAAGGGGAATATATGAATCAATACGAATTGTTAATAACTTCCGGCTTAAAGTTGTCCGGAAAAAAAAGCGGCAAAAGTGCAATCGAGGTGATGGCTAAAATGTCGTCGTGTCTGAATATGATGCTTCAGTGCTATTTTATGGACTCCTCATCAATCAAGTCCATCAGTGCTAATCACTTTAGTATGAAAACGCACAGTACTATTGACATCATTTGAACTATGTTGTAGTGAAACTGAGAGATCGCTATTGACAAAAAGTATCTGTAGACATCAGTGATCAAATGTGCTCACCATTTATATATATATTTTTTCTCTATTATAATTTCTTATCGCTTATTAGTTTCTAAAATTAATTTTGGAATAAAGTCGGTCATTTTCTTTTCAGTAGTCATATCTTTATTTATTTTTTTTTTGGAAATTTCATTTGCACAAAATTGTGTCCCAAAAGGACAGCTGATTTAAACCTGAAACCTCAGCAATCTGAAATTCACAGTTTAAATGGATTAACCATTGCATTTTTCAAGGTTTTTATCCGTTATATCTAGTAATGTGATATAAAATAAGCGATTCTCGTCGAATGGCGAATTATCGTTGCGCCCGCTACATACAACACAAATCGTTTCATATTTCGGCTACACCTTATCTTGCCAACTACGATCGTATCCGGTGGTATCCAAACTTGATTCTTCTAGACAACGAATCGCTTATCATCATTTGCCTTTCGCTCGACTTTCTAGTGCGTTACCGCGGCAAAGTGGAAATCACCCTTAACATCATTTTTCTGAACCATTGGTGATCACGCTTTGATTTACGTCTGAGATATGTTTAACGCAATCGAGGTGGTAATATCAGCAGATACAGTTAAACAGAACTCATCCTTGATGAATTCCTTCTGAACTTCCTCCTAGGTGGGATTTGCTTTCACGCATACATAGACTATGTCTTCACGCATACGTTCCTATTCCATGTCTTCTTCGCTCGTTCTCCTCTTAAAATCATTATTGATGCATTCTTTCTATTCAATAATGGTTTTGTAAAACGTAAAATGAAAGATTTTCTATCAAACGCATAGTGTCCTTCGTTGAGGAAGACTAATAATTACAGTGTCAATTACTCTGTTACGTCGACTTCTGTAATATAGAATACCTCTCTTTTCTACTGTTCGTCATAAATTCCAATAAATTTTCACGACAGAAAGGCATTAGTGGCAATGAAGTTTCCTCTATATTTCTCGCTGTCTGTGCGGGATATAACTCTTCTGTGGCTGATATTTCATCAGGGGGACAACGATTGCTGTTACTAGGCATCTCATAACATGGGGTCTAATAAGTACATACTATAAACTAACTTTAGAAAACGCTATTTCTTTCATACAGTTCATGAAAAAGGTAACGCAAAGCATCGATAAAGCAGACTGGAAGCGTGGCAAGAATTATGGGCATCCATTGAAAAATACCAATTGGAGAACAAAACTTCTTCCTTAAACGCAAATTATATGAAAGCAAAGAGAAGTTTGCGAGTTGGAGTGAGAAATTGAGAGGAAATCAACCGGAAATAAATCCATGGAAAAGTCGCTATTCTTTCACTTCTATATGATCCATTTCTAGTTTCAGCTCATACTTTGTCATCCAAAAGCCGTGAAGATTAGCCGAACGGTCCAAAGAAGAGTTATTGTCTCGTTTTCTATTTTCAATTTAAACTGACACGCGCATCACTGAGATACGCTTATTGATGTTGCTTTCTGGCTAATTCGCCTTTGAGACTAAGACGAGAAAAGTGAAACGTTGCACTCGAGTGTGAAGAACGCCTAAGTATGTGCAATGTTTGTTAGTGAGTAATAAAAAAGTGAGCACACCTGTTCAAGTGAGGTAGATTCAAGTTGGCATTCGTTCGAGGCGATAAGCTGTGGAAGTATGAACACGCCGATAAGCATCCCAATGATCATCACGATTAGTGAGCTTGCGAGAAACGCACAGAAACGTGACCAATGTGTCGAGTTTCGATGAGATGTGGAAGGCTCTCGAACTGCGCTCACTATCCAATTGCCTCCTATCAATGCTCACATATAGCGCATGCACATCGATGTTACTCGATATGTCCATCATCCAGTCCCTTTTTACAGCATTATTCAAGCGAGTTCAGCATTTTTTTTTTGATATCTTGCTTCATGCATGCCAATATCCTTTGCAAATTAATTGCACAATCCGGACACAGATACCATTTTCAGACTAATAAGCGGAAAATGCCGGTGGATGTTTTTTTTTTCAGGTAATGTTATAATGTTCTTTATTTCGTTTTTTCTTCTCCATTTCCATAAACATCTCTCCATGATGCTATGATTCTGCCCGTATTTGTATTTTCTTCCCTTTTTCATCTCTTTTCAAATGAAGTGTACAAGTTAGTGAAATTATTCCATGTTTCGCTACATACGTTGAACGATTCAGCAGCCAATCTTTAAAATTCGATGGTACGTTTACGAGCGTACATTAGTATCGCCATCTTAATTGAGTGTTTCTCGGGTAATGTGCAACAAACAAAGTTGTTTGCTAGTGCTGAGGCAACGCTTCTAGTGGCTGTATATCAGATGAAAAAATGTAGATGCTTTTAGTGGTTTCGACAATAGCTACTTCGACTCTTTTTTTTTTGAACTCGCATTTACCTTATTTTATTTCAACCGCAAGCTTCTGTCAGCCTCAGTGATAGTGATTGCAGAGTTTCGAACTGAAAGTTGAAGTTTTACATACGAAATATCGAGCTGTTATGATCAGAAGGTCATACGATACTCTTGCTGATCACTTCATCGATATCGGGAATGGCGTTCACATTTTGTTAACTTCTTCCATTGCTTTCAAAGATATTAAAACTGATATAACTATAAGCTCAGTGTTTATTTGAAACGATCACTTCGTTATTCTTTCTCTTAAATTTCATTAGTTTTTTCGCTTTGCGTCCAAAACAATCCCTCGATCAGCTTTCTTTGATAGTGTTACCTGTACTCATGCTTAGTTAACGAGGTTTTTTTGAATATACCGAAATTAGTGATTACCGATATCTTCTTCTCCATCGCGGTGTGATTCGTCAAGCAGAAGCTTTACTGTAGTCGGTGTCGGCATCCTAGAACGTATCTTTGTTACATCTTCTTGAATAGCCATTTTTTCAATAGTGAGGTACTATTCATAGATTCCTAAAAACTTGTTCTAATTTCAGTCACAATATTGATTCGTTTCTTGAGTTAACAAGTACTGCATTATAGTAATTCGGGAAAGCAGTACATGATAACTATGGACATGCATGAAAACTTTAATATTCTCGTGAATGAAATACCGACTTTTGGTACTCGAATTGTTAAGTGTGACTGCGCTACACCACCTCATGTTGCATAAACTATTGCCCGTGCTCTATGAGAATATAATCTGAAGGGAACACTAGGACTCATTTAGCAGCTAGAATCAACGAAGAAAACAAGTTTAATCAATGAGCTGACTTGTTCTGTTTATTTGAGGTTTTATCAGTTGAGCGTTAATTCAAATAACGAATACACCTATGTAGTCTTCATCAACTAAGAAATCATTATATATCACAATGAAAGAAGTCATTACGTTGCATTGAGAAATTATTCAACAAAGAGAGTCCGAATTAAATTTACAAACATAAAACGTTCGAAGACACCTTTTGCAATCCAATTTTATGATTCGAGGACTTCCTCTCAAATTGTTCGTTGAGTATATGTGTCGTTCGTCTGCATATCTATAAAGTTCATAATATTCGCTTAGGTTAGTTACTGCTTCAAATCACAGATATGCAAATATCTCGAGACAAGAGATTTGTTGAATCGCTAAAGAGTAGATTTATTGATATAATTGTTGCGATATTTTTTGATTGTTGCGATATATATTTTAGGCTAATTACAGGTCTCTACATGTCGATAGGTTGGAAATACAAAGAGAAAAAACACTTAGATATATTCTCGCTAATCTATAGCATTTCTCGAATTGAAGTGATGCATTTTAAAAAAAAGCGATAGAATAAGATGGTAAAGAGGAATAGAAATTAATGGGAGTGTGATTTGATGATAGTAGGCATAGTTGCCGAGTGGGATGCGAATGAAGTAGCGCTTCTTTGACGATTCCTATTGTGTATTGAAAAGCATTCGCTATTGTACGGGAGATTTATCTATTGTGCTGTTTGACGGTGAAATCCGATCATAGCAAACATTCTTCATTATTGACAGGTGTATCTTCTAAGGTGAATTAACACTCCTCTTCTCTCTACACCACCTCCTCCTCCACCATTTTCGGCGATCCTAACTACTTATTTCCATGATGAACTTGTCTTAAACTTGCACTTATAATATGCGGCAATCTTATAACATTCGTTGATTTCTTTTAATAGCAAGGACACAACGAAAGACTAGAGAATGGATGCAAGAGTAGTGTACAAACTAGGTGGGAGGCGGAAGGGAGAGGGAGGTACAAGAGTGTGCTCAAAATTGTGTATCGTACTTCTCCAACAACGATTCATTTCCACAAGCTTTCGCAGGAAGAACTTTGGCTGGAGAAATTTCTGCAGAAGCGATGTTTTTTTGTGACCGAGTCGGCTGTAGCGTGAGTTGACACGTAGAAAATATATGCAAGTTTTCAAAGATATTTAAGCTTTACAATTCTTGCAGAAATTTATCGATAAACCTGAAATTTAGTGCATGAGTTAGAGCAACTTCACACACATGAGGGATTAGGTGTGTAATATAACAACAACAGAAAGTGCGATTTTTGTAGAGATGGGAAAGATAGCTGAAGCACTTATAGAACGATGATGTTGCCGGTACTGGACAAGTCGATAAAGTTTACATTCCAAGTTTGAAAATGAACAATCAAGGAGTAGAAAACATCCAGTCTTATAAAAAGGGCGTTCTCTTTTATGATAATGTGATACTATATTCACACAGGTATATATAGACCTTACCTTGCAGAAATATATAAGTTGTCGGCAAATGTCATGACAAACGCTCTAGTAAGGCTGCATTTTGATAGATTTTAAACAATGATATGCCTAATAAGATATCAGATTTAGCGCTATATTACAGCGCTCTTTTTCTCGGTAATTTCGCTCATTGTTATCGATTTCAGAATTGAAATATGTAAACATTATTGGGTTATTAGCCCATCATAATGAGGGCGGATTTTTGGCCATCTTTTTGAGACTATAAAATCTAATAGCGTCTTGCTTCTTTAGCAGCTGTTGGCAAAAAAAAAAACCCCCTGACAGGCGCATTCTTTTATTAAGGTTACAGATAATATGAATGTTTTGTGCTAAGTTTTATACCAGCACGTAGTAGAAGATGCTCGGTGACAGAGCTGCTGCAACGCATTGTCAACTCGTTATGAAATTGAGATGAAAGCTGAGTGGATGGAGATCAAAACTTGTTTGTTTTAGGCAGCGATCCTATCCTATTTGCCACATCGTTATAGAATGGTATTTCCGCTGGAACTCACTGACCAATGCAACGCATACGCATCGTTAGCGGATTTTATAGGAAACTGTAGAATAGAGGATACATTGGCGTTAAATGTCATAAACAACACATACAGGACACCGCTTAACTGCGAGAAAATAGCTACGAATGGACCGGGCAATGTTCATTGAGGCAGATGATTATGAAATGGTGATTGTTTTCACCGCACTCTTCCTGTCTAGTCGAAATCGGCAGGAGACGTTGAGCATTGTTTGCTATCGCTTTGTTTAGCCCCTATAAAGCTGCTTACCGTTTGCTTACAAATGTGTGTTTGCGTGCACGAAATGATTGTGCATGGCCAAGAGTAAACATAAGAAGCTAACGCTTAACTGCATTTCCGTCTCCAAAAGTGTGTATCTGCTATCTTCAGTGGTTTATTTATGAGATGCGATGCGCTCTCACAGAGAACATTTCCGCTTAAAACGTTTACTTTAAATCGGCACTCTGAAAGAAGATTAGTAAAGCATTCTTCGACGTTTTTCTTCCATTAAAGTAGATAAAAATTCCTCATTTTAAGAGGGAAATAATTGTCATTATAGCTTATGTCTCACTTTGCAATTCCTCTTCCCACTCATTTTGTCATTTCCGGCGCGGAAAAGAATTTATCTTTTCGCTGTGCTATATGAGGAAGAAGTTGATGGATGGTTACGCTGTTATTCTTGCGAGAATGATAGCATATAACGGAACATATCGAGAGGGGGGATTAGCTGTCACGTTAAACATATTGCATAAATCGAAGCAGAAATAATTGTCTCTAAATTTTGAACGGATATATAGCATATCTCATTTTATGCGATGAAAATTTATTTACTCAACAATCAATATTTAAATGAATCTTTATTGTAACTATAGAGTTTAAAATATAGATAACTAATAAAAAAGAAATTTTATTTACAATTGTTTTTCAGATTATTTGAAGAGAATTTCATATTTCACATCGTTTCATTATGATTATTGCATTTCGTTTATATTTTCAATTTTTGAAATATAGGGAATTTCTATATTAGAAAAAAAAATAATAATAATTGCCATTCGACAATAATTTATACCCAATGATAATGCAATCGGAATATTTTGCAGAATTATTTATTTGAGTAAAATGTGTAGAAGATTGTTATTGAGATAATGTTTTCTTTTATTTACTATATGAGATCTATTTACCTTTATCTAGTTGCTATCATAACGCACTAATGGGGCTTATATTTGCATTTTTAATGTCAAACTTTCTACCTGTTCGTTTAGCGCTATTCGATGCCATTGTACTTCAGAAAGGGATCGAAGAGTGCGCAATATTCTTACCTTGAAAGATGCCATAGGAAAATTTTTATTTGCGTTACAACTTAGCGTGATTCCCTTATAAGGTGGTTTGGCTCATATTTTGTTTAGCCTCAGGTAATAGGCATATTATTTATTTATTTATTTGGTTTCAACGTTTCAAGATGAAAAAGCGTACAAAAAGCATGATCATACATAGCAAAAAAAAATGACCAAAATATCTGCGAAGCAACAGCCTAAGCGAATAAACATTCAGTACGTGGCAGCAGCAAAACGTGAAGGTCGACAAGACTCAGCCACAATTTCAAAATTGAACGAGTGAGTGCATTAACGATATTGGCAGAAAGCGAACTCCATGCTCTATAGCACGAAACCAAAAACTATGCGGAATATTGTTTGTACTCCAAGCATATTTTGGTGAGTTAAAACTGATTTCCACTAAGGGGAAGAGCAAACTGAAATATCTGTGGTAGCGGAATATCCGAAAAGCAAAGTACAATTCTATAACGACGAGTCAAATCAAACTTCAGTCGGCGGTATTCAAGCGATTCTGGATCAAAGATTTTTGAACTGATTGTATAAAGTGGCTGCAATGGATCACAGTAAACTTTAAGGGTACCAGTACGGGTGAACCGTTTCTGGACGTTCTCTAACAATCTGATATCAGCAACCAAATCACCAAATAATATGATCATAGAATAGCAAGCTATTTCAAACTTCATCACCAGTAAGTAATGAAAGTTTTTCGCTCAGCCTCAGTGCTGTAAAGCCGCGAGAGTTCAGGTGGCAGTTTAACTGTGGAACGCTGCAATCTGCAATGAAGTTCAGAGTCGATTGTGACGCAGAGGTCACCAATGCTATCTGCAGAAGGAAGAAATTGACCTGGCCTGAAAAAACATTCACTTCAGACCTTGATATGAATGACGTGATATGTTTCATGCGATACATTTAACTGTCATAAATTCGACTACCTGGTGAATGCATTAAGGTCGTTTTGCAGAATATGAAAGCCGATGATAGGGCATGCAATGGGCAATAAATTTGAGGATCATCAGCAAAGTCTGTGGTACCACTCAGAATATTCTCAGAAACGTCCCTAATAAATCAGAACACCAAAGACACTTCCTTGTGAGACACCACGACAAACTGGGTGTGAAGCTGTGTAACTACTGCAATTCCTATTTGAAAACCTCGTTCACATAAATACGGTCAGAGTCACTTTCGGAAAGAGCTGACGGCGGTACACTTTTCCAGTCTTGTGAGGAGGTTTTCTTGAGAGACCACACCAAAGGCCTTTGCATAACCAATATAAATAATTCCGGTCTGAACGGTCATTTCCAACGGAAACGCCCGGTCGTCTAAGCATGAAATAAATTGTGACATCTTAGACAAACAGAAGAGGAAGCCGGTCTTTTTAACATCGCCTTCTACAACAATCAAAATGTTACAAACGAAGGAGGTCAGACTAATCGGCGCATAGTTTCTTCGCTGAAATAGCAGTTGATTTTTCATCACTGACGAGATGAAGGAACATTTCCAGGAAGGACGAAGAGATAAATAAGAGAGGCAACGTGGAAGAGTTGTGCTAAATGGCCATGAAATCGACTGGAAAATCTGGATATGATACCGTTTAGAGTGAGTACAATCTTATCATTTTGCCTATGGAAGATTCTTAAAAGTGAGCCAACATTAACATCGAAGAAACGCAGGTGTATACTGCAATATACATCAAAACCATCCAATACACCATCGTCCTCGATGAAAACAACTCAGAAGTAGTCTACAAGCAACATTTTAGCTCATATAGTAACCGATAAATCAACGGGATCATTTTGGGAGTTTCTGTTTAGCTTTTCTGCTGTATATCAAATGTCTCTCAACTCATTTTTCTAGCATGTTTCGTACAGACAATTCGGTAATACTCTCAACATTGATCAAATGCGGCTACTTCATCCGATTTTTGGCGATCAACTCATATGAAATATTTTTTCGCGGCGAAGTGATTAGGGCATGAAAGCGGTCACCTACTGTGGGTGGCCTTCTTCTTTGATGCACACATTTAAAAAAGAAAAAAGCGCAAAGTCTAGAAAGCACCTAACGCTATTCGTCGATGCGGAATGAACTTCCAAGGTAATCATTCCAGTTATGCGGAACCAACATAATATTAGCTTCTTTCCAACTGCGTTTTGCAATATCTCATTCGTTTGTGCATAAAGGCGTATGGGTCTCACAAGGGAAGCTTCAATTTCAAACTTACATGAAGGGTTCATTGAAAATTAACCTGCTATCGAAATATTGCGAACAAAGCATATGTCGTTTTAGGTTCACATATTTACCTATGCAAGTAGAATCCTGCTCGAGGATAACAGCAGTGACCCTTCCGAGAAAAATTTCCTCACATAGGTTGATGTAATCAGGCTCTTTGCGAACAGGAGACTAAAGTTTAGCTCACCGACTATGATGGTTGTATGATCAACCACGCACAACCTAGAAATTGCATCGTTCGACTCTTCAATACTTCAGATTAGATTTCGCGGTCACAGTGTAATATTTGAAACATGTGTACCGTATTTCCTCGGTTAGAAGCCTCATATGCCTCGAATATATATTGGTTGTGGGAAATTCCAAGCAGAATAAGCTGCTTTTTCTTTGAAGGTAACGAAATCACTCTTTCCTTTTCTGTCCAGTGTGCCCATTTTAAAATTTTTGACTAGTCGATCCGCTTTAATAGCCTCTCTCCCTCTCTCCCCCCCCCCCCTCCCCCCTCAATTTGCATCGACTTTGAGATTGTAGACACATAACGTTTTCGAAATTATGACATTCATGCACTTACGTAAATTGTATCTCATCTGTACCGAATCTCTCGCTTACGTAGGTGCATTATGCATGCTGTAACATTTAAATGACGCCAGCTGGCTCTTACAGCGTACGCAAAATGTTCGGCTTTCAGTTCGCAATCGGTTCATGGTTTTATCATTGCGGTTAAGATTTGAGTTTTTGGGAATGGCATGATGAGGTTGTGGGATGGAGGCGGGAGGGGGGATCTTGTCTCTCATCCAAAATATTCTGTTAAAAATGCAAATATTTCGGCGATTTAACGGGTGAATACGTTGTTTGACTTTCATGAAGTCGCTTTTATTAGAAACATCATGGTATTGTTTTCACCTATACCCTTAAGAGAATCAATCCTGTGCTCTCGTTGCGTTTCTTACCTACAAGTTTTTATGCCTTCAAATCTAATTGATATCGTTTGTGCTCATGCTTTTACGCGTTTAGTTTTTCAAGCTAACAGATTAATCTCTCTTTATGAGAGTGCATTTCTTTTCAAATGAGTGGTTATTATTGGAAGTTTCTAGTATTCTTTGAAAACTGCTCTTTGACTAACTCATATACTTTCTTTTCTTCAACTGTATTGTCTATAATTCTGGTGTAATTGCATGTACTATTCCCAAGAATGAATTTCATATCTGAGTTAACCTCGTTTGCAGTGTTATTTTTGGCCGGGATCGGTTTTAATCAACACCCATAAGCACTCTTTGAATTGGACGTCAAGTATCTAGATAAACACTACATGTTTTACTTAATTATGCACGCTTAACAAACATTTCGATGATCTGTATAATTATATATACATATGTATGTAGGGCGCAATTGTCCCACGGAGCATTTGCCGACGACGGAAATGTTCCCATGCGCAAAGGCCATCATCTGTGTAGCCGGCAAATTTATGCAAGTGTTACATTAAAGTAATAAACCGTTTGAAGGTGGTACACTTTGTTTAAGTTGTTTAGATTTTCCACCGCTTAGAAATTTCATTCCCAAACTTGCTGAACTTTTTACACCAAACATATATCGCTGAAAAGCCGCACAGTTGATCCTATCGGCTTCCTCCTGTCGTCATTCCCCGCTTTCATTTGTGCTCTCGTCCCTCTCCACCTTCATCTCCAGCAGTACCCGAAATGAAATAGCTTTTAACAGCGATTTTTGTTTCGGCCAAAATCGTTCTCCTCAATCTTTTTTTCAAGAAAGTGATATTGATGATATTCGATCAACTATAGGCTCTATTGAAAGTGGCCCTTGGCAGGGTATATGCATCTACGACGTGATGAAATTTTTACTAATTATTGCTTGGTTTTTTATGTATAATTCGTCAATGATATGTAATACAATGCTAGCTGTTATTGTATGTGAGGACTTTCCTCTCGTATTGTTTCAGATTTTTCCACTTTTTTTACTTATCGAACCCATTCTCGAGGATTTTACTCGCTATTTTCGTGGCGTAAAGCGCCTTCAGGCATGGCTGTAAGCAGTGCAAAGTGGATGGATCAGTCGTACTATGAATCGATGCCAAATTCAGAAGGTAATATTGTAAAGCGTATAATGTTATGTAAACCGTATAAATAAATTGCCATAAAGTATATTGCAGACGTAAACGGGTATAGAAACAAGAAGTTGAATGATTTTATATAATCTGATTTAGGCAATGCGAGCATCTCGCAAATTTTTGTTTTGTTTAATTTTAAGGTGGGAATGCTTCGTTTAATAAAGGCACATCCAATAGCAAAAAATCACAGTATGGCTCGAATTTAGGGCGAAAAATTTCCCAGTAATGCTCAGAGGTGGGCACTGATTTCTCTACCTACCTTTTAAGGTACCTTGCTATTACACGCTTTTCTTTTTCTTCCTCCGTTGAGCTTTCATTTTTCTAGTTTTTTTTTTCATCTGGTAATTAGTACACAGTGCAAAAGTGATGTGTTTTAGTTAATTGGGCGCAGTTGGCGCAGAACTGGATGGCAATGAGGGACGCGGGCGAAACACCAAACGATGGTTCTCTGCCGCCTCCTCCACCGCCTCCTTCAAGGGGTGCGGGACGTCGTATGCAAACTCTCGATGGAAATTTTGCACATTCAGCACCATTCTTTCCGCCTCTTCCAATAGGTATGTTTCTATCAGATCTGCCTCGACTCAGACACTATATCCTGCTTAGACTTCTGTGTAGAATTGGGGGTGGCAGCAGTTGGTGGGTGGAGGGTTTGGCCTCAATTTTAGGATCGTTATTCGTACTTGTGCAGGGAATTTCCTCGAAATTTCCCTCCTCCTCTCTTCTCCCTTCCCCTTTTCACTCGCCCCTGCACGCCATTCATTCTTGCCTTGCGTTATTTGGGGGAGCGGAGTAAATTCGTTTGTTGGTTATTCCATCGAAGGCTTCTGTCCTGCTCACTATCATTTCCTTGTTTGCCTCTACGCGGTCTCCATCTTCTGTCGATATCCGGTGATATCAACTTCACCATCTGCCAGACTTCACATCTGGAGTCTTAGCGTGAATGTTTCGAATGCGATGTTTTTGCAAAACCAAATATTGAGAGAGATTCCTCAAGTGATCACGAGGTCTAGCTGAGAAACGTTTAGCTGACCATCGGGCTTCAGGAAGAGAGGTCTTCATGTATTGATTGGCCAGCACGATGTTGTCGCAAAACCAAACGTTGAAAGGAAGGTAGTCGTGCTTGGCATTTCATGTCCCTGTCGATGCCCAGCGACCATAACTTCCGTACTTCACTTCATTGAGTTCTCTCTTGATGTTGCGCGGTAAACATTCAAATGCGTCAACGAGTTTATACGTTTGGTGCGCATACTTTCTCAAATCAAAAAGATTAATGGCAGCGTTTCTTTGGAGAACCGGCGCTAAGTTGAGATCGAGCTAATTTCTAGAGTAATCATTGCAATTTGCCCCCTTATCCCTTTGAACAAAGAGATAGAGTTTTTGCATTACTGATAACTGTATGGAGTGGTTATGCGATAGTGCCATTACATCTATTTTTCCGATAGTTGGTCGGTGATTGACTTGAATGCCTGTAGCATGGGCAGAGTGGTGGTCCGTTATTCTTCAGTGCAGCTGACCCACTGTTATCCGGCTGTAGAATGACTTTTATTGGTATTACCTATATTTGTGAGTTGCTTTTTATAAGAGATCTCACACATGAGAAGGAGGCTCTCTGAGCGTTTTTTTTTCTAACAAATATAATTTTATTTTTCCCGAGAAACTATTTTCAACTGACTCTTTCAATTGCATCTTTGATGTCAACATTGCTTCTAGAAAATCACTGACATAGTTGGAGGATTTAAAAAATGCCTCAAGCAGCAGTTGCTTACAAGCCCTCTCGACTTTTTCGACCTTTGTTCCGTTAAAAAAAAATCTTTAGTAACACATTTTTAGGCTGGCGGTGATGCAAGCATAGTTGGAGTAGGTCGTATGGTTCTGCATTAGATCCTGTACGTTTACCGCTTTCAACTGGTGGCCTCTTCGATTTGTTATGTAACAGGTTCCACTCTTTGACGCGTAAACTGTCTGCAGTAAGAGCAAGTTGTGTGCATCTCTATATTAAATGAGGAAGCCAAGGAGAGCGGATGGCGTTATTGGTTGAGCGTATTGTTGAAGGGATTTGATACAGTGGTTTTTGAGTTTTCAAGTTGTGGTTTTTATGAAACTCTTGTTTCAGATGGAACACCATTCCCTCCTGGTCATCCTCCACCAGGGTGGATGCCTCCACCGCCGAATAACTTCGGATCACCTGTGGGACCTTATCCTCCCTTTATGCCTCCAATTCCTCCATGGACAAATGAAGGCTCCTCAATGCCCGTGGCTCCACAGCCTCCGCTTCAAATCCCTCAGCCTCACTACTCGCCTCATACTGATGAACCGGAACAAGAAGAAGAGGAAGGTGGCGAGGTAGGTTTTCAGTCCCTGTTTCATTTGTTGCTTAATCGAAACGATCCCATTTTGATCGATGAACGCATTTTCAGTTCCACGAGTTTTCCCAAGCGGGGAAGTAGCTGAACCATGATTCAGCAAGGAATTTCATGGCGTTTTAAAAATTGGGAACATGTCTTTGAGATGTTGGGCCTGTAGATGCGGCCACTACGTCCGACATTCGAACATGGCATGAAAACTTTCCGACAAGATTTGCCGATTTGGTGAAAACTCGCCCGATTTTCAGAGGGCCTTCACTAAATGGAGCAGGAATTTCGCTGCCTCGAATAAGGTAGCCATCCTTAAATGGAAGCATCTTTGTCTCGATGGGACCTCGCGGCGTTCGGATTTCTAGGGTGTGGTAGAAAAAGTTTTGGAATTTTGCATTAAATTAAACCGTCTTGATAGCTGTCTTGAAATTCCTGTACTCAAATTTCATTTCCGTATATGGATCAAGTGTTTTTTGTTGAGAAAGGAAGCGGATATATCAGAAACAGAAGTGAAGTTGGAAAGAGATGTGCGTTTGCAGTCACACATCGTAAGGAATCAGCTGTGTCAAGAATATCCGAATGCCTTCTTTTTTGATACTAATACTAGTAAGAAAGGATGTGAAACACCTTAGTCAGATCTCTGTTCGGAGGGAAAGAGTTGTCTGGGATTGCCAAAAAATATTCAGAGACGAGCAAGGGTGAAAGTGGGGTGAAGGAGGATTTACTTTTGCACGTCGGGCTCGCGTTTCCTCCTTCTTTTGTAGCAGTACTGATACCGTAGGATCAGAGATGTGTTGGCTGCGAATATGAGTTGTTGAAGCGACCTTTTTATGGGGATGGAGTGGTGTTTACCTTAGCATTTCGTTCGTATTTTTGAAGGAATGCAGGTAGGTGTTTCTGATATGTCCACATGCATTAATGATTATAAACCATGCCTCTACTGCTCTGCAGTAGTAATTAGCCAACGAGGTTAAATTTCAGTATTCACATTACTACAAGGAGTGGGATGAGAAGCAGAGGGCAGAGATGGGGAAGAGAGATACAGACGAGGAACCGGATGGCGTCCCACAAGGTGCGATGGCGCATTGGTTGGGTGGTCAGTGGAATCAGCCACCATGGTTCCGGAGTGGCATTAGCAATGGTCCTTCACACGGCGTTCATATGCCATATATTGGTCTGTAATTTTCAATTTCTGATTATTTGATGACTGAGGTGTGCTTCATTTCTATGGATCAGGTTTCAGATGACTACAGGCGACTTCCGATTCTTTAACAACAACTCTTAACCTGCTCTTATGATTAAAGTTAAGATAACAGTAGTCAGGAGCAGTGGCCACTATTCTGAACTTATGATGAAGTTATTATTCTAGATCAGCAGACACGGAAAGCACTACCGGCGTGGATACGAGAGGGTCTCGAAAAAGCAGAGCAAGAGAAACAAAAGAAATTACTGAAAGAGGCGAAATTGCGCGCAGCCGAAGAAGCGCGCAAAGCTCGACGTGAGGCAAAGGGCCTTGGAAAATTTGTTAGTTTAAGTTCCGTCTTCATAGTGTTAAGAGTAATTTCTGTTCGTAAGCATCATCGATGTGGCGATTGGAGCGCTGCCATGCGGATGAATTGCTTACACTAAAACTGTTGCTGGCATTTGCCACATTCAAAGTTAGTGAATTTGTATTTTTCATTTTCAGTTTGCCATTAGTAGTACGCTTCTCTCTCCCCAAAAACATCACTTCTCGGAGGTTCTAGAATTATGTCTTCTAATCGCCGCCACGAAATATGCGCGCATACATTGACATACATTGATGAGTCCTGCTCCGGGCTCGTTTATTCATGTTTGTTATTTTCCCATAAAGAGGTGAAAGTAAACTCATTTCCTGTAAGCGATTGAAGGATTCGGACAGCAGTGAGGATGAGTCGAGCAATGAGGGTGGCAAAAACGGTTCATTTACGGGCGATGGGGAGCCGGTTTTCCTGAAAGCGAAGCAAGAAGCCGATAGGCATGCTGACCACAAAGAGCATCTCGAGGTGGACTATCGTACTGAGGAAGAAAAGCGAGAAGACGCGGTATGTTGTGCGCTTCCTTTTGTTTACCTGTAGGTCATCATGTGTTCACCTGCTCTTTTGCTAGCGTTTTTAATTGAGGGGATACGATGTTTGGAAAAAAAAATCCCATTCATCGTTTGGTATTGCTTACTGCGCGGTCGGTTTAAAGAGAGCTCCAACCAGACTATTTGGCTTCGTCGTACCAAATCACTCCGACCACTGGCCTCATAGGGACGAGGGCGATAGAGTAAGTCAGAACTCTCCTTGTGAGTGGAACAACGATGAATCGACTCATCAATATGCGATCGGCAGGAGACGAGCCTGGGCCCTAACCTTCAAGCTACCTTGCAACTTCACCTAAGCGGAAGTGCAAGCGAAATGAAGAGACATTTATTCGTATTGAATGCTTTGTCGATTAAAGTAAATAAGTACGATGTTTGGCTTATCACCCGTTGGCGTCATCCAGAATAGCTCAATTGTTGCAGTTAACACTATTGCGACGATTCATGACGGAAATATTGATGGTGACAACGGATGCCCAACTGCAACAAATATGCGCAGAGCAGTTCAACAGTGCGATGCGTAAAGCGGGTACACATGTTTTGCTGGGTTTTTTTTTGCGTGTTTTTTATTTCTTTTTTTGAGCACTCATTTATGGTCAAGGCAGTTGTCGCCTACACTGCAATATACCTCTCCTATTTTCGTCCACTATTTTCTCCGCCCACCTGTTTTAAATGAGCGTTCGTAAGTCAATGTGAGAGGGCAGCTGTAGAATTTTCACTTAAATGAATTTAGATTCTTCGATGCTTAATTGGATGAGAAAAGTGAATTATGCTTGGTTGGGTATTTAAGAATGGAGAATTAAAGAGGCCACCTCTGCAGTCACACCGTTTCAGAAAAGGCACTGGTGTTGATCACGGGTTTTTTTGCATCATTGCATTATTATTTTTTCGTTGTATTGCCGAGTTTTATGTACGCAATCATCGTAACTTCTATCGCGTGCTAAGGTGCATCGTAGGAGTTTAGAATTTAATCGAAATTACGATATTATATTGATGATTCAGGTTCAAGGTGTTCTCCACTGAACTTACTGCTTCTTGTTGCTGTTGTATATGCGTAAGATGGCAGAGGTTATTGCTGACGCGAATTAACGCAACGTCAGCTCTTTTAATAAATTTCAGTCAGCATTTTCGTTTGTGTTATGCAGATGATATATTTAGCGCAGCCAAAGGTACTCGTCAAAAGCTCGGCGCTCGCCGCTTTATGCACTCTTGGTAAGCATTGATTTGCATTATTCGTTTCGCTAACTATGAACAAATTCCCCCTCCTCGATATTGTTGAGCGTGTTGGGTTGCACTCATTGATAGACATCATAAGTTTCTTGCAAACTTTTCATTCCCATATTGCGCCATTTTGTCGGATACCCCCAAAATCGCTGATAATGGCTGGTCAGACGGTTCGAGCTTGCTTGTTCGTCATTTGCGTTTTGAATGTAGCATATGACTTTCGTCAAGTTCCATCGTCCTAGCCGTGTCACCTTCCAGCCGCTTTTCGAATGGCGACACTTAATGTATGTATTGAGCTGCTTAAACTTGCTATCGAATAGTTTCCATCTGTAAAGCAGTGGCCTTCCTTGATATATGCAACCGATAGCAGAGTGGGTTGCGAGCTAGTCAGATATATTCGCGTTCTTCTTTCTTTCTGATCACTGTTTGGTGTATTGCAATGTATCTGAATGTACGCGGAGCGTAGCTCATGCGTAGGTGGACCCCAAGGTTCGGAGCTTGGAGAAGGGGGATAGGCTACCTGCACAGCTGGAAATTTTACGGAGGTGGCTCGCATTCGAGGGTCGAACAAGCGACCGGAACGTAAGTTGGTTTTGGTATCGATATGTGGAGGGACACTTAAACGTGTGGATTTTTCATTTCCTTGCTCGCCAACTCATGTGCTCCTTAATGAGAGTGAAATAATAAAATGATGTTTCCTTCTTTACAGCTTAGTTTTTATTTTCGATGGTTTGCCAGGTGAAATTGTAATCACATTTATAGGAGCGGGGAGCGACTCGGAAGAAAGCGATGGGGAGGAGGCAGCGCAACGCAGTTCGAGTATGGAAGCGGACGATGAAAGCGGGGAACAGTTGAGGCGCAAGTGCGAAGAGGCGGAAGACGCATCCGGCGCAAAGAGTAAGGCTAGGTTAAGTAGCCATGATGAGCGAACCTCCCTACAGCACTCTCAGCCAGCAGGTAATCGCAGTGCACTCCTCTCTGAAGCTCTTTCTGTGCTTCACTTTGCACACTTGTTCGCTTCCCTCGAGGTGTTAATGAGAATGCAGCCGCAAAGTAGGTTTGTTGCACTCGATTGATTGGTATAGTTGCCAGTCGGATAAGGGCAAACGCTGTTTATTTTTTGGTGCAGTGGTTCATCGTGATGGTGGATTAGTGTGTGTTTTCAGTGTTTTTTTTTTCTTTTTTGCAGTAGGAAATCATTATACGAATTAGGATGCGTTACTTTCCCAGTCACTTTTTCAGGGCGTGATCGTCGAGTCCCTGTTAACAGTTCTATACGGTACCAAATTACCGCATCACGTGAAGTGATGTGTACCTTGCTCGAATTGAATGTTTGATTGCATTGTGCCGATGGATTTGTTGGTCTTGCCGAAAATTGTTGATTTTTTTACGCAGTTGGCCGAGTTTTAGACTCTTGGTAACTGAGAGCCATTTACCAGCTACCAGTGAAGCATACCACCATGTTTAAAGCGTACAAGTTTCGGCATCCGTTTCAAGCACTTGACGATGGTTATGCATATTTTTCTGTCACTATCATCATCGTTTCTCACTAATGTGCAGAAAAACACCATATGCATTTTCCTGTTTTCCACAAATTGTCCTTCATGTTGTTGCTCTGTTGGGTGTGTGAAAGGGACTCGAGGTTTGGTTAATATAGTAACACATTGTATCCTTACTCACGTGGACCCTTTCTTTTCCTTAGTTGGTCGTGCTCGCAAGTTCAAAGCGCGGCATTAGTTCCCTATGCGTAACTCAGCTTAGCTGATGCTTCTGGTCATAGCAGGCTTCTTAATTGTTGCTGTTTCTCGGAAGTACGTACCTGGGATTTGTGCCTGGAACCAATTGTTTTCGTACCCTCCGTATTTTTAACATCGTTGTCTCCTCTAGCGTTCTCCCTACTGGGGAATGGATCCATAACAGAATAAGGTGCAGGTTTTGTGCTCCTATCCATCCATTAATTGAACCACACGTTTATGTTGTGACAGGCTTGCGGCTTTCTTTTACATTTTTATAATATCAGTGTGTCTGCTTTTTCGAGATGCGTTTCACATAAATTGGAGTATATTATTCTTTTGCATCTTCGCTTGAAATGTTGGTTATTGTGGTTGTGCGGTTGGGTAATGACAACCACATTTCACCTACATTCCAAGATGTCGTTTTTGTTGGCAGTGAGAAGGTATGAAGTGATCTGCTGAAAGGTTCAAATAATTACCTGATGCAATGTGTTAAAAATGCTGCTTCATTACGTATATGAGGCAGATTTTAAGTTTTCTGGGAGTTTTGCGAAGAGTATTGTGCACAGCGCTGATGGTCTGTTCTGCAATTGTTTTTTTATTTCGTCGCACTGTTGAGAGGGAGACATGAAAAGAGCAGTTTATTTTACTTCTGTTGTGGGATGAGATGTTTTATTTTAAAATATTTGCACCCTTTTATATTTAGAGCTGTGGTGAGGCTGTGAGAAAATTTGGCGAGTCTTTCGGATGACATAACGCGTTCGTAGATTTAGTGTTGATTGCGTAGAGCGCTGTTTGTGTGGAAAATCTGTTTTCAGGCGAGGTGGTGAGGAAGGAGGAAGAGCAGCACGAGGAAACAAGCAAATGCGAACGAGGTGTTATTAGGCCCGAAGGCTGGAACCAGCAAACTGAGCTCACTGACAATCAGAAGAACAACAACTCATCACCGGAAGGCAACAAGTTGCCGCGAAATGAGCGTGATAGAGGTAACTGGTTCGACGTGAGTGAAGGTGATAGGAATCGGCTATTGATTATTGCACAGAGAGGTTGTTGGTCTCGAGTCACAGATATAGTCTAAGTGAATCAAAAGTCAATTTATGCTATATGGGTGGCTAGAAGCACCTTCTTTTACAGTGCATGGAGAACGGCAACGGATTACTTAGTTCATTGTTGGAGAGTACGCAAAGCGAGAGAGAGGATTGTTAGAAAAGTAGACTTCTTTTCGCAAAATTTAGTCACGAAAACTTACTTCAACAAAGAATAGGTCTGCTAGCGACAACCCATGTGGTTTTCACATGTTTTTCATTGGCGAAAAATCTCCCATTGAGAAGACTTCCGGAAAGAAATTCCCCTTTGATTGGTTTGCAGATATTGCACTCGTTGCGCGATGCATTGTAGGTAAAGTACCACCTAACGTGGTTTTTTGGCTGTCGTCTCCTAAAGAGATCTACCACCGCTAGCAGTTTTTTTTGGGGGGAAAATTGACAAATGAAAATAATGATAATTCGTGGCTCATTGTTTCCGTTATAACTCGCATCTTTGAAAGGTTTTTAGAGGACTCGTCATCTGAAGAGAGCTCATTGAAGCGGAAACGAAAGAAAGCGCTTAAAGTTGAAGAAAAAGGAAAGACTTTGCCACTCGACGCGCGCCTTGATAAGAAAAGGACTCGCAGTAGAAGTAGAGAACGACCGCATAAAAGGTGTGGCTCGCCGTTCTAGTTTTTTTGTTTGCCAGCTTAGTGTGTACATTTATCCACCCGCCTAGGTTTTTTGTAACTTACTTCGATCAGTTGTAGTAATGAGGTGAATTCAGGAGAACTCACAGAAAAGAGCAAGAATTAACTAACGATCCTCCTTCATGAATGTGGAATATCGGAAAGTGATATGAGGTGATGATTGCCAGAGTCGTTGGTTCACGTCGGTTTTCGTTGTCGATTTTTGTCTGATAATTTCTCTTCCGAAGCTGTTTCATTTTTCGTCTAGGATCTCATTCAGCCGTTTAAAGAAGCTCATTATTCGAACTATCAAATTTATTAGGTAATCGGATGCAGTTATGTCATTAGGATTGTAAGCACTTTTTCTGATTTGGGTACTATTGATTTTGGAAAATATTTCCGATTTGGAATGTTTATTTCTGATTAACTTGTTTATTCCTGCGATCCCTACAAAATATCGCTGTTTTTGTGCGTCTTTGTTGTGTTAGTGCTTAGGTTAGGTAGATATCGAATGATTATTTAAGGCGTATCGGTTTACTTGATTTTACCAGCATACACCGTGAAAGTTTCCAAGATCTGTTTTGGCCATTGTTTTCTTTTGAAAATACGGTTGCTAATCCGGAGTGGCACTCCTCCATGGGGCACCACTGAGTGCTTCGGACTCCTCCAAGCTTCAGGTCAGCTGTGTAGCGCTGACGCAGCAAGAATTAACAGATGATATCCGTTGAAGTGGTCGATGAAGTTTAATGGGTCATCGTAGGTTCTGTACCTCGTTCTAACAGGGAGTGCCATTTTCTCGATTTTGTTTTTGGTCGTTGAGAAGCCGGGTTCAAAAATGTACCTTTTTGAATAAGGAAGATTATAGGTGGTCAGTCAGATTATTTTAGCAAAGAAAGTGTGCGTTACGATCCCTCTCCGCAATCGGTTTTTAGGATTCTTCGTCTCATTGGGAGTTGTTATTGTTTTTTAATAAAGCGTTTATCAAATTCAGAAAGGGACGGTCCCGGAGCTCTGAGCGGAAGAAGCGATCGAAGCGAAGGTCAAGTAGCTCTTCCTCCTCCTCGCCCAAATCGGACTCAAATGAAAACAGGTCTCTCATTAATGTTTTGAATGATACACTTTGAATGATACACCAAGCTATTAGGATTTCGCACAGGCCAGCAAGTGGGCTCATCTAAAGTTGTTACTGCGTAATCTTCATGTGTCGCTGACCCATTTTATCATAGGGATTAACATGAGTGAGGCAGATGGTGATTAGAATTATTGGCATACAATTCGAGACAGCCCACTCAACTGCATCACGAAGATTGCTGATTGAATACGTAGGTTAGAGAGTCGATTAAAATTGGGGTCTGCAAATATAACGTTGCATTGTGAGCAGCGCTGGCAGTCACTGTGTTATACGCATAGAACTCACAGGTTCTCGAGTTTTTGAGCCCTTTTCGTGTATGACTTGTTTACCAAAGGTTTCTTCGCATTCTAGTGATGAAAGCAGCGAGAGCAAGTCCAAGTCTCGAACACCTGAGCGTTATAGGAGAAGGTCGAGGAGCGGAAGCGAAAGTGGCAGAAAGAAGCACCGTCATAGTTCGCATAGGAAGTTTTCGCATTCGCATGCACATTCCTCGCACAGGTTAGGCTTATCTTTACACTTGCTCTACTTTTATAGCTTGGCTTTACGTTCCCGAGAGCATTTCATTATTTGAAAGACTGTGTGAACGACATTACGAGGTAGGCATTCGTGAACGCTAGGTTCATATTCGGCAATCTGTTGTAGTCACAGTGACAGAGGGTATGTTTTTAAGAGATTTAATGTCAGCGTTCATCGCATGCAAGCTAAGTCGGTATCTTATCGATGGATATCATTTCAATCTGTTTGCATCATATATGGAATAAATTCACTGCAGTCTTAATGAAATAGGTGAGAGGTGTTTCGCAGATTGCAAGCGGAAGTTATAAGTTACAGACAGAGGCAGCAAAAAGTAAATTCGGTTTAGATCGCACGAGAAAAGGAGGTCGCGAAGCAGAGAGAGACGTCGTTCACGCAGTAGAAGCGCCCCTCGCCGTGGAAGACGCTCCAGACGGTCACGCTCTTGACCCAAAAACAGCTCTTCCCATCTTCCTGCAGCTTGTAATTGCAGAGTTCTTTGTCTATACTGGTCAGTCAGTCCTTCATATAGCTCTTTTCTTGCATATTTCTCCTGTGAGAACTTGCAGCGTTAGTTGGATATGAAAGTAGCTTTTCGATTTTTCTTATAGTGGTAGTTGCGATTGCGGATAAACTTTCGTCCTGAAGTTCTCTCCTGAAAGTCGGTATTGATCACGAAACGATGAAAGGAGGTGATTTAGCGCGGCGGGTACTCACAGAACGCAATACTTGCATGCTGTTGTGGATCGATGTGTGAGCGTTTGTCGTCAAGATGAGCGTCGGTTTTCACGCTCGGCTATTGTGCTAAATGTTTCACACGTCTAGATCCTTTCGATTTCCGCGTCAAGATGCTTCGTCTTTTATGATTACTTTCTTCATTTCTTTGCAAGGTCGTGTGGACTTATTTCAGGACATTGATGTTTGGTGTTTTGCTAAAATAGATTGTGGAGAGGTTTGCTGTACCTGCGGAGTAAGGTAGTCGATGTTCTGATTGTAATGGATGTGTGGCCTCAATTTTTTGTTGTAAATTTCTTTGCCGATTAATCCAAATCACCTTCGTTGAGAGAAGTTTATGTCGTTTCTGTTATCATGTTTTTCCGAATTGTAACTGTCAGTGGATTTATATTTCTTTCATTTTGATACTATCGAATATTCATTTCTCATTTTTGATTTGGATATATTTAGCGCTGTAGTTTTATCAAGTAACTCTGTTCTTTTTTTTTAATATTCATATGCTGATGTTATCATGTAATTCTTTTGATTAGGAATGTGTGTTGCTGTATTATTATGCGATTATAAATTTGCATTTGCGAATGAGATTATAGCAATGTTGTATACATACATAATTTCTTTGCTATTTTTCTACGTTTGTTTTGATGCTCTCATATTAGTTTTCAGTGATGTGTTTTTATGATTCTCTAAATGCTCCATTGTGTTTTCGTATTAGAACATGTTGATTGCATATTTCTTTGACTACTAATTCACTTGAGGTTTCATTTCTCAATGAAGGAGAAAATCTCTTTTAATTTTGCCCACTTTAGCGGTTTTCACCGAAAGCAACGGATTTGATCTAGAAATGGGCGTAATTAAGAGTGGACGGGACGGTATTGGTATGCAGATCAATTAAAAGCGGCAACGTTTGTGATTTGGTCATTTTTTTAGATGAAAAGAAAATTGAGGGAGAAACATCTTGCAGTAGTCATGACTTCTTGTTTTGATTTTCACCTTTGTTGTAACATCATTTGAATTCTTATCTACTTTGTGATGAATATTTCGGGAAAGGTGGCATTGCAGTTTATTTACTGGTGGTTGTGATGTTAGTGAAACGCCGCACTGGGATGAGGTTCCCGAACTTTTTTCTGCGTCGTTTCTTTCGCTTTCTACTCTTCTTGCCACTCGCAAGGGGCTTTTCTAAGTGTGGCACCATATGCTAACCTTCAGCATCTTTGATGCATCCCAATTTTTGTTGGGTTCATAACTGCAGCTAAATCACTTCGATAAAGGATTGTTCTTTGAATTTTTCCCGAAGGTTAGTTTCCATCTAATTGCCCACTAAATGAGTCCACGTAGAGGAAATTGCTTCCTTGCATCGCGCCATTCTTGACTATTTTCTTTGTTTGTTTCTCTTAATAGCGATGTGAGCATTGATTGCTCGTTGCAAAATGTTACATGTTGATGTGTTACTTATTGAAGAGTTCTCTCCTTGTTTTGAATAAAATATTTAATTGATGGCGATTGTACTAGCCTATCATTGGTACTAACCTATCATGTGTTCTTAGAATAATATGTTGCTTTCACTGCGTTCATTGTGTGTGAACTATGCGGTAATTGTCGGACAAATTGCGATCGTATGAGTCATCAAGAAGTGTGATAGTTCATCTTCCGTTTTGCCAGTATCCATTTCACTGTTACAACGAGTAATACGTAATTGTATAGACCGCTCGCAACATGTTAAGAATTTACTGTAGAGCTCGCTGGAAGGTGCATGAATGATCCAGTGTCTAAATATCAATTCCACGCTAGCACCATTCGTTCAGGTCGCTTCATGTCGTGCGTCTTACGCATCTATTGACGTACAGACGCGCAATATGTCGTCATTCCTGTCGTGTATGGACGACGTCGGAACAAGTGTCCGTTTATCCACTTGTAATTGCCGAACATGTGGCGGTCGAATCTTTCAAATTTTTGAACATCGGCCAGGGATTTGAACTTATTCAACTTGTGGCTGTAAACTACGACATCTGAGAGGCGAATTAGGTCTTGACCAAAGCTAGGAAATATGTAATGGGGACTGTGAGGCAACGTCGCGAATTTGCAAAAAAATTCCTATGTTCAAGTCATGGCCTGCATCGTCGCCCTCATTCTGCCCCCCCCCCCCCAACCGCTTGAGTACTTCATGGCCTCTTTGAGGGCTTAGATGTCATTCACAGGTCTTGGAATACGGAGAGAAGTCCTGGAAGTTCAAATTTTTTGCTTTCGTTTCAAAATTTGAAGTATTTTGACCATTCCATTGTGGTGGATGGCTTAAATAGGACGTCCGCCCAGCGCAATAGGAAAGCATACTCGCCTCCGTCTCCTTCTTTTAGTTTTGCAGTTTTTTAGGCTCATTTTCGTTGGCAGGGCTTATGGTAAAGATATGGCTATTCAATATATGAGTAAGTATTAATCGAGCTTTTTGGAGTGCGTTGACTATTTGGCATAAAGATGGGGTACACATATCCAAGCTATCAACCCCCGAAGGTCGTATGAGCCAATTTCAGGGCTCGCCTTCACGTTAAATCAAGAGGATTCTAGTGAACCTTAGAGGATGTGCATTCAGGTTGCTGTGCTATAAAGTTCATTACTGTTGCGCTCTTTCTTTTTCGTTGCTTTTGCGCATATGGAAGGTTTTTTCTGAATAACCCAGGATACTGAAGAGTGAAGTATTCTTTTAATGCCCTGATCCTTTCAAGGAACGCATTTTTTAATGGTTTTCTGAGAATTTTTGCGGAATCATCCCATTTCATGTTGGGTAATGAGTAGCACCGAGTCTGCTCTATGCTTCTGATTTCGTCCCGACACTTTCTCAAACACTGAGTTGCTGATAAAGTCCAGAAAGCTTTAACCTTTCGGGCTAGAGAAGATATGGTGGGAAATGTTTAATTTGCCTGTTTGTGTCTTGCAGAATTAGCGAAAGCAGTAAGGGACCACCCATGTTCGTTTATTCAGGCATTTTGAGGTGCGCCACTTGTCGAACGAAGAGCCATGCCGAACCACGCTGCTTGTTTTTATAGGGACGTTTTCTAATTAGCCCAATCTTCCTCTTTCTCAGCTGAACACTCCTAGTCGTAATTCACTATTCACATAATTCGTTCACTTTTTCTTCCAGCTGTTTTACCTATCTGTTCGCCTTCCATCAAATTTTTATTGCCTTAGCCGAGCTCTCGGAAATTTATGCAAACGCACATCATTGCCACGTCTGGCTGCCACGTAAGCGTCTGTGTGCGCGCTTGCGCGCTGCTTGTTGTGTGACTGTGTATGGCGTATGTGTGCAAGGCGTGTGTGTGGGTCTGTGTGCGCGGGCGTACGGTATGTGTGCTCAAGCGTTTATATGTGTGCCTGTGGTTTATGTACATATATGTATAAGTGGTGTGTATGCGTGTATGCATGTGGTATACGCATGCGCGTGTGTTTGAACGTGTATGTAAAAGTTTGCGTGTGTCTGAGTACGAGTGCATGTGAGAATGTGTACATCGCAGAAATTGATGATTGAATTTTATTGCTAAAGTCTATATCGGTGTTCGAAGCTCAGCACCATCCCCCTGTGGGCCCCCTCACAAAGGCCCCCACATGAAAGTGATTCATAAACTACTCTGGATCAACAAGGGCCCCGAGCTCAAAAAATCCCCATCCGTGGAAGACTTTTTGAAACTAAGACTCCCATGCCCTCTTGGCTGCCCTTCTGGGTTTCGTCGTCTATGTGAGGAATGTTAGGAGAACGGATTATGCCTTCGCAGGCTGAAAAAAAAAAGCTCGATTGAGTCACAGAATAAGAGGAAACTGCGTGAGGCAGTGTTGGAATAGAAACGCTGAAGGTAAACGTGGGGGCATAGGTGCTTACATTGAAACAACTGTAAGGGGCGATCAATAGATTGTAGATCAACTGCTTTCGGACAGAGTAGAGAAGCGGTGACCATAAGACAGAGCAAACTCTCTACAAGTGCCTTGAGGCAACGGTCAGTGCGTATAAAAGGAGAGCTTATTTGCTTGCAGGGACCAGTGTGCTTTTGGCTTTTCGAGTGAGGTGTCATCTTTGCGTGTTCGGTTTGGATCCTATCGGTTTGCAGCTGAGCCGCGTGGCGGCTGGGGCGGGAGGAGTACCCGGTGTTCGTTGGCCCGGAGGTGGCGCTATTCATGCCAAGGCTCTGTTGGAGCGACGTCCACCCTCCCGTCGTGTTACCCCCCTCCCCCCTGCCTTGCTGTTGTTGATTTTTTTAAAGGCTTAATAAAAACCCAGCCTCTTGTCTTGTTGCCAAATTACGCAGCATCTAATTGGGCCAAGGAATTCGGGAACCGTTCAGGGAAAAACGAAGAGTAGGGGGCTAAAACAGGAACCGCACACCGTTACATATCAATGGGACACGCTGTATTTGGACGATCTGAATCAACCTAGGCATTTTATAAATCGTCCACTTATGTGCAATGAAATGAAGCACCATGTTTTGATATCGTGTCAGAAGTGTAGACTTTTTCCAAGTGCATCATTTCAATGGGACGATGACCTTAGAGGTAAGAGAAGAGTTAAGAACTAAAAGAAGCAGCAAGGTAAACAACGCTTAGTCATTACGAGGGAGGGAGAGAGCAATCAGCAAGAATGTCGCAAATTATTGTTGCCAGTTTACCTTCGCTTTTAAAACTACACTTGTAACTACATATTACTTTGAAATCTCGAAAAATTTATTTCATTGTAATTCACCATCTAGAAAATTTCTTAAGCTATATTACACTGGAGATTTTCAGGACGTGGAGACCTTCCAAGGTCGCGAAAAGCTCCTTGCCCTTGCGGGGGGTGTGATTCACCACATCACATAGTGCCGACCCCATGGCTTCTCCGTCTACGGAGGCCCCCCTTCCTTACATTAGACTCTACGTCGTAGAGATCTATCTCTAGCCACAACTTATCATCTCTCTGAGCAGTTGACGTTTAAAGGCTTCGAAATACTCGCACATCACGTTTGTTCTATGAGAAGGCGAGTGCTGCCCAAACAGGAGCCTTAAGTCGAGGATTTTTTAGTTCCATAGGGAACCCGCATTAGGCGCTCTCATGTTTTTGAACGTTTGGACATTTGGCTGAGCTGGTGAACTCAAAAATAAAGCACACGTCCTGCCAAATTCATTGATTTGCTTTTTCGTGCATTGTTTATTCACATGCACACGGTTATTTTATTGCTGTGTAATATATCAATTGCACATCATTTCTTTAATGACATTTGATGCGTTTCTATCAGTTTCACCTAAATTTCATGTCATCTTCTACAACAGTATGCATGAGAGCGCAGGCGCTCCATCCCTCCTCCCCCCTCCCACCCCCAGTTATTTTCGAAAAATGAAAATAGTTGGAAATTTTTATTGCTGCGGCTTAGATTAGAATAAAAATATTATGTTAAAACGTTTCCTTCGGCATCGTCCTGTTTAAATTTCGTTCTTTCAAACACGCAGCACTGCTCTGTCTTCATCGGCGTCCCCTTTCATCATCGATAAAACGCCAGGTGAACCGTTCCTCGAGGCAGCATCCGCCTCGCTTTAAGAATTATCTTTGCGTAAGTTGTCTGCCCGCGAAGTCGTCCACAACACACCCGCGATGTAGAGTGGATTAATTTATTGGGTTGTTTTGACATGATCCCATTGTTGCATCTTGTATTTCTCAATCTAAGCCGAGAGTATATCTGTCGACGTTATTGTAGTGTGCACGCATATCGAGCAAGAATCAAGTTTCTATGTGGGCGTGAAATAAACTCTCGAAGAACGCTTGTAAGACGGCAGTCTCGTGTATGGGCATCACTGCAGCTGTTCACTTCACAAATGCAGCGCTACGTTGCTCCTTCATGAGGGGGGGGGGGGGGGGAGGGGAGTAGCAGTGAAGAAGCAGGAAATGATGGAGGAGGAATGATGACATTTTTTAATACAAATATATGACATTTGAATAAAATGATAGTTCGACGATAGCTTTTTTGCAAGTACAGTGATAGGGCAAACGGTTGGGCTTGTGGACACGGGCGGAGAGTGTGAGAAAAGGTGGAGGAAGCGAGAGAGAGGTGAAGTGAAGTGGGCTTTTGAGCACGTTGTAACATGCTGAAGGTGGCCTGGCCCCCGAGCTGCTCGCTTACAGCGCCCACGCTGTATTGTGCCGCGTCGGACGCATCCCAGTCAAGCACTGTGCTAAGCTGCCGCCGTGTAGCCAAGAAGTCAGGGAGCCAGCCGCCAAAGGCACTCTCAGCTGTTACACGCGTGCCCTTGCTTGTACCGCCCTTTGAAACCCTCCTGTCCGTCGTCACGCCACTCGTTGCTATTTCGTGGCTTAGTCTCCTTATACGATGCGCATCTTCATTCTAATTGTACTGCTTATGTCATTTGCCATTGTTGAGGCACGCAAGAAGAATACGAAGCATACGAACGCCGATGAGGTCGAACGAACTCCAACAACGCAATCAACCAAGTTCCCTGCTAAACAAAAGGTTTTTTTTTTCCAAAATTTCCTACTCTTTTTTGTCAATTCATCACTAGAAACTAAGGTGTACAAGGTGAGGCATTTATTCGATTTCCGTCCACTCTCTTAGCTGAGAAATGAGGAAACTTTGATAGGCGGCGATTCCATAGTGAGTAAATGCGAGCGTCTTGTTAGTATGCTATAATTAATAGCGTTCAATTTTTTTTTTTCTTCTATAGCTCAGCGTTATAAATTTCTTCTCGAATTTTTCTATTTCAACACTTTTTTCATAGGTAGGAATAACTGCATAATTGCACGACAAGAGGGAACTTGTTAGCGCGGAAGTAAGAAGTAAGAAGTGAATAGCTCTGTGATTACAAAAACATCGCTATACTTAATCTTCATTTGTAGTCGCACTTCATCATATTGCATTTAGTTCGCATAGACTGCAGTTTTGAATGCTTCGTAAAAGACAAGCATGTGTTGCGCACTGTTGCGTCCCCGCACCCTTCTTACATCTTTTCTTTCTCTCCCCCCCCCCCCCCCTTCCCTCCCGCTGCACCCAACTCTCCGAATGCTCTAGTTGCTATACATTGTTGTACATTAATTGGTGTTCGCGAACTTGTCGTATTTTGCTACGCATTGAAACGACTATTTTTTTGATCCGAGAATCCTGAAAAACTCCCATCAGTTTCATTAAAATATAAGAGTGGTGAAATCTATTGGGGAAACAACTATGTGCACAAGTTTCACTGCATAGTTGCAATCATTATGCCGCATTTCTGCAGAACAACAACAGAAGAAAGCCGATTATGGTTAATTTGACAGCTATGAAAGATTGAACATAGTCTACGCTCACCGAAAAAATGCTGCGGGAGACAGTACCAGGGGGGGGGGGGTGTGGAGGTTCGAAAAAATTGCTCATGAAAAAGTGTTTCGAGGAGGTCTTTGTCGTAAATTTGAAAGTCATAATTTCTCTATTTCTATGAGTGTAGATTATCTTTTCGCGTCGCTTTACTCAGCAACTTGTGGTTTGCATATATACAATGCTGACTTATTCACTGAAATAAATTTGTTTTCTCTCCTTTATGGATATGAATATTACACCTGTATATAGGCACTTGTTGTAATGAGACTGTAGTAAATCTTCGGTTGCTTCGTGTGATGAAATTTCGGATAGTGGAGAATGGCGTATACGCGATTCTGTCGATATATTTTTAGCGAGCGAAAGGATTTCAGCATTGATCGCCCACTGTCATTACGCACGTACTTTGCTTAATGGATGTGAAGTGTGCGTGCCACTTCGAATAGTAACAAAACGATATTCCATCATCGTCCTTCTCAATAATCCTTTTCGATGTTTACCTCTTCGACTATAATATTTCATCTGTTTATACAATATGATTTCAATATGAGTATATCATTTTATGCGGTAGTTTCAATTTGCCAACCCGCCGAACTAATAGCAATGAAAATTTCCATTGATATAAATGCAAATTTCCGGCTATTGAGATTTTTCCATTTCAATTGACTTCACTTGATAAAATGTGCATTTTTCGCTAAAGAACTTCAATAGTGATTTGTTAATAGGAAACCATATTATGAGATATTTTATTATCGAAATTATCGGTTCGATTGGTGAGATTGCAAAAAAAAAAAAAAAAAAAAAAGAGTACAATTTCTCGTTGCAGTTTGGCATACCTCCGCACTATATTTTTTGCATTTATTAAACACTTTTCATTTCTACATTTATTGCTAAGCTTTTCGATTGCTCCACATTACTGGCAGAAACTTTTGTCGCATAATGCAAAAATATAATTCCTTTTTATAAAATTCTTAAGAAAGCAGTTTTTAGGTTGCACTTACTATTACAAGCACGCTTAACACATTTGCTATGAAAGAACTTATTTTCTTCACCTATGTTGATTATTAACTTATGGAAGTACAGTTATGATCCTTGATAATATAAGCGGAAAAGCGCGACGGGTGAGGAAAGTGCTTGGCCTTGCGCGACATGCGCTTTTTGCTAATCAAGCTGCTTGGCTAACGTGAATAAATTCTCAGAAAATACCAGAACTGTTTGAAATGCGCCTTGCTAAGTGGCCGATCAGTTATACAATTCCCCAACCAAAAAAAAAAATTTTTTTTACCTCATACAGCAATTTTTCATCTGCCACCCTGCCATATTTAGGTATTCATGATTTAGCGCGGAATATGGCCGAATATGAAGGAATTGATAGTATATAAAAAATGAAATTGATAAGTTATAAATTAGAGGAGCGGAAATAAAACTAGATAAACTACTAGAATAGAATTTTTTATAGATTTAGGCGTTAGTGTAGAATTTTTGTAGATTTAAGTGTCATTCTACGATAGACATTATTGCTCAAGCAGCAAACTTTTATCTCGATACAGTGGTTTTTTTTTTTTGCGAGTTGAGATTATCGTTGAGAGCAACAGAAAGATATAGATACCTACAGATATCACCCTGTCATTATACACTTATTGCAAAAAAAAAAGTGTGAATCAATGTTCCTTGCCCACTTTCTTACTTAGCGTTGATTTACTTCCCAGTAGATATTTTGGTCATATCGAATGCTTTATTGAACTTCATCTAATAATATCAAAGTCAATCACACTACGATCTTACATTTGCTGTGTGTTCATATTGTATCCCAACATCATCTACTAGTTATGAGCATTTATGATGCAATACAGATAGCCGGTGAATATCTGTGAGAAATGTTCCATTTCCGAACGAAAGTGAAACGATGAACATTCACTAGTAATCAATGTAATATCACTATCTTTCATCCTGTTTTATAGAATTAAGTGAGAAGTTTCCTCGTTCGCCACTGTTTAATGTCTTCCTAGTATTGAACCTCATACTCGATCTATTGTTTGCTTTTAACTCCTTGCGCATTCGAACGATTGTGTCCTAAGAGCAAGTTCATCCACTCTTCAAGAGTTCATCCATCCGTTTAAAGAGGAGTCTCTCGCTGTTTAATGGCGTTAATCTGCCATCCCTCCTTCTCTTCGGATCCAGTTTTCCAGGAGAAATAGCGATTTCTTCCGATGCTTGCTTGCGGAAATAAATAAACTACATTCATTAGTTAGTACTTAGAAGGTTATTTGAGAAGGTAAGCAGGATAAAGCTGCGTTGCTGTACAACTCCACTCCTTATCATTATCTGCTTTTCTGCCATTCCGTTCTCATTATTCTGCCCAACAATTCTGAAAATCAAAATACTTTTGAAAACACTTCCCGAGTATGAGCTTTACGTAACTGAACTTCGGAAACTCGACGACCGACTGATGATTTTTTTTTTACGCTGACTTCCGACATGTTACTTTCCTCAGCAACTAAGTACCAATCACCACCTAGAAGCCGCTTTTGCTTAAATGTGGCGTATAGGCGCAGAGATATAGTAGCATTAACGGGAACCTTCAGCGATAGCGCCGGCGCCAGTAAGCGATCAGTAGCCTGCTGTCGTAAACAGTTAACTGCATTTTCACTCATTCCTTGCTTGACCACTTTCTCAATACTTGAAACGTGCTTTTAATGGAAAGAGTAGACATGCTTCTCAAATATTTCAGCTAATGCCACTGGAAAGTCAAAAAAGGCAGGGATCTGAATGTTGGTTCTTTGGAACAGACATCCAAACGAATTGAATTCCTCATATTTCGGTGCCGTCGAGGTTAAATAGCACTGATTTCAGAGGGTTGACTCCTCAATCGAAGCTCCGTCGGTGCCTTCTGGCTCCAAGAAGGAGGAGGACAATACGATCGAGGACGTGGACGAAGATAAAATTGACGAAATCCTAAGGGACGCGACAAAAAATCTCGTCATCTTCTTTTGTTTGTTTTCCCTTTTTTTTTTCTGCAGAGTTGCTATCATATATGTGCATTTGCATGTGTCCAACTTTTTGCAGTATGCCAAGCAGTATCAACTCATGGCACGTTCTGGGTCTGTATTTTTGGGGCATCTAACGGTGACATTGTTGATTAATTTAGCCGTAAAGCGTTCCACTCAACGTCTGATGTTTTCAGATTTGTCAAAAAATCAAGAAAAACTCGAAATGTAGATTTATAAAGGATTACTCGAATATATCTCTGAGATTTTACACGAATTTTATGTGAAGAACTGAGATTATAAGCCAAATTCGCACTGTTAGTAACTCTTGAGCGTATCTGCAATCACAGTCTAATAGGCGTCGAGTGTTACTATATGGCCCTAAATTGGGCGGAAAATGAAAAATGCTCTTGCATTACTTTTCTATCGTATTTCCTATAATTCGGCCAATATTTAAGGGAATTATGGGAAGCACATATTCTGCCTGTCGATTTTTAGAACTCGATTACCCTTTTTCTTTTGGAGATTTTTGAGAAAGGATTAAAGATATGTGGAATATGCAGCACTGCGTTCAGTCTCTTTGAAGTCGGTGGATATGTGCAACCGCTCTTATTATTGCCAGCCGTTTAGCTTGGCGAAGAGTGGAAAACAAGCTGAAGATTGACTCCGGCGACTAGATGGAGGGCGAAACGAGAAAATTTTTAAAGTACATATGAGCATTGCTTGTTTCAGATGATGGACGAGCGAAATGCCCAGGATGTGGCGATGCGCTTTCTGAAGTAGAGGAAATTGATGATGATATTGAAGCGACCGGATACATCGAGGTAATTTTTTGTTCATTGTACAAAAATTTGCATCCTTTTTAGTCGCCATAAAATGGGCATCTCTGAGAGGCAATGAGTTCTATGCAATCAAAGTTGGCAATAGATGAAAAAGATCGCGAAATTCTCATCATTCATCAACGATTGCCGAATTGCGTAGAATATGAGGAATATCTGTTATATTGGGCAATAATTTAAATCATTGATGCTTCAGCTATAGTAGCTAGAATAGATGGCCAGCGAAAGATAGTCGGGGTCTTTCTTCGTAGGCGAGATGAAGAGAAATGACAGCGCCATTTTGGCTACGTCTGCAAATATCTGTCTAGCTTATAAGTGATTAAATAAAACGAAAAGCTTGAATTGGATCTCCCGAAAGTTCTGACTTGAGTTTAACATTTTATTTTCTTCTACTTACTTTGTTTAGATGACAGAAGTTGAGCTGCGCATTGGAAATAAATTGAAGAGCGGTTTTATTTATCGCCACGTCTTTGAATGTTAAATTTCTGCGCCTCGACGATCCATATCGATGCTCTTACTTAAGTAAATTCTGCCTGTTGCTGCACTTGGTGCCAAAAGACTCCTTGATCACTGTCTTGCTCAAAAGTTGCAGAGAACGTTGAAAGTTTAGGTGGTAAAAACGGACGATAGAAGTGTTGCACGCGAATTGGGCGTAACAACGTTCCCGTCTCTCGTTTACTTCCGACGCAAGAATCCCATCACTTATGATGGTTTGTTCTGCTTTAATTTTATGACGATATATTCTTTTGAATAGATGAAATTCCTTTCACTTGCCGTTTTCGCTTGAAAGTGATCCTTTAAATTGGTATCAATTAAATATGATATTACATGTTGTTAGCTTAGGTGCTATTGAAAGAATTCGTTGAAGTTCTAGCAGTAAGTACCACTTTGTACTTTATATCCCAGGGAACAGAAATTTCAAGGCTTATGAAAAAGCTTTTCTCGGTGAAAAATACTTGTCATTTGCACATGAAACATTGAAGTGATCACAGTTGTCGTACTGTCTTAGAACACCTGGTGCGGTCGTCTTCGGCATTATTTCCTTTCATACCGTTGATTCTCAAAAGGCATCTGTGTTCTACCTGGGGAATTTTTTTTCTCTTATTCGGCATTGCACTTCACCTTCTTTTTTTTTTCCATTTATGTTTTAGCTTTTTTTCGTTCGTTTTTATTACACCCGTTCGCAACGATTAGATCAGCTGCCTGATTATGGTGGACTATGTGCGTTTTGTTGAGGTGACTTCAAGGATTCTGAGGTTGTCCTGAGGTGGTTACGATCTCATGACGAGGTTGTGACGTGGGATCTAACCGACGATAACTTCGAAGATAAAACAGATAGTTATTCACCAGACGAGGGCGCACTGGACTGGTTCGTGATGTTGTAAGTATAATTTGTTTTTTCGAATTTTACTCTCACTAAAATGCTTGCACATGCTTTGGCCGCAAGTTTTCTTAAACGTGAAAGCAGATAGTCGCTTAAGAGTTTGCGGTGCCTTGGAAGGACCTTTCCGAAATTATTTACTACGTTATTGGCGCAGCAGCTCTCTCATCCACATTTAAACGTCCTAATTGAAAACGGAAAGCACACTTTGTTGCTAAAGCGTCGCTAAAACATATCGTTATAACACTGTCCATAGTTGTTTAGCTAGACTATAAAGTTGACTCAACAGTGTAAAAAGAGTGAGGTAAAGCTGGAGTCAAACTAGAAAGCATATTAACATGCGAATGGCTATAATCACGGCTATCCTTTCGGCATTTCAATTCTTATAAAAAAACCTTCCCTGTAGGTAATTAAAAATTCTTTTTTACCTGCAGGTAATTTCTTTAGCAAAAAAAAAAAAAAAAAATCAACGAATTCGTTTCCTTGATAATTCTTTTGCTTTATAATATGTCGTTGCGTATAGCGTTGTATATTCGCGTCGATTGTTTGTTACTAAGTTTTATATATACTTGTTGTTTATTAGTAACATTTTTTGTGCTTTTTGAGCTACAATGCGGACGAGCCTGATTGTAACGCTTTCGTTTCGTCATGGGAAACAGTAGCGCACAGGTATGCGATTTATGTAACGTTATTCAGTGTTATTGATAGTAATATCATTGGAGAACAAAATACGCCCGCAGTTTATTTGAACGGTTTACACTTATTGCGATCGTTGCATTGAGCAGGAATTACTAACATAAGTTAGAGTGGAGCGTCGAGTTGATATTGAAGGATCGGTTTCAACATTAAACATGAGCAAGAGACCAATGATTTGTTGATTTTATTAACTCACGATCAGTTAGTTTTCATATTCGATGACGATTTAATTCGTATCTGAGTTTATAGTATCGTAATAGCGTGAATTATGCCACAATATAAGTTGTGATATGGTAATAACATTTGGCCATGTTTATATCGCATGAATGCATTTGCAAGGATGATCTTCAGATTGCGCGGTATTGTGCACGTTGGTAAGGTGGATACGTCGATCAGTGACGACGTTACAGAAAGGTTTCGTCTTGACGAAGATCAGTGTCCGACGTTCCTGCTGTTAGTTTTTTTTTAGCATCATATCGCTTAACTCGTATGCGTCGATATAAGAATATGATGAGCTTATTCATTCGTAAGGATTGATGGATTCGCTACGAGATTAAGAGCATCATTAGGAGTCTTGGCATCGCTCTCAAGTGAAGAACTCCGATGCATCTTATGCATCCTCTTTTGAAATTTGCTGATCTTACGTCATGCGCTTGCTGACTTCCTGATTGCACTTACCGAGGTGTTCTGAGACAAATACTCGAAATTTTTTTGTGCGCGAATCTCCATTTTCAAAAGAGATCGGTGAATATCGGAGCAAGGAAGTTGACGATATGATGCGCCTATTTTTCAGTTTAGCATGCAGTTCAACACTATATATATATATATATATATATATATATATATATATATATATATATATATATATATATATATATATATATATATATATATATATATATATATATATATATATATATATATATGCGTGCATTTACGCATCTGGGCCTAAAACGACTATTTTGTGTTTCTGCTCCAGTTTCAAGGACAGTTCGTCGTCTCAAAACTGAATCTCATCTCGGAATTGAGCTTTTAGGCTTTTGTGCCCATAGTCAGGTGTTTACGAACCGCTTCTTTGAATCGATGTAGAGGTAAGTCTTCTCTCCGGCGTCGGTTCTCTGCATAGAATCCATTCAATCGCTTACAGCTTTGATGAAGTTACTCGATAATAGCTGTTCTGTGAAAGCGCCATTTTAAGCGCAACGCTTCTCTTGCCTCATTGACAGTGGTTTTCTTCCTCGGAAACATGGATGGAGATATCAACGAGAAACGTTGCATGTAACCGCATCTACATGTAGAAATGTTTTTAAACACATTTACTTTGAATGAAGTTTAACTAAATGACAGCACTTTCGAACGTCAGCTGTTTGACTGATCGTCGAAAGGGTCGCAGTGAGGACGATCGACGATGTAGAAGAGGCATTGCTGTTGGCCTCTCATTGGGTTTAAACATGTGAACTGCTTCATGTATTTTTTTCAATAGTTCCTCCCATAAGTTCTCTTTTGTTACGGTTGTAAGTTCCTACGCTTTCTTTTTTCAAAATTTCGCCATTCTTTACAGTGCTGTAATAAACGTTTCACGCTGTAGTGTCTCCTCATTTCTACACTGTTGTTTTCAAATAAAGCGATTTTTTTAAAGGATTGAAGGAGTATCGAATGGATACATTCATTATTTGCCAAACCTCTCGAAGAATCTTCTGGATGAAAAGCTATCCTTTAAGTTTTTAAAACAAGAATTTTCCTTTCATGAAAAAAACGCTATAAAAGTGAGAAGAAAAAAAAAATGAATGGAACGCTATTTTCAGTTTCCATCGCGGTAAAATGTATCGCTATAAAGATGCAGCGAAGGATATACGCAGTTTGACCGCATTTGCTCTTCACAAATTTAAGGAGCAAAGAGGGCATCGAATCCCTGAGCCACCGACCGCCCTTGAACACTTCTATGAGCACGTCAAAGAACGTCTCCTCGATATACTGGTTCGTATTACAATCAGCGTTATCCAATTGGAACATTTGCAGTACAACATTAAATGCTTTCGAAATAAACTTTCAAGATGACTCATTGAGAAGTATTCAGTTTTCGTTTTTTGTTGTTTCTTTATTTTCTTTTTGCTTCCAAATAAGTGGTTTTTCCGGAGATGGACTTACTGCTTGGTCAGCTTGACTCATTAGAGATCTTAACTTACTCTTATTGAACGATAGGGATTTTTAACGAATCGTTTGAGCATTTCAGATTTTTGGGTTGTTTTTTACACTATTTTGGGAAAGTAGTTCATTATGAGTACGAGACACATTCAAATTGCGTATAGTAGTATAAGAATGTATCACTACCATATTCATGCCTTTAGGTGATCCAGTTGCAAGTGAATTTAATGGGATTGTCCTTCGTGTGCTTTAGTGTGGATTTTTTTCCGTAATATATTAGCCAACAATGCATCGATATTTTCCATCGCTAAATTGAACGCGTCAAAAACTTAGAGAAATCAGTTTACTCGATGAGAGAGATTGACCTCATAAAGTATGCATATTCGCGATAGGTAAATTAAAATGCTTTTATTAATGATAATAATACTCGAGGAAAAAATAATGAGAGCGAAAATTTTCAGAAAATTTTAAAGATTTTCATTAAAGAATATCCTTGAAAGCAGCGTTTCGTTTGTTGTTGTATGCACTAATCTGATTTTTGCATATAGCAATATAGTCGATTGCTAGAGTGCATGCGCCTAATTTTATATTCAGTTTACTTTCCATGTCTTTGAATAGTCAATTATTGTTTTTTGAATTTTTAACTGTATAAGTTCTTTTAAGTACAATAGGCCTTTTTTAAACAAATAACAGTACGATGTATTACGCAAGGCTGTTATATCTTGAGGTTTTTTTTTTGTTGAGTTTACTCGTCGAATTCAAATAAATAATTTGTTATTATATGAGTATATATAATGATGAATGTTTATTTCAAGGATGATAGTCAAGCTCTCTCAATTATTGGTGTTGGCGGATTGATCGTGATCGTCGCCGTGACACTATTCATAAAGGGAAGAAGAATTCAGAAGAGTGGTAACGTCGAGAAGCCGAAAGTCAACTAATAAACAATAACATCTATTACGATTCTCGTGCACAATGAAAGTAATCAAATGAAGACAATTTTAATGAGAAGTCAACGTAGTGCGCAGACAGCACATCATCGTCTCTCGAATTTTGGTAACGCATTGTTGCTTTATCATTGCTATTATTAGTGAAACATCAAACAATATTGGGCTTGCATCTTCTTAAATAATTTAGCTTGTTCTTTTTGAATATCTCTTGCTTTAATTCTAGCTACCGCTACGAAAAGTAATACGCATTTAGAATTTATTGTTGCAAGTCCCAAGTGTAGTGCATTTCAACGGGTTAGTTTTCGAGAATAGGTTTCACTTCATTTATTTTCGGATTTCAATTTAGTGAGAAAATTTTTGAGGATTCATCAATACTCAAAAGCTATACGATGTACTATTTACCATATCAGATCCTCTATCAACAATACATTCTCCCGTTGAAGTTGTGTTAGGGCGAACCAACTTTGAGCAAATTGAATTCCCAGATGATTTCGATCACAATAAATTGAACGCGTGTAAACGCTTTCTGGAAATGATGCGTTATATTCAATGCCTTTTTTATCGATAGAAACTTCACCTTTGTTTTCTAATAGTTTAGATATTTGCAATGATGTTTCTATTTTGGAATATTTCGATGAATTGTGCGCTTTTCGTTTTTATGGCATTCGTTGCGTTCAAACGAAATAATCACCTTTAATTTACTACTCATTGACGTTCATTGTAAAACGTTACTAGTTTACTATAGAGTTGAATTATCGGAAGAGTAATATATTACTATAAGGTGATTTGTATTGTTGTCGAAGAAATGCGATACTCTATGTAAAATTTATTGAGGATTCTTTCGAAGATACGAGATTGTATTTGCCTCTTAAAGTGTGCACATCGTGTACCGCAAAAGCAATAAACCAACTGCGATCTGCAATGGATAATTGTGTACGCGCGATTGGTGTAATACAATTCAATGCCAATTTGTTGAAAGCAAAGCGTTTTTTTTTTTCAATTATAAATTTTGCTGAATAAATGAAATCCTCTTTCTAATATTTCTTCTGTGGTACCATTTCGTTGATATTGTGTTTGAAATGGAAAAAGAAAAAAAAATTGAAAGTCACAAAGAGCCAAAAGAATTGATTTCGCTTATCCTTAGTAAAGAATGAATTTGAGATGTTCTCTGAAAAATTATGATTTGAATTGTTTGATTAAAAAGATTGCAGATAAATACAAATTCTATTTTAGTAAGGTAAGTTTACTGGGCAAGTAAAATCAACAATATTCTTGCCTTTTCTTGTCCAAAGACTACTTCGGTCTCATCATTTTGCTGTTTATACAACCAATCGTTTATTGTTTAGTTATTAGCTCATATAATTTGATTGTAGATTTTATTGTTTTTATCAAGATATATTCATAGAGATTTTGATATGAATAGTACGTTGTCAGTGCTTTTATACGAGGATGTTCTTTTTTTTTTTCGAACACGTTCGCCGTGATGCGAAGGTAATTCGCTTGGAACATTCACACCTGAGAGTCGTTCATATCTGAGGGCCATTCATACCTGAGGGTTATCCGTTTACTGCTTTATTGCGACGTTCACTTAAAAAAAAAAAAAAAAAAAAAAAAAGAAAAAAAGAAAGAGCATATTGAGCAGAAGCGACTTCACAAAAAAAAAACTTTTTTTCGTTGATTACCTAACTATACTATGATTAATGATGATTATGGATGATGCAGCATACTCATACGTAAGAGATCGTGATTGAGGATTAGCATTTAAATGCATTTTATTCGTCTTTATCTGCCCTCTTAGCCTAAGGATCGTCTCTCTCTTAGTTGTGTCGACTTTCGACAGCGTATAGATCTATCAATTTTTGCTCACTTGTTTATGCTTCTTTTTTTTTGTGCTCATTTTTTGCAGAATTAATCGCTTCTTTTAAACATTATTTTAAATTGTAGTACATGTAATTATGTGGATGTTTTATAATTTTGGTTTATTTCGCTCCAAATAAACGTTTTCTCAATGATGTTTGAAGTTGTATTCGATGAGTTGATAGATTACTGAAGGTAATATTATTTCATACTATTACTGTATACTTATAATAGACCGAAAAATACCTCATATAGTTGCAGCTGATAAATTAAAAGAAACAAACAATGAAATGTGAGCAAAGAAGTTGATGTTGTTTTGTTGTATGAAATTTGCATGCTTTGTTTTATATGCATCGAATAAATTTGTTAGAAATGCATTAAGTGAGCCATATATAGGCTAAGTGCCTTGAGGAATGATGTCATTTGAATTCATAACGTATTCATTAATTTTTCCTAGAGAAATTGCTTAAGAGATGTTGATTTGTTCGCAAAATTCTCAGCTGGATGTAAATTGAAGGCACTCAGTAAGACGTATAACATGGCAATACGCTAGAAGCGTACTATATTTAGCGGTTTACTTCCGTTGTCAGTGCTATCCACTAAGCAAATGTTTACTTACGGGTAGCGGTCCATTGAAACTGTTGGGCATTAATATTCGTTGTTTTTTGATATGTTTTACAAGCACATATTGTCTTTGTTTTGTGCTTATAACATTGAAGATCCTGAAGAGTTGAGGCCCATATAGCTCCGATAACAGTCGCTTATCATGGGGGAGGGGGCGAGCTATTCTTTTACACTTCATATATTCCCGACTTAGAGCTATTCCTGCCTGAGTGGTGCTGGCGGTACCATCGAAGATTTTTCAAACCTAGTCAGGAAGCGAAGAACAGCGCAGTTCTACACGTTAGTGAAACAACTGCCGTCCTCTGCTTTCAAGGCAGAGGAAAACCAACCCCAGAGGCAACTGATACTCTATCTTCAACGTCAGTTAGGCACGCGCACTCTTCTGTTGAAAAATTTTCGGCCTAGCTACTCGTATCAGAAACAGCAAATCGCTTCGGCCTTATACGGTGAGGGATATTAGTTTCGTTATATGTAGATGGAAATTTTTCCTCCATGAATGTGCTGTTCTGTACTTTATCTGTTTCGTTTATTACCCTTCACGATTACTCCGTTTATTATCCTTTAATTCACCACCTTTTTGTCCTGCCGTACGGTCTCTTAAGAGCTTTTAAAATATCCGAATTTAATTTGTTATTATGGCAATATCCAGATGCTAGAGATGGCTTAATTTCGTTGTTGCATTCCGATCTCTGCTTATATTTCTTACTGAGTTTATTATTTTTTAATAATTTGGCTGGACTAACTTTCACGATATGATGCGATCTTAATCAGGGATAAGGAATGCACGTTGCAACATACACTTAGTCTTCATCGCGACACTGGTGACATCTTACTCATTCACCGGTCGAGGCGCATCCTGAGAGCATTAGTGAAGAATTTACACTCACAAAAGTGCACCTTAAGTTTAACTCGTTGTGCATTTATTTATGTGTCTGTCTTTGTGGTAAATTGATGATTGATACTAGTAAGGAGCGGATCGCCAACGTCCACTGCTAGCATCGTGTTAAAGAGAAAACGATATCTTCATTATTTATATAAAACCATTTTCTCTTTGATCGCTATTGCAACTTTCTCTCTCCACTTTCCAACAAACAAAAACCTATTTGTTTTACAGTGAAGAAATCATGAAAACATGTATCTATTAAAATAAATATACGAAGAAAGAACAAAAAACCGCAATCATAGATCGAGCAAACAGACATTTGTTTAAAACGCAAAATGAAGTTCAAAGAGGACCAAAAATCATTAAGAATGAAGACATATAGGAACGCGAGAATCCATATGCGAGAATAAAGCGGTCAAGTATTTACAGCCGGCGAGCAATGGACATTGCAGATAACCGTCCGTAGCATTGCATAAAATACGGTAAATTATAAACCATAACCACATGACATTGGTAAAGAATTTCAAATGCCTACAATGCGGAAAGCAAATGAATTCAGCATATTAATTCAATTTGCGAACTTCCTTTCAATTTCAAGAGGATATAGCCTAAAATAGTTTCGAATAGAATTTATGAGAAACCTCAAACGATCTTGAGACATAAATATGAGTCGAATTGAGCTCATTCCTTGGTAGAACTTAAGTAGGGCAGTAAAAAGTCTTAGTGATGACTATTTTCCCTCTTAACAGCTAGAACTTAAACAGGCCATCACTAAGTGGTGACTCATTTGAATCCTTCGCAATTTCAACAAATATTTCGCATCAGTTCGTCTATATTTCAACGAGAGTTTAGTTCAGGTATTTTTAATCAGTAATACTCTTATATAGAGACCAGTTTTTCCTGCTAACTTTGTGCAATATTATACATTTGAAATAAAATTTCCACAACGGATGCAACAAATCCGTTATGAAAATGATGAAACAATGAAAGGCTCATTGAAGCAATAAACGGCTCCACAAATAGCGACGAAAATTGACAGCGGATATTACTGAATGGTCGCTTTTATCTTATAGATTTTGAACACAAATTATTGTTTATATGGTTTGTGCAATTTTTGACACACCTACATTTTTACACACCTGAGCACGAATAAATCAGGTGGACGAGGAGGAAATGTGTTGTTGTGAGGAGGAAGTGAGGAGGTGAGGAGAAGAAGGGATGAGGTTGTTGCAGTGCCGTGTTTTTCCTAATATACTCATGGATAATGCATAAATGTATTTGGGGTTATGATGTGCGCTTGTGAGGCAGAATATTGCAAAGGTAAGATGCTAGCGGACATGTTAGATGCCATGGTAACGACGAAAACAGCGCTCTCGACTGCTGCTTCGATCATAGCGTAACAATTCCCCCAAACATTCGGTATCTTACCGTCGCCTATCGGATGCGCCACACGCCTAACCTGCCACATTTTCTCTTTTACTTTGATGAAATGGCATATTTGTTTCGTTGTAGCTTAATTTTGAAATGCTTTCCTACTAGTAGTCACTAGCTTGTCACTAACAGCGTCAATGAACTTTGCGGCTGTGTCCATCGTATTGCTCCAGAGCTGGCTACCTTAGAAGGTGTTTACTCGTACATTGCCTCGGGCTATCTAAACTTACCACAAACAAAGTTCTTAAGAATCCACTTAAGCGAACGTAATGCCTCTCGTGTGCAAAAGCCGAGTTTGGTTCCACACTTCCATATGCGTCTGCTGTCTTCGGCTGCGTGCTCGTAGGTCATCAATTGTGTTCGTAGATCCGCTCTTAGCAAATGCGGCAGCAACAGGTGGACGATGGTAGTGATCGAATGGATGCCTTATATCGTTGATCTGACTGCAGTGATATATTGCTAGTCCAACAAGGGTCATTGTACTTAAATGGTAGCTGTTGGGTGGTACAACAGTATAATCGCATGGCCATTAATGCAGCGATATGGCCAACTCCGAGGACTGCAACGTGGAGTCGTCTTGCTTCATTTGACTCCAATCAGCCATTTTCACAATTTCAGCCTTATGCTCGTATTTATGTCGTCATATTCAGTCGAAAATTGCTCGACTTAGCGCTCTTCCTTTTCGATGTTTAGGTGCTAAATTGAAACATCAATAATAATTTCTCTTTTTTTCGGATGGCATTGTTTGACTTTGTAACTTGCATCATTGTGTGTTTTACTTTGTAAATTATAGTGTTGTGTAAAATTGTTACAGCCTATTTTCTCCACTTTCGTAATTCGTTTATGCGAATATAGAGATAAAGCTCACGCCTCTTCAATCCGAATTTTCTCGTACTTCGAACATTGCTGTATTGAATTTTTATCACTCGTAAGCATACACGAATATGAGCCATCACCTAAATGTTAACTATTAGAGTGGAAATAAATTCTCCCATTGTTATATATTCGATAGATTTCGACGCTCCCCATTTGCATGATTGAAATTTTTAAAAAATTCAGCACTTCAAGAAGAGAATTTCAACATTCAGGACGTTAGATGCATCTCGTCATAATCGTCAATTTTTTTCTCACGTCGTTACGTCATGCCACAAGTAAATTCCACAATAGATAATGAGAACGCTAGTATCACATCGCAACGTTTCCACTAATCAAATGTGATAATTCAATCGCAATAGAAAAACGGAAATAGCAACATTTGGAGCATTATTTATTCACCTATTTTATATTCTTAAAAATAAGCACACCTCATATATTTTCGTTCTCGCAATGAGTGAAATTTACCTCATTCCTTACTCTTTACCATACTTCATATGTGTGTATGTGGGGAAAGTATGCAAGCAATGATTTACCGTTGATCATCAGTGACAAATGGCAATTAGAGAGTTATTTCGTGTGTACGTGCGTTCTTCAATAGTAGCGTTATAATATTGATGGATGCGATCGCTGCACTAGTTTCTAAGTGGAGCAGTGCTGTGCTAATAGCAACAATAGGTCTTTTCAGCATAGCCATAGAGCTATAAGCATACCTATCCTTACTAATTGGCTTGTCGAATATGTTATGTTACCTTGAACACAGTCATACACTACTTCCGGTATCGAAATATATGAAACAAATTATCTCGAAATATTAGCAGTCGTATAAATGATCTCTTTTCGATGAGAAGTTGAAAATTGTCCACGTCGATGATGTCGCCGATATCAGGTAGTGATTGATCGGGATCGTCACCTGTCTGTTTACCTATATTCATAAAACGATATTCATATGAATAAAACTATCGAAATATCAGTGCAGCATTTGTATGATGCATGGTTTCTAGAGCGCTCTTTGCTAATCTAAACTCTATGGAAGGAGACAATTGCAAATGCTATGAAGGTAATTGTTGGTATTTACCATTACTATCAACAATATAACAGTTATATTTGCGCGAATAAGAGTTAATAGCACGATATAGATGGCTGCTCTATTTTTAATGGACCCAGTCAGCAAAATATTTCGGAGCGTTCAATCCGCAAAGCAAGACTGATTATTTGATGGGCATAGTTTTTAAGTAGTGTAATCCGGATACAAACGATTTTAAGCAAAAGTTGTTACCGTATTTTCCTTGTCAAGTGCGACCTATAGGTATAAAGGTCACGCTGGCTAGATTACGATAGGGGGACAGCCGGAAATTTGCAGTTGGAATGGCTCAAGATCACAAATCTTGAGCCATTCAAATATTCTGGACTCTTAATTAAACGGGAAATATTCAAGCTCTAAGGTAATTCCTGGAGGGATAAAATAATTCCGCAGCCTTTATATGAGCATTCCGACAAGGTGAATAGAGCAGCATTCGCTAGTGCTACATTGCTGTCGGGATATTTTTCGAGTTTTCGAGTTCGAGCTCGAGTTTTCTCTTTCCGCTTATACCATCCTCAAATACTCTCTAACAACCTTTCATCATTATACGGTCTCCGACATCAGCTTTTAATTTTTAAATTTAAAGAACTATAGCCGTCAATGAAAGCCGGAAATGCTTGAAAGCGATCTCTGAGTTTTCCGGTAGTTTTGCTGTTTCAAAAGTGCTTTTGCTTGTCTCGTTTCGATTCTTTGCCACCGACAACTCCCTTCCTGTTCGCAAAGCGATGTCATCTCCTCGCTTCGAATTATTGCGTGACAGGAGTATCGACTAATATGTAAGTACCGGTTGTTCTTGCTTTCGACAGGATCAGCTTACAATACTAGTTAGTTCCATCAACACACGATTTGAGGGTGGCTTAAATTATTTGCTGAGTTGGTCTCTTTCACTACATTCAGTAATCAAGTAAATGACCGTCTAAAAAGTATTTAGAGATTTCAACTGACTGAAGCATGTTCACCTGCAATGTTCTACAGGTCATTCTGGTGGTGACATGGAAATCAGATAATGTTTTTTGAGATGCAATCTTATTTATGGCGTATACTCTGGGATGCTTTTGATAAAGAGTTGCAATAGAAGAGCATTTCAAATCGTTTAGATGTTCACGTTCATTGGAGCGCTACGGTGTTCTTGTGCAATGAAATCGAGACGTAGTGTGGCATATGAAGAGAAAGCGATGTTTGTGAGAGTGCAGTGATGTAAAGTGTGAGGAAAAACTCTTGGAGTTGATGGAGAGTAAGAGGTGCTCGTGCTCGGCGAGAGCCCGTGTAAGTGGAAGGCGAGGAATTTTGTAGATGGCCACGAGGGCGGGATTGCCGAGTTTTACGCAATTCTTGCGCTATTTATTCTGCTTTCATTTTAGTGTTCTTCCAAAAAATATTTCATTTTTCATTCCGTATTTTATTTTATGAGTACATTTATTGAGATGAACATTTCCGTTTATACGTAATAGCCTAGGGGGTTTCTAGCGTTTATGTTGAGGTGGCTTAAAATGAACATGAAACCGCGTGTGTAAAACTCATCATGCACTATGAATGATGGCTAAGAACTGCTATCTCTTGTTCTAGAATCCTTTGCTCCACTCTAAGAAGGTAGAGAAGGAAGTGCGTCTTCGTTTTCTCATCATCCCGCATCGCTTACCATCTTCATGCATGGAACTGATATTATACACCAATGATGGGAACTTCGTACTGACAAGTGTTTTAGTGAACCGTGAAATCACAGAGGCCATGATCGAAGACTCCCGTGTTACTGAGAGGGGGACCGCGGAAGAGGAAACCTTCCGCTATATGACCTCCTTCTTCCCTTGTCTCCCTCCTCGATCCAAAGTAATGTTTACTTTGTCTCTTTTAGTACTTTATCTTTAATAGTCACTGTCAAAATGTACCTGGTCATTTTATGCGCCTTTTGCAGGTGTTTGCGGAAAAGACACCATGGAGACGTCCTTACTGCGCATGCCCTTCGGTCTATCTGCCCGGTAGCTTGAACTCGTGAATTACAAAAGTTATTGCGGTATTATTTGTTAGACCTGATCTGTACCATAAAGGAAATACTATAAAATAACTCCTGATCCCACTGTTCGTTCGCTGCAAGGATTTTGCCCACTTTGTGCTCACGGAATTTGTGTACTTGAATTTGTTTCGCAGTTGGTTAGATACCGGCAATAACGACATTTTCATTGAGCATTTCAGTAAGTGATCCGCTTGACTAGGAAAAATATTTATACAGCCGCTTAATTTGCTAGGTTGGAGAGTGAAGAAAAATAGTACTGCACGGTCCTCGTCCCTCCACCCCTCTCACCACCTTACCATACCGTTCCTTTCTCCCTCATTCTACGCTCCAAGCCCATTTTTGACACGTTATTACTTCTAATGCTTTGTGAGTTCATTAGTTTGATGGGCAAAGGAAAACTTGCCTCTCCTTTTTGTCTTTATACCTGTAGTTTAGGGCATGAAATATGGTCGTAATAACTCTTAGCAAGTGTACGAAGGCGGTCTTGAAATTTTAAGAAATAACTGACGGCTGCGAATGTATGTGTGTAGCTTATCTATTCTTTCAGCCAAGCTTTATTTCTTGTTCTGTGAAGACAACTTTGGGTAAGTCGGACTCAATTCAGGTCGACCAAGTACCATTTCTTATATCAGGTCTTTAGGACGACGAGTTGGGAGTGTTTAAGGCATCTTTTATCAAAGCAAAAAATAACCGTTGATATCTCATAAAAGGATTTATTTTTTAAGGTTTTATTAGTGAATCACAAGCGTGAAGTGGTGTCATAAATATAGTGACATATGTGAGCAGCATTTGAGGCAAACAAACGTACACAATTGACTACAAATAAGAATGGGATACTATTATAAGTTTCCTTATGCGAGGTCAGAACGCTTGAGGTGATAAGCAGAACAAAACCGAGGGCCTGTGCTATCTTTCAGGAAGGTCATGTGGTGTTGGTTTTTCTTTGTTTTATTGGGGGGGGGGGGACACCTTGAATCCTAGAATGCTCTACTGGATTTCCAACATTTGACGTTTGAAAGATTCTAAACCAGGCGCACTCAGTTGTCATGCACGTAGAGGCGAGCGGAGGGGATTTTTAATACGCATGGTTATCGTACTTCGAACGAAGGAATGAGTTTTGCGCAATATATGAAGTGCGCGTTATTTGTAGAGGTGGCTTTATAATCGTGTTTCATGACTCATTGCCTAAGCCTAATAAGCTTTTAGGTTTTGCGAACTTTCCGAGGTGAAGATTCGGTGCCTTAGAATTGACTCGTTTTTTTTCGAAGTATACGTTGCTTGATTCTGCACGTGATAGGGATGTTTTTCGCATGAATATGGCTCGTTGAATTTATGCGATGATGAAATGCGCTCTCCTATACGTGACACGCATTTCGTTCTATATTATTCCCACCAAAGGTTGTGCCTGTCACGTCCAGTTTCCAAACACAATATTTATTCGGCCTTCCGCTCGCTCAGGATTTACCTTCCGTTCAAGCCATATCCAGATGTCATTCATTTTTCACATCAAAAGGTAAGGTGTTTTGTACTTCCGATAGCGGCGTAACTTGGAAATGCATAGAGCATAAAGAGAAGGCTAGCAACAGAAGAACACGTAAAGAATTTTCCCAAATAAGGCGGCACAAAAAAATGCGCCACACGCTAGTAATCGAGAGCGTCGATCGACACTTTCATTGTTATTGTCTTTGTACAATATTTTGTCAAACAATTTTCTCATCGACGCTTGTTAAAGCTTCGGCTTTTACGTCTGCCGTCGCATTTGTGACGTCATGTCTGTGTGTTTATCTGTTCGACATCTTCAACTCGAGTAGCTTCAAAACTAAAGTTACGAAATTCGGTGGATGTAGTGTACACTGTCTTATGGTCCCTTCCGCCATGTTTCACGTTAATTTATCAACTTCTAGAAGAGCTTTTGGCATCTAAGGTGCCCTTAAAAGTTTGCGTGCATTTTGCGCCGCTCAAATCTTCATTTTTCACAAGCTGAGCCACAGAAAAGCGATTCTTGAGTGGAGCCCTAAGTTGGACGGCTATCGGTGCAGTTCGGACATGAAAACATCGTTTTGCATATCTTAGTCTTCCCTGGTAAGTTGTGGAACTCGTTGATTAGGCGATTGTGATGCAAACGAACTCATTTAGCATCCTTCGCTCGAGTTGTTTTCGAGTGATACCATCTTCCACACTTCATTTTCCATGAAATCCCGATAAGGCATTAAGACAGCTTAAAAGTTCCATTCGATATTTGGCATTGTATAGCACATACTTGCCTAACTACTCTCGAATTGTTAATCGGCGCTTTTGTCGCTTGCTCTTCAAGTGAACCTTCAAAAAATTGGTTTACGCCCCTAGTTAGTTGGCATTCATAGTAAACGTTTCATTTTAATGAAAGGTAAGTAGATTTCTGCAGAAAAATTCTGGTACCCAAAGGTGAAGGCGGCCAGCAACGAGTTTGCAGTTCCATTTGCATCCCGGTTTTGTCATTTCTGGAAGCGTTTATTTGCTTATCCTGTATTTGCTTGGGAAGCCGTAATTTATTTTCCTTCATGGGGATTATGACCTGTAAAATGCTGGTTCGAGTTTGCTATTCGCATAAATCGCTTCACTTCGTTTAGCATTTTACTGAATGACCTTACAGACCATCATATGGCTAGCTACATTCACGAGCCATTCTTTGCTGTGTTTTTGCTCAAGGACGAAAAAGAGTATATTTTTTAAAATCAAATGCGTACATAACTGCTATTTTTATGCATTGGAAGTAAGCAGAACGCGATCATGGCTCGGTTGCAATGATTGAATCGTGGCCAAGAGCCTAAAGTTTGCCAGTGTGGCCACGTTCCACTCGATTCTTTTTGTGCATTTATGAGAGGTAATATACATGCGAAATTGGAAAATTAGCCATGAAAACGCCCCAAAATATCAGCGACAGTAGTTCAGCTTTCTTGAAGCATTCTTGACTTGGAAGTTTGATGCGTACCTCAAAAATTTCTAGGTGCGTTGCAATGAATCGCCGATATAAGTGGACAGAAAAATAGCAATGAAAGTGAACGTTCTCAGCTATAATGAATCAATCACGAGTGAAACAATTGAAATATTGATGCGGAAGTGCGGAGAGTTCAACTCGTTGTTCCGCATTGGGGGGAATGATCAGATTAATAGAGTGTTTGTGTGCTAGTGAAGAAATGGTGTACGCAATACGAAATTTGCTGCTCACTAAGTGACGTTGGAAGAAATGAAAGGTGAACGAAGTTCGCTAACTATTTCTCAGCAAGCTAGACATATGAGCGTTGTAGAATTTCGTTGCATTATATTGCGCAATTTCTTTCGATCGTTGTGCATAAATGGATGCAACGATTCATATTAACTAGTCATATTGGTACAGAAGTTTCCTTCAACTAATTCCTCAGTTTTTTTTTTTCCGCTGCTATGCGAGTAAGTTTTCAGTGTTCTTACAATTCGAACTGATATAGCTGGTGATATTTGACGAAGAAATCGGATTTTGTTGTTGGAAGCGTATGTATTTTCAAATAGGGAATTTACGCCTCATTGTGACTCTACCAAAAAGTTGTGGCATCTACATTTTTTCGCTGCGAACCTGTGGCACAGGTGCCTCCGATTGCTGATTTCTCAGTGCTGAAGCCCTCCATTCATGCCATCGGTGCATGCAGAAGCGTTAGCATTCTTCGCTATAGATTAGGTATTGGCACCGATATAGGATCGCCGTCCCAGTAGCCAGTATGCGAGATTGAATAAATAATTTAATTCTACTGTATGAGGTTTATATGAGAGCTAGCGCGGATTGGAGGCTAAAAAACGTGGTCACAACTATGCATTTATCTCCGGTATTAATAAAGCTGCGCAAGGAAGACGCGGTCGGGTCAGCTCAAAAAGCGAATGAAGTGTTTGACCGAGACTACATGCATGATCGAATGGACGATCATTGTAACCCGTCCAGTAGTGAGTTAATTCCGTTTTTCATGATGGTTTATTCACGCAGTTTTGTTCTTGGCTATGGTCGCGCTTTTTGATGCAATTTTCCAGTGTTCGGTGGAGTTGGGGCCGGGCCACACGCGTGGCTGCGGCTCGTTTTTCTCTCTCTCTCCCTCTCTCGGCTAGCTAATTTTTGGGATCCAAAAAGTCGTCATGAGAAATGTAGCACTACTTGTTCGCTAACTAAAAATTGTGGTGCTACCTGCTGTTAAGCGACCTTTGTTGCTCTTGCTAAAAATATGTCTGAGCAACAGCATACAAGTCATATGCAGTCAGGTTGCATTAACAGTGTATTACCTGTATTTATGCGCACTCTTTCATGTGGATGGCATCACGGCGATCTCTGTCTCACGTAATTCCGCTTAGGACTCCATTAAAGTAAGATTATGAAACGAAATTAGTAGTATGCTTATAGTTGGAAGCTTGACAACTTGCAGGTGAGCTACGATCGCATCGATTTGCGCAAACAGAAAAAAAAAGGAGTTGGGAATGGATTTTCTATAAGCATACTACTACTAATTTTCGGAGGAAATATGCAGTCGATTTTTACTTTTAGTGCTTTAAAGGCGATTTTTTCTAGCGTTGAAGGTTCTGTTTTATCGTCATCTCACGTATCATGACCAACTCCAAAAGATCCAACAAATATGACTGTACGCAGAATTCAAGTTGAGTGCCATTAATGGGCATAGTTTTGATTGAAGCATAGGATCTCTTCAACTATGTATGTATACAGATTACTTAACCAGCTTATAATCGTCGCAAGTTTTATATCGCTATTTCGCGCTAGCAGAGGATTCGCAGCAAGGAAGAAAAAAAAACAGACAGCCGCTGACCCGCTAGCAGCTGGTTTCTGATCTGTGGGCATCAGTGTCTTTTGTTTGCTTCATCAACTTTGTCATTCTCGAATGCTCGCAGTGATCGTTATATCTTAGGCGTTCGTCATGCAATTTCTTCGTTGTACCCTATTTCCGGAGTACGTTAGTTTTTCTTCCACATTCATGCCATCGTCCGTAATCGTGCTTCTTAGAGGGGAAAGACCGCATTGAAACAAAACGAATTATCCACGTAGAAAACACAAATAAATTGGCCAAAGAGTTTTCGTTGAAAAATCTAGCACCACATAAGCGAGCGGCTTCTAGTTTCCCTTTGTGAGGTCTTCGTCGTTTACCGCTTCGCTCGACCTTTTGGAGTGAGATCTCGCCAAGATCGTAATCGATACGAGATCTTGTCTAAACCATGCTTTTTTCAGGTTCGACCTAGCAGTCGAATGTGTAGCCGAGTTTGAAAGTTGCAGAAGTCCATTAAAAAATGACAAATTGAATAACTTCGCGGGACTTCCTTGTCATAATGCACACCTCGTCGTCACTTAGTACAGATATTCACGTTGTTTATCATCTGTTTATAGATGGATTTCATCCGTGTAGTCGGTGCCAGGAATTTTCTTTCACGCATTGAGGAAGTAAATTTTTGGGAGTAAGTCCCGAGAGTCCGTTGCATCAAATGGACTGCCATCAGCAGCAGTCTTTATTGCGCACGTGCGCAATTTTCCAACATCACCCTATGAATTTCACGTGGAAATTCGGGAATACGATTCTTTCCTTCGGAAATTTTCCCTTAACTTTCAAATTGCCACGGAAATTTGAAGAATATATATGATTTTCTTTAGAATGATAAATCAAAATGCGGAGTGCATATACTTTTCGCGGTAATGAATAAAGTATGCCGCACCATCCGAGTTCGAATTCCTCCACACGGGCACGATCCTTCATTCTGCCAAAAAACCTTCCATTTATCCCGTTCGAGCAGTCGCGTCAAGGTTTTTGCGAAAAGCTCAAGCTTTCTAAATTTTCGAACGTCGTGCTAAGAGGCGGAATTTGTTCAGTTTCTATCTGTAAACTGCAACTTTTGCGACGTAATCTAATTCATGAAGCACTAATTTTACCTAATATCGCAATAACTAATGAATTTGCAAATGGTAAGCCGCATCATGTTTCGTTATTTCCTTCAAACTTTGACTCCTCTCTCGTAAGTTGTTTTTTTTTTTAATAAATAGAGCACAAAATGACCGGTCCTAATTGCTTCCCTAAAATTTTGATATATTTCATCGTCCCGTAATATTCGGCAATCGAGCGAAAAATATTGGTGTTTGAATAAAAGTTTTAAAATCTCTTCGATTCAGTTTTGTTGTTCTCTTAGTTTCTATCTTTTCTTCAAATATTTCTAATATTTGCTTCCGTTGTTTACGCTAGCTGCTTGAAAGATGATAGTCGGCTATATAGAAACATTCAAAGCGCATCGTTTCCTTGTTGATCAGATATCGATCTCAAATCGCAGTTTCACGCTGATCGCCCACTTATTGACGATCAAGTAAAATTTTCGAAGGCGGTCTTGTCAATCCTTCAAAAAAACGGATTTTTTAAAGAATAGCTTTGAATTGTATTTCTGTTCTTTTGTTAGTGCATTGATTGCACCGAAGGTCCGATTACAGGCAGTTGGTATTGTGATGTTCCCTTCAAATTTTTCGTCTTCAAGTTTTTCGCCAAAAACCGGATCATTATGCAGTGAAGAGGGATAAGGTACTAAAGGTGTTGAATTAAATTGAATTTTCATTTATTTCATTGGTATCGTTTTGCGCGATCGTGGTTTATCCGAAAAGTTGGATTGCCTTATAGTTTTATATTTTAGTCTGTGCTTCTAATTCATCACCGCCAACATTGCAAAAGAAAGCATTTTGAATGGCCGAAATTTTTCGATCGTAGATAGGATATTGCCTATAATGAGAGGAATTTCCGTTAGTTTCACGTTTTTTTTTTATTTATGTGATAGTAGGTGTTTGGTTAAAAATTGTGCTATGACTCAGTAATGGCTTCTTGTGGTAGAAGATATATAAGTTGCAACGACCGTGATAGAGGTTACGCTAGGGAGCTGTAGAATAGATATGGAAAGCCATGTTTTACCCATGCGCTGAGATAGCTAAAAGGGGTAAAAGCAAAGTAGTCGAGGTGGAATCTCGATTGCTGTGAGGTATCTGAAGGTGGCAGATGTTGATTTTCATGTTCTATGCTAACGTAGGAGTTTTTAAAGTGAAATGTAAGGTATGTGACCATCGGCTGCTGGAATTCTTGCTTCAGATTCTCGCAGCAACACCTACCTCGTGTAGAAGTATGATGACCCATGTTTTACTTCATCGATGCATGGCCGGTAACTGTCTTGGCTTGCGTTATTTTTACACTTTACTATAAATGGCTTGAGAAGTGCTTGTTTCCTTTGCTTATTCCGGCTGGATGTTTCCTTAAATACAGTTGGAGTTTGCTCGAATCTTACTCCAGTTTCTTTTCAAACTGAGCTCTATTCCCCGTAATGATTTTAAGAAAATCTATCACAGCTGTGTTGTCTGTGTTGAACATTAGTTAATATTTATTCTTTTTTTTTTTGCTTAATAGGAGGTTCGTTTTTTGAAAGCGTTGAAACTTGTGTGGAGATGCGTTGATAAATTCGATAACAATATTTGAGTAATGTTATGTTTTCAGTTTATTTAACTAGGTCCGCGCTCGAGAGGGGTTTTCCAGCTACTAGAGATATGATGAAAAGAAGCACAAGGTCGATCGATGTGCCCAAACTACGTCGCAACATGAAAAATCGTAGTCGAATCGCTGAGACGATGTGCTGTGGGTGAGTTGTGGTGGCGTGTTTTTTGCACTATTGTATTGAATGCGCATATTTCGATGTTGATTGCTGCTGCCACTGCATCTTGAGATCTCATTTATGCTGAGGTAAATTATCTGAAGCTTGTTTAACACATGAAGTAATCTTTTAAAGATGCAAAAATCCTGAGGTATGTTTGCATGGAGTAGATTCATCTGAGAGCTGCACAAAGTAATGAACATATGCGACAACGGAAGATTGCTTTTTTTAACGTGTGAAAGTCGAGAAATGCTGCATTGAAACGGAATCTTTTCATGTGTTGCTTTATGATTTCAAGTATACTTGTGATGAAACGATGCGTTATTTTAATTGTAGGATGATATGGAGCTCAACGTTACGTTTTAATTTCGACTTCACATACTTTCCTCTTAGTGCGTGATGTTTGGCGAACAGAGGAAAATTTGTGCAGTTACAAAGTACATGCCGCTTATTTGAATCGTTTACTGTTGCAGTGTTATATCAGCCCCCTTCAGGAAGAAAAGGGAATAGGGTGAATGAGTATCGAAGTGATTAGCCCGAGCATACTGACAGCCGGCTGGAATACACTGTATGCAACGTTTATGAGTGTTCGTGTTTTTTTGCAGGGGGGGGGGGGAGAGGGGGAAGATAGAGGAAATGCTGTCTTATATAAGTTGAAATTTCTTCATAAATTCACACTACTTGAAATGGCGAAGTAACTGCCCGGCTGCCATTTCTTGCGGTAGTGTGCTGTCCCACCATTGATCGATGAGTTGTTATTAGTTCATAAATGGCCTGAAGGTTAGTTATTTCTTTGAAATTTTCACAAAAGTTGCTTTGGAATTCGAGAATTCGTTATGTTATATGTTCAATTGCACAAAGGAGGCGAACTGGTTGCTAAAAGAGGATTAATTTACGAAAGAATGCCGTCAATGATAAGCGTTTTGTCGCAAATTGAGAGTATTCTTTGCCGTAATTTACGTGGTGATATCATTAGAGTTCGAAGAGAATATCACTCGTTGATAGGAATGCCTTTTAATGAATTCATTTCAGTGGTTATAGTGGATATCATCGTTACTTCTACCAAATCATTCATCGCTTTGCATGCTTCGGTCGATGGAGAATGTCCTTTGTCACATGAGATCTATTTATTGCTATTTTAGGTGTTCTTAAGTGATTGTTTTTAAGATATCTGAGTGGGTTTGCTTATGTGAAGCTACTCGTTCTATGGTTGGTGTGTATTGCACTTGATCTACTGATCGGGTTCCGCTTTGAGCTGCTTTATCCGGTATGGCTGCTGATACGCAACTGCTACGATTCTTTTCGATTCCAGGGCCTCGTCAGCTCACTGCAATATTCCGTTCGTTTCATTTATTTCCTCTTCTCTTTGTTGACGATCGCCAGTCAAAGTAATAAAATTGCTGTGAGCTGTAATGAGTATCAGCAAAATTTGATATCCTACGAATCATGTGGCTGTTTTTTCGTCGTTCACAGTGGGTTTCCTGGTGTATTTGTTTTGTTTTGTTTTTTTTTTCCTCTCTACCTGTGCAGCATGCATGCTTCAAATCGTAGCATCTTTATGGTTTGTGGATCTTCCTTTTTTACTTTCACACCCGCCATCCTCCCTCCTCCCCCCCCCCCCCCCTCCCTTCTCTCGTGCCACACACACAAAGCACTTCTCTCCAAGAGATTTTGCAATAAGAGAATAAGAGGGGAATAAACTAAGGTTGCTGGATTAATCAGCTTTTATTGCCCACTCGGCCATCAAAATTGGAAACTTTTCTCTTCATGTGGTTTTCTTTACTCATATTTTTGAGCAGTGCTGACACGAAATTGAAATTCAGGATATATTTGAAAGAGTTTCTCTTATTCAAGGCATTTAGAGTATTTTCAGAAAGTTGCAATGGCAAAGTTGGATCATATTTATGCTGGGTTTTTTCCGTTAGCCAGTATTTGCTTTTATATCGCAGTTGACCTCAAGAGTGAGGTCAAGTGCGAAGTGGTTGTATCGGGCTGGCTGGCTAGCCTAGATGACTATGCCTCGTTTCAGGCATTCTCTGCTTTTTTCGTTTGCGCAACAGCGACTACTGATCTGATATGTTTTGTACTTCTACCCGTTCAACTACTGTTATTTCTCGCGAGCACCTATGTTTGGGTGCAATTCGTTTGGCATACGGGTATTATTTTAGTGTCTTTCTTTTGTTATCTCGTTAGATGGCTGAAGCTTTTGATGGACTTTGCAGAGTTTGCTGCTAAAGATGATGGTGGAGACGTAATTGTGATAATGATAACGTCAACGGTTTTCATGCTTCGTACCTATACATTTAGGTGTTAAAGTGTTATCACTGCTGTGTTTGCAGCTGAACGAGGAGTTGGTTCTACGCAAGTGTTGCTTTGGGTCGCACTCGTATCTTTTGAATACAACTGCAGATATCGAGGCGATTCGCCACTTTATCTTCTCAGAGGCACTACTTTCGCCTGGACTCTAAATGTTGTAACAGGTACGGCTACTTTTACGTTGTTATATTGCATTGAAGAATGCAAAATGAATGTCCAAAATTGAGGTATATGGCCAGGTGTTCCTCGAACTTCAGGGTTTTCTCGTAAGATATTTATGGGCACTCCCAAGCCATAAACACATCCGAACGATAGGCTGCGTTATTGAGTTATCACATAAAGTGATTGTAGGATATGGCAGAATGCTTGTAGGATTCCTGACGTCGTTACTATTGCAGGTGTCCAGACAGTGGTCGAATTCTTATGCTCGTTTGTTTCATGATAACGTGGTCGTTTCCTCTAAGCAGCCCAAAGCGCACTAACTTCGATTTTGAATTTGTGCGACGTTCGCGTTAATTGTTGATGTCATTTATGCTTCGCGAAGTTTTTTAAGTTCATTGGTCGAATCATCAAACATAATTAAGGTCTTATACGAAGTAGAGAGGGCTTGGTTGTTGCCCTTCGATGCTATGAATATATGAGGAAAGGATGAGCATGAGGAACGATGTCGATCTGCCGTGGCTTTGGAAAACCATTGCCTAAAATAACCATAGATGATTTTTCCCAACGGAGAAAAGAAAAAGCGTTATTCGGAAGGTTTTGTTGATTTTGCATTTGGTCGAGTTTTTTTTTTTGACGTCTCAGTTGTACTTGCTTTTCCTTCTTGGGTTCGATTTTATAAACGTTTATGTTCTTTAAGTCTTGCGCACAACAGATGTCTCCCATGCTCTAGACTAATGAGGTTTATGTTTAGGAGGGGTGCTATCAAGCTGGTTAGGGCTGCGGGACAGTCCGTCTAGCGGAGGAGCATCCGAGTCGGGCGGTACCGTATCGGCGCGAGAGTGCAGTTCGCGTGCGTTCTCCAGTTCGAGTGTGCTTGGTGGCTTTGGGGTGGCTTTGACTGCCGCCTTCGCACATTCTTCCTCATTAACATCGGATTTATGTCGGCCCTTTGCCGCTCACTGTATCGGCTATCCAGTCGTTACTTTGGGCTTTGGCCTTAAAACGTATATGAGGTACTTTTAACCACATTTCCTGGTTTTTTAATTAGCAGAATTGGTGCGCCGGCACCGGTTAGTATGAGCTGTGATGAGCAGCGCTATGTGCTCTTGGGCTGTGACGTGCAGATGGCGAGGAAGGTTTTAGGCGTCAAATCATCCTCCTCTTTTCCTCACTCTCACTGCCGAGGACTCTAAGACACTGTTTAAAAAAACGAAATTTGCTGACGAAGATTAGTTTCAACTTCGCCTCACTTCGCTTTTATTAATCAGGAGATTCCTGGTCGGCCACGCGCTTATTCATTTCGAAATTCTCGGCTCGCTGAGCTGGCGTAGTGGCTTTGGAAACTTCTCTCTTTCATACTTTCCCAGCATGCGAAAGACGTTTTACTTCTTTACATCGGAGAATCCATGTTGACAGTTTGCCTGGGTCTTATGCCGAAAGTAGTGTTGACCTTCGGCGGATCCGAAGACCCAAATCAACGCTAATCAAATTGCAGCAATATTTTGGTTAATTGTTCGCCAAAACTGTAGTCATTCAAAGGACATTTATTAATAAATTCATCCCAAAATCAATGTGTGGGCTTTTTAAATATAGCACTTCATGAATTATTCGGCGTATTGACTTAGAGTATTCGAAAAGTTGCGACCTTATTTAGGATTCGAGAGCACTTTAACGGCGAGAAACGATTCCCTCAAGTACACATTCCCCCTCTTTTCCTTCAGGAAATATGCCAGCAACATGGGTTGCGTTCTTTGTGGGACCCGTCTCTGCTAAATATGCATTTGCTGAACGTGAAAAGGCTATAAATTTATGCCTACATGCGATGTATGCTTCTATGCTAAGTGAAAAGGCTATAAATAGGCGATTATATGTGTGCTTGTATACATGCACCAAAGTGTATGTTATATACTACGTTTCCTAGAGATTCGTGTTGTAGTGGTGGCAAGGGAAGCCCGCCTCCTCTCCATTTATCTTTACTACCAGTTTGTTGGCATAGAGTCGTTTATGAAACAGGATGTTCAAGAAATGCATCGTTGCATATTTGTAATGGGAATTATTCACAAGATGAGGTAGACAGTTGGCATTAAGAACCTCTGAGAAAGTATGTGCAACGGTGGACTGACTACTGGGTATAGGATGAGCAGGACATCGCAAAGACAACGCAATGTGGCTGCCCGAAGATAAGAGGCTACATATTGATTCGTGTTCGCTGGCCACATCGCGCTTGTCGAGCAACGATATGGACATAAATCGGGGTGTGCCATATTGGCAGTAGAAGAAACTTCATTGAGAATCAAGCGTGAGTTGTATGCACTCGCTTTCACCTTTGAACAGTGGTGATAGATGTCCTTGAGGGAATGCTTTCGTAAAACTCTTTGTTCTTTTTCTTCTATTGACTTACTTACTGCAAAAAAAAAACTTTGGAAGTTTTTTGAATTTGGAATTTTGCCAGCCCAAAAACGGGTGAATGTTTTTTTCCATTTATTGTATTTTGCTGAAGGTAGCGTTTTTGTTTCATGTTTATTGGAATGTGCTGGGCATTTTAGCGCTTTGCCAGTATCACCTACTGAAAAAATATTGAAGCTGTGCGGTTAGGAATTAAGCTATGCAAGAACAGAACAAAAGCTGTCGCCCTTCTTTATTCGTTCTCTACTTTAAAGTGCGTTTCGATTTATACGCATTATGCATAGTTAATTTCTCCGCCCCAGTTCAGAGTTGCGGTGCCAAAACATTTGGCAAGTTTCCATATTATCGAATAAGTGTTGTTATCAGCAAAATGCGATGAACTAAAGAACAACAAGACGGATTTTAATGACTGTACGAGTCATCAGGAAAACGGCGTAATACATGCATTACTTTTTTTCAATTAAAGTAATCGTTCTTCGTTTTGCTAGGGGCAATTTCTGCTTGAAGAACCCCCTCCCACTTCCCACCGGGAAAAGAAGGCGGAAATCGGTGAAATTTTCCATAGATCGGCGTATCATGCACTACTACTCCAGTTAGTCAGAGATTTCTGCTGAGCGTTGGGTTTGTGATGTGCCAGGGGGTCGTTGATATACATGAGACAGCGCCCGTGGGCCAGCTAGCGCTTACCAAATAGTGCCTATGTCATTTCATGGCACTGAGTAACGATATGCGGCAACCTTTTGGTGTTGAATTAAATCCTCTTTTGTTGTATGTAAGGCTTACCTCAAAAGTCGATCACTTTGAGTGGTAAAATATTTTGAAGACATCGCCACTATGAAACAAGATATCTGAAAGGAGTGTTCTTTTTTTTGAGGGGGGGGGGGGGGGGTAAATCAGGTGTTTTAGGTGAAGTAAAATTACAGAAGAATGAAGAAGCAGAAAACGAGTTTGATTGCTAAGCGGAAGCGGTTGTTGTTGTTGAATATTTCTGAAATATGTGTGAGATTTTTTCCTCAATTTTTGGCCTGTGTAAAGCGATTTTTGTGAAAGTATTTCGAGGTGACCTAGTCACATCCGTTCTATTTCTTTTGTTAATTTGAACGTCGCTGGCACTCGTTTAGCTTTGAGCGCCTCTTATAGTTGCATCATCAAACTTCAGGTGTTGCAATCACAGAGTGTAACGCGCCATGCATATTTTATTCGCATTAGCTCATCAAAGAAGCAGTTTGCTAATTGAGAGCATGAAAATATTTGCTAACATTTGCTTGCAGCAAAAGTACGTGCACAGATATAGTTGATGTTTTTTGAACTTTTTGCTACTCCATGATTTCCACGTTTGTTTGTTTGTTTGTTTTTAAATTTTTTATGATGGCATTTTTACGCATGCATCTGTGTCTGTTTGCTCGATTGCTCGATAGTTTCATCATCGGCGACAGTAAAGCCATGGTAGTGTTATGGTTGTAGCTCTTATCGAAGGGAATTGCGGACAGGTATGACGTTACTATTGGCATTTGATAACTGATGCACATTACGCCACCTCTTGACGGCGCATTTTTTTTGAGAGTACTTTGAAATGAGCATGCGTCTACCTATGCAACAATTTCCGCCTCCTTCCGATAACAGGACGTCTTTCTTGTAGTCTGTGTTCGTCGTATGATCAAAATTTTGCAATTTTATGATATTCGTCAACGTCATACTGCTACTTGCTCGGAGCTAAACAACGGAAAGGTGAGGGAAGCTCGCAGGTTTTGCCAAAGCAAGTAGAAATTTTTCCTAACATAGTCACTCGTTGAGAAATTCTCTATCGGGACATCTTTGTTTTTTGTCTTCATTGTTTGTGAATAGTGAAAGAGTCGAACCAAAGGTACCTTCTAGGATCAGAGTAGTTGGTTGCTTCAAAGTTATTTATAGACGAGTATTTAGAGGCGTAGTAGGAAATAAATTTAAACGAACGAGATCCTGCGGAGTGTCTTCACTGCGTTGATTTTTATTTCTTTTGATTTTTGGAAATTTGTTGCGATCATATCACAGTTTTATTGAGAAAGATTGCATCGCATTTTCACACTCAGCTTTAGGGAATAAGTTTCATCCGACGCCTTAATTCAGTCTCCCTTCATCCACTCTCAATATTTGCAAACAAAAATAAACCATGAAGATGCATTTCGCGTCAATTTTCCATGCTATCCGCCACCGCCGTCTCACTAAAATGCACAAAAATTCTTCCCTAATTTTTACTTTCCATCATTTTCTCCAATTGCCTAAATCAAAAAGTGATTGGCGATTGCGTCTAGAAGTTTGCGCTTGCTTGCACCGATTTTTGCTGCAGCGATAGTGCAGCGGATGCCGTCTGTCCCGTTTTTTTTTTCTTCCTCTCGTATGCAAGAATCTGCTAGGATCGATCATAGGTGTATACTCAATGTCAACTATGTTGATCCTGCAGATGAGGGATGGCATGTAGTCAGGCATTCACAATTTACAGCTTCACATGGATGATGCATGTAAAGCTGTGAATTATGAATGCTTTCCGCTGTTGCGGTAGAGCAGTTAAGAAGGAATAAGAACCACATTCTTGTTCCTTTTCCTTAGTGATTGCATTCACCTTGATAATATAATAATAAATTGGGATGAAGTGAATCGATAAGGGGTTGTTTCTTCTCAGTGATTTAGTAGGGGGTTGGTAAAGACTGCTCCACCTTCTGGAGGAGCATGCAAAGGTCTGGTTCCAGTAAAGTTGTAGGAGTTTAAGGATGTATGATTTTGAAATTCTGCGTTTCCTTTGTCTAAAGGTGCTCAGTTTTTTAGCTTATGGCGTTTCAAAAGGCGTCAACGAGAAGTGTCTCGTGAGAACGAGGTGTACGGCAGATTGCTAGTCGAGGCACTTCCATCCATTTACGAAGGACCCAAAGTGTATCCGCAGTGTAATACTGCGGCTATACAGGATCACGAAAGTGCAATCGGTATATGTCTTTAGTGTTGCTCTCTTTATGACCGTTTATGTGTAGGTCGTGTCGAATACTTGGCTCCAAACATTCCTTGTTTTTGAGTGTTTCATCACGAAAAATTTGCTTTCATTGTTTTTGTCGAATCGTTTTTTTTTTCGCAGATTTTCCTCAACTCATCTCTCGTTATTGAATGAAAGGTGCGCATGCTTAATTGTTGGAGTGCACCGTTACTGATCAAGATTTAGTCCTCAGCGTTTTTCTACCATAAAGGTTGTGCTTTAGCGAAAATTATAACGCACAAAATATCCATGAAGCTGAATAATAACTTTGCATCTAAGTCAGTCAAGTCTTGTTTTATATGAGTTTATAAGATGGAACGATTTATGCTCACGGCACCAATTTTTCTTATTTTGTTACCTAATAAAGGCGTGTACGCGGAGGTACGTAATGTTCGATAATTTTTTTTTATATCACTCTACATGCGGCAAAATAAATTGACAAAATATAACTGATGTAAATTCAAATTTTTGCTGCTTCTAGTAGAAATGATGGAAACGGGCAAGGGTATTTGTTAGGCAGAAGAATCCTTCATTGTTTCACAGAATATAGTGCGCAAACATTCATATGCAAAAACGGAGGTCATTGCTTTAATTCATGCAGCAAAGTTCATTAATCGACATTTGGAGTTGGCGGTTTCAGACTACGAAACAGAGTTGCTACCAAGCTTGGCGATATGCGCCTCACCTTCATCGGGATCGGCTCTTAGTTCGCAGAGAAAGAGCTCTCGAGCAGGTTCGTCATGGAAACAGAATGGATGCAAGCAAATCAACGCAAAACGGATTCCGTCTCACTCGAACGGTTCTTTACTTTCTTCCCGCAAGGATCAAACCAATCATAACGCAAACGATGATGATGATACTGCTAGCACAGGTTGATATTAAATTATCTCTGAGTTCTTTGATTTCGTCTTTTAAAATTATTATATCATAATGGCAAAAATAAGGAAGTTTGCCTCACCAAGGGGATTATTTGCCAGCGTTTGCATCTTCAGATCTTTGAAAGGAGGAACTGCGATTGTATCAGACCGGCAATTTAAGTGAAAGCCGAAGATATCTGGCAAGCTGAAAAATTCTGGAGAACTTTATGCGTAAATTTTTTGTTTTGTATTCGTTGGGATGTTCTTTTCTGCGCTGGACGCTTGGCACTTATTCTGTTGGTTTCAAAACGTAATTCTTTTTTTAAAAAATATCTGTTCATGCGAATTTGGAAACCCGAGTTTATCTGTTTACTATCAATAAGGCAAGAGATTGGAGCGAGAGTGTAGATAGTAGCGGAAACTCGAATCTCGCACTTGTAAAGTTGGCCGTTGAAGTCGGAGGTCGTTCACCCATTGTGCTATTGACGTTTGCTTCTACTCTGCTCGTTTCACTTATTAATGTTATTGCTTGTTTATTGAGCATTACGCAACATGAGGTTGCACTTTTGAGCACCCATCCAAGGGACATACACGCTACCTTGGGTTTCTAAGTGTAAATTTACAGCTTCTGTATCGGGGACGTCACGGATGTCGTTATGGCGTTTGGCATGGGATGTCATTTTAATGGCGTTCTCCTTGCTGACAGGCGGAGGGGGCGAATCGGCTTCTTCATCGCTCGATGATCGCATTTCACTTTCGTCCAATGAAATAGAGAGCGAGGAGGAGATGATGGAGCAGGAGGAAACTTCTTCCCAGCCCGACGACCTTCCTGTTGCATCGAGCAGATTGCTTTCTCAGCAGAGGAGTAATAATGCGAAGAAGAGTAAAGGTATATTACCTTTATTATCATTTGTTCAATACTCAGTTTAGGGAATACATGTGTGACGACTTATGTGCCGCAAAATATCAGTGAAAAAGTTGTATGGATTCAGCTGTGCAATTGAGGCTACTGTCACCGTCGAAGTGATCACTTCTCGCAAATACGCGTTTGATTAGATATTGTTGCCGTTGCTAAAAACAGTACCTGGACGTTTCTTGAATGTTTTGAATTAATAGCATTGTTAAGCTGTTCTTCATTTAAGAAATAGCTAAGAATCTTGAACCTTTGGCAGCTTTCTTATTTTTTATTGGAGACGGACATTTCAGTGGGCCAGGTTAGATGGAAAAGGTAGTTGATACAATTTTGTAATCAAATTTAGCCAAGAATTCACGAATACTAAGCGCATCATGGGTTGAGGCATTGTTATGATGAGGGATTCGCTGTCAGGCCACAAGTGAGCTTTTTTCCTTCCGACAGAATGCTGCAACATTTCTGGCTCCTCCAATGTCGTTATTTATTGCTGCTTATCACTGATCAGTGAATTCCTGATGAACCACTGTTATGGTCAAACAGTCGTACTGAAAACTTGAATTGGATGTGAACTTTTTTCGACATGAACTGTGGTGTTTTTTAAAGCAAAATGGAGAAAGCATGCAAGCACTCGATCCTAGCGTTCCTTTTAGACAACTGTTAAATGAAGCTTAAGAAGACGCTTTTATTATTGGGGGTATTTAGCATTCTTGTTACTCAGTCAATTGAGCTCGTGATCCCTTGATCCTGAACTTGAGGATCTCATTTCGTGATAGAAAAATGAATGACAAAGTTGAATAAGCAGGCTAAGACAATATGCAGTGTTGCATTAACTAATGGGATATGACTAACGAGGAGTAAACAACAGTTAAAAATACGCAGTCGTCGAACACAGTGTTGCTATCAAACTGACCATGGCCGTTTCAGGCTTAAAGTATGTGGCTAACTGCTAATTAAAATGGCTCATAAACAACCGGTGCCACATTTACAGCCCAAATTGATAAGCGCTTACAAGGCAGAAGTTTTATTTGGAGTTTTTTTGGCTCCAAAAGTCAAAAATTATGGAGTTCACGCCGCAGTGTTGCAATTCTTGGTTTGTTGACTGATAAGCTAATAGAAGCTGATATTGCGGTATAGACGGAAATGATTTGCGATCACAAGTGCCCGCTTTCACTTCGCTGATTTACAATTTCCGACTCATCAAGAAGTAACAAGCGTCGGAAAAACTGGCTCCGTTTATTGAGTTGCTCCGGCTTCAAGCGTAATAAACACAAAGCGTCAGAGCTTTGGAATACAACTTCTGGTTTACTGGAAAATAAGCAGATGAGCGTTGATAATGAATTTATCTTTAGGAAGTTGTTTTTTGGCTGAGGACTGCACACAGTCTTAAGCAAATCCGATGAGGCGATGCACGCAGTGTGCTGCGGCGCACGCACAGCACCTTGGTTAAGATTTCTCTGGGTAGCTGACTGAACAGCTGCAAAAGACCCTTGAATTCTCAAGGGGATAAGCATAGCCCGGACGAATGAGTCATATTTTCAATAAAAGTTTTTTTAGTGGGGTTATATTCCGGAAGTTATGTGTCAAAAATTCACTGGCTGGAAGCTTTAAAACTTGGCTAGGCGTCTTGTCAACAGAATTGTCAGAAAGGGTCGCTGCGTATTTGCACATTTACCCTTTACATTTTACTACTGAAGTGATGTTCCTGACAGGAGAAGTCGTAGAGGTCTGTTGGAATCTCCACGGCGAGTTTTGCTTTAAAAAAGCAAAAATTCGTTGTTGATGCACGGCCTTCTGCAATCCCAGATGTTATCTGGTCTTTTGAAAATATTTCCTGAACTTTAGGGGCTCGGAAATTCTCAAAGTTTTGGGAAATGCCGAGGATCGTTGCACTCGTGCATCGAGGCATGTCTATAGATTCCTCATTTTCGTCTTCATCTCAGTCCAACGCCCTGTTGAGGCAACTAGTTAACTTGGTGGGAAAATAGTATGTATAAATTAGTGCTCCGAGTGAAAAACAGAACAGCTGACAGCCGGAAGTGCCTTCACCCAGATGGTGGCAGATTGTTGCAAAGGTCACATCCGAAGATTATGGAGTGTAATTTCGTGCAGCTAAATGCCCGAAGAAAAAGTAAATCCCTTAACTTTTTAGAGGAGAACCAGGCCTCCGCAAATGCGAACAGGGGTTCTCAACCGGCTTCCCATCTCCATCACAGACGTGAAAATTCCACGTTTGGAGGTGATGAGCCACTGAATTCGCTCATTTGGTGATGGCTGTGGTTCTGTTAAGAGCAGCCGTTGTTGCTGGTGTGTTCGAGTTTAAAATTAAAGCGGCTACTGAGTCAGTGCGTCTATGCAATGCGTGCAATCAAAGAAAAGAGATGGCGTGGAGGGCGCAAAATGACTGTCCCTCAAACCGATTTGACCACATGTTATGGAATTCAGTGCGTCAGTTTGCGATTAAGCTCAGTATGCACAGAAGAGAACATCCACAGCTTGGATATACAGCTGAAAATTTCAAGCATTCGTGTCTCTAGAAAGGCGCATGCAGGGAAACTGTTTTTAACATCAGCTGTAAGGTTGATGGGGTGAGCCAACCACCGATCAGAAATTGGGAAGAAGTTTTGCTTATAAACGACGGGCAGACGAATTTGCATAGTTACGCTTCAGAATAGGAATCTCACATCTCCCTCTACTTGCTCCCCGCTGCCCTTGACTATGACTTCGAGTCCATGATGCCACTGTTTGTGGTTATAGCTAGTGGGCGGCGAATTTTGTGCACTGCAGAGGTGGTTATAACATTTTTCAACCTGAATTATGTCACAAATCCTTAGCACAGTTGCTTCTTTGCAGGTAGCTGCACACGCGTGAAAGGTGGACGTACACGTGCGCGCAACATGCACCCTCAGTCGGAATATGTACTGGGGTCTGTGCCTACTGGACCTTCTCTATCTTCTCCATCTTTGAGCGCTTCATGTTCGCTAAATAATAACCTTTTAAATTTAACGACAGGCGGTACAGCAAACGAGAAGCAGTTGTACTCGCCGTCTTCGGCTCTTTCGCCGACCAATAATTATCAGAACTCAGGAGGTAGTGCGCTTGGTAACAGCATCTTTATCGGTACGACACAATCAGTTGCTCCTATTGCCAATAAAGTCGGCGACGATTATGTGTATGTTTTTTGCTTTTCTTGTGGAGCTCCATTTGAGCCATAAGGATTCATTCTTCTTTTCCTACTTATAAGCGGTTTTTATGCGAACGATTCATGCTAAAATTTTTTCGGGGATCTGTTTTGTTAGCCGATGAGTATCGCTTCAGCACGTTGCGTCGCCTGATATCTTTTTTCAGCGTGTTGCGTAGTTTTCTCACTTTCTGCATTCATTACCTTATTTTGCCAATTGAATAAACTTTTACCTTGAGATAAACTTTTTTCAGGTATGTACGTCTTGTCTTGTTTACTGATCGATTGCTGACTATTGAAAAACTTTAAGTACACAATATTTGGCAATGTGATTATACTGTAGGCTTTTTGAAAAGACAATTTAATTGAGGTGATGAGCTTGAGGTAGGGATTTCAGGACGCTGGAAGAGGTGGAAGCATTAAAAGGAGAGCTACGGGCAGCGCGATGTCAAGAGACCGATTTGCGATATTTGTTGCAGCAAGCGATCAATGCTGAGAAGCAAGCGAAAGGCGAACTGGCACAACTCAAGATGAAACATGAACAGACCGATAACAAGTGCGCTTCGTTGACTTCAACTTGGGGGGGGGGGGGGGGAATATAATTTCCAATGAACAATATTCATTCACGCTTGTGGCGGCTGTTTGAAGAGTGGTCTTTTATCTCCATCAACTGTGCAATGTTTCGAAGAGAGTTCTTGCGTCCGGTGGTGACAAATTTCGTTTCTTATTTCTCCTGAGGTCAAGGTTTTCTGCATCCATTCAGGTGGAATCGTGAAACAATGACATGTTGCGTTGGATGGGATTACGCGCTGATAGATTAAAGAAAATCGCATTTGCAAACCAAAAATTAAAAGTTTTATGGGCAAAGCGGTCGTCTAAATTTTCTAGAAAGTTGACATATGCCTTTCAAAAATATTTAACTCTTATGACTTATGGCATTGGCTTCATACAGTACGGGAAGCGAAGTAAGCTTTAAAAAAATGTTCCTCCGTAAGTGTTGCAGTTAATTGGTGGTTCTCAAAATTATCGGTTCTTATTGTTCAACGGTTTTCGTTAGAAAGCTTCGAGAAGTTTTGCAACAGCTATTGCTACCAACTGAGGTCACACTAGAAGAATGCTATGAATCTATTTGTGCCAAGCGATTTAAATAGCCTGAGGTCAATAGGCGAGTATCGTTGCCTGCATATCGAAGCCACTGGTGCACTGAGACTCTTTACTGGACCCTGCCTCTCCTCCCCTTCTCTGCCTCACATCCTTCTTCCTTTGTGCCAAATTGGAGGGCTTGGAGCAGATGCCCACCAACGACTTAAAGTTACATATTGCGAAAAACCTTTCAATCAGGCATCTTATCAAAGGCTTTAATGGCAATCAGAAAATATGGAAGGAAGTATAGCGAAAGCGGTGGGAAGCTGCATTGTTTTGCCTAATACCCCACGATCGTGTTATGAGGCCTTTGTGTTCTCAAGGAGTGCATTGAATTTTCTCGTTTACTCGGTGCCACTGTTAAGGAATACAGTTCGAATGTGTTGGATAAATACCATAATCTCATTCCCTGCAGCATGCATATTCAACTCGATAGTCAATATAGAAAACAAAGATCAAAGGCGTCTCCAAGAGTTATTCGTACAAGCGGGTGTAACGCGTCGATGCATTGTGATGGTCAATGAAAGTGCATTATTCAGGCTTTCGAACCTGGTGAAAGCGCGCGAGCAGGATAAGTGTTCAATGCAATTACTGGAGAAGAGGCTAATTGAGGCGCATGCAAAGAAAAATGAGCTGGAGAAGGAGCTGAATGCTGAAAGAAGAAGTAAACTAAAGGAAGAGCATGCAGCCGCACGCGCACTGGCTGCAGCACAATCGATCAAGTAAGTATGCTTAACGAAATAAAACAAGAAAGGAGAGGTAGGGACATTGAAATTAAGGACGTCTTGTATTACCACTTAACGGTCATCTTGCTCTGCGTACATGACTGTTTTCAGTTGTTTTACTCTTGTATATATTAGGCTTCTAAAAAGGTACCTACTTCACAACGGTGTTTGTCAGAGTTCGCAATGAAGTATGGCATAGGCAGATGCTATATGGTGTTGATTGGAGGTAGTCGGAATTTCTGTAGTGAGCTTCCGTCTGTGCAGTTCAATGGCTGGTGGTGTGCTGTGCATAGTTTTAAAAGCTAGCCGAAGACACCTTGAACAGCCTTATTTTTTCTCATAAGTCTTTATTGCTTCTGATTATATGCTGTTTTTTTTTTATTTTCCCCGGATTTGTTTACACAATGGTCGTTGTGCCTTTTTTCAGCAATCAATCTAATGCTTATTTTGGTGAAATAGGCCATGAAAACAAGGAAGGTTTATGAGAGTGGAAAGTGCTTCCAGCAAAAATCATGCTTTATTGGAGTGTTTACGCTGCCATGAATTCAGATTGTTGTTACTGTTGTTTTTTGTTTTTGTGAGCGCGCATATATTTCGCTCATTTCAAGGAAATAGGATCAGAACAAGGACAAGCGAATTGTAGAGTTTATGATGATAATGAGGGAGCAATTAAGGAATGTTGACTGCGGTGAAGCATGCAAGGCAAGAAAGGCTGATTTGGAGAGAGAAATTCGTGCAACACGACGTGATCTGAAAGCAAAAGAGGAACTGACGAGTGTATATGAGGAACAGCTGAGGCAGTTACGAGAATTCAAGGATAACAATGACCTACAGGTTGGAAATTTTTTTATTTTCGTTCTTCCGCACTGTAGTTTGCCCTCTTCAACATGTGTTTAAGTATTTGTTTGTTAAAAGCGAACCTGTAAAATAACAAGCAGTGAACTAACTAAGTCGACGATTATATAAGGAACTGAAAGCAATTTACAGTTAATATTGAATGGGTTAGCTAGCAGTCTTGGATGCCTCATTGAATCTGTCACAATCGGCCTATTTCGTTCCCACTGCTTTTCCTCGATTCACTTAGATGCCAGCAGGTGCCCCAGTGTCCTATTTGCAGCTACCTCGAGTTGTTGCTTGCCCGCTGTTTACTCGTGACATATGCTTTGTTTACTGCCTATCTGAAATGAGCGAGAAAAAGTTGTTGAATACGATGGCAAAGAGAGCGGGTCTAAAGTTCTGCCAGAAAATCAAAACTTCAGTGAGGGGATGATGTTTGCTCCATAGCGGCGATCTTCTTCTGTGTTATCATTCGAAACAGGGGGGTTTTTCGATAGTTTATAAAAGTCTGGGAAATTTTATTTCCGTTAATGCCGAAGAAAGGCAGAAAAAAGTTCTGATCTAAATAACCGCGAATGCTTCGCGTTAGGAGTTTGTATTCGTAAAAGTCGCGGAGATTGTTGTGGGGTCAATCGGTGACATAACAATGAAAGGATAAATGAATTGTTTTCAGGAATTGCAGTCGACGCTGGCCTCATTGCGCGACAAGAATCATCACCTAGAGCAGTCGCTTTCGGCAGAGAATCGTCTCAAGCAGGATCTGTTTCGGGTACTAACTGAAACTAGATCGCAGACCGAAATGTTGCAGCGTATGGTTTTGTCGTTTCGAATCGTCTTGCGAAATTTGCAAAGTAAAGAGAGAAGAGGAAGACTGAGTTAGCTTTCTGGAAAAAGAAACTTGCTTTTTGCGAATTTGCTTCTCAAAAAGCCGTCTGTCTTGAGTGAATGAATTGCTGGGCGAAAACAATTTAAATTGAATAAGCTATGAATGCACCGAAGAGATTTCGTAGAGTGTGAGACGAAAATTTGTTGCTATGTAAGTGCGTTGTTCGTCGACAGACAGCCTTTGCCAGTCGTAATATTCTTCTCGAATTTGAGTACATTGGAATAAGGACTTCTTGTATGATTTGTACAGACGTTCGCAAAAGTCGCATGTTGCCAACGTCATTCATGTCTGAGCATATGTATGTGTTCGCTGCATTCACTTTGGCGTCATTTCGGGAACTAGAAGGGCTACGATGGGATTTGCTTTTTGTAACCGACCTATCATAGCATGTTCTAAATCTGATTTCGGTCTGATGGATCATTTTACAGTAGATTCGATTGGGACAGTATTGCTTTGATGAAGACTTATACGAGTGGCGTACTAGGTTAAAATATGAACGCATTGTTGTGGCCTTATATGTTGGTAGTTAACGAACGGGGTGGCGTAGGAGCGGAAACGTGGGAGCTTATACGGACTAGATCATCTGGTGCGCTTTCCCACTCGCTGAATATTCTCACAACCAGCCTGTCTGTTTAGCTGGGTTGCAAAAAGCGCGTAGCACGCGAGATCTCGTGACACGTGCCTCATGTTTTAAGCGTGATGATGCGTGAAGGAGTGATATCTTTTTAGCGTCATGAAACACGGTACTCGAAGCAGTGCAGAATGCGCGACGAGCAAAGAGTAAGGGGAAGTGAGGGAAGAGGAGTTGGCTTCGACACCCGAAGGCTTTGTTATTTTAAAGCATTTGACTGTTGAATTTTTCAGAGCAGTTAAGGGCGAAAGACCTCGAATTGATGGAGTTACGTCAGCGCCTTTCGAACGAAGCTAACGACACGTGCAAAATTTCGCCAACTGGCAACTCTCGCGGCGCGGTAATGTCAGTTACAGTAATGAAATGTGTTCGTCGGTAGATGGAGCTTTGCACGAGTGTAAAGGATCAGCGGTTGGACGGCTTGCACGATTTGAGAGTGCTTCGTTTTCCTGCAATCATCCGGCTGTTTGGTTTTTTTGCCATGCTAAAGCTCTGTGAACCGGCCAACCGGTCACACGTTGAAAGACTGGTGGAGAACTAAGAAACAGGAGATTCATGCATGCTGTTCAGGTGTGGTGCACTTGTATCTTTACGCAGGCGCGGGATTGGGTTGTCAGCAGTCTGATGGATAGTAAAAAATGCATTGTCATTTTGGTACGATGTCGTTTACAAAGTGACTTTGTTTGTGGGCTTCTCCCGGACTGAGCCCACCACAAGACGCTCACATTGTGGTTGGATTGTTTAGCTCATGTGATATACGTGGTCGACATATTTTGTGTTGAAGCCTGGTTCGGACTTGGTAATAACCATTGCTTTTGATGACGAGTGAAAACTTTATCTGCAGTGGGCACCGAATCCTCGATACCCTGCTTGGGGACTGAAGTATTGTGGGTATCCTGTTCTCTACAGATACAGTTTTAGCCGGTCATCAAAGACAGTGGTTAATTTGAATCACCTTAAAGTGCCTTCGCCATGGGCACTTGCGACATGGGCGTTTGGCACCCCAATCGACTCAGAGTTGCTCTGCGTCATTTCAGGATATATGCTCGTGACGCAGGTATCTGTGGCATAAATGTTTGAACGTTTGCTGTAAGGCGCAAGTGCCCATGATTGAGCAGAATTGTACTGAATCCGAATTCTTTGTCTCCCACCATGCTTTTCATCAATAGGTTCTCAGTTTTATTGATCCGGCACTGTCAGTTCGAGTTGCTGGATTCGACCTTGCTCTGTGATGGATGGGTGTTTGATACAGTTGCGCAAATCTGATAGGTTTGAGGCATGAACTGACTAAAAAGACAGTTAATCGCGACAGCACCTTTCTTTACATGTCACTGTGGTAAGTGCAAATATCCACATTCCACTATTTTGAAGTATACGATGTTCACTTCTTGGTCGGAAATAAGCCGAAATTCCGTACTTCCACGGCATGGCGATGGTAGAGTTCACTGTGGAAACTGTTTGTGGAAATGCCTGGACCAGATGCAGTCGAATAGGCCTTCATCAGCAAAAGTGCTTAAATTTCGTTTCGCCTCCTTGACATTATGTGGAGCCCAGTTCGATCAGACTGATGCGATTGCTGGGAAAAACACGATCTGCTAATGATAGACATAGGCCCTCCAGCAGTACCTGCAATGCACTGAATATGGAATAGAGCGAGGGGTTTTCGTTTGGAACACAGAAGACGCGCCTATTTTTTCGAGTACGTAACATGCGATGCATGGTCTTTTTGGAATTCGGCTACTTATTGAGTGTTGCATCCATCGCTTCCTTCCTCTTTCTGATCGGAGATTGAAACATGAGCACTTCACTTTCACTGTGGAAGACAAACGCTTTCTAAAACTGCAGTGACAAACAACTGTCACCGGAAGTAGCTAGGGACCGTGCCTTCCTAACTAATCCACTCTTTAAAGGCTTCCTGCAAAATCTCGACCAAAAATTTTTCAAGCAGTTAAAAGGATTCTCTAACTGTGAGTCAACTTGGCTGTTTCGTCGCAACCGTATATGATTTCATATCCTTTTTTCGTGTGTTCCTGAGTCTTTGCTCCAAACCATTATGTAAAGGGTGAAGCCAAAAGTCTGTTCAAAGGTGATAATTTTTAGGTGCAGGCACTAAATTCATCAAGCGGGGTTCGATGCGGAGGCCCGTCGGGTGGGGGCAGTTTGCTATCGCCCGTGGTCAATGGAGCAGGCGGTGCACTGAAGATGTCTTCTTCGGTTAACACTGAGCAGAATATGGAACTGCTAACAGCAGCACTATCAAGTGCAGCGAGCAGTGCATATTTGTAAGTCGTTTCCGTGGTTCTCGATTACGCGCAATTTTCTTGCCTTGATCAGATCTCATGTTTAGTTTTCCGCTATTCCTTTTTTTTTCAAAATTCTTCCACTCACATCCTTGAAAAGAACATGACGTACTATCACGATGGCCGATGCTGTTGTGATCGGTCTGTTTTTTGGGTGCACATACAGATCAAACAACAGCATTCAGCTTTCCACCGAAAACATGATCAGTGCCTACTTACTCGCCACATCTATAGGGAGAGCAGTTTTTTATACGGGTCGCATTGATTTGATCTATTCCCTTTATTACACAAACACCGAGTGCTTATTGTTAATGGAGATGAATAACATCTGCATGGCGGGCGGTACCTCAGGAAAGCTTTAGTTTAGTAAACTGGAGAACTTTGCACAGTCCATGGGGTGGCAGTAGTGTCCGACAAGTCCTGTTCAAGATAATGGTTTAGGAACCGCGATTTGCAGGCCATATTCGTTTGGAGGGCACGGCAGTGGCAACGAGCATCTGCTTTTTGACGCGACAGTCAGCGCTGGTGGACCAGGTGTTAATGCGCCCTCGTCCACGCCCGCACCTGCGATCAGTGTGACAGCGAACGCGTCGGGCTCGGCCGACTCGTTGCGCTTTTCAAACACGAGCAAGTTTTGCGTCCGTCAGCACCTAACTCTGCCTCAGTGCGATCGACCTAACACGCTGATCTCGCCAATCGTCCTCTTCATCGATAACCCTCTGTGCAAACAACGAAACGAAGAGGAGGATAATTAGCGGTCACTGCAGTGTGTCTAGGGAAAGGCCCTCTGGCTGGAGATATCATTCGCACAGCTCTATATTACAGCGCATCTGTGCACAACCACTGATAGCTGCACCATACTTTTACCCTTACGCTCTATCCACTCGTCGCGCTTGTTCCTTCGGTCCTATGATATTGTTCTCGGTCTTTCTTTTTTTTTCTCTCTCATTCTTTGTTTGCTAGCCGCAGTCGTCGTCATGCCGAGCATCGCCGCTTCATCTTCCTGAAACGTTCATTTGCTTTTTCATTGAGTCTTTAGCACTTAGCAAGCGGCACCTGTTGAGAAAAGGTTGTCGGTCGCTTTTGCTGCCAGGAATTCGTTTTTTTTTTTGCGCTTTCCGGCAGTGTTTCTGGTTCTCAAAAAGAAATCCTTTCGAAGTATGTGTGTGGGCTTCTTCTCTAGCTCATTTTTCATCCTAGAGGGGTTTTCTCGAATTGCTTGTGAGCTCGTCTAGATTTTAACAGTGTTTTTAGAAATTGATGACAAGGTGGGTTTTTGAATGAATCAGAATCCTGCTGGATCAAATTGGCGACCATTGTTCGCTTTCGTACATCATTCTCCTAACAGTTTACTGGCCACATGCTGTTGACCGCTTCTCTTTTCAGGTCTGCTTCTCGCAGGTTCATATTTTCATATTGGCTACATGTAACTTTTGTATAGTTTTTGTTATGAATGTTTTTTGCTGCACATCGGTTTTTCAGTGGATCTCTTTTTACGGTTCAGTGTTATTTCTGTTTTCTCAATGACTTTTGTCGTGTTGCTGCTTTTTATTTGAAATGGCTGCAACGCTGTCCCCAAATAATTTTTTTTTTCGCTTTCAGTCACAATGATGTGGGGGCAGTCCGTATAAAGCGGTGCTGCTTCTACTCCTGCTTAGTAAGAGCGTGCTGCGAGAACGTTTCGTGTTTGCGTGGCCGAATGGCTAAGATGTCCGGCCATGGTGCATGGGGTGTGGGGAGTGGTCCTTTTTCAGAACCATATCTCGAGATTATTGTTCATTACGATATGACGTCATTTCTCAATTGTTTTGCGTAGAGCGGATCATCGCTAATGGAATTTACATCTGTTTTCCGAGATTTCATGACCGTTATTCAGTTATATCTGTTTGATGCACAACATTTTTATGATACCCGTCGCGTGCGCGACAGTGCTATGAATAGATATTTGGAAGAGGGCATGAAATTGACATCCTACGATAAAAGAGGGAGACTCACATGATTGAAGTCAACTTGTTCGACGAGTGATCTCTCTCTCTGTCTCTCCAATGCGCCAACTGCATTTGTTTGTGCGAATTTTTGAATCTCAGTTGACACGCTTGTTACGTTCTTATGGATGTGATGTGCGATCATGTGCGGCCCGGCTATTGGGCTGGTTGTTTTCGAACTGCTAGTCGACCGACCAACGGCAAGCGTTTCAAATATACGCGTACTGGCAACTGGGCATTACAAGTGTTCGTTGTGTACATTTATAAGGTTATGCATGTGGCCAGTTTAGGTTGGCTGACCATATCGCTGGGGAAATGCTTGAAATTTAGGTGCTTAAAGAGCTGACACGGACACTTGTGATGTATGCGCATCTTGTTTATCAACGATACTTTTGTTTGCGTAGTGCTGGGATTTACGCACCTGTTTATGAATACTTTCACGGTGACTGTTTGGCGTGAGGGTAAAACAGCGAGCTGTCAATAAAGCGTCTGAGCCAGTCTTCGACTTGTAAATCGTTCCTTACCCGAAGTGCTCCAGTGCTTCTTTTGTGCAACTTCAACAACGTCGTCATACGTTTCCACTCTTTCTGCACTCATGAGATCAGTGCAAAGAAAGAGGACTTAACAAAAAGTTAGGGAACGATTTGTTGGATGGCGCAGCGACGCTGATCCTTGGTCACCACAGATCTGGTTTACGAGGTTAGGTCACTTTTCATCTTTGTGCATAACGCTATAACTGGATTCGCGGTGTAAATTTTTCCGGGCATTGTTGTGCCTTTGTGCGTACGCGACTGTGCAGTTCATTGGAGCACAACATTACCATCAATATTCAAACGCCTTCGCCAGTCCATCTCCTGTCACTGGATACTAGAATGGAACATGGCTGCCTCAAGAAGCATTCGACGGTAGGTCGTTCAATTGCGACCTGAGTGCTTACCTTCGTTAAACTGTTTTTGTTTGACTCAGCGCTATTCGAATTTTACTTTCATCGAGCTAAAAAAGTTTTGTGTTTAAGCAAGTGAAGTGGTGGAATAGCCAAAAACAGCCTTTCTCATAAAAGGAAGTTTGTCGCCCGCTTTCCCTGAAACGTTTGCGGTGAGTTGACGGCAAGCCAAAATAAGGCCACTTTACGAGCCCATCCTACCATCCGGTCGCGTCTTGGCTATACTTAAACGGATTTCCAAGCGTTTTACCTTCCGACAATGAAAGTTGCGCGGCAGCCGAACCGTCCCCTATCGCGTCCCACTCTGACTTATCTTGCAAAGTGCCTTCACAGTACAGAAAGGGAACGCCGCAGTCTAAAGTGAAGAAGCAGGCCATGTCCAACGTGATCCGGTACGCTAGACAAGTAAACAGAACGTCGATATCAAGAACGGTGGTAGCTGAGATGTGATAGCGGCCAGCCTCCAGCGAATGTACTGTTGCGAATGCGAGGAGATGGGCAAAGTACGGCAACTGCCCAGAGATGAACAAAACCTTGTCTTCATTTGTGGTTGTCCCGACGGCTTCCGGGCCTAGCTGCGGTTTCACCCATCTTCCAGACGCGGTCGTGCTTCACCGACGTCTTAGTAGCGTTCACAGGGTCTGGTACGCTTACTTCATTTCGATGCAGAAGTGACTGCAAACTTCATTTTTGGCATACTGAGCTGGAGATGAAATGAACTAGGTGGAATCTCCCAGTACCCACAAATTAAAAAAAATCGAGTTTTTGATGGAAGCAACCTAGAGACATCGCAAAAGCACTTGATGATGCGGTCAGTTTAAGTCTCTTCAGATTTTAATGAGATGCGAAGCGATAAGGTAGCCACATTGCAGTTTAGTCGCAGCACTAAAGAAGTTGGTGGCACCTTTCTTAGAGTCTTTCGCCGTAAAATGATCTACTGACCACAACAAATCGAGAGAGACGTCAAAGCGGAAAAAAGCTACCTACCGACCAAAGAAGCAAATTAAAACTTTACAACCTACGATTGTAACAAATTGAAAGCATATCAAACCTGTGCATATAGGAGGCAAGAGAGACGATCTTCGAGCGACAAAACGATGCACCTGAACGGGAATGAACTGAAACCTGAAAACTTCCAGAGGTAACAGATTATGGAAGCATATACACTCAGGCAAATGATCGCTACATCAACGTGGCAGAAAACTACGTACAGACCACAAAAGCCAGCTGCAATTTCTGAGAAAAAACTGTTTGAAAATGAAAGTTTAACAGCTGGAGACGAAGGTAAGTTGCAAACGGCGTTCAGCCATAAGCTGGCTCAGGCATTTTGCTTGCGGTCGAAGATTCCGTGGTTGATATTTCATTTCCTGTCAGAGTCGACGCTCGCTTATTTCTTTAACTTTCATTGGGTTAGACAACTTCCGAAAATAATATGTTAAAAGATTGTCCAGCAAGCGAACAGAAGGATGAAACATTCAGGAACGATAAAGAGAGCTCGAATATTTGCTCTGATTTTATATGGAAGTACCAGTCCACGGAATTTTTTTACATAGCGTTTGCCCGACTATTTTCGTTCCCTATTTCCTCTCATTCACTAAATGCAATTCGAAATGTGCGTCGACTTGGACGTCATGAAATTATCTATCAACACAGAAAATAAAACCTCAAGTCTTAACTGCAGCCGAATTACAATATAGCGGACTCAACAGATATCGACGGTGACACGGAGAGGTATTCAGTCAGTTGAGATGACAGTAAACTGTTCATGTGATGCAACGGATTTCAAAGTGCGCACGCAGAACACTTAGCGCATGAAAGGATGAGAACAAAGACCTCAACGAAAAGATTCAGCTTCACTCGGCTCGCGCTCTATTAGGCAACGGAGCTGTTGTTTTTGAAGAACAAGCTGAATTCAAATATATGCCGTGCTCCCCACCAAAAATGTTTTGTGCGGAGGAGCGATATAGGAGCATAACAGATTTTCAGACTATCGCACTGTGAGTGCTGAGCAACGATAGAAGGGTGGTAAATCGAACATTCTCCAAAAGAGAGTCCTAGAAGAAAATTTGTAACGGCAAGTCCTTATCTCCACATAGCAGTACTTTTCGCCATACCAATCCACTTTTGCGTTGGGGGAACTGGATTGGCCAACTCTGAGAATGTAAGCCTACCCATGTGCGATGGATGCTGCACTTCGTTTTAAGCGAAGACTGGCCATGTTTCCTATGGTGCATGGCTGCTGCCGCATTTTCTCCACTCCTTGAACTTAGAACGCATGGCGTAGACTTAGGCTGGAGGATGAGAGAGAAAAGAATCCAGAAAAAGAAGAACTGAAGGGAGAAGAATCTCAAAGAAGAGTTTTGGAGAGGAACGCTTGGGAAGTGAATAAAATTGCAAGTCACGAACGGCTTCTTCATTCGTAATCATGACGAAATCATTTCCACAGGATATTTCACAAAATATCAAACAATCGACCCATATACATCACACTTCACTTCTCTCACCGGCATTTCGCGTCGGCATCACGGAAAGGTTAATTGCCGATGAACTCCTCAACCTGAACGATCGGTATGCAGGATTTCTCGATGGGATAGGGGGAACTGATTACTTAACGGTCACATTCGAAAATGAGGTGCTGAAAAAGAAAACTCAAAGCCTATCTAAGCGTTGCAGAATTAGTCCGATCCATGATTCCATCTTTGAAAATGTGAACGATAGAGAGAGAGCAGAAGAACTTCATGTATTCCTTAGCTGAGATTATGTTTTGAAAATTACAGATGCTTTCTTAAGGTAGGTGGCAGATTCGAATTCCTCGTTCTGTTTTGCAGTCCTCCCGCCTGTCTTGAAAATTAAGGCAAACGATCCGGCTTGGTACGTCCATCAGTACAGGAGGAAATTCTTGCTCGGTAGTGCTGCAATGAAACAAACTAAGTTCGTAGGTATGTGACTTACCCGTAAGGAAGTACTGAAAGAAATAACTGTTATGGGTGGTAAAGACTGGGTTGATGTAGAACGATTTTTAGGAGAGAGATGCGAAGGATGGGTGAAGAAACGCGAGGGGGAAGGGGGGAGTTCGGAGAAGAACTCCCGAGGATGATACAAATTCCGCGAAAGGCCAAGATGGAGGCTCTTTGGAATGCCCTCTCTGCCTTCATTGTACGGATTCCCGGACTGTAATCCGAACAACCGCAAAAGTTACGAGCGAGAGTGATTTGGTTTGGCATTTCCAGCAAAAGAAAGGACAGGGAGAGTTCTACCTGCAAACAGGCAGTACCGCTTAACACTGTTGCAGTTACTGATTACTATTGCAGCTAGTACAACACTACTCTTCATACTACTGCCACCACCACTGCTTACTACAAGCGGGGGTGCTCGCCGCTACTGTTAAGATTATTACTTAATACCATCATTTCCATTGTTACTTTGATACATCCGTAAGGAATGAAACGGCAACAAGCATTGCGCAACGCTGAACTCAAAATTGTCATTGCTGCGACCAGTAATACTCTCACCTACTATTACTACTTTTCACTCAGTGCTAGTGGATTAATTGCCATCACTATCACCACTTACTACTAGTGGCTACTACACGTACAGTTACTACTTGCTACTGTAGCCAGAACTATTTCTGCCGCATCTATAGTATGTAATAGTGCTTACAATACTATTTGCATCAAAAGTGCCTATTCTGCGATTCGTTTATCAATAACACCGATCTCGAGGAAGTGCGATTTGCCAGCATTTATTATCACCGACGGAAGCGGATATCAGCATTTAATTATCGCCGTTAAAGGAGTCCGATGGCGTCGAGGTCCCAGTGAAAGTCGGAGACGAGAGGTTTTGTAACGCTTTCAGGGAGGTAATCCTGCACAACCCCAGTTAAGACTGTCCCCGACTGCTCAATTTTCTGTTTCAGTGCTCAGTTTTCTGTTTCGTAGTTCAGATTTCGAGACCGAGCAATAGAGGTGGTCCATCAAATTCACTCTTTTGTATTACTCACGCTTTAATCTATCACTTTTTCATGTCATGCTTCCTTTTTATTCACTTTTGCAAGTTTTCAAATGGATATAAATAGGCATATTTGCGTACAAATGCCTGTCTGTCTGCCTAAGCGCAACTTTCAACCGAGGAATCGCTGAAGCTAGAGTCTATGATATAGGATCGAGCTCTTTGCCAACTCTCAGCTTGATTTACCAACTTCAAAAGAACGCATGTGGCTGATGGGTTAGTTTATTCCACTTTTATCCGTTAATTTAGCTATTGCTCATGCATATAGAATGTACATCACACAGTATGAACGACATATGTTTATACATATTAACGAAATGTGTATTTAAAAATATCCATTCGCTGTCCGCTAAATCGCTAAAAGCATTTAATTTGTGAGCACAAAAGAGGATATAAAGCAAACCTGCGCTATAATTGAATGAGAAAAATATGAATCGAACAGCATTTTAGCACTTTTATTTATCAATGACCATCGTGAACGAGGTTTTTTTTAATGATATTTATTTCCAAATTTTTGACAGGCAATTGCATGCAACGAAACCAATCGCAACGAATAATAATTGGTCGTTGAAGGTGCGCTGCGTCCACTATGTAGACATACATATCGAAGCTCATATTGAAATATTTAAATCACAAGTAATGAGCAATACCTAACTTAACGGGTGGAAACAACGAAATTCCAATCATACGAGACGTTGAATATCAGAGATATTCACTTAGTGTGATCAGCGTTGAGAAAACTCAGAGTTTTCGCAAATTACGCTGACGTACTCATGTCGTTCCCGCTGTCATCCTCGTCGATATTACTCTCTTGTAATAAATCGTCTTTCTGCACCCTTGAATAACAGCAAATTCAACTTTTTCGAAAGACAATGCTGCGTTTGATCAAAACAAGGGCACCGTACTTCCCTTTGCGAAAACTTACCAGCGCAATGCAACTGATTCGTTGCATAAGCAACTCTTACAATTCATAGTGCTTATATATATATATATATATATATATATATATATATATATATATATATATATATATATATATATATATATATATATATATATATATATATAAAATCTTATGCGTATCGATTCCCTTTTATTTGTATGACCTTTGCTGTAAACTAACTACTATTAAAATTAGCTTGCTATCTCGAACCTTTCACTGCTAATCTGGCCAATGAAACATTTTTATGGATGCCTATGTAATAAGGAAAAAAAAATGGGAAGAAAAAAATGGGCAGATACAAAAGAAAAAAATCAGTCATCATTCTAGTGTTCGTGTGAGAGATGAACTAAACTGACTGTAGTATTTTCTATGGATTTCAAAAAGAACACTTTTCAAATTGCATTTCATTACATTTTGCGTTGCAAATATTCAGTTGAAGCAGTTCAACGATTGCAAAAAGAAAAGAAGACGATTCAAGCGGTTCAGGCAGTTGCAAAATTTGCGAATTGCATTTTACGTTTTCTCCAATATAAAAGCCTTGAGCAGTTCAACTAGGCTTTTGTTGCATATTTCCGGCCAATCTTTGCATGTTGCACTTCTACCTGATCGCCTTGAGGCGATCATGCGATAGCTTTCTGCAAAACATTCCCAGGTCCGTTTCGTCCCGCCTATGAGCAAACACTCAAAACTTTTTGCTCTGGAAAAACTTTACGTCAGAGGGATTAAGTTTTTCCTTCAACAGACTGCAAACAATCTTTCAAGCATCCCTTCTTGACAGCATGTTCTCATTCATGCATTTTGCCTCACTTTCAGGAAGTCATTGTTTGCAGTTGGAGATAGATGTGGCACTGTGAAACATGTGCTCAAATCCTCCACATATCGTATTGTACCATGTTGAACGTTATTGATTCCCCCTATTGGATCACAGGCTACTCTTGATTGACTTTCCTGTAGTGTCGGACCTCTCATAATTCCTCAACGTTAGCAATATAGAGTGCTGCTTTTTCTTAAGCATCACTAATTTATTTCCCATACATAGTTCATTGTATTCCTTTGTTTTATCCTTTTAATAACTTTATTATTTTATCATCTCGGTGTTATTGTCACTGTGTCATTTGTGCCGATAGGTGATTAAATGTACATTTAGCTTTTTTTATTGTTGAAATGAAGATGTTTCATTGGTTCGTTCATGAACAAAAATGCAACAAAATTACCTTGCGTTTGATGTGAATGATGCGATTCGGGACAAGCTGGGCATTTCTGAAAACCATGGCATACTGTTGATAACTCTTCCTGCAAAAAATTCACTTGCTTTTGATTTTATTTTGATAGCCTTTGGGGAATATCTTTTAAGGTGACCGTGGAGGATGTTGCAGAGGAGGACTAATGATATCAATGGGTACTACCGCAATAAAATAGCAGTAAATATATGTGTAGACAATAATTTCGTGTTCAATTAAGATATGCACCAGTTTTGTCCGCATCCGTTAGAGGTCTCTGGCTTATTGTGACGCTTCCAACGGGTCGAGTACGTTGCATTCCACGTCCGAAAAGCTGATCGTTAGGCGTCTCGACCAGGCCGAACCCAGAGCGTTGATTGCCTAAATGTTAGGAGTGCTTTACATATGACAGTTACGTATAGCGCACCTGAAATAGAAATTATGTTTGAAAATTTAAAAAAAAAGAGAATTTCAATAGGGATTTGTTTTTTGACGAAGTAATTGCAGTAATTCTAGGTTGTGTGTGATGATTGATTGAATACATTTGATTCTAGCTGATTTCGATTTGTGAGCATTCAAATAAAACGGTGTTTTATTAAAAAATTGTGATGTTTTTAGTTAGTACAACCTTAAAAACGATTCTATCACTTATATATTTCGTTGTTAACTCTTTTTTTAAAAAATTGCATCCTCTTTTCGTCATTTCAACATTTTAAAAGAAAACAGGAAAGAAAAACTTATACAACTCTTACTTTCAAAGCTACTAGATTGAAAATCAGGAGGAAATGCTCGCAAAAATGGCAAAACGCCGAATGGTGTTTGTCCATCGTTGTTTATGCTGGAACGTATATGCGTCGACGGCAAAAAACTTCCACGTGAATTTGGGAAACTGGCACTTTCTATAAGACGACCATCACCGAAAGAAATTTCTGCAAGCAAATTTTTAGAAACGGTTAAAAGCTTTTAACAACTTATATGCTTAATGAGAACAAATACGTTACAACTAGAATGTAAAATTGAAGTCTTTACTCCGTCTTGTTCTCGCGAGTTTTTAATTTAACTGAAGCGATACTCTTCGTCCTTTATTTGTCCATGAAGAAATTCAACATTGATTATGATGTATTAAACTAGAGGACTTTAGCTTTTAAGCCAAAATTCGATTGTAGCCAAGTGTAGTCAGTTTTTTTTTGGGGGGTGGGGGGGGGGGTGGGAGGGGGGGAACAGAACTTCGATCCCACGGTTGCATATAATATTTCTATGTCCTAGCCGAAGAAGTAAAAACTTCAGTGTTATCAAACATCAGAAATCTCTTGCAAATTTTCAAGTGAAATATTGCACTTAAATTTCGCATCAGAAATTGCAATTTTTTCGCCATTCTAAACGGATATCAAACGGTTCAAAGCTATAGCTAATCGCTATACAACAAAAAAAAAAAAAAAAATCGACAACACATTTTTAATCAGAACTTTTTCTTTGCTAATTATGCTAAGTGCAATAAATTGCTTGGAAAACTAAAATACCTTCAAAATTTTCACCGCCAGAACCAATGCCATTTCGTGCACCATCGAAGAAAGTCGGATTAAATGAAATTGGTCTGGAAGATCGTTGTAGAAAAGTACTAGGCATTGCTTCATTAAAGGCCATCTGAAACATCGAAGGAGACAACGAAGGCATCGATGCACTTGGCATGACGCCGTTGAAGCCTCTATTCTGCAACAAAAGCTGCCGTGGCATTGAGCTTTCTGAGAATAGACGAGCAGTACTTGGCGGATGCGGCTGGTCGATTAGAGCCGCCATATTGAGTTGTGAAGCGAGTGCCTGCTGTTGCTGCAATCATCCAACCTTCACTTTAATGAAGTATTCGAGTAGGAATTGATTTTGAGTTTACAAAATGCAAATCAATATTGTAGTACTGAATTGTTGTCTCTTAAGGTTACATGTTGCATCATTTTGCTTATTGGAATGCATTTCCGAGTAGTGAATTTTTATTATCGCATTACAAAATTTGCATTAATTAATAGGTTATAATGTCCGGCATAGAAAAATTACCTTATTAGTCTCAATAGCAGCGTTTTTTGTGAATGATTCCAAGTCGAAACCATTTGAAGTACGACCACCGGCTAGAAAACCACTGAAAGTCTGTGGCATTCGTTGAGTGCCAGGCAATATCGAGCCGCTATCACTTGATGAATGAACTCCTTAAGTATAGAATTCATACCCCTAATAAACAGCGCCACAACGGTATTAAAGATCAAAATGATAATGCATATTCTTTATTCGTTTGAAAAATTTAAAAATTGGGAATTCTCTGAAGATCATTTTGGTGCAAATTGTTGAGCACTGCATTTCGTTATTGTTGAGCACTTATTTCGTTGACGCATGCTATTGCGTATATTTCTTGCAGTTCTTTTTTTTTTTTACTTAATACTATACTTAATACTCCTCATTAGGGGTTTGCAGAAATTGACTTTCATCATTCAATCGTTCCGATTGAGATCTAATATCTCTGAAGTGCCATAGATAGGAAAAATCAATTGTTATGTGTACCTTTCATCGCTTTTTTTTTCTTCAAACAACCAACACACTAACTTCCTATTTGGATATTCAACGAGTAAACGTTCAACACGCCTTTTAATTCTACCAAAAAAGAATTAAATTTCATGGCGGTAGCAAAATATATGACTACTTTAGCAAGGAATTTTAGAGTTGTTATTGGCGACACATGATCCTTAGTTTTCAATTTAGGAAAAGACCATTTTGTGATGCAGGAGTGAAAGTGGAATGGAAGGGGGGGGGGGCGGAAGGGAGGTGGACCATTTCTCACCGAACTTCCTCACGAATTACGCCTAGAATTACCGGCTACATTATGCCACTGTTTTTTTTTCTTAAACAGAATTGCGCAACGTTCGACTCCACTCGTTGATGTTTAGCTGCGCAAAAAATTTAATCCTTAAAACAGTTTTTTGCAGCGTCTAAACTTGCACTTTGCGAATGACCGACACCGAGCGAACAAATGCTCATGTTGGCCCATGTTTTAATTGAAATAAAGTTGTCATAGTATTCTATTTAGTGTCGATGGTTATCATATTCGTAGGCTAGCGTTTGAAAAATTCGATTTTAACCTCTTATTAAAAGGTCTCGGTAGTGCGGAAGTTAAGTACGATGACTACATTTAGGAAAATATGAACGCCAGCGTTGAAAATAGCCTCCTGTCATCGCATACACTATGTGAAGCATAAGAAAAAGATGCACAAAAGCTACCAGTGTTGACAAGCGTGCTGTCCGAACGCGAAAGTGACCATAACGCTGATGGTACGGATTGACGATTTTGCATCCATTCGCCGGATATGCTCGATGCAATCAGTGCAATAGATAGTAATCTGAGCCAAGAGCCAAATCATCACTGAAATATATATCGTAAACGTTTTTCGAGTACTGCGTGTGGTAATGAATAGTTGATAAAGCGATAAAGATGCTCAAAGATTACCCAAAGAGGAACACATGATTGAGATTATTTTTACATTAGTCAGGTGCTGATATCCCCCACCCCCCACTCCTCCTCCCCCTCCTCTCCGAAGATTTATATCCTTTCCCTGCATTGCAAGGTGTACACTCGCTGAACGGCACATCATCATATGAAATAAACCAATAGCTTAAAGGTAATGGCGTAATCACTGACGCGAATAAACAATGCTGTTGATTTCAACGTGGCACCGTTGTTCATGAAGCTATCCTTATTTGTATTCCAAGTGCTTTGTGCATAAACGAATGAAACAAAAATTCATATAAACATCAAATATGCGCTAAATGCTCCAAAAGTTTCAATGCGTCGGGAGAGGAGAAGCACGAGCAACTGATAGCAAAAACTCAAGAAGGTAATATTCGTTTTCTTTAATTCCTACATGATAGACGAAAAGTGAAATGCCACCATAGCCACAAATGCAGAAATAAATCAGCGAATAAAGCAACACAAAGACATAGGTGTTTCTGAGCAACCCCGAATCAAAGTTGCCATTATATTAGTGTAATCGGCTTTATTGGAAAATCTATAAGTTTTTATGCAATTTGAACAATTTTACGAATCAGTTAGTCGCAATTGATCTCTTCTCCAATATTTTGAAGCGGTTGACTCTTGTTTGGTAATTGTATAGATGATGCTGAAACTTTCTAAACAATGGCAAATCATAATGCGTATGACAAAACCTGGTGCAAATAATTTTCCTTATCGATTTAAATTTATTTTTTCTCACATATTGCTAATTTCCAAATCATCAATTATGAGAAGATGTAAGGAAGTGGAGGAATGTACGTAAAATTGGGCTAATTAAACGACATGTGCACTTATTGTGTTCTCGATATCTTCGAAGTTATCAGATTCAAGCACGACATCTTTAAATAGTGGTCAATTGTTAGCTCACTTCAAAAAATTTCTTTTAAATACTATGTACATGCCATCAGCGAAAGACTGTTCTTCGCTTTATGGCATATCCTCGTATATATGAGTGAAAGCGATGAGTGGACGATTTTATTTGCAACTTATATCATCAGCATCATTCAGATTTTCGAATGTATCCTATTTAATCAACAACGTAGATTTCATTAACGTTCTCGAGAGAAAACGTTTTCCACGCAACTCTACGAAAAAAAACAGAAAAAAACAAAACGAAATAAAAAAAAAGCAAATGGACTTCATGCTTCCTTTTATCGCTCGGAAAAGTTGAGGAAGCGAAAACGAAACGAAACCAGGAATGGACTGTGCACTGTGCACTATAATTGCGCGCTTTCTTGACGAATACGGCAATGATTGCCCAATTAGACGAAACCGTACACGTTTTTTTGCACGATTTGCTGGTCACATCCAAACGAGCTGAGGTGGTCTTCACATTGGCTGAATTCTGTTATCGGAAACTTCAGGTAAGAGTTTACAGGAAATTGCGGTGTGAAGATGGTTTGGCGCTGCGCTTATTCAGATTTCCTCTCCATTAAGCAAACATTGGTGTGAAGCGTGAAGCAAACCATCGGATCGCAAAACTACACTGAACACCACTGTGAAATAATTTTAAGCGAATTCGAATAATATCGTGAACGTTTAACGCTATGATAGAAAATTCCACTGAGGAAGTGATTTATCTTCTTGTGAGGTGTTTCGATTTTTACGAAGTATGAAAGTGAGTTTTTCTAAAAGGACACGCATGCAATTTGTCGATGAGTATGGAAAAATATTCGTTGACATGCAATCTTTTGAGGTTATCGTCCGGCCATACGTGACACTCAGTTAATGCAATGAACAATTCAACTCATATGCAATGAAAGAAACAAAAAAAAAAACGAACACTTTCTTTAAATTTCAAGAGCGTTCAATGAGAACTGTATCTACAATCATGAGGATATCACTCTGGAAATTTTCCACTTCAACGTTAAAGTGGTACTGAAGTGCGCTAAGATTTTATTTATTTATGGAGCCAAATAACGTCATATGCGATCTCAAGGCGACTTAAATATATATCGCATTTAGCCATGAGCTGAAAGATTCCTAGTAAAGTATTTTCAACAGTTTTTTTTTTCTTTGAAATTATAAATTTGCATCAAAAATCTGTGTGGTTTAGATAGGGTACGCAATGACTGCTTTTGGTATACAATACAATAAAACGATAAGTTAATCACCTCTTTCGATGAGCTATTTTATAGAATTCGATGTCAAAAGTTTTAAGTGTTTGGGGGAAATTGTTGAGATATTTAATCAGTCTTAATTCACTTGAGGTGATAAACTTTGCGGCATATTCGTTACGAAATGACTACGTTTGCTTTTCATCTGAGCATTGATTAATGTGTTACCGTTAAGCTCGAGTTTGCTTCATAACAGATAATTTAACAATGCTAAGAGGTAATCTACACCATCTTCTCCTTATGCTAACCGGTCGGCTTCATGGATAACAATGAGGAGGGCATTATACCTTTTAGCAGTGTACATTACGTATTCAAGAGGGCCCATATAATTGAGTTGAAATAGACATGAGTGATGTGCTTAAATGACAACATTGCCGCAAACGAATGCGAATTGCATAGGTGAGGTGTGCGAAACATTAGCGTAAAATGGGATTGTCGATTGTGGATAAATGCGCGATTGGGTTTCGAAATTGAACCGGTTGAAGAAAAACATCGCAGCATAGCGTAATGCCTCATCGATTATTTCTCGTCGATAATGCTAAATCAATCGTAGCTGATTGCTGTACCTATATTTTTTTAATCATAAGCTTAATTTTCTTAGCTGCTCGATGTTTTGTCTATCGAATAAGTCTCCCATTAAATGCACATGCGAAGTTTTTCAACTACCGAGGGTGGAGCCGTTTTCAGGATGTTGCATTTGGAATGTGTCGAATGAACTTTTCAATACGACGGTAACACTTAAAACATTAGGGTCAAAAAAGTGTGAAGCGGTACAAGTGGGAGATATTGCATATGGGAATTCCATTTATCTCGCAAAAGCACAACTGAGAATTCTTTCCTCAGAAGATACTTTGACGACTCGTTTCGCTGATCTCCAACTTTATAGGCGTCTCATAAAAATACATCTTAGCATTTATCAAGTTTGGAAAAGAATTATTTAAAAGATGGCGAATACAAAAATCACAACATGCGAAAATAATAATTGGTGCAAAGAATAATGGCAAAAATTTATTGCAAAACGGATGCAATCGGCATTAAGTGACAATAAATGATTTTCTTTAAAGAACGATCAATTTCCGCCTAAAATGCTTTGCCTATAAGGCGAAATTAAACGAATGAGGAGATTATTAAATAATGCTAATGCGAAATACTATTAAAGAAGTATTACTCATTGAGAAAAAAAAAGAACTCTTCATAAGTCGATATACATCTCAATATATCATTTGCATTTTTTCTATCTTTAATTTTTGTAAGGTTTTAATTAACGAGGGAATTCTCTTATTTAATCATAGACGTTGAGAGAATAAATACTCTTTTCGATAAGAGGATGATAAATGAAATTGCGCTAAATTCCACTAAATTTTTATCATCAATGCGGTGTTGATATTAATCTACAAGAACATATTTTTGCTTTTTTTTTCATTCCAAATCATTGCAATAACGTTAATTTTTTTTTTTGGAAATGATAAATCGCCAACAATTGCACACATTTGAACAAACGTTATCAATGGTGATATTCTCCAACTTATCATGTCACTAAGATTCCTATTTTTTTTTCGTAACTAAGTTCGTGTAAGTTAATTAATTTTCTCAGTTATATGAAAATGTCTACGAAAAAATGCAAATTTTTTTTTGAAGCAAAAAATATGCGAATATGCAAATTTTTTAAGGACAGACTATATATGATTTGCTCGCATAATTTTAGCTAAAATTTAAGACGCAATTGAAAATAAAAACTTGATCTAGAAAATATTTATACAAATGCGAACAAATAATGATAACGCTGTACTGCGTCCACAAGTGGCCCGTAAGTAATTCATGTGAATATAATAGCTGTATACTCGAGCTAAACGTTTTGCTATATATATATATATATATATATATATATATATATATATATATATATATATATATATATATATATATATATATATATATATATATATATATATATATATATATATATTCTAAATAATGCCACAGAAAAATATTTTTAGGAATTACAAAGCAGATGGCATTGTTTCGCTAAGAAATCTCATAAAAGAGAAAACAAAGGAAGATTGTAAGCTCAATCGAACTGTCGGGATTGCGTTAGATGCATTCTCCGTCCTAAAATCGTTGCATAAGTGAAAACAAAGATGGAAACTTATCGCTGAAATATAATTTTCGTAACTAGAAAAAACGAAAATATATTCTCGCGATAAAATCTTTCATTGCGGAGATTCTCCGAAAAAAAAAAAGATTAGAGAATCGGAATGACGGTATCGCCATTATGAATCGAATGCATTCGACACTCATAAATGAAGCAAATTCAAACGACATTCACCACATTGAACTACTCAATTTCTTTGAACATTCCCTTATAAATGGATGGTTTTGTAGAAATCTGAAAGCTGTCCCCTCTTAAAAGATGCCTAGCAGTATTGGAATTTCAAAAATTAATCGCTAATGTGCCGCAGCAATAATCCATATATGCAGTTATATTTTTCTTAGGTAATAATATCTCTCAAATGAATAAGTGGCGCAATGTGATAATGAATTTCCACAGATCGTAAAATATTTGAATGCCACTTAATAAATGACATCTACGAAAAATTTCACCGAATAGTCGCATGAGAGGTATTCACAACCAATCGCATTCATTCAAATATCTTCAGCAGTAATTTCTTAGATGGTTTTAAATTTTTAACTCCAATGTATTTAACTTTTCAATACGCTTTAGAACAGGTTCAATGGAATGTTATAAATCAATTTTGTGGACCGAAGAAAAAAAACCACAACTAAGAAACGATTATTGCGCAGGTACAGCTCCTCAACTGGCCACACTATTCGACGACAACCGCATTATAAGGGAATCACAACCCGCCAGCCGAAATCAACTCGCTTACAAAATGCCGCGTGGACTAATTTTATAAACGTTTATCCTTATATTGCGGCAACCGTTTTGCGACAATCCCCTCAATCTTTGCTCGTCTGCAATGCTCGTTTAATTCACGCTGAAATTACTCTCTCATTGCGTTATCATTGTCTGCAAAATATATCTGTCGTTGGCGTAAGTTTTCACCTAAATTGAGTTCCATCAGCATCCCAATAGGATCATGTTGGAGTGGGTTATGCATTAAGGCTCAACTCTCTACACATATCTGAGCGTATAACGATAATCCTATGGCATTTATAGGGTGAAAAAGTTGTACAATTATTAATGCAAAAATGATTTCATCATCGCATACGCCTATTATATCAAAAACATAGGCGGAAATGGCGCTTCTACATTCCATTAGAAAACATTTCACATCCTTTTTAAATGTGGATTTTTTTTTTGCTACGAAAATACAATTTTCTTCCACATATTTATTTTTATACTGAAATTAAAATATGTAGTTCTATTGTGGCAACTCTTTTAGACTCCGCTTCTTTTTGTGTAGTTGCAATGTTTTTGAACAGTTGAAATGAAAGCATAATATAGGGTGATGATAGTTGAAGCATGAAGTTATTCGCCTCTTTTACGGATATATTAATGCCTGATAAATTTTCACAAATTTTCTGCTATTAAAGATGCCCACCCACAACATTGCATTTTTCTTCGAGAATACTGTAAATTTTTGGGGGGTTTTTTTTTGAAACGCTGCAATCTATTTCAGAATATGGATAGAATGAAATGGAAATTTTTAATTCTCGTAATAGGCGTATACATTTATGCGATTACAATCGTTATGTATTATTATTATGATATGCCGGTTTGGAGTTCCAGTTGGCTTAAAACGCTTATTGCCACTATTATTTTTACTCTTTTCACGTCGATATAATTTTTGATGAGATCTATGAGCTCCTATAGTTTCGGAAAGGTTGTTTAGGCAACTGCTTGACTCTCCGGAAACAACTTCAATCAAAATACTTTCAGGTTCCCACTTCAATATTTCATCGATTTTAGAGTTTTTAAATTTCTCAAATGCCATTGCCTATGGTTTCCTCTAATAGACGAATGATTTTTTTTCCCAAGCTATTTCTCTTATTAAATGAAACAGTCTTACTTTTGGCATGATGAGCTTGCTAAATGGTCGTCTTGCGTTTATGCGGTGCAATTCTATCAATATATTGGTGAAATTTTGGCATCTCTTATAAGATCATTCATCTCATATAAGTTCCATGCATTGTTTCTCATGATTATCTGAGTAACGCTTTCGGAATTTAATCAGTCTATTGACGCTTTACTTGTCTGCTATGAGTCCGATTTTCGGTAAGTTCAGAATAAATTCCGAATAAAATTTGCCTTCATTCATTTTATTCTCTGAAAGGTGCTCTTCGTTAATGGAGTCGTTGTAAATTTGTTTTATGTCAACACAATTCTAGAGCAGTTTTTTGATGCCTTTATGAAGAATTGACGATATGTGCTGATATACCAAATTGTAGCAATTAACGTTATGACTTAAATTCCGAATAAAATTTGCATGTCTCCATGAAGGATTTCTGTGGACAGGACGTGAAGAAAGTGAAGGAAAGGGCGGAGGGAGGAATTAGAACCAAGCACGCCGTTCTGAAAGTTTTGAAGAAACAACATGAGACGCTACCTTCCATCATTGATGACACGCTCTGGATTCATTCATATACACCGAGTGAAAGACGAGAACGAAAGTCGTCATCACGGTAAATCGCCGTCTTCAGATGAGGAAAAAAAAATGAGCGAAGAAGAGTGCACTCATCTCGGTCACTCACTGCTATCCGAAATACGCAATTTCATCACGACAATTTGTGGACAAAGATGTGCACCACTGACTGAGTCAGATTGCTCTTATGCAGCGGCGAACGCGAAATTCAAATCAACGCTCCGTTTGAAAGTTCTGTGAGGGTAAATTTACAGAATTTCCTCCACCCTCCCTCCGTCCTTATTTAGCTACTTCTAGTTCCATCAACGAATTCAAAATGTTCCTTGATAGTATTACAGTATGACTGCCCTCAGTAGGTATTTGAAATTTCTTTCAACTAGATTCGTTTTTATTCATATGGTTTGCAGTCATTTTCTAATTGATTGTTTCCTAACTGATTTTCTAACAACAAGGTTCGTAAATGATTAGTTTATTGTTTCAGCTCCTTCATATTGCATTATTTACGTTGCAGTCATAAAATATATCCCACATGCTGTGAAGTAAACCTTCCTTGCCCCTTTCCCTTCTTCTCTCTATGTCTCTTCCACAATTGAGCTTACTTCTAAACCCCTCCACTTCAACGTTTTGTGAGATCATCGTTAGCTAGCTGAAGCGCTTTGCAACATCTAACATCCAATGTGTTCTAGAAATTTCGTTTATGTTTCAAGAAGTTGGCCAATTCACGTCATCTGCTAGCGTAAATTGTTCTTTTTTAAAGACGAATTTGGATTTGTGTTGTTTTAGGTGAAATAAATTATGCATATTTGAATCGAATATGTGTGTAAGATCATCAAAGTGGGCATTTATGAATAGCATAGAGTGGCAATAATCTCAACTCGAAAACAAACAATTTCTGGTTAACGGCATATACTAAGCCGAAAACTTGAATGTATCTCATTATTCGTTAAATGAAAGAGCTCTTCTGAAAGAATTGAAGTGGTATGATTCGTTACTTAAGCGCTAGAAGCACAACTTTAGAGTGAATGCTCTAGCATTTAGTTTTTCATTTGAATATACGGGAAAACATCTTTTTAGTGTTTTTATTACTTGAAGCTGATGAAGAGTTGATCTGGAGTTGTAAACGTAACTGTTCGTCAGTCATCTACCAAATATGCCATCTGATATGCCATCTGATTCGCGTAAAAAGAAGAACATCTGTATGATGGTAAGCATCTTGCACCGAATTCCGATTTTTTTTTTTTGTTTGGGCATCCAGTTGATTCATAGTGCACTAAGGTAATTTGATGTCACATCAGTTTCAATGTTTCGATGTGGGGAAGTTGTTCGACGCACGCATATTTGCTGAAATAATTTCGACAGCATAGATGTTGAATGCATTTTGCACAGCAAACATTCTGACATATTTTAATATTGCCATCTGACAATACAAAAAATGCTTCTCATATAGAAATATTAAAAGCGTAATGAACAACCTTTGTTAAAGTGTTTTTTTTTCCAAGGTAAACTTTCAATGACACAACGTTTGTCACTTATTGACAGCAACTTTATCGCCTCTTTCATGAAAACACTCAATCGTTGTTGATAAACCCTTTCGAATACGAATAGCACATATCGAAATGATAATGCTCATTTCCTGTGATTAAAATTAGGAAATTGACAAACTTGAGACAACGCCTATAGTTATGAGAATATGCAGTATCCCAAGACTGCGTTCAATTCAGAAGATGTGTATTCAGTTGAGCGCTTAACCGGTCGACTTTTCCGTCTGAAGGCATTGAGACATAATTCTTAGCTTTTTTTCTACTCCGTCAACAATGAAACCAGCATAATGCAAAAATGAACATTAGAAATATTAGAAAGCTGACAATCGGCTGTCGTTTAACCGATATGTTACGATCGATTTGTGCAATAATACTTTCAAGTATCTTTTACAGTCTCCACAATGAGCATATCTGAATGAATAATGAGGAAAATCACTGAAAGAAATCGCTTCGATAACTAAAAACTCATCATCCTATCGTCAGAGAAATTGAGTGCATATGCCATCAAAAAAATACACCACTAAAACCCGATGCTCAAAACTTTTCAAAAACAAATTCAATATTCACTTAGCGAAAACCTAAGCGAAGTAGAAACTAACGATTTGATAAGACGTTTCTTCGTGTGAATGTGAATCTATGTATTCATCAGATAAACGTTGCGTTCATTAATGTATAAGAATTAGCGTAGTCCGTTGTTGGTCGATGAATTTCTTGATTTATTTAAATTCGTGGATTTAACTGATACGATTCTAAGTTTGACACAATAAAGCACGCCGCCTTTCCTTCATCGATAATCAAATATGCTTGGATTGAAATGTTCCAACCATCATGATGTGCCGTTGTGCCAGCAAAAACTACTTGAAAGCCTTCTTGTTTGATGATGAAACGTGCAAGAAAATGAAGAACAACGATCATTAGTTTCAACTCTACGATTTTACAATTTAAGAGACTCTAATTTTCACGTTAAATTTAGAATTACGACATCTTTTTTGCTTTCAACTTTATAGGCAAGATATTTTCGCTAATACAACTTTCATTAGAAAATATTACTGAAGGAAAAGTTGAGAAAATTTCTGCACCATTGGATAAGAATCATTGAGGTGGTTGGTGTCTTTTGATATAAGCAGAGATTAGGTTGAGTGCAAATGAGGCAATTGGCGAATAATCATTTCACTCATCCAATCGCACTTCATCTTTTTCTGATGGCTCCATTAGAGGAGAAAGTTCGAGAGCGGAACGTTGTCTTAATATTGCACAAAAAATCTATATGTTTACTTTTGAGCGGTAATCTATATCAAATAGAGGTATTCATGAATGAACCAATCGTTCTGGATATATTTCACAATTAAATCAACTTTTCCTTATGCACTCAACAATCATAAGTAATTGCTTTCTTTATATTATTTCAGCAACAATTAGCAGTCAACTATTGAGGGTAAAGTTTACGACGAGTGCAACCGAATAATCGAGAGGAAATCGCCTCACATCCATAAATTGTGTCATCGTGAAAGTGCATTCCTATAATTTCGTAAATATGAAAGAAATGATTGACATTTTTTGAGAGATTTTCGCATGATTGCTATGACCTATGATGACCTCGGTTTTAACAAATATGCTCACCTCATCAAGATATATTTTACTATGAAACAAAACTGCGATCTTTTGCATCAGATATCCTAGCCTATCTTTGGTGTAACCTTCTTCTTCACATGTATTTTCTTTAGTCGTTTAGGATTAGAAAAGAACTGTTCAACGAACAGCACAGCTGTGGTCCAAACGAAAAAAAAACGCTTCAATCGACTTTGGTACTTCAGTAGTACTATGACTAGTACTTCGATCAAACTATCCTTCATCACAAATTAATATAAAATAAACCCATTGGCTTTATTGAATATCGACGCCGAATACAGCAGAAATAAAACCTTTCCAACAATTTGACTAATCACTTTCATCTTATCCGCAATGGAGAAATTTATGCAAATGGCGCAATCTCTAGCACAATTTAATTTCCTACAGCTAACAGCACTTTAAAGTTACTAGCTCATCGAAGTATTCCACACGGCAACAAGATTCGATCGCCTTATTATCTCTTCTCAACCTCCATAGTTTCGAATATAGAAGAATCTACTACGACTTAATTTCGTATCTTAAGGTGGCTATGACATTCAGTGGAATTAATTTTCATGATGTTTTCGAATACGCTAATATCATATATATATATATATATATATATATATATATATATATATATATATATATATATATATATATATATATATATATATATATATATATATATTATATATTTATTTATATTTATATCGACAGCGGTTAACTCATAGCACTTATTTTCCGAATAAATCCATATACTGTCTACATTTGGAGTTGCCCTTTTGCGGAACGCAGTACACTAGAATATTTTCAATGACATAAAAATTTCTGCGTTCACCTGGGAATGTTCTCGTGAAAATGGAACTTAAAGATCGAAAAAACTCTGACTGAACATGGTCGTCAACTATAAATTTCTCTCTATGTAGTATTTTTTACTGATCTTATGCATGTTTATCTACTTGTAAATGAAATGACTGATTAATTGATTACCCGACAGCTTTTGGTTGTAGTTAATCGCTAGTAAAGGAAGAGCAGAAAAACATCCCCATCTGTTCCAATGATTGCAGAGGAAAGACTTTTAAGGTGATAGTGAAAATTGGTTGGCTTGAGCTACATTAAACGTTATGAAAAGCAAAATACTTTGTACGTTTTGTAAATTCTATAACGGAATAACGAGAACGTCTAAAGTTGAAATATTCCAAAATGGATCGGCAATACGTAATGAAGACCTTTCAATAACGCTTAGTTTGTCCATGCTGCAAAGTACGAATAAAACGGATGCGCAATTTTTCATGATTTTTCAGCACCAAGTGAACACAGCAATATCCAGTGAAACCTAGATTTAATCATAGATAGCATCAAGGTCAAGAACACCATCTATATAAGAAGTGACCTTACATGCGAAGTTGAGAAAGAATTCCCGTCAAGAGTTGACATGAATCATGTAACGGTTTTCGCGAGAAGCATTTAACTGTGATAAAATCGACTACTTGTGAGTTGCATCAAGGTCCTTTTGCAGAATATGAAAGCCGATGATAGGACATGCAATGGGCAATAAATTTGAGGATCATCAGCAAAGTCTGTGGTACCACTCAGAATATTCTCGGAAACGTCCTTAATAAATCAGAACACCAAAAACACTTCCTTGTGAGACACCACGACAAACTGGGTGTGAAGCTGTGTAACTACTGCAATTCCTATTTGAAAACCTCGTTCACATAAATACGGTCAGAGTCACTTTCGGAAAGAGCTGACGGCGGTACACTTTTCCAGTCTTGTGCGGAGGTTTTCTTAAGAGACCACAACAAAGGCCTTTGCATAACCAATGTAAATAATAAGTCTGAACGGCCATTTCCAACGGAAACGCCCGGTCGTCTAAGCACGAAATAAGTTGCGACACTTCAGACCAACAGAAGAGGAAGCCGGTGTTTTTAACATCGCCTTCTACAACAATCAAAATGTTACAAACGAAGGAGGTCAGACTAATCGGCGCATAGTTTCTTAGCTGAAATAGCAGTTGATTTTTCATCACTGACGAGATGAAGGAACATTTCCAGGAAAGACGAAGAGATAAATAAGAGAGGCAACGTGGAAGAGTTGTGCTAAATGGCCATGAAATCGACTGGAAAATCTGGATATGATACCGTTTAGAGTGAGTACAATCTTATCATTTTGTCTATGGAAGATTCTTAAAAGTGAGCCAACATTAACATCGAAGAAACGCAGGTGTATACTGCAATATACATCAAAACCATCCAATACACCATCGTCCTCGATGAAAACAACTCAGAAGAAGTCTGCAAACATATTACGTTTGAGGTGAGTATCCGTATGTTCTTCGCCGAATACTGAGAGCAAAAGAAGGACAAAAAAGCAGGTTTTATTCTTCAGTTCACTACAGCATTTTTATGTTTATAAATGCTGCATATGAAAAAAGGGGTTCTTTTCGAAAAGAGAAGAGCTCATCTGTGAGCTGCTCACTACGCCGTTCTAATAGCTCAGTGCTCCTTCAATTAAAGCAGTAATTTCGGATGATGGACTAAAAATCCCGGGATTACTCTTCATGTATACTGTTTCAAGATTGCCGCTTTTTGGTACTTCTGGTTTACGAGGGCGCCCTTAGCACAGTACAAGGTCGGTACGCATACTTGATGCCAAGTCTTCAAGTATTCCTCATTTAAGAGGGCGCCTTAGATGGGTGGGAGTTGTAGGCGTTCGCTTATCTTGTTAACGAGATCATGTGGCGTAAGGTAAAGCGTGTCGATCAGCATGCATCACAACAAGCAGCAGAAGTGATTCAAAAAATCCAGAAAATTTGCGAGAAGCATTCATATATCTAATCGTAAGTCGGGAGCAATCCTTTTAGATATAAAGGAAACTCAAGGCTGATGAAACCAACACATTTTTTTCTTACGAACAGAACAAATAAAATGCAAAAGTCGAGCATGAATGGAAAATCACAAGAAAATCTATTCAACTCACTGCTGCACAAAACCTCATCGAAATTTTTGTGAATATTGCAAACTAGAAAATATTCACATGGAAATGTGTTTTCCTTATAATTGGAAAGTGCACGAAACCGCATAAAAATAGTATTTCAATTTGCAGAACTTTTTGCAAATATCATCGCAGCACTCGTTCGAATGACAGTTTAAATGCGAAAGTTATGTTATGCTAGATAATAACTTGATAGAATCCATCGAAGAAACCATATAATAACACAGTGTGTTACCTGCTCTTAGAAATACCTCAGTTATATAACGAATAAATTGTGCTGTAACTGTAACCAATGCATTCTTTTGCAGCATCCTGAACAACAGTGGCTTAGTGAATATCATCGCGAAACTGACGTGTATGTTTCTATTCGGGGGACTTATGTTTCGCCAGAATACTGCAAAAGGCCACATTGCTAACAGATTAAGCTTATTTTCTTACTTCTAATTAAGTGTTTTAACGAAAACATATACAGTTGAAAATCTATCACTGCATACTTTTCGATTAGCAGTCATAGCTCTCGAACATTCGATATTTACACCTGCATAATTTTACCTTTAATGCAGCGGGTTGTGATCGACAATAAATATGGACCATAACCTCGAATTAACTGGAATAAAACTCCGGACTCAGAAACTTTTTAAGAACTAGAAGAGGTGAAGTTTAGTTTAGTGAAAATTTTTTATTGCTGGCAAAATTTGAGGGAAGTGGTTTCGTTTACAAAATCAGTGTTCATGAAATATCATTTTCTAGATGCCCTCGTTCAAGAGTTGCAGTACCACTAAGGGTAGATTAACAACATATGTGTATGGCGTCCGCGAGGTACTTTTGAGAAAAAAAAAGAATTACGAAGGTCATAAGCGCCAAGGAAGCTTGAGAGCTAATGATCTAATGAAGTCCACAATAATTGCCAAAATGCACGCACGTGATTTAATGAAAGAGTCAGGGGGTAAATTATATGAATCGCTTACTCATCTGGTATTATTTCATCTACGGCCGCGTAGTTACTTTTTCTGGGGAGGGGTTGGGGGTGGGGGAGGGAAAAGGGTCGGAATTGCATGCACGCCATCTTAACAGCTTTAGAATAGCGACCAACCCTCTGGTTTCGATGCACTGCAAGAAACAGATAGAACGCACCAAGATATTGACAAAAATTTGCTGATCTCAAAAAAAGTTGTTGATCTCACAAAGATTTGCCGATCTCTTTTCCTTTTTTCGAATGAACTCTTTGAGGTGGGGAACCGTCGTGGTTAATTGGGATTCATACCTCGGAGTTCATACCTTTTATTGCACTTTTCTAAATAAAAAAAAAAGTTCTTTTAACGAACTAATAAGACGACTGATCGTCAATGGTGCTACGTTGATCAAACTTTCAACCAAAGTTCTTGGAGCGAAATTCGATTACCATATAGACTGCTGGTAGTTGGTCTGCACCACTCACAGATATTGGTTAGTGTTCTCGTTTTCTCTAGCGTGAAACGGTTGGTGTTGCATTCTGGTGCGCTAATTTAGAAACTGCGTTTATCGGTTTATCTGTTTTATAGAGTGTCAGTTTCCGTGAGCCAGTTGTTTTTCGAGCAAACATGCAATTTTCATTTTTTTTTTTCTCGTATAAACACACCCCAAATCTATGCGTTGTTTTTGTTGATAAGCACTTCAAAAACCGTTGATTGTCTTCTTTGAAGCAGTGAGGCTCCGAAATCTCCCTCATTTGAAAACAAAGTCGTTTATCGAGTTTAGGGTGCCCGATGACTATTTTGCCACAAATCAAGTACCAAATGTAAGATTTATAGGCAGAGCGCAATGAAATTTGCTATCTAAACTCGTTTTAGCCCTACTCACATTATTTCATTGGATGAGTTTTAGCCCCGCCTTGGACACACTTCAATGAACGTCCATGGAACTTGCTGATACTAAAATATATTTTCCATCTATTCGAGGGAGAATCTGTAGTATGGAAAACTAATGTTTGCTACACAAATCTGTTTGCTTTCTTTATTTAAATTCCAGTAGATAGCCGTAATTACCATTTTAAAATCCTCAAATTTGTGCTAGGAATCACTTGAGTTTTGTTTTACACTTTCTGCACAACGTTGATTTACTTGCCCATCGCACAACTAGCTTCGGCACTTTTTACCTCGTTGATTTTTTTTTTTTTTTTTTGGCTGTACTCTAGATGCTTTCAATGCGCTTTTGAGAAGCGATGGCATAGCTTGTGAACGAGCGGCATAAGGGGAAGCGAGGGGAACTATATGAAAGACCCGTTCAATCGATTCAAGCTGAATTACTGAACTAACAGATTAGAAGCTTTTTCAACATTTTGTAAAGTAACGTCTTTTTAAAGGGTTGTTATGGAAGTGATAGAGCTCAGTAATCATTTCTGAAGTTTTTTGTAAGTGATTCAACTGTTCAGGAGATTCTGGCTTCAAACAAGTAAAGCAAAGCAGAAAGTTATTTAGTGGAAGGTGGGTGAAGCGAGCGAAGGTTTGGTTTGACCACCAAAGAAACCACCAAAAACATGTTCGGTTTGAACATCACGAGTCCCTCAGTTCTTTCTTTTTAATTCGCCACCTTTAGTGTCGTTCTGTCTTGGGTGCTAGTGATGCCTTCGTAAACAGGAACAGGGTATTTATGTATAACAACTTAATAAGCTTTTCAATGTGATGTATTCAGTTCATGGAGCGAGTTTTGTCAATGGAGGACAGACTTCGCCCAGTGTATTGGCTTGACTGAGTCGATCTTCGACGACAGGTTAACAATTTAGTTTTATCGTTTTCCTAGATGAGAATAAGAAGCATCAGCTTCTGTTCCTGGGGCGTCGTTGAGCGTTAGGTTCAAGAAACATTTCGGTATCGCGAATATAAGGTGGAGAAAATATGTTAAGCTAGAATTTATTTTTGCTTTATCAGCTCGAATGATCCCAAATCAGTTGTTTCGTGTAATTTTTTTAGATCATTCGCTATTAACGTAACCATGTCTTTGTGAGAGACTTGCATAATTTATTCAAGGCATGCTGTTGCCGTTTGTCACGGCTTTTTCGCTTCCCACGTTGGCAGCAATTATTGCTTAACAGTACGTAGAAAGAAAAAGACTGCGCTACCTTTAGCCCGTCTCGTTGGGATGGCTACGAAGAATGGAACGTCCTGCGCCTGCAATTCGGCAGAATTGCTCGACTGGCGCAGTATAAATCTTGCATACGAAGCTTATCTAAACGCTCATTCGACCTTCGAGTGTGGGAGTTGGCCAAACACAGAAGTATTTTCCAAAAAGTCCCCATAGGATGGTTGTACCACATTTATTTAGCTCCCACATTCATGCATAAAAAGAGGAGAGAGAAGGGCAGGTCCTTTTTTCTCCTCTCTCCTCAGCAAACCTCCCGAAGCTTTTCTGCACAAAATACCGGAAATTTTGAGGAAAAGGTTGTGAAAATCTTTAGAGAAAAGTGATGTCTTCGATGCATTTTTCAGCCATACGTTCTTCTTCAATGCTTTTTTGATTTAATGCTGCAGCGGTGAATAGACCTAGAGATTCATCACCACTAAGAAAAAAATAGCCATTCTTCCGGCCGTGTGAAGACGATTTGCTGAAATTCCGCGTATGGGTGCAAAACAGATTCCGCCTAGTTGTTTGTTCATACTGCTGTGAGGTTGATTATTAGGTGGGTTGAACGTATTCGTTTCTAGCGATCTTGTAAAGAACTGGTTTGCAATCCTTGAGTTTGATTGAGGGAACGGTAGAGCAATGAGCACGGAAGAAAACGAGTCGCAATTATAGCCTTATCTGCCAGCCGATTGGCTGCTAAAATTGGAATTAGGGTTCAGCTGTTTAAAAAACATTCCTTCCACACCCATTTCACTCCTGTTGCGGGATTAGCGGGATTACGGTTCTGCCGTCCTACTTGCAAAACATTTCACCTTCACCCACCTAAACCTAACTCGCTCTTTTGAATGTGAGAAGCGGAAACTCGCCGTCACCTGTTGTTCCAGCCCACTTTAACCAAAACCAAAAAATGAGTTCGTCGCTGTTGACGGGAAATTTTCTTTCATGCCACTCCAGAATTTGTTGGAGGGTAAGCGGAAACTTTTGAATCGTGTGACAAGGCAACGTTGAATGAAGGAGTGTCTGAATAGTTGAATGAAGTAGGTGGGTTGATAATATCTATAAGGAACATTGTACAAATATTTCTGAATGTGTGTTGCAGATTAATTCAGAATTTCATCTCGTGAGTTTTTATCGACTCTCAGTGTTGAGTGTGCCTACAGTACTTTGGTCGTGAAGTGTGTAGTCCATCCGTTATACCCAAGCTCGTAGACCAATTGCAACAACAAACTCTGGATGAGTTAGTCTGGTTCTCTTGCCATAGTAGTGCGCAGCGCTGAGCAGAAATTCATAAGTGAAAAGGTGTAACGGAAACGGGATTAACCCCATTCAGCCTAAGTTCGTTGAACGGCATTCTGTCTGAGGCGTTCTATTCCACCGCGACAGCTGGTATCCATACAGAAGATAGCAAGTGAGCTGCATGTATTCGCTGTTCCTAGTATGGCACAAACAAGTCAGCCAATTGCAATCAAAGTTTTTGAGAACTTCGGGGAATCCTGTGAAGAAATAAGCGCCACTCGACGCGCCGACATGCTGAAAAATAAGATTTGAAATGAATCCTTGTGCATCGATCGCTAAGTTCTTGGGAACTAGTTATTCGTGCAAGTGGAAACAGAGTGGTCTCAGAATGCAATACTCCGATAAACTTACTAAAGCGAAAGTAACTGACTTCATAAATAAAGCCATAAACCTGGTGAGGATTAATTATTCACGATCATGAGTGGTGACAGTGCGCACGATGCGGGTATGTTTATTTGTGTAGAGCTGCATCCTATTCTCTAGTGATTCACAGCTTGATGAAGTATTTGCGAAATTCACTCGTGCATATCAGCAGTTCGCCTCCAGCTCATGCTTCACGTCATATACTTTGTTTGCCACTCTTCTTACTCGGTATCCTCGTGTGGTACAGCAGATCACGCTCTTGTGAACAACTGGATAAGGACGCATTTTTATTTGTGCACAATTTTTCCAATGCTTCGCGCTTTCTTTGAAGATGTGGCAAAAGGGCACTTTACATGAAAGTAGAAGATATGATCGTCGAAGTAGTTGAAAGATAGTCTTTATGATTTGACGCTTTGCGTTTAACAATTCCCATTTCTGGTACATTTTTCCGCAACTAATTTACGTTAACTTTTATGGCATTAAAAGAACAAACTAAAAGTAATAAAGCTGTCGAAGGATATTGCAGACATTGTTAAAAATGGCATTGGTGAACACAACGATTTCTTAATATTTTAAGTGAAATCATAATGCATCTAAAGATTACTTTCATTTTAAAAATTAGATGAACGATGATGAAACCAGCCTATAAAGCATAGCAAATGCATAGGGTTACTTAATTCGATGCGTTCTTGATTTCTGAAACACTTTAAAGCGCAACATTTTTCGATTTCATTAGCCGAATGGTACGGTTTGATCATGGTACGGTCTATAAACGCCTACAAGCAATGGTGTGATGAAAGAGGGCGTTGAGAATTTCAGTGCTTCATTTGCCATTCCTCTCCGCCCTATGAAAAACTCGAGAAGCATTATAAGGCAGTGAAAGTTGTGAGCAAATTTTTCGCTTCTTTTCGTTTGATCTGCTTCGAAAATTTTTAGACTATTCATCTGTATCTTACAGTTACAAAGATGCGCAAAATTTATAAAAATCATTTTGTGGTCTATCGCCATCATAGTTTTGAAACAATACAGCCGCTAAATTTCCACTCAGAAAGAAAGTCTACATCCGAGAAATGTATTCTCTTAGTGTTCTGCTGCTAGCAATTTTAGAGATTGAAAAATCCCAATGAACTTTTTAATTCGAAAGATATCAAAGTTGGTAATTAATTTGCAGCTCGCATGAAATGAAAGCCATCAGGTCATGGAAAGCGCTTCCACAAAACTTTTTAAGTTCAAATAGTCTCATTTCATTCGGTTGTCGCTTGAAATTTTCTTGTTCGATGTTGAATTTCGCCAATGACCTTTTAGGAAAGATCCATGTCTGATATGATCTTTGCATATTTTATCCGGCCCCCTTCTATGGTGCTTCTTGCACCGTTTCATTTCACTAGTTACAGTTTATTTTCTCGTGTTAATATTTTCCACAGTGACATTAACGACTTTGCAATCAAAATAAGATGCTGGCCGTTGTCGTCTCATTTATCATTGGTTGTCTGCGTCGTTTTCTGCCAAATTATTCATCTCGTCTCAGAATTGATAACTGACCTTTGACCTTACTGCACAGCAAATAGTACCAAAGTTAGCATCTTCGAAGTATTCTTTGACTATCCTTCGCAACGTGCTTTTTTAAACTTTCTAAATGCCATATATATATATATATATATATATATATATATATATATATATATATATATATATATATATATATATATATATATATATATATATATATATATATATATATATAAATTGCACGCAAAAAAATTTTCAAAGAGTTCATGATTTTTCTATGTCCGAACTAATGCCTTAGTGTTTCTCGTTGTTTTATTGCCTCATGTTCGCGTTTGCAGTCGCCGATAATAGTGGACAGGTGGAACATAACTATGAATACGGTCTTTGAGAAATTACACGGAGAGTTTGCGGCTTGCTATATTGTTGCAACCTACATTTACAATCTGCGCCCAACAAACCTATTTGGCGTTAGTTTTGCGGCTTCGTTTTATTTACTGAATGCAAATTACATTGTGTTTTTTGAGCAAATACGTTCTTTTTCGACAATTGCAGTATATTGGTGAGGGATTGTGCAAAAACATTTATTTTCGCGGCATGTGCTCTTTGTGTTTATGCACATCTGTACTTTCTAGTGTTGATAAAAAGTTGCGCATATTTAGTGAGATAGTCAGAAGAAAATCTCACCACGAAGCTGGAGATGTGAGAGTCGGATTCAGGGAAGATGATCATTTTTCTGCAGATTCACTTGAAGAAAGGGTTCAGATGGACGGAACTTCTAAGATCCTTCTTTGTCATTTAGGCACAATTCTTTTTGAAATTAAAATTTCGGCAGTAGAATTCAGCGAGAGAAAATCGACAGTAGTAGAAAGCGTAGGCAAAAAAGTTTTAATAACACTTGCAGGTTTATGCTGAGGAAAATATTCGCTTAGAGTCGCTGTGTGACCGGTAGATTGCTTTGAAAAAGAAAAAATAGCCTTGGCAAGTTTGATGCAGTTATGATGAAATTGCAGGTCCATCGGTGAGTGAAACGATCAATGTTGACCCGTTTCCGAGCGTTTTGACCGACGTCTCAAGTCAGTGCGACGATTATAGCGACCCGACGTGCACATGAAATGCTGTCATCAACGATTTATCCGACAATTATGCAGGCAAACTGCGCCGCCTAACGCAGTCCTATCTCTCTGAGGTGATCCTCAAATATGCGTAGGCTCGGGCGTCAGTGAGTATTTAGCTGGCGGTGACAGCGAAAGATAGATCCGTTTATGAATCTGAATGCTTTTAAATATAACTGTCGGCTAAATGAAGGCTACAGGCCACTAGAGTGCTATGCACTTTGGATACAGGAGTATTTGTCTGGTAGACAACTTTTTGGTCATGTTATTTGTTAAGGGTGACTTTTACCGCACCTGATGAAGAACTCTTTTTCATTTGTTTCGTTCTGATTGCATTTTTTTTTTGAAACAGTCGCATGCGTGCATATTATATTACAAATTATGTATGAATAAGAGGCTTTCCAGTTATTCTATGAAGTATTATGTGGGCAAAGCTGAACAAGGTAGTATATAGTACGGGCGAGTCCATCAACGAAAGGTAAAGAGGCTCAGTTTGAATGATCGCGTTTACATTGGCGTTATGCAGCTTCTTTTCCAGGCTTCAGTATCAAAATAGCTAAGGCATCTGCTAAGCTGTCGTACTTCGACATGATTTCATGATGTCTAGAAACGGATCCCATGCTTGGATCTCTTTTTTTGAAGAATTTTTTTGTCTATTCAGTGATGTTTTATTGTAGCGACATGTTACAGCGAATGTTGCGCCATTCTTTTTCTTTCCTGATATTGATGGAAGAAAACGGTGTAGGATGTCCAGGAATGTTTTGTTTGTGGTTTTGCTGTTGTCAGAGGCATCTTTACCAATCGAAAGCGATGCAGTTGAACTTATCTTGGAGTGACTTATAAGTTCGGATTCTTGCATTTTGATACTTGCGCATCGCTGCTTCATTCCTCTTCCGTTTCGCACTACAGTTGCACGGATCGCACATTTGTCGAACTTTCATAATCAAAAAAATTGGCACAAATTTTTTTTTTTCATGGAGTTAAACTGCGCGAGAATCTGATGTCTTCGGCTCTAAGCTAGTTGTGGTTATTTAATCTGAACGTTTTAAGCTACTTGCACTGCCTGCTTTCCTGAGAGGTTCAAGAGCAAACGAATATGTAAATGTTGAAGAGTCAACACACAATTGAGTCGTACTACATTTGGTATGCCTTAGCGCCTTCACTGCTATCATTTAGTAACGGTGACAAGTTGTTTGAATTGCATTTCAGCGTATCGTTACGTTCCAACTTATTACAATCTGTGCAGGTGTTAACCTATGATGTCCACCCGTGCACCTTGTTTATTCCATCATAAACGAAATTCTACATCATCGGTCATGTACATTAGTTGTATCTTGTAGGTATCAACCTCTTTGCTGAGTTTATATATAACATGCACCATTTAAGCACTTCCTGCACAACTGCTACAGGTTTTGCACATATTTCAACGTTGCAGCACCCATGCAGTCCGTTCCAATTCGATAATAACCCTATACTTTTTTCCGCACCATCCAAACGGCGCAACTAGAAAACGAAGCGCCTTTCATCATAGCCAATCTATTTAGCACTTTCATCCCCCTATTTTCTCAGCTGCATCCTTTGCGCAAGGGATTTTTTCCCTTGCAGTTCCAGCGTCTTTTGTGCGGTATATCTCGTTTGCATTTATTCGTACCCAGAGACCGAGAAAGAAGAAAAATATTGAGTAAAGCCTATCCATGGATGATTCTCGTATCTGATGAAATTTTTAGGCATTTGCATAATTGTGTTAGGATCTCTTTACTCATTAATTGCTGCGGAAAATGTGTCGACTGTAAGTTATAACTTAGATCGCCATTCGGCACTGCTTCACATTCATGAAACTCAGTGGTCAGAAAAAAAGTGGAACGATCTGAGGAGGTGCAGCGAGACATAACCTGGAAAGTTGCTGTGAAACGAGGCACAGCAGAGCGCTCCATGTGAAAGGCTTAATTCTTCGGTCAGTTCTTGCACAACCATCTGTTGACTATTTGCTCTTTCTGTCTTTTCAACATGAGATGCAAAAATTGATTGAAAACACCTCTTAAAGTGGTAGAAATGTTTGCTTCTGAAACCATTCACTTAGTCAGAGATAGATAAGAGTGTCTTGCAAGGACTGCATGGCATTTCTCTCCCGTTTCTGTTTTTCTGTTGCACAAATCCTTCCCGGAATAAAACGTTCTGGATGGTGTTTTCATGTGCTGTTTGTGTGAGCACAGGGAAACACCATCATTATATATAGATAATGTGAATAGATTGGTGTGCATATGCATACATCAGCGGCTGTCATTGTTAATGGCGCTAACAGATGCACATGGGTGGTCTGCGCCAAAAATGTCTTCGTTATCGGTTTTGCGGCAATTTATGTATTTTAAAGGAAGCGCAATCAGCTGAACGCTTGCTCAATTTGTGCATGGTTTTGGTCATGCTAGCTAAACGTGAGGTTAGCAATTGGTTTTGAGAGCTAGCATGTCTAAGCGAGCGTCTAGGAAATCAGCAAAAGAACTTGGTTCAGCGATTAGCATATTTTATGGGTCGAGGAGTATCCCGTCCAAAGTGATAAAAATTAATGACGAAGATTTCTTGTTTTCATTATTTTGCTTCCCAAGCGAGAATTGCTAAAGCGGGCTAATTGTTGTGTATCTTTTCTGGATCCGCACTTAAAACCTTGGTTTTCGACATCTGCTTAGCAAAAGTTTTGGTTCGTCATTGGTACCGCGTTTCCTTGCTTCTTTTGTCTACATCTGAAGGGTTCAGTAGAGATCGTTGGACGATCCTCGCTTGGTAAATCCATGATACTATGCATGTTTTTTTTGAAACTTCACTTGCAAGGCATCTAAGAGGTCGTTTTTCAGCTGCACTAAGTTTGTCGCTAGTGAAGTCCAGTTGGTTCCCTGCTTTTTTTCTGACTGTCCTGGTGTTTGGTTAATTATCTGAAATGCCTATTTTCTGCATGCTTGGGTTATACTTGAAGCTTTTGTCAGGCGATTCGTTTGGGCTGTAATGCTACAATTAGCATGACTTCCTACTTAGACCTCATTGCGACTAACAGTTGGATCGGAGTCTGTAGGCGGGGAACCCCCACGTGCTATTTCTATCAAATTTTGGGGGAAAGTCCTCTACTCTTTCGGCCAAGCCACGAAAGATGGCGGGAGGCTTGTACAACAGGCTTTCGTGTAGGCGTGCATTGTGGCATATGAAGCTACGCATTATATTCACGTATATGTATATGCATACGTTGTATTCATCGATATACATATATCTATCAGTCTTCATTTGGATACTTGTATGGCGGCTGGACGCCCCCCTATCCTCTCCCACTTTAAAAAATAGCCTCTAACTATTTCTGGAGAAATTGCATCACTTTCTGCACCCTCGAAATGTTTCAGCCTTCCATTCCCTTATTGGCTTTACTGGAATCCTAATTCTAGATGCGCCTTTTTGGAAAATAGGGTTTCATTGCTGGAAGAAAGCAGCGAAAACGAGCCACGGTGAGGTTTCTTTCGGGTTGAAGGTTATTCTTTTTCTCCACTTTGTGTATTTGCTTCGTCTTTTGACTGGACCTTTAATCCTTTTATCACTTGATACATCACTTTTTCCTGATGCGCTTTATTCCTTCCAGCTTGCTAAACTGATGAGCATATGCGAACGCATTCGAGAACTGCCTTGCTTTTTATGGCTCATTAGCTGAAGTCCTAGTTCAAACCGTTCAGTGCACTGTCCGATCTTCTGTGTTCCAGCTTTTCACTGGATATAATCTACATCTGTGATTGCTGCGTTGTATTGCATTAACCGCATAGTTAGAGACGGTCTGTTTAAGCACCGGAATCTTTACGCCATATCATTTGCTATATTTTTTCATCGTTGAAGGTGGAATTTGGCCTCAGATATTCTGTGAACTTCAGAAAGAGTTATTCGACTGGATTTTTCAAAGGGTTAGTTGAGTAATTGGGGTAGATTATGCAAGATGAGATAATGGAAAGTGTCCTATGGAGCGAGCGAGGGAGATAAATGATTGTAGAAAATATGATTAAGGTGAAGAAGGAAATGCACTGCGTGACGCAGCATTGTAGAATACAATTCTCTCTGCATGCGACCCGCATTGTTGCTGCACTTTGTTAACGTTACTCGGTATGAATTCTTTGAGTTGCTGACGGTTGTATGAAACTGTCGAAGACGGATGAACCGATGAGCGCTGCTGTTGGTAAAGGAAAGAAGTCAGCGATCTGTTCTTCCGAGTATTTTCGGCATCGTTACCGAGGAAATTTTTTTGTTTTTCTGAACCACTTCCTTCTCTGCTCAGATCTTCCGCTTATTTTTCGATCTTCATCTTTGCTTCTTCATCTCATTCATAACTTCTTTCGTATGTTTCATTAAGTTCTCACATTTGCTTTGCGCTTTATGTGCACTTACTACATTTAGTCGTGGCACTCGGAGCCGGTGGGGGTCTCTATTAATTGTACTTGTTTTGCGACCAATAGACCGACGAACGCAGGAATGCAAACGCTACTGAAATTTTCATCGCTGAAGTACTTATGTGCTGAATTTATTAAGGAATAAGTAGCATTTTCGTCCAGTTCCCTCACGGGTACTGTTTTGGGCATAACAACTGTAGAAACAACTCGGAAAATGCGGCAAGTGGTTGAAAATTGGTTGGGAGAGAGAAGAGAGTTTGCTTTTTGCAGAGGGGCCGGAGCTAGTTGACTGGAAAAGTGTAAAATCTTCGCATGTGGATGCCGTACGACGTCCGTTATGGCTTCGCCTGGCTAAATAGTTTAAGCTGGACATTCCAGTTATATCAAATCTTAACGAAATAGAATATCAAAGTTGCTATAAGTGATATAGTTAGCAAGTGTTATAAGTGAATAAGTGATATAAGTAGTTGCTACTGGCAGCAAATCCCCGTTCTCATTCATTTTTCTACTTCTAATCTTGTATGGCAGAAGAATTTTGTGTGCCGATTTTAACATTTACGCAAATGCGACTTTATATTTTTGATGCTGTTTTAAGCTTTTACGAGCAGTGTACGATTCAACTAAGAAATCTGCACAAGCATATAATTCTCTATAGTTTACAGCATTTGTTAGAGAAGCATTTATGAAACATGACGTATGAAATTCAATCGTTCGTTTTAGAACGTTTGTTCTTACGAAAAGTTTTCTGCTGTTATCTAAACGGCAACAGAGGGTTTATAGTGGGAGAAGGGCGGAGATCGTTGAATTAGCCGAAATCTTACATAAACCGCATTCACTTTCAGAAAACCTCTCGGCACTTTTGACTCGTTCACGCCGCTGTTCAACCAAAGAAAGAAAGTACGCGCCAAAGGTGACCACCTGAAATGTTGCACACATCTTTAGGCGTTCCATAGTGGCGGTTGAGAATTGGATGCCGTTTCAGTGATGGTGTCGCTAAGGGGATCAGATGTGGGATTATTCATGCGGATATGGGAGAGAGCGGTTTAAAAGATGAGTACGGATGGCATTCCTCTATACAGCGGTCAGCGGTAACGACGCATCGCGCATAGATCTGGGCTAATTCAGGATACAAATCTTCCTTTGTGCTCAGAATTTGGCGTTCTGATGCCAGTATCGACTAAATAATCCGTTTATTTCATGCTCGAGTTACTTGTCGACTCTAAAAAAAGTGATGATTTGCTTCTTTGATGAAGTTCATTTCGTTGACTTGAGGGATGATGCGCATTCCAAATTTAAATCTTTATGTAGTCCTTAAAAGGTTTTTTTTTAAACGCTGCCTATTAAATATGCAGGAAAAATTTCTGTGACCGAATCGCACTAGGAACCTGAAGCGAAATGTGGAGGAGTTGATTTGTTGTGCTTTAATTTATTGCTTAAATAGAATTTGCTTAATGGGTCACTTAATTTACTGCTTCCTTCTACGTATTATTTTTACTAGCGGGTTGACTCTTGCGTAAGTCTTTATTATTTGCCTATTTCACTTTGTAACTCGGTTGTTGCTGCTAGCCAAATTTCATCTTGCGTTCTTCGCATATATGCTTCTATTTGTTGCGATTTCTTTGCTCGATAAATATATGCAAGAAGCAAATTGCATTTGGAATTGTTGATAGAACAGTTGTTTTTCAATGATTTGAGTTGAATATATTTCTGTTTGCTCGAAAATCTTTTTGCAGTTAAATACTTTCAGAATGAATTTAAAATACGTATGCTATGTGCTTTTCATTTGCGTATCTTTACTGGTGATGCAGTCGAGAGCTCAACTCCAAGAAATAGCTGATGAATGGCTCGATGACGATGAGGATAGGTTCCAGAGTGAGCATTATTTTTTCCTTATATTTTAGCTTCAACTTTTTATACAGTCACATCCTGCTGTCAGAGCCAGAGCTGCCGCAGTTCAGAGATGCGCTTATCCGGAATGGTCATACGGATAGCGCCACTTTGTGATCGTTGTGTTTTATACAGACTCAAAAAGTCCGATGTCCGAATTCCAGATTAATTACTCGTGCAACTTTTCATAACTTTATGTTGAAAATCTTGTGGAATAGTCCCTGCCTATGCGAATTGATGAAAAAGACAAAGTAAGTTGTTTAATAAACCTACAGATTCAACTGTTGTACTTTATTATGAGCTGGAAACCCAATGTACCCTATAGTTTATTGCTTTCGTGTCAGTTGTATAAGATTCTCAAAATAGTACGTTAAGTATAGCCGAAAAGAATGAGAACAGGATGTGCAATTATAAGGGATCTTTGAGTTTTGAATGTTGTGTTGTTCGTTCACTTTTCGTTAGAGATTTCTTCACTCATCTCCATCACAGTGGACGCAACTAGAAAAGCTACAGTGACTTCTGCATCGATTTTTAGCACGATGAAAGCAAATCAGATGAAATTTTTGCATGGAGCTTTTCTCGATATGGGTTGGTGGTTTCTTGCAGTACTTTGAAAACAGCAGTCACCAGATCCCAAGAAGGTGGAGAGCGCAAAAGAGGCGCGGGAAGGAGGATGAAAATGCCACTGGTACCATCGATACCGCTCGCTTTGAATCGTTGTCAAGATTGTCATTAAGAGAAGTTCTCGGAGACAGCCTGGAAACACTGCGATCCTTAATAACTTCGTCTCCCTCTACTGGTTATTAGGAAATGATGGTAAGATTTGGCTTGTTGCCAGTAGTGAACAGGTATGGTTCCATTGGGAAGCGACTCGATAAAGCATTGCATGAAATGACTTACTTTCAGCGGAGGTCACTGGTGAATTGCTTTCGCCGTCACCTGCCTCAATATTCTCTGCTAGCGTCCACCGAACAATGACGACAACCACCATCGCTACCACTACAAGTGCCACTACAGTGGACTTCAGCTCAGTCCTGTCTTCCAATCCTATTATGAGGGGTTTCGCCATGTTTGATGGCGATGCTAATGTCCAGCCGTAAGCGCCTTAATTGTTTTACTAGGACAAACAAACTTCTCAGCAGCAAGCTTGAAAACTTTTTGTATACTATTGCTAAATGGCGCTTATATGATTGAAACGAAACGCATTTAAGAGTGCATCTGATTTGGACTACCTGTTGTTTTGGAAAACTGAGGAAGGGAAAGTGGAACTTTAGAAGGTTGGAAGAATACGTGCTGTTACGAGCGTTTATTTTTTCCTAAGCGCTTGAAATCCATGTGTTATATCGCCGTGGCATTGTCATTCCATTGGCCCTCATGACTCAGCTCGATGCGCACCATATCATTTCCAAAGAAATTTATGGAATCTACTGTCGAAGTATCTGCGCTTGGATTCCAAAATTTATTCACTAGCCTCCCAGACTTGCGATCTGACTTCTGGCTTATGCTTCAAAAGGGGCGATCATAAAACTTCATCTAGGGTCTCTAAAAATTCCAATTGCGTTCACGAAATCAGGCTGCACTTCCGTTATTGGAGCATTTCCAGCACCGTCAGTGCATCAAGCTTCGTGTTGTAATGAGCTGGTAACGCCCCTGTGGTCAAGTTGACAGATGTTCTCGCTAAGACCGACAACAAGGATTGTGACTTGAGGGGAAGGAATCGGCAATTTTTTTTTCGGCAACTTCGGCAACACATCATACAACGAAAGTGAACATATTCCTGAGTCCCTTATCATAGGGACTTATATTGATCCAGAAGTTTTGAAAAAAAAGTCGCAAATATAAAAACGAAGTAAACTTCGATGCGGCACTCGTAGAGCAAAAATTAGTGCAGTTTTGAATCCTTAGGGCATAATTTTACGTTTTTTTACCTTCAGTTAAGCAGAAAATATATACAATACCTCTTCAGTGAAGGCATATTCTAGGTGCCTCAATTTCGTCGAACCGATTTATAATGTTGCTAGGAAAAATGCCACTTATAAGCCTTTTATGCTGTAGAATAATTGCCTTTTATTGTCATTATTGTTTAGAAACTTTTAAGAAATTGCCAAAATTGTACCACGGACGCCGAAAAAAAACTTAAAGAAGATAGCAAAGCTCGGAAAAGCTCACTTTGGTCGAGGTTATGAAGGGGAGTTGCGGTTGCTGTCACTGAGATTCGGGCTTTCGAAAGAGGAGGAGAGGTGGCTCTTCCCTCCTCTTTCTCGTTACGGACGTGGTCTTCGTTGATGATATCTAAGGTCTCGTTCGCCACATTAGAATGTTGCCAAAAGCTGAGTGCCGCACAACTTTGTTATGATGTAGTGACCATGAAAGCTGATAATGCTAGTTTAATTGAAACATCATTGACAAAGTCAACTGTTGCCTAATGTTTGGAAGAACACTTTTAAATTGTTTGCGAGGATTATTTTTCGTAAACATTGGCCACTTTTGTTGGCAAATATTTTACACTACTCTATGGGGCACTTGCTTACATGTTTAATTGTTTCACACCTATTGTCTTTATACAAAATAAGAAACCATAAAGTTTGTGTGGGAAATTTGGGGCAACTTTTTTGTGCTGCGGTATTTTTTCCATTACTTGCAGATCGTTTTCATAAATTTCAGCGCTAGCGAATCTGTAGAAATATCAGTACCACCACCATCGGTTGTTTTTAAAAATGATGTTGGTGATATAACTATTTCGTCAACTTCTACATCCTCGAGTACCTTCAGTAATGATGCGCCATCGTTAAACAGAAATGGCGTCCTTGGCGACAACTCTGCAGCTAATAAATTGGAGGTAAGTCAAATGACTTATTTGTAAAACGTGAAAAATTTATGATTCTTCGATCTGAACTTATATCTGAAATAATTTTAGGGAAACGAACTGATTTCTGTCCCAGGAAACAGTAGGCAACTTTATTTGTAAATGCTGCATTACGTGACAATTACTATCGTCGACGATCTAATTGAACGGGTAGGTTAGAAGACATGTGGCAAGCGTAATGATACAGGGGTGATGCTGAGGATATGGATACGATGAGCGTCCTAGAAGATGCTCGTTAAAAAAAATGGGGCGGAAGCTTCATTGCTTTTATACCATTTTGCGCTGTATCTATTAACGAGATGTTTATATTCTTTAATATCTCCTATAAATAGTAGAGGAAATTAGGCGACCGTGAAGTAAAGAATTAAGACCACCAAATGGTGCATTTGACGGCTTTATTTTGTTTTTCATAGAATATGCGTTGTTCCGGTTAAACATGTTCCGGTGAAATAACTAACCCAGTAAATTCAGAGAACAACTGTAGACGAGACGTGGAGTGTTTTACTTCCGCAGAACACATTCACCGTATCGCCGGTCGAGGATGATAGCAAGGACAACTTTGGCGAAAATTACCGTCTCGTTAACAGAACTTACTTCGCCGAGGGTCGCGCAACCAGTGAAAGCGAGGTAAACTGCGTCATTTGTTCTCAACGAGCCCTTTTGTGTTTTATGCGACAGCAGCTCAAGTGATCGGAATGGTGCTGCATTTCCAACCTCCCAACGTGGACGGCTGTCACGCATAAGGACACCTAATAGCGAGCGCTTTGTTCTGTGTCGATTGAACGTCGGCCATAAGAGTCATGCTGTCTATGATGACTTCGAATTCTTGTGCAGTGTCCAGAAAAAGTCTTGAAAGCGAGTATTTTACGCGAAAATTTTTTCTGTCTTTTGAGAGGGCGTCCGAGGTGATGCCTGAAATGCATTGCGTCTAGGCTTTCGACGTTTTCCGTCGTTATTTCGTTATCGATCAATTATTTGTGTTAAAGATATCTCTCGAATAAATAGCACTGTTTAGGATGAAGGAATAAATTTCGGGATATTTTTTCTGCGCCATGCTGATATGCCTTCATATCAATAGGCTGAACTCGGTTTTTTTTTATTTTTAGATTTTGTCCATGCGAGTCATTCGTTTATCACAGTTAGTAAATAAAACTTTAGTTGAACTTTTTATAAACTGTGGTCAGTGGGTAGCAAATATCAGGGAGCCTAGCTAAGTGGTTCAAAATATGACGACGTGCCTAAAATATGACAAATGTTGCTAACAGCGAGTAACGTTTAATTTCAGTGCAGCCGTATTTTAGGCCTTCAGAATCCGATCGGTCTTTAGGATCCGCGCTCAGATATTACATCAACTCATGATATGACTACCAGCGAATCCTTACTCAAATTTGAGTGCTGAAAAACTGACCGACAATATTTTATTAGAATCCTAATATTAGGTCATAAAGGAAAGTGCAGAACATATGAGGGATTTAAAAAGTGTTGAAAAGAGGGCGCACAATCGCCAGAAATAGGGCGAACGCTGTCATATTCAAGCATTTGAGACAAAATTAAGTATTGTAATCTACAGTTGAGGTACGAGTTCTATGTTTAGAGGCAATTGTAAATTTTGGTGGAGCGGATTGCATGGAGGGAAAAGTGAAGCAGAAAGCTCGAAAGAGGCTGAAAGTGATCATATGATTGGATTTTGAAGGACTCGACCGGTATCACGGTCGACGGGATGACGACCTCAATAGAACTGGCTTCCGAATTTGAATGTTATGTTTCATCTGAAAAGGAAAATCAACAAGGAGCGAATCCTTCTTTTGTCGTACTTCAAGAAGCGTAACAATTCCGTCATCGCAGTAGCATTTTCAGGAAGAAAAAGGCGAGTAGTTGATCTGCTCCCATGTCAAAAATAGTGCAAGTAAAGCTTCTCTCCTGTGAACACTGAATGTCCTTTGGAGGAATAAATCATCGCTGCTGTGGACAATGGGTTGTCTTGTCGAATTATGTTATATCCATCGCAAGGAGAGGGTTGCTGCTCTGTGATCTCACTGTGACAGGTGCGAAAATCCGGAAAACATCTTACTAGATATCTTACTGGAATGCTGTTCTAAACACTGTCTACTTTGGCAGATGCACACTATCTCATAGAAATAGATGCTCACCTTGTGGTACCAACAGCTTATTGCAATATCGTTGATTAGAGGCAAAATATTTTTGTAATATGAGTGCATACACAAGTTGCTGGTTCAGGTGGAGCACGAGCTACAGCCAATCAAACTTGGCAAAATGTTCGCGCGAAGAAATGATACGACCGTAGAAAGTGGTTTGCATCAAAACATATCTATGCATACGCAAGGAAGTGATGTGGCGACAACAATGGTAACACAAGGATCACCCACATCGGTAGTTGCGATAGAGAATTTCATTAAAAATGGTTATTTTTTATTTTTATTTTTTGGTTTACATACGGCCGCGTTTCAACTAAGAAATAACGGGACCAATGCTCAGGAACTCGAGTTGAACTGCAAGAAAAAGGGGGAGATGGAAGCGCTTATCATATTCTGTTCCTATAATTCTTGTAATTAGGCTGATCTAATCAAAACTTCAGAACCTTATAATAGTGCCAATGGGTGTGTATCACATGCGGAGAGCCAACGGAATTTTGATATATATATATATATATATATATATATATATATATATATATATATATATATATATATATATATATATATATATATATATATATATATATATATATATATATATATATGTTGTTTTAATAATGCTTGTGCGCACAGAAGTAAATCCTCGAGAAGCTGAAAATATTTCCTAGAACTAAATGAACTTTATCGTTGCAAATAATTTTTCACTTTTTTTTTCGTGTTTCATATCATATTTTGAAGTATTCTTCAATAATATTGTATTTCCATATAGTAGCACCGAATTTCAACCGCTGTAGAGAGATTAGGCATTTACGAAATGTTTGTAAATAAACATTCTGTGTATGTGCTCCTTTATTATCTCTTTCATTTGCTTTCCATAGAGAAGTTACTTCACACGAGTTCGTCCATGTGGCTGCCGACTTCAGGAGATAGTTTCTGGATATCAAATTGTTCTTCAGTTATTTCCACGCAATGGCTGAAAACTATTGAAAGAACCAATCTTTTCATAAATTACCAAACGCCATATAGGTATTGAAACAGTGATGGTATCACCGCTTGTTGCTAGGTAATCACTCTTTATGACGAATTTACAGCCAACTAGCAGCTCTTTACAATTAGCTGCTATGCTTTAGGTTGAGAGCACTATGCAACAATGTAATAGAAATTGTGTTGTTATGCCGTAGTTAGAACACCCCACTGAGTGTTAACACTGGAATTTAAAAATTGCCATAGGTGTCCTCTGAAATGCATTCATAGTCATATAAGCATTTGAGCACTTCGTTTTCAACTACACTTGTCCTCACTTTTAGATGAGGGTACAACAAGTGCAGTGCAAGATGCTAATAACAAAAGTACAACGACGTCTGCTGAAAGTGTCAGCGGTACGTTTGTCGTGGATGAGGATGGTTAGTTTTTACTATTGTTTCTTTGTTCATCCGGTTTCAGTTTTTGTACTGTTTATGAGTCTTTGTATTGCACTTCGACAACAATGAAAATCATTGTTGCTGTTATAGTGTAGAATGTGCACCTTTATTTAATACCTGTATTCTTCATTTTTAATTGATCTATTTCCTTTATTTGTTATTAACAGTATGTGCATATGTGTGTTTAGTATGTGCGTATGTGTGCGTCTGTGTGATCCGCACCATTTTTCTTCAACTGAAAACATTTACTCTTTCTAACTGCTGCTGCTGAACTCGGCTGTCGTTTAACAGATTTTTTAATATGACATTTGTACAGTTCATGATGTTATATTGCACATGAGCTGGATAGTTGGATTCGATGGCAATTTTCGGTATACTTCTCTTCATAAGAGCGTTGTTTCAGAGAACTTCGGTGAGATGCCATTTTTGGCTACGCTGAACACGTTTGACTACTCCCCCGATGAGTGGGAACTTCAATCTGGTGCAGGGGGTTCGACGATGCCATCAGTCATGGATGTACAGCGTGCAGCTAATGATAGCAGTATGTTTTCGGAAAGTGCCCCAAAGATACAACCAACATTAGCTATGGACGCAACTATCTCAGATATAAGCAGTACGCACAGAAGTGCTCCGATAGATGCAATCTTGGGAAATGGAAATCTGACTCTTACTAATGCTGGAACAGTGGACAGCACGCTAGTAGTGTTCAAGAAAGACCAGGCGGGGAGTACCACTTCCGATACGACTAGCATATCTCCGCTGGAGCACTCTTCACCGAATCCATGGGAAATGCATCGAACAGCTTCGCTATCTGCTGCTCTGAAAAGTCGCATGAATGCTGTAACATCTGCTACTCACATTGGCAACAATCACTTCGATATGATCACACTTGCAGGAGAAGGCGGTGCTGACCAACTTTCAGCGTCCGATGCACGAACTACGCCATCTGCATATGAAGGGTACTTTATTTGGCGCTCAGTAATGAAGCATAAACGTTTTGTAACTCATTGCCGAGTATACGGCACATGACGCATTATCTAATGTTACTTTAATGTCGTTCTTTGAGTTCCTATGTTTTCGCCTCGAGCATGTGCCGCGTATCGGAACCTCTCATTGAAGTATTTTAAGCTTTTGGTAGCATTCCATTTGTACTGTAATGAACGACGAAATTCAGCGGGGTGGTAAACTACATTTGTATTTTCAATGGTCACCTCTGAAAAATCGAGGTGGCCGACATGAACGATATATGGCATATAAAGAGGTGCAATTCATCGGTCATTTCAAAGGAGTAGAGTACCGGGGATAGCATTATCGTCTGAAGATCGGAGAGCAACGGGACGGGAGGGTAGAGGAAGGTATAAGTTGGTCCTCTGAAACAGTTAAAAACCTGAACGATACGGAGTGAGCTTGAATACCGATGAACTTCTTGTCCCCTCCTCCAGTCTTCACAAGTTGGCCTTGTAAAAATCACTTGTACGATCAAGTTGGACCGAGCTTTGACATACATTTTCCGTCTAAATGACGTGTACAATATAATACTTCACTGATTCGGTAAGTGGGCGTCACCATAGAATTCATCAAAATGATAGCTTTAACTCAGTTGGCTATTTACTTCAAAAAAATAGGGAATTGGTGCAAAAATTCTCATGACGTTGTTTAGTTCAAATTTGGAACAAGCAGTATTGCCACTCTTGCCGTTCTCATTTTTTTGGAAATTTAAGGGCGGATATAATGATTGAAAATTATTCGCGCTTAGATAGAGAAGCATAGTAAATATGCCTTTTCATATTTTTGGTTGGCATCTTGCTATGTGTGCGTTTCGTCTAATGAGCTCAGAGCACTCTTTTGCTTTGTGATTGTGAATTTTCATTTAAGTCATTGTCTCTAGCCTTAATGCAAGCAGCTCTCTCCGGAATCTTTCCACTTTTTCTCTGAATTGATCAGCGTTTTTTTTTTTTTTTTCAGACTGGAGGGAAGGTTAGCGTTTGCAACTAGAAACATGGTTGCCGCATCCGATAATTCAACGCAAAATGACGCATTGTGGGCCGAAACGAAACCGATCGAACCCTATTCGGTGATTACATCTCAAAGAAAACCTCTGACTAGTTTCTCCGATCGAAATAACGCAGTGAACTATCAAGAAACCGACTTAGCTGAGCACTACGATGATGATAATAGCGCTGAAGCGCATGCCGAAATGATTCCATATTCGGAAGATGGATCGATCTCGTCAGTTGCTTATGAAAGCTGGAAGCCTTCACGGAAATCTTTTTATGCCACAAATTATGGCATCGCAGTAGCTCTCAACACTAAGCACACGTCGATCGGAGAAAAACAGCACGCCGCCGTTGATGGCCATCAAAATCACAAAAGTGAGTCTTTTAGAGATCTTCCCTTTCAATCACGCTACTTTCGTTGATGATGATGGCAGACGTTTCTTCTCTTTCCCTGTCTCGATTATTCATTCTAACAAAAGAAAGCCTTCATGCAGCCATCAATATGATTAATGATCCATTCCTCCTCCCCCCCCCCCCCCTTCTTCCTGTATGAAAAAACTTGTCAAATTTTTATCTCGCTGCTGCAGATTTAATGTTAGTGGTATTGGCTCAGACTTATGAACTAGTACACCGATGTACTGAAGCTGCCGAAGCGAAAGTGTACTGAAGGTTACGCTTGTAATATGCATACAGCAAATCGTATACTTTTTGGTTCATGCTCTCATGTGGCTTAGTCTCATGTTGCTGTTCAAAGCGTTCGATCAGGAGGAGATTAGCCTCGTTTGATGTTTTCATTTTGAATGGTCGAGTGGAGCAGTTTGCTTGCATTTTTAGCAGTTCATCGCAACGAATGCTACGGCAATGTGATCGATTCTGATTCATCTGGCAATTTTACGTAGTATTAGATCAGAAATTTTTTTGTGTATATTTTTGTATATTTTTATGTATATTTTTTGTTGTTTTTTTTTGTTGTTGTTGAGACGGACTTTTCGGGGAGGAAAGAAATAGAATAAAAGATTGGAAGAAGAGTCGAGGTTAATGAACAGATGGAATACTTGAACGAAGCTGAAAGTAGGAAAAAAAGCATTTTGCTTTCCGATCGGTGCTTTTCAGGTAAAGGAACTGTCGTAAACAATGTTTTGTAGATGAAAACAGTCTAACGATGCTATGAATGTTTGGCTATCAGAGGATACTGAGTGTACAGATACCAGTAGTCGCCTTTCAATGAATGCGGTTGGACATATACCGTTCAAAAGTGGCATTTGCCTTACTAATCCAAATCTAGCCTACATTTGATCTAAACATTAATGAGAACCGAGTTTGAGGCAGGTACAATTGTCCGTCAGCAAAATGGGCTGCATTTTATCTATGAATTAGGCATCTTTTCAATATGCAACGCTTACGCTCAATATTTAATTTTTATTTTTCGCGAAGTATGAATCGTTCATATAAGCTGTTGACTCTGTTGCATTCTAAACATACGGTATTATGGGCATTTCTTTCCATGTTCATCCTTCCATCGTGACTATGGCTCCGTGTGCGAATGAAATGTTTTATTTAGATGAAGTGATGCAATGTTTTTCTGAACTATTGAATATGCTGAGATTATTGTAAATATCTATGGTGGTACCAGCCTTATATAATAATTGTGGTTCTTTCTGTAAATTGAGAGCAGAGAAGCGTAGAAAGTATGTTCTGTTGCTTACATTGGAAATATAGTTTTCATATGGTACTAATTTGGGCGAATACAAGAAATAAAGCAACCATCTAAGCCATTTGAAAGAATTTTATGTGAGGTGGAAAGTGTTCAATGTGCTTACGAAATTTGACGTTTTCGGTCTATGTATGTTCTTCGTCCCCCGTTCTCCTTTCCTCATCTTCGCCAGTAAAAAATGGTAATAAGTAGGGATAATTATTAGTTACTAAGTTTTCAACGGATTTCCGTTTTAGATTAGCGCACTGTTGCGAGCACACGGTATAATTGCCATCGATCATAAAGACGGTATTGCTAATTAGGGCTTGTTGATAGTAATGGTGGTCATCCTACGAGATCGTGAATGCGCCAACTTGGCTCAATAATTCATTATGGCTCATTGAGGTCTCGTAAGGCATTCGGAATCGTTGATTGCATGTTTGTTTTTGAAATTTTTCGTGTAAATGAAGCGTTGTGTTCTGCACCATGTACCAGAGCTACAATGAAGTAGGCTGTTGCTATAGTCTCATCTCTTGGAATGTTGAGTTTATACCTTTTGCTCTTCACTATGTTTACGTTTTGCACGCTTTTTTTTTCTGCTCTACTTATCTCCTTATCATTAGTTTATCAATTTCATTTGTTACATGGCTGTATTCTGTAAGTTGGAAAGTCCCATGGGCAGAATTGGTGATCACTGCTGATACATTGCATAGCTCATCCACTAATCTGCAATCACTTAACTATTGATGCTGTACTCTTCGTGGGGAGGGGGAGGGGTGGGGTACTCCTCGAAGTCGAAGCTCATGTGATAGCTTGTGGAGTGCTTTTTAGGCGGACACGCTCATTTTCATGGACGGTACGCAGGTGCCAAGCAAACGGAGCGCCAGACGCAAGCAACTCGTAGCCAGGCTAGCACAACGATGGGCATATCACTCCCGAAGTATTCTTATCCTCTATATTATCCACCGAAACAACGCGGAATAAACATCGTACGGGTAATCGCTTCATTTCGATTCATCACCTATGATGGCATCCTAAAAACACCACGAAGAAATCAGCAAAAACTTCACGAATTTATTTCCTTTGTTTCAGAGCTAGTCATCGCTTTCAGCGAATAGTGCTTACGCTAGGATGACAGCTCGCTGAAATGTTCTATTGCAAGTAAAAAAAAAAGAGGTTTTGTTTGTTCTATTCCACTGAATTGCTAAAACCTTAAGTTCTGATGCCTAAGAGCAGTGATGTTACGTGTGTTGGAAGAAAGGCTGTTGCATCGCAATAAGCCGATGTTAGTTGGATATAGTTGCCATCGAAGTTATGCTCATTGAGTTGTTCGTTTGAATAATATTTAGCTAGCTCTAAAAAATTTCTAGCTTATCCGTCTTAACGATCTATGGTCGTTTTTTTTCTTTTCAGCGGTACACCTCACATTTGAACGTTTTCAGGCGGTTTTGTGCCATCTGAACCTACCAAGCTGTGCAGATACGGAACGCAAGTTTTCAAACAACAGTTGCACAGAAGCAGTTTAATCGGCAATAATAGATCTTAAATTCAAAAAGACTGATGCAGAATAATCATGTTGACCTTTGGACATATCGTTGCTTCCGCACAAATTGATGCATTTAGAGTGAGGAATCACCGCACTTCGGATTCGAACGTTTCGTAGTCAATGGACGTGTTGTCGAAAGACAGAGGCATCTAGATGGTGGGAAAGCAATCACTGTCGAATTATGGAATCCAGAGCTGCATGGTTGAATATCCTTTCTTGTTTTGAAACTTATTTTCATAAGTAATTTACATAAGGCATTTATGTCCGTCAACGATATTGAACGACTCTTTCAAATTTTTGTTTCCAAAGAGTTCGAATAATATTCGTTGCGGCGATCGATAGATAGGCAGAAGCGTGGCTGAGTTTTCCTTGGTAAGAAAACGCACTGGAAGAAATTTTTTCATCTCATCCTCCTGGATTCCCTTCTCCGAATTTGGAGGCATCTCTTTTTTTTTTTTTTGAATACTTGTTTGGAGTAAACGGTGCTTTTGAGCGGCATAATAATGTCGTTATTTTTGAATGAATTATGGCTATTTATAATTTCCCTTCTTTGCTCTTACCTTTATTAGTTCTCAGGTGCGCAGAAATGCCTATTTCGATTCTGAGCTAAAAGCTCGTTTTTGCTGCGCTCATCGTATTCTTACAATGATGTCATTAAAAGTTGCAGGATGAGGCATTTGAATTGGTTTGTTTTATTTGCTGTTATGCGTGAGAGATTTGGAAATGAGAATATAAGAGTCAAGAGTCAGCAAATATTTTCGATGTCTTCTGCGCTCCCGTTTGACCGAATTTTTTGCCTCTGATTCTTCATTTTTTTCACTATTTTCGCATAGTGTAATGTTAAGAATCCTATTTCATCCTGTTCTAATGAATAATGTTTAATACCAACGGGGAAAACACTATTTCTTTTAGCCTGTAAATTAGGACAACGATCTTATAAATTATTTCTAAGAGTGTTGATGGTCACTATAAGAGCTTTCAGGGGTTGATTTGATTGCTCATCCAGGATCCCGAATAGATGGTTCGTTGCGCCCATTACAAAAGGATGTGATCAATATTGGACAAGGCAGAAACAACGTTGAGCGCATGCGCCTAAAACAGCTAATGGAGAAAGTTAATGGGAGAAAACATGCTGCCGGAGTGCGAAGTCAGACGTCATTGTTACCTAGCAGTTACTCTGCAGAGCAAGATGCTGAACCTGTTGTCTCTAAGGAAATAAATGTTGGGTCAGTGAAAGCGTGTTGCGGATATGAGACGGGTATGTACTATGTCTTTCTGCCATTTTGTTGTAGAATATTAAAAATTCGAAAGTTTCTCATTAATAAGCGTTCAATTTTCTATCAACGTAGCACCTAAGGTAATTATCCACCTTTACTTTCACGCTCATCTTATGTCACTATCAATTTTCAGCGTTTAAATAGTAATGGAGAGGCTCGAAGACCGCAGCAACTAACGTATCATTTTCTAATTTCTAGATCATCAATTTAACATGATTTGAGAACTTGAGAGCATTAGTGTTCAGGGAAAAAATTAGTCACTGCGTACGTGCTTCGGCTTGAAATGTTCGTCAAAAGTTGTGATGTTATATGCACACGCTATTAGGATTGAACGCCAACTGACCCTGAGCCATGCTGAAGTGAGTTTTCATGGCGTTTTTCTTTATCGTTGCAGATGAACGATTTCTTGCTGAATGTACCTTAGGAGAACTGTGATGTTTTCTAAGACGTAGTGCCTGCAGATGTATATACCGCCGAAGAGTACGACTCGCAGCCTTCAGAGAGCACCGAGGATGAATTGTTTTCAAGTGATGGCTTCCATTCTTCTTCGGACACAGAGCACGAGGTTCCCGGTAATTCGATACTGAATGTCCATGCTGCCAGAAGAAATTCTTTCGAAGTGAGTGCCATAATTTGCCCCGAAAATGTTTGGGAGTTATGATTTATTGATATAATATTTAGAAGTGGCTGGTAATTGCGGTTGAGGGAAGAGAAATGAATCAGTGATAGCAGGAACGTTGCTGTTGGGACTGCAGAAATCATCCAAAGTCTATAACTCAGGCGCACTGCAGATTAAAGAGGTAGCAGGCGTGAAAACAAAGGAATGCATAGACTTCCTGAGCGTTTTTGGAATTGCTAGTGATAAAATCGCCCTGAGTTTATTGCGCGTAGAATTCAGTGTTTAATAAATCCTTCCCATGGCCGTTAAAACCTGTCCATGGAGAGGATCTGAGAGTTAGAGATATGCGACATCAGTAACCTAACACAATGTAGCGCGCTTAATTTTGCGCCGGTTTTTGCTATAACCTGAAAATTTTCCGTCGAAATAGGAAAAAAAATTGATTAAATATGACAGAGTTCGTTACATATGCTAGTGAATAAAGCATTCCTTACAGTTGTCTCAGCGGTACGTTGATGAGTGCTTCGTTGTCAAAAAAGACCGCTTCCTCACAGGGGTATCGCCGTTTGAGCGGCGTGTCGTCAAATCGCAGACTCAGTGTGCTCAGTTCTGCCTCAGGTATAATTTTATTTAAGATTCGCAACTGTGCGTCTGTGTTTACGGTCTGAATCTAATGTGGTAAATAAAATTCTCTAGCCAAATCTGGAAACGATTCTCGCAACATCCTCCAGTGTTTACTGGTGGAGTTTTTCGAAAGCATATACTGCCTTTTGAGATATGCTGCCCCTTGCGTATGATGCCCGAAAGCGTATGTAAATCTTTCAAGTAGTCAGTTTATTTGTGGAACTCCGTGACGTATAAGAACTGCTCGTGTTCATTTTCCTTTTACACGTCCATTTATTGTTTGTTACTTTCTTTACTCGAGTTTCACATAAGAATGCCGCACTATGAGTATTTCAAATTGCTGTTTATTGGTAGAGGGAAGGCCGCAAGGTTTATACTTGTATTTCAGCTGAGAGGGCATGACATACTTAATGATATGCTTAATATCTTCCATGCTTGCTTACAAGTAAGCATTACAAGTGAATTGAACTCAGGTGAATTAAAAATCGTTTTAAATTCATTGTGGCAGCTACAATAAGGTTATTATAATCGCTAAAAATGTTGTAGCATGATTGATCTGCTGCTCTATTACATATATGATTTCAGCTTAGATTATTGCGTTTCGGCGTTGTATTCGTCGATTTCCACATGTGATGCGTTCAATACGAAGAGCGGCGACGGTCAAGCTCAGCTACTCAAACTTAGCGGTTACATCTACTTAGAGCCCAAGCCGGGCAAATCTTCATCTTGCCTAATCGGTATCGTCATCATTTTCCATATATATATATATATATATATATATATATATATATATATATATATATATATATATATATATATATATATATATATATATATATATATATATTGGTTTGGGATAAGCGCTTTTCTTCTGCTATACGTTTTCATTTTACCACTACCAGAGAGTTATCGCTTTCAAAAACCTATTTTGAATTGATCTGCAAGAATAATAAAAAAATTATAACGTGCTGAGTGGATCACTCGAAGCAGTAGACCAGAAAAGGAGATTTATAATAATGTGCGTAGGTTTCAGATGCCGCTCGAAGGTCATCGAAGTTATATGGATTATCACTCGCCTACAATCGCGCTATGCCACCATTGTCACGGTGAGAATTTGACTGATATTGGTACAGTTAAAATAACTGAGTGGAGCCATAATTCGCAAGTATTGAGACATAGCTGGGTGCAGTCAACTTGTTAAGTGGGATTTTCCAAGTTGCGAAATTACTAAGCGCTTTGCATGTTGTGTTATAATTTCGGTTGTGTTTTAATGTCAAAAACGGAGTGGGCGTTGCTATAAATATAGTTCTAGGTATCTAATTACATTGTTTCAATCGTTGTTAAGAAAGTCACAGTGGAATTATTTGGACATTTATTTTGTAGTTCTGCGTATAGCTACAATTCATGGGAGCGCATTAACGACTCATTTATGATTCTAAGAAGGAATCACTAACTGTATTTGAGTAGAAATCTCTCGTACGTCCATGCTGCAATAAACAGGAACGTTGTGCTATGGCTAAATAAAAATTTCCAGCACATCATTTCCTCATGGCTTTTCACGAAAACTATGACGCTAAGTGAAAGTTCTTCAGGCTTAGGCCTTCAGATACCCAAGTTTCTCACTTCACTGACGCGATAAACTCGAACACACTTGTTGCTTTTCCAAGTAAATCCGAACTTCTCATCAACTAAGCTGCTGGATGTTGGTCGGAAGTGTGCAAGAGAGTGTTCGCCTATTACACATTTAATGTGCGATTGCAGGCTTAATAAAGAAACGGTTGACATCTATCGCACATTAATCGATGACGACAATAGCTTTCCTGCAGATCCGCCATCCACTCATTTCAAAGGTGTTTCTTGAAATCTGTTATCTTCTGATGCACTGAAGTTTCGAAATTTGAACTGAATTGTTTGGCCGTTGAGTTGATTTCCACACTGTTCGACGTTGAGAGTGTATAATCTTAGATGAGAATTTATTGTTTGAGACGGTTGATGCAATATTTAACTCTAAGTTTCACGATTTGGCGAGAAATGAGGCAGAAGGAATCCTTGAAAGCGAAAACGAGGATTTCTCGTTAAGATCTCAGTTTTCGCTTAATAGATTTTGAGAGCATTTTGGCGTTCGTGTAAACGCTCAAACACTCACGCTGTTGCTTTATGGAAATCATTTTTACGCTTATCATCTTCCAAGGGTGCTTGGCCAACGTGATTTAGGGCAAATCGTTTCGGATCCTTTGTCCCTGCAAGATATGTTTGTGCGCAAAGATCTAATGTTTCGACTCTGTTTAACGGATTTGCCAACGATAGCATTACATGTATGTTCTTGATGATAAAATTAAGAAATTGTTGACATAGAAAGGACATAACTTGAAAGAGAGTCAAAACTAGTTTTCGAATATTTCGTCACTCAATTCGATGCGGCGCCGTCGTGAGAGTGAGCATATATGTCATTGAGACGACAAATTTGGTAGTTTAATGACTTACATGCTCGAGTAACGAGCTTCTAGAGTTGAGTTTTAAAGATTTTTTTGTTCCCTCGGGTTCTCAGACTTCACCACGTAATAGATCTGCAGTACAGCAAACATGTGACTTCAGTGCAGTCAATAGAACTGCTCTTGTTTGGAATATACTCTTGAAATTCAGAGCTGAATCGATTCCAGTTGATCTGATATTTTGTGCATAAACCTTTGTTATCTCCTCATGCTTTCCTTTTTTGGCCTCTTGAATAACTCACTCCTCCATTCGTGAGAGCCTGTGTAACTGTACGTTCACATTTTTTCAACAACTTTTCTTCAACATTTTTAAGTTCATAACACAATATATCTTTTCAGCGGATATGTGCGATCCCACTAAATTTTGCTTATCCTATCAAAGGTGACGCAAGCATCCACTCCGCATTTTTTCAATATAGATGTAGCAACCAAGGATTATTCAAGCCTAACCAATTATCTCATGCCAGTTCCTAAATTGCTTTTGAGTGGCAGTGGTTACGAGTTCTCTATGCAGTCCTAAAAAAAGTGCACTTTGAAGATAGATGTCAACGTGGAGAGACGATGATCATCCAGAAATCGGTTGGGTGGCGTCTCATACGACGGACTGGCCGTGAAATGGAATTCACTTCAGCTGAAGAGGACTGCGTATTTGCGTGCTCCATTAATTTGGTTCGTTGTTTGGCGCTCTTTTCTCGCTTTGTTGGTGTTCAAAACGTAGTTTAATGGAATTACTGCTAGCTTCCTTTAATATAGGTGACTTCAATCTAAAAACGGGAACTTCTAGAGATTTTTCGAGGTTTATGTTACACTTGGTTCTAGAAACTCTCTTAGCGTATATTTAAGCTGAAGACAGAACCGAAGGACATGGGCTTTTGAAATTCTTTATTAGGCATCGGTTATCGCTATCGCTTGGCAAGCGCTATTTCTTAACAGCAGCGGCAGTATTGCTTGCATTTTGTTTAATCGGTTGCTATTCAAGGCAAAGGATTTGGTCCCATTTGAATGCTCATCTGCCGTGTACGATGTCACGTCACGGATATGCACATTGTCAGTGTTGTCGGCCGGACAGGATAGGAACGATGATCTCATAAGTGATAAACGTGCTGTGTATTTCGAAAAAATGTGCCTCACTGGTAAATTGTACAGTTTTTCCTTTATTTTTTTTTTCGAAAGATGAGGGCATTAGAATATGAAATTGTCATAGTGGCCATAAAAAGCGGCTATGAGGCGCGATTTAATACCATGAAAACCGTAATATGCCGTTCTGTCGACAGTCACATGGTTCCAGATATATACGAAAATGAATGATGCAGAATGAGTTATATGGCGTAAGTTTTATCTTCGGCAAGAAGGTAAAATATAACCTGCTGATAGAAAATAAAATGGAACGTTGTGATGCGATAGCGGCTGTTGGAACTTAAACATTACATATCCCACTTTAAGAACTGAACATCATACTTCCGTTGAGAATTCCTCACTATCCTATATGGAGGTTAGGATTGAAACGTTGTGCTTGCTGAAGGCAGTAATGCTATCACAGGGTTTTTTTGATCAAGTAAAACAACATACCTAGGAGGTCATCCATGCTAGTTGGGACTACTTTCAGCTACAGAGAAAAGCGAAATCAATTTATGAAACCCATTTCCTTTTCATGTAGGTATTTGTGTTTCCCTTACCTTGATCATGACTCGTGCTTTCATCTAGCTTTTCCTCTGCTCGGTCTCCGTCTTTAAAATTGGCTTCAAGCACAAGAACTACATACAAGAGGCTAGTGTAAAATGAGAATGCTTCATTTAGATTCTTTGGCGGCACTATGTGAACGAAAGCGCATAGAGCGTCAACCGCAGCACATTCTTCTTCGGCATATGTCTACAGCAGTTACCGTTTCCTCTCTAAGTGCGTGTATACAACGTTGTCTCTCGTGGCGTAATGAGGGTGACAATTTTCAGTGTCGATCGGTCATGTATTTCCACGAGGTTTGTTGCCCTCTTAAAGAATTTGCTCCTCAGGTGCTGTAAAAATATATCCAGTAGGATTTTCCTCCAGAAATTATTGCTGATAATCTTACGTGTTAAGTGTGCAATGCCGCTAAGCCATAAACTATCAGGATGCAAACACTGGAACAAAACTTGTACTAAGTAGGTCTTAGGCCTTAAGCTTTTATGGCATTTACTTACTCATCTTTCACATTTTCACCCACTTTTTCTATATTGAGGGTCATCTTATGTTAAAATTCACGACGGACTTTCCAATGGAGGAATACCTTACCACTTTAGTAATGCCTGAGCAGCTCCTCTCTGTAATTAGCAGGATTGCTATGCAAATAGAGTAACCGGCAGTTGAATGCTGATTAAGATAACAAAAACCTGTGACTGAAAAAATTCCATACGGGAGGGCAGGGACAGCTTAGGAATGGAGTGGGAGAAAGTGGATCGGAAGGAAGGATCAGAGGAGAAGATCACATGTGGACTAGGTATAGATGAGGGGAACCAAGCGTTCTGTGTCTGTGTGGATGCTGCAGCTTCTACAAGTGGTACAAAACATGAGGTTCGAAAATTGCGTAAAGAACTCTGATCCCGCTTGAGGTTAATAACGTTTATAAATCGCACGCAGATTGAAGCAAGCAGCTCCCGAAAGCTCACAGATTCGAAAGTTTACGAGGGTCTCATTTCAGCATGCTTACTGCTGAAACTTTCGGATCCTACCAAAACTGTTGCAGGTTGCAAATCTTGCGGAGGTGGCCAAGCTTTAAAGAGAGAAAGCTTGTAATCGTAATCATAATCGTATAATCACAGAAAGCGTATAACCGTTGCATTTCCTCCTGTGTAGACTGGCCCGAAGGAAAGTCAATATAAAGCCCACTTTCTCAAGGTATCGTTTTTGGGACCGCCATCGTTGGATTTATTTTGTCGGATTGGTTGAGCATAGTGACATTATTCCATCTAACTACCTCAGGTGGTGTCAGCCGCAAGTCGCGGCTGGATTTCGGGTTGAGTTTGCAGGCGAGTAAAAAACTGTATGAAAGGAGAGAAAGTGCATAAGCTCGTTTCGAAACTAGTTTTTTTTTAATCGACAACCTCCTCACACGGGTTGCCTCTTGAAGACCAGTAGTCAGATATTAGGAGAGAGTGAATCCGTCTGTAGGTGCCAGGTCCAGCTGTGCATATCTTGTTTACTCGCTAATTCAGGAGGAAGTGGAGAACTGTGTGCTGAACAGAAGGACGCGAAAAGAGAGACCTGGTGATTTCATCGAGGAACTAGTTTCTCCTGTTGATTACATCGACATGGGTGAATGCTTGTCGAGGAGTACAACTTCGCTGAAATCGGTGAGACACCTAATTTTATCGGTTTTTTTTTTCTCGCGGAAAATCACCATATGAAACTTCTTTCTTCGTATAACGCGCACGTGTGGTCGCGATGCTGGCCTAGCCAAGGAGGGATATCTCCGGGCGACACTTGAAGAGTAAGAGGTGTTGCTTCATTCGTTGGCGCACGGCAAGGGGAGGAACTGACACATGGGGCGTATTTTGGCATGCCCACTCATTCGGACTGAGGAAGTATTTCAGCAACTTCAAGGGCTTGTTAAATGCCAGGCGCATTCAAGCTTGGGGTTGTCGGAGATTTCAGAATGCTAAGGCATCGGGTACGTCAAGGCACCTTATTGCAAGAAGGAATGACCTTAGCATTCCAAGTTGTTTTTGGGCAGGAAAGTCGTTGAATGCGAGCCGCTGGCGGATACCCGGAAAGTTACATTGCCATTAGCCGCTGCATATCAAACGAGCCTTATGAAACCTGCAAGACTTCTTTCCTAAGCTATCTGACGAGAGAGTAAGGGTCTGTTTTGGTCGGTCAAACGCAAGGAGTTCATTAGCAGGCTCTGTAGTAAGGAAAAAATGGTTTGGAACAGTTTTGGGTCGGTGGTTTGTTGCTTCCTGAATGCTCGAAAACTCTGTGCAGCCAGCTAAGACTTTAGTGAAGGACTGCTGAACAGTGGGTTATCGGACACCTTTCAAAGCCCGTATCCCTAATGTTGTACTTGAAAAGTTCGGCAAGAACGTGGACACAGAGTAATAAAGACGAGCGCTTCCATCAGGAAATATTGCATTTTGAACGCTATGAGCAAGGGCAGTATGATGAGAAAATGATAGGATTTCGTTGAACAACACAGTTTCTATGCATACTTCATTTGCATAATCGCTCTAGAAACGAAGCTCACCAGCAGTGCTCATCACTTTGCTTAACATATGGTACTAACGTAATATGTTATAAGAGCACAGTTTGTGATTTATATAGAAGGCTATTTCTCCATTGATTGCGGTATGTGTAAAACAGTTTTTAAGAGAGTTGTAATGGAACGCACAGTGTAAGCTGAACGCCGAAGTTCAATACGATGGTGCTTCCGTGTGGACGCAGCATGAGCTCTAGCCCCTTCATTGTGCCTGGATGTCAAATACTGCTCCTGGGTACGGTAGCCGCATATGTGCTTAATAGGATTTGGGACTAATCACTTGCTAGCTTGGAAGGAAAAGGAATTTAAACATAATTTTTTGCATATGTGGAGGTTTTCCTAGCGTGAAGTTTTCCAAATGAAAGTATTTTCTTCGAAATCAAATGCATACGTTTACATAATAATTTAAGCTTCCCTTTCATAGAGTGGAGTAAGGTAGTAGTGGGGAACATTCGTACATGCCGAAAAGGAGGCACGCCAAGAAACGGAAAGACTGGCAGGTTCTTCAAGGATTATAGAAGGGCAACGAATTTTTGAAAATGACCTAACGATGGTTGCTGCATAGGTGTATCGGTTTCCGCACACAGTTCTCTAAGAGCAAGTTGCTGCGCTTCACACTCATGCTGAAGGACTCATGCAGCCAATGATGGCTATCGTTTTGCCTCCATGATTTCGATAATTGCTCATCATGTTCTTTATTTCTCCTTCTTTTATTTCTTTGATAAGACTCGTCCATAAGTGCTATTCATGAAATCTTGAGATGGCAGTCCTTCCTTTCGTCGTCGGCAGATGTTCGGTATTCTCGAAGAACCTCAAAAAAAAAAGTCCTGAACGCTAGCCATTTGCCACATTGCAAGAACTTCATTTGAGTGTTTACGGAACACTGCAAATGCCCAAGCAGTGACATTTTCGTGCACTAGTCAAGCGTTACATAATTCCCCAGGATGTGTGATTAACTGGTAACGTAAGAAAGTATTGCGATTAGGCCTAAAAGGATTGTACAAATAGTAACGGATACGAAATAGTTTGCACGCCGACTTTTGTATCTACCACTGCTTGCATAGGGACATGTGTTGTATGTATTATTTGAATCGACTGCAGCTTTAATTCGATAAAATTTGTTTATTCGAGGACGCATATAGACACTATAAGTGAGAGTTGAATAGCGCAACCTGGAGCGAAAGAATATGATATTGTGTGTCACCTCCTTCTCAGGGAAAATTTCGCACCTTATAATTGTTAACGGGGAACTGAAATGGCATGCAGGTCAACAAAAGGTTGAATTCTTCGACGGGTGGAGACGATGATTTTAGGCCACGCGAGCTCATCTAAACTATGCCGAACGCTGGTCGATTGTGGAGTATATGGTTTGCTGTGTGTCATGGGACAGCTCTAGACTTAAAAGTCGTAGCTTTTGAATGCCTATGTGACATTTTCCAATAAGCGTAAATATGAAAAAAGTGATTGGCACGAAAGTTTCTATGCTGTTCTGGCGTCGCGCCTACCAACTGAGGCAGTTAGGCAATCCCTCCTGTTTCAGTGAGGCAAGCGCAGTGTGTCGTTCTGTTACCAATCTATTTTCTGTGATTCATTTAATTTATGCAATGCATGGCGGACGATCTAAAGTTGCACCGGCAGTTCCAAATTTCAGCACGGCGGTTTAGAAATCAGTCAATAATGTGAGCATTCGCCTGCGAGTTTGTTGTACGCTCTTAAGCAGTACTAGCATCTTCCAAGCTTGTCTGATATGCGGTGGCGCGGCGAATCACTCGATTCACCACTGGATGACGACTCGGAGCCAACTCTTCCAGTCGCTTTGTCCATCTCATGCATGTCCTCGCACGCCGACCACGTCGATGAGTCGCGTCTCCTTCGACCGGCTATGATTTCCGATGTAATTAGACTCGATGCCTCAAAATAGATCACGTTAGAGCATATGAGCCCAGGGGGAGGCAGCCAACAAAAACGTCGATCAGAAAAACTTCAACAGCAATCTGTGGATTAAGGCGACAGGCGCATGAGTACTTAACAGTACTCCAAATGAAGCGAAAGTTGGTTGGTCGAGCTTTCGAACATGGTAAGTCAAAACTTCACAAATTGTTCTAGTAATTTGCGCACACTTTCGAAAGAATGTTGTGAGTCTATATACATATCTATTCCATATAGATCTATTCTATATACATTATAGTGTATAGAAGATCACTAATGACAACTGGGCTTGCAAAAACTCTAACTTTGGAAATTTTTTTTTTCATTACACAGCATGGCCCCCTGCCAAGACAGAGTTCGTTGCTGGGCAAAACCCGGGGACGGGAGTCCGGAAAATTTTTGGAATATTTTTCTTCCATGGTTAAGTACCAATGCAAACACTTTCATATTTTGACCTAATTTGGTCTACTCTGACACATTGATCTGCATTCACATCTTGATCTGCTTTGACACTTTGGTCTACCTTCATGTTTTGATCTAGTTTGATAGTTTGAACTACCTTCATGTTTTGGTCTACTCTGATGGTTTGATCTACCGTCATTTCTGGCCCACTTTGATCTACCTTCATATTTTGACCTAATCTGGTCTACCTTGACATTTTGACCTACCTTCATATTTTGGTGCACCGAGGGCGCCACTCCGTTTCGTATCACTTTGCCTACTCTTTCTGTGACTTGATGAGTGATGTGGTCTGTGAGAAGCGATGCGGGGACGTGGCGCAGTGGCGCGTGCGTTGTTGTACGCGTCCCTCATTTCCCCAATGTCAAATCTCAACCCTGGGTGGACGAATTTTGATCCGATTTTTGCAAAATACTTCGCGTAAGATGTGGAAAAGTGTGATAGGTGAACAAGTGTAACACGCGCTAGCAGGAATAAGAACATTTGATTTTAAAAAAACGCTCTTTAGGGCTACCAATAAATAAACTACTCTTTTTCTGAAATGGCGTGCTTTAGAGCGTGATACACGCAGCAGTAGAACACGCCGGTTAAACACTGATCGAACATTTTTATAGCTCAACGCCCTCCAAAGCTCCAAAGTACCAATTTCTGCCGGGTTCAGGTATGTTGCGCAGCACTGGATTCTGTCCCGTGTTCAAGCTAGGGAAGCATTTTGTGAGCATATTCTGCAATAGATGAGCTCTAATCGTTCTTGGATCGATCTGATAGCTCAGCACTTAGGAAGGTGTTGAAATTTGAGCCGTATCCAGAGCGATCACAGAAAATGAGCATCATATGCAAGAAACGGACAAACCTCTTCGTAATTCCTAAGCATTTCGTTTTGTCGCAAAACAAAACTCGGTTTCGCAGATGGCGTTTCAAAATTTGCTTCCGCATCGGTTGGCACTGGCGAAAGCAACTTTATCGCATCAGTGATAGATGTGTAGGCTTCATTCCTTCTAATATATCGTCTTCTGAAAACGTAAGCGCTTTAAAGTAAACTAGCACTAATGACGATCGTACAGAATTTGACGAAAAGCAGTACTAAACGGAACGGATGCGGGAACGCTGCATCAAATATCAAAACCGACCGATACGAGGCAACCCAAGGACAAAAGTTAATTGAAAGGAATAAACAAAACGCCAGCAGTTTCACAATGCAATTACTCGTCGTGAGATTACGAATATTTGGTTAAATCACCAAAAAAAAAAAAAAAAACTGCAACGGAAAGCCTGCAAGTATCACTTGCCACACAACTTGCGTGAATAACCCCAAGTCCATAGATTCAACGTGGAGTTGAATTCGTACGTTAAATTCGTGCAGTTATTCACGATGTATTTTCTTTTTTCAGCATACAACATACCTGAAGAAGGTCGAATAAATAAAGAGTGTATTTAAGATTTCGGCATTGAAAATATCAAGCAGCTGGCATTAAGCGATGAACTAGATAGGACGGTTGGCTTACCTCGGAAACGAGGTTTGTTTTTCGGGCAATGATGCAGGTGACTCATAACCATTCGCTTCGAGGTCGTCCTCCGTGGTGTCGCCGCACACCATCGAAGCTGCTCTTTGGCGTTTTGTGGTGTGTCTGCTGGTGAACTGACTGCGTTTTTGATCGATGCGAACGGCATCCACATCCGTTCCCATCGTCGAGCGAGCTTTTAGTATCGCTATGATATCACGTTGATTCTTCTCGATGTTTTCCAAACGCGATTCGATCTCCCAAACAGCTGACTTCAGATTCCACTCCTCGTTCATCATTTCATTCAATCGCGAGTACATTATTTCTGCCCTGGGAAGTAAAAACCCAACAAATTCACAGAAAGGTTCAACCAACTTGCCCTAGAGGAAGTGTCACATATACATGACGTGTCTTCCCCAATTGCTTTTTATATCAAGATACGTAATATCTTGTTATGCGTGACCTTAAACGAGAACAATTAACCAAAGAAACCCGTTGTTGAAAACTGCATGGAATAAAACAGAATTGAGGCAATGAAAAAACGTCGTATATTTGCACGCATGGAAAAGATAGAACAGATTGATCCTCATTCCTATTTTGCAAAAAGCCAACTGGACTTAGTGCATGTAACACAAGTCTCTGAGGGTGTCATAACAATGACCTCTCCGGTTAAACAAAATCTTTATTTATTGCTTGGATTCGCCAACTCCCACAGCCGGAAAGATGTCGTTTCCCGTGGTTGACGATGTTTAAAACCTAAGGTGCTTGCCGAATTTGGCAATAATATTTGTTGTTAAGACTACCAATGGAGAAAGCTTGTCGTGTCTGAAAGAGGCGTCAATCCGGAATTTTCCAATGACACTTCCTTTATTAATGGAAGTTGGTGATTCAAGCATCAAAGTCGGAGCTGTTAACAACGTGTAACATCAGATGAAGCTGTTTACAGAGTTAGAACCAAGTGGGGATATTTAAAAAATGCAGCAGGATATGTGCGAGCAAAATAAAATCATATCCAAAGTTAAACATCACTCTACATTTCACAGTTAGGATAACATTACTTCAGATGCACTTTCCATATTGCCAGCCAACCTTGTGTTTTGCCGGATTCGCGCAACCAAATCAAAAAATTTGAAAACATGAATCTATTAACTGCATACCTTTCAGCTGTGTTTTGAAGGCGCGTTTCAGAATTCAGCGCCTCACTTATGAGTTTCTTTCTTGAGAGGTCATCCATGCAATCCTCTTCAAAATCATGTAGCTTGCGTATTTCATCCTCATCCAAACGTACCTCTGCAAAAAGCATTCGGAAACTCCAACTAAGAGTATAAAAACTCTCATTTATGTGCCATGAATGAATCGCTCTATGCAATTTTTTTAAGCTTTACTTTTACGAATCGCACTGAAATCAGATTAGATGAAGCGACTCAATTATAACTCAATTATAACTATAACAACCAAAAGTCGATTTTTATACAATATCAAGCAATAAATGGAAGAAATATTTTTGCTATCAAATCAGCTCGCAGAAATATTTTTCAAAGATGCTTAGTTTTACTTTCAAAATGAATACTTTTTATGCACTATCGTAATTTTCGTTGCGTTTAATTGCTTCATAAATAATTGAAACATTTTCTTTATAAAATAATTTACTCATTGCAAAGTCGGGTGATCCGTAGTTGCCCTGACCACGTTTATATCTTCGTCGATCCCATCTGCGTAACTAAAATATTCGCAATAACAGTTTCCGCCACTAAACAAAGAATAAAACAGCTCTAAACATCATATATCCTTTTCCGAAATGAGACTATAACAACCAAAAGTCGATTCATCATCATGCCTCTTATTTCCCTTTTCCCGAAAAAATATTCTCAATAACTGTTCGCTGAAAATTTGCACCACACTGTATGCGCGCCCTCTAATCCAACAACGGATCCTCACTCGGATATAGTTGTTCTTGAACTCATTGGAACCAATATGAGTTGAAATTAAAGGAAGATAGGCGAAGATAACTTCAGAAGAAGAACGAACCCGTAAGAGGTGTTTCATCAGCGAGATAAGATGTGCGATAGGCGTAAATGGTGGTGGTAGAAGTGGCGTATTCTCATATTCTAGTACCTGTTCATAACGTTGAAAGAGCCAAACTTGTTGCGACATATCGTTTGTCTCGTTGAAAATATTACTGAATAAAAATACGTGTTATAAATTGTTTTATTTGTGTTATAAGTTGTTAAACTAAACAAAATCTAAATCACAAGATCGTGTGAGAAAATATTGCATATTTTATGCGATTTTCTATCAGAAATAGCGCAGTCGAACAGCATGTGTGCTATATCAGACATTAAAGTGTAGCACTTCTTGCATATTGTCTGAATTATATGCATATCTAGAGTTTACAATCCTCGTTTTGAAATTAAAGATGCTGCTGAAATGTTTTAAAATGTCGCATTTATGTGACCACCCACAGTGTTTTTCCCGGATTTTTAGTGTAGATTATTTGGTTTCAACGTTATACTGTAGGATTGTCGCAATCCTACAGTATAACGTTGTCGCAATCCTACAATCCTAGTCGACAATTCATTGTGGCTTTTACTAAGTGGTTTGAAGGGAACTTCTGCAAACTTAAATTTCAAAGACTTATAATTGCTGTGCTCAGTGTGTTTTCACCTGACGTGGGAAACACATTCTGCACTGAAACTTGATCATTTCATCTTCCTTCTCTCCAACTCTTGCATATTTACTATATCAGTTTCAAAGAGTCATCTCATCTTTTGCGCATGTGCAGATAATGACTAAGTAATGTCTAATTAAGTAGTAGAGCTTATCTTCTAACAGCTCCAGCTATGCAACAGACAGAACAAGCAAAGAATTTATAGGTTGGCTGGAATGAATTTTTCTAATCCAGATAAAGGGTTAGCTGCTTATACGAGTTATGCAAAATCACTGAGCCAGTACAGAAACTGATATAAGTTCCGAGCGCAAATTTTGTTGTACGACGCCTCCGGTCGTTATATTTCACAGCTATGACGTATCGGCCATTTCCTGGATTTATTTACGAAACAGAATGTCTACAAAAACAAACTTCAAAAATTTCTCTTCGATTCGTTAATTTTACTCCAAATAAGTTTGTATTCTTCCAGAAGGATATTTTTAAAAAATGATCGCTGAAAACTTACTTGAAAATCGCAATCAGCATATTTATGAGAAGTATATTCGCAACGAGGAGAAATACAGTCATTAAAGCTGGTGGGATCCAGCCACCAGGCACACAGTTCGTCCCTAAAGGCATCACAGCTGAGATTGAGCTTTTGTGGTGATTGTCACACAACAATCATACCCATTTTCTCTCTTCATCCCCTCCTCCCTCCCCTAATATAAGTCCGGCAGTCATTACTGAGCCTCGTACTAGAATCTGTCAAATGATTACAGTAAAATGCGCGAAAAGCGGGATACTACAGAGAGCGACATCGAAAGAAGCAATAAAGTGCTGACGAGCGAGCATCCACTCGCTCCGCACATCTATCCCTTACATAAAAAGTGCAACCGTTACCTTGTGAATAGCATCACATAAACTCAGCACTAAGAAAACAAATTGAGTAAAAGCTTTCAAGATAGAAAGCGGAAGATCAACCTTCATCGCCACATGTATCGATCTCTCCAGCATATACCTCTCCATACAGCATAAAATATGGCTTATAAAAAATATTCCGAACTAAAAGCCAATTCCATTTTTCATGCGGATATGTAATCGATTGACGTGAAACGCCGAACGCCATTAAAGTGACCAATAGCAATACAAGGATGTAACACATATTCAGAATCTAAATTAAATCCTTTGTTATTTGATCGACTAATGGTTGAAGACAACACCTACGCTAGAACTCCATTTCGGTGAAGTGAAATTTCCTGCTTGAACATAAGTTGAAAAAGAGCGAAAAAACATTGAAAACATTCGTTGCAAAGTACAGGTAAAAAGACACAATCATTCTGCTCCTATCATCTCTAGCTTTTGGTCATCAATTAGAGGCACTAATTTATTTCAAAAGTAAGTCCTTAATCACTTCACTCATGACGAAAATTATAAGGAAATTCAACAATCTACATAATGAATCGAAATCTACACATCTTTTCAGAGAGAACTAGTTTAATAAGTCATTACAAGAGCAATGCGACTCCTCGACTATTCATTTAGTGATGAGAATTTAATTGTGACTTAACATTCATGCTTCAGAATAATATATTTACAGCATAAGAAAAAAAAATAAAAGTGCTGTTTACCATTTTGCCGGCCATTGTTATATACGGTCCAAGACGAGGGTGAACACTCATAAAATCTAGCACTTTAATATACCAAAGCACTGAGTCACATGCCAAAATCACTCGTCCATAGGAATGCCTCGTCGGTGGATTTAAACGAAACGCGAATCCGACAAAAAACGATAGAATTGCAAGCACAGTGAGGTAGTTCCAATGCCGATTGAAAAATACACGAATTTTTTCTAGCAGTGAGCTGGCTTCCTGAACGATGAGCTGAAGAAAAAAAAAATTGAAATTTTGGCAATGTGAAGTGACTGACCTCTCACAAACGTACAACAAAAAGGATGGAACCCTCTATATATCAAAATTTAACGACCAGGTCAATGAGAAGTATCAGATGTACTTAGTTATGAAAGGAAGTAAGAAACATTAATGCGAGTTGGTTTATTATCGAAAGACAGCGTCATTTGCAAAAGGGGGACCAAAAGAGGCCGTATTTAAGAAGGCAGTTTACTATTTCCCATGGGCAAAATTTATAAATGGGGAAAATTTTGGGTAGAGTTTCTTGTTGTCAATAATGTAATAAGCATAAAATATAGCTTACAAAACATAAATGTTGCAACCTTACGAAAATGCTCCATAGCGAACGCAATTACATAGGCAAGAAGGAACCATTCCACTTTAAGTGGCTTCACTGGGAATTCGATAAGCAACACATAGGTCATCGCAAAAAGAAACGATGCGAAACTCAACGACCATGCCCAAAATGTTGTAATTGGTGCCAAATAGAATACGCCAACTTTTGACGTCCATCGTGTCGAGCTGCCAACCGGCTACAACGTTTAGCTGTTCCATTCCGCTCCATTATTAGACGATTATCACCAGTAATTAACATAAATTATTTCTTCCTAGTTTGGCAAAAATATGTATAGTAGAAAAGTAACAGGTACAGCAAATATATGTTTTTCTGAAGGTTTCCTAACATTATCATTTCATATTTGTTTACCTGAAGATCTCTCAATATATTATTGGTACTACTCCTCTTTGAAGAAACTCAAAGCAGCTACTTTACTGTCACAACGAACCTGCGAATTACGCGTATCCAACAAAAAATCTAATGCTAAAGTTCGATGAAAAACGAAGGAGAGCTCTCTCTATCAAAACCGAAAAACATAATCTCCTACTAAAACATGGTCCATCAGCCACATGAAATACTTGAATGAATAGTGTTACTGTCTGTTAAGTACTCTCGTATTTCTTGGTAATTTCGAAATATTTGTCTATAAATGATCACTATTCGTTCATTGTATGATTTACTGTATGATTTACTATTCATTGCATGTTTATTGTATGATTTACTCGTAAATTTCAGAACTTTTTTGAAATTTTTAATGATATCAAATTAGTTAAGTGAAATATGTTTACGAAAATATTTGTTGAATTGATTATTTATGAGATTGAAATTGAAATAAATGAATCCGAAAAAATATGATGATTGAAATATAAATTCAAAAAAGATTGGAACTGAAATTAGTGAAATTAATTGAAATGATTCATGAAATCAAATATAAGTTGAAACGCAAACGAAATATCAAATATTACAAAAGTTAGTGAAATACCAATCCCAATAATGGAATAAATTACTTTAATCAGTGCAACCGTTCAACTACTCCATTCTCTCTCCTCCCCCCTCCCCCCCCCCCCCTCCTCCTAACCCCTCAAGCAGATGAACCGCACCATAAGTGATCCACCGCGTGTACTTCCTCTCGTTATAAGGTTGCCAGTCTCCACTAGGTCAGTTGCTTGTTTGCTGCCATCCATCGAAAACAGGCTTGGCTTCTTGGAAGTATGTTTTCTGGACCTGAACAGCTGAAAATTTTTGCCTCAATAAATACCCTAAAAATATAACAGCATTGTCTAAAATGCGAGTGTGCAAGCCGGTAAGTCCACGAGGCATTAATTCAAATTTTATATGGCTGTCACAATTATTTGCAAGCCCAGTACGATAATCCATTCAAGTACAGCTCCTATTAAACTTCGGCTACTTTCTGTTTGACGAGATGAAAATGGCTGAGCATCAGTAGGGATTATACTTGAACGGATTATTGCCAGAAGAGTTTCTATCATGTGATGCCCAATATTTGTAATGATATGCTGTAAAACATTGCCGTCATTTCTCTCATCTGACGCAAATTTTATATTTGAGGCGACATTTAGAATCAGAAACAGCGTGCAGAATATGTGTGCATCTTTCATAACTTCACAACTTTGCAATGAAGCACCCTGCAGGTGTTGTCATGCACGCCATGAGGTGTAAATCATAATGCTCAAAAAAAAATCAACAGCAGAATTTCAGTCATATATTTATATTTACTGAAAGGATTTCGATATACAGAATAGAACAAGAGCGAGGAAACCAATATGCTCCGGAGCCATGAGGTGGTCTTCTTCATCCAGTCGGCAAAAAACTCGCGCATAGATGAAAGAATTTACACAAAATCGTTAGAAAATTATCTATGAGGAGGAAGCCTACAACGCATTCTGCAAAAGCTGGCACACCTTGTCAAATAAACGTACAAAACTCCCCGAAATTACTGACCTTGTTCGGTAATCAAACGTGTTCATACCTTCAATTTCTTAAAAATTTTGAGAATTTTCTTAGGCTCGCTAAACTAAATGATTCAAAAGTGATCATCAGATTTGTAAATCAAGACGAATTTTTTTTTTTAATTGTCGCTTTCTTCGGCTCAGGACTGATAAATCATCGACAAGCGCTCATTTTTCACGAAACAGTATAAGATGATGGAAAAATGAAAGAGAAAACCACCTACAGATGTTATATGAAGGGATGCAGTGCTACTTCCACTTTGCCGACCAAGCTTTTGCTCCTCATCATCACGTCCAACTTCTATTTCCTGAAATTGTTGATCGAATCCTATGAATAAGAGCGTCAAATTACAGCATGAGTTTGAAAAGTGATAGTACATTATCTTCAACAAAGTACTTATGTTCATACTGTGCTACCTTCTTAGAGATAGTTAAATCCAAAGAGAAACTCAACAGAAGTGAGCACACTGGAAGCGCTCACTTCAATATGCTAAAGAATTAGTTACTATATTCCTAACGTTAGTTTTCAAATATGTAAATGTATTGTCCATAATCCATTAACGATAACCGAATTAATTTGCACTAGACCGATGGTCGTTAGGAAGAATAATCGTGTATCACTGTCAAAATCACCGAGAAATATCGTAATTTCCGAATAAATTGGAAGGTGGAAGAAATGATAAACCTCATCTGAACTATCCGAACTTCCAGCGTAATGTTGTTGATGACCAGCATCCACATGCATCGGCCATGCAGATGATGATTTGACATCGAGTAAGAGGATACTCGGCGGAAACGCCAATGCTAAAATCACTTTAACGTTCGGCTGGCTGACAGGTTTTTAGGGGAGTTATCAATAGTACCTTCTGATGAGAAGTCCTCCGTGCCAAAGATCCGCCAGCAAGATTTGACAACTGAAAATATTTAAAATAATTTAATTTTTATTTTATTTTTTTGTAAACAAATATGCAAGCATTGAATTTGCAAAAGTCGATTCAGTGTGACAGATAAATAAGAGTAAGTCTATGGGTGAACTTGTGAATGACATTTATGAGATAAAAGATAAGTCGATTATGGCTTGAAAATTTCTCTCGTTAGTGTTACTTCATTTATTAACAATTTCTAATCCACTTATCCAACTCATTATATCATAAAAATAGCATAGAAAAGAAGAGATGGGAATTAGTGAAATGCGCATCAGCAACACTGATGAGATATACACTTTTTTGCAAACAAAAATGCAAATGTAGTATTATTTACAAATGAATATATATCTTGATAAAAACGTTGAACAAATATAACTTTCTTATTGGGTTAGTGTTTTGAGCAGAAAATAATCGTTATTTGCAACTCATCGTAACTAATTGATACCTAAAATAATGCGAAACCTATACGTTATATGATATAATATTGCTAAGCTATTTAAAAACAACACCATTGAAGCATTCTATGACGACGATATTATGAAATTAAAAAAAAAAAATTCATTAAGTCGAACAAAACTGAATATTACATGACTTACCAAGTGCCATAATTACTTCAAATAAAGCTCTCGAGTTGAAGATTTTTTAAAGTTTTGAGAGGTGATTAATTTGATGGAAGTAGTTTTATTCAGCCGGTGGTCATTTTCTTTCAGATATTTTGGCAGGTTACAGCGACTAAATTTAATGTGTGCATGTGTACATATAACGATAAATATGAATGCTATATACAATAATATACATGTGTGTTTGTGTAGCAGCTATAACGATAGCGAATATATGTCTACGCCGATAAAACAAAAGCTTTTTTCCAAACTTTAAAAAGGAGAATAGGGGGACGGGAAGGAATTATCGAGTAGGGGAGAGGAAGACTATCCCTCCTGCCAAAAGTTTATGAAGGGGAGTTCATTTAAATAAAATTTTCAAAAAAAAGACCTTCATTCGAGATGAGGGACATCAATAAAATAAATGTGATAGTTAACAAATAAGAAGAAATTTAAACGAGCGTTTTCTTAGATAAAGGAATATATCTATTAACTCGCATGCCTTTAGGTTTCCTAGCAATTACTACGAAAACATCACAAATGAAAATATAACACAGACCAAGTGGTGGAGAATATGGTGTTTTTTTTTCCGCTGAAACACAAAGATGAAAGAAAATAAAAGGCGTTGAGATAAACAGCTGCTTACTGAAATAGCGATAAAAATAACAAAAATATTTATAATGAAAGAGAGAGAATCTTTCGACAAAGGGCGGAATTTTGAAAACATATCACTTAGGAAGCAATGATCTGATGAGTCCTCTAAAGCAGAACAATAAAAGTGTTTCTATCCGAAGTTTACTCGTGCTTTCCATAATAATCAATCTGCCAATAATGGCTTGAATTCACTCTTTATAATAATATAAGTTATCAGCAGAAGTTTCATTCGTACTAACTATAAGCATTGCAATAACGCTTTACTGAGCAAAACCAGTCACAAAAGACCTTGACGCACTGAAGCGAACTTCAACTGTAACGTGATGTGCAGTATTACCTGACGAAGAAACGAATGTCCCATATATGCAATGAAGTGAAAAAGAATTTGAAGAGACTAGTTGATGGGAGCCCATTGAGTAAAAGTTTTTTGACTGCAACTAAAGAAAAAGAAAATATCGTTCAATAATGAAATGATGGAAATGTTGAAAAACGAAGTAAGCATTAAAATTTACCATGGATGTGCAAGAAATTGTTTGTTGTTTGCAATGACGGCTAATGAGAGACATGTATGATGACCCCAATCTGGCAATTCAGCCGTAAGGAGTCGCATCGTTTGAGTGTCATCGTGTTGATAGCAGTGATCCAGTAAGTGTAAGCTCTCGGCCTTGAATTCTCTAAATTGCCCTTGCGAAAATCAAAGAGTAACATGAATGGCAATTGCATCAGCCAAATATTCAATCAGAAGTAAAATGTGTATTCCGACTATAAAAGAAGCCAATAGAATACACAAATTTCCTAATATATCCTCGTTAAGTGCTATATAACGAAAGATTCGTATTGTGCTTAGTTTCTTTTAATTATTATTCAAAAATATACGAATATTCAATAATCGCAATATATGTAAATGAGCAGAATCAAACAAATGCAATCAACTAACACTAGGGCCATTTAGTTTGAAAAAAGAATAGCCTAAAAAAAATCCACTCTGATAAAGTCACAGAAGTAAAAAGATAAGGGAAACAAAGATAAGTGAAATCAATAATATTTTAGCTACTAGATGATCGAAAAAAATAAACGAATAAAAAGATGAGATGTGCCTTTGTGTAAGTACTCAACAATACAGTGCTATTCGACTGTGGGCTTATCATCGAATCGCTAACGCTTAATTGAGCTTATTTAAAGAACTCAGTAGAAGAGATCTGCGTGGAGAACTCTTTTTTGCAGGTCGATAAAAATGAAAAAGCCATAAACTTGAAAAGAAATTAGGCGAGCAATACATAGTTTTAAACTTTTTATAAGCATTTAGTTATCAAGTGTAAACTTCTTATATAGATGAACGTGCAAATAATTATGATGAAGAGAGAAATATGCATTCTGTGAATAATTGGAAAAGCTGAACTAACTCAGCGAACTCCCGTAGTTGATTAGAAATTTCCACCTCGAGATAGTCATCAGCGGCCTCTTTGCTCATGCACTTGAATAGCCGGACTGCGACGAGCGCTTTGGCCATAGGCTCCTCTCCATGCATCCACATGCATCGTGCCATCGCCCGACGACGTGTCAGCACTGCCCAAAGCATCAGTTCATTGAACGGATACTTGAAGTCCGGCTCTTCATCTAAAGCTAAGACCTTAGTTCGGCTGCCACTAAATTTATCCATCTAATGTTCAGTGTGGCCAAAAATCTGGTGTGGGTATGTGAAGCTGTTATACATCCCACAGCTGGTAAGCATATTCAGTGAGAATCCCAATTTCGTTTTCCACAACTTCATCACATGGACTGTGGGAAGTGAAGGACAATAAAGAGCTTCGATGTAGCCAAAAACATGTAACACATGCCCTCATCTAACACAGGAACAGGTAATACGGTTCTCTCACCCGCATCTTTGCATTAATTAATCACCAAATCAGGCGCTTCGAGTATTCTCCACTTCTTCCATTCTTTTCATCACTCTTTTCCCTTGTGAATATTGAAAAATATCGTGGAAGAGGAACCCAACAAGTGGAAAGCGCAATAACAGGTAAAAAACGCCAACAAATCAACGTGCTTTGCGCAGGCACTATAAAAGAACGCATCAACACCTTGCAATAGATGTGCTCAACATTGCGCAATGCTTAACACTTCATCATGCTGTAGACTTCCCTCTACTCCATACTCCAATGCAAATGGCGCAGCATCGTAGAAAAGAAAAGCCTAGGTAACTCTAGAAAATTACAAAGCTGGCATTCCTCTAATTCCGTCCCTTTCCTCACAGCTACTTTCCTGAAACAATGGACGGCGGTTCAGAGGCCAAAATATTTCAAAATTACCAAAAAAAAGAAGCCAACCTTCGTCTTGTTCTTTGTGTCGCTTGTGCTGAGCTTTCGATTTTTTCGGATCCTGAAAACTACTGCAAGTAAAATTCTGAATTCACAGAACGTTTTCCACGGAGAATAATTCAGCTAAGAATTCTTTCACACTCTACTATCCGCGATCTTCTTGACGAAAACATTTGGTTGCAAGCGAGAAAACGAAAAAAAAAAAAGCTTGTGAGAGAGGCATCATTATCGAAGCTGAACATTAATGGTAGAAGATTTCAACAGAGTTGCGGCATTACTAACCTCTGTCTTGCTTTTGTCACGACCATACGAAACAAGAAGATTCCGAAAACTGGGAATGCGTGATGCCTAAAAGAAATTCTTTTCAACGATGAGTTAGAATCGACTAAAAGAAACTAAAAGAAAGCATAAATCTCACGACGAATCTGTCACTGAAAAGCTTACATTGTTCGGCAACATCCTCCATGATTTTTCTCACTCAATAACATGCAAAAAAGTGTTTTCGCCCAATACAGTTAAATATTCGACCGAGACAAGCTCAGCACTACAGGGAGAATTTTGTGAGTATTTGAAAATTCCCGCTGCATTAGTTTCTTTCACCAATCAATAGCAAAAGAATCTAAAAAGATGCAAAAGAACTTCAAATATCGCTGTCGTGTTTTCTTTCATTTATTTTCTCTCACTGTTTTTCTACCTCAGTATCCAATCGAAGAAGAGAGAGACTTTTGTTTAAAAAAAAAAACTGAATAAATTGTAGAAATCCCATTCAATCAAATTATATACCATTGCTTTTTTCCTATATTTTTCATATTTATTCTTGAACTGTCGTGAAGTATAATGACATTTATACGCATTGCCCATAAGTTTTTCAATTGCAGCGCCGATTTCTGGAAGACCAAAATCGCCATCCGCCTTCAATGATTTGTTTCTCATTAAGTGACGGATCGTATTTGGATCTTTCTCCTGCAACTATAAATTCCCCAAATATGTCAAATAAATAATGCATCTCGCTTATATCCGCCTCATTCTTTATTCTCTAACCCGTATTTTTCAGTGTTTTCTCATCTCACATTATATTTTTCATACATCACACTCCTAGCAATGCTCTATTTTTAAACGACTCACAGGTTGAGCACTGAAAAAGTGTTGACAGTTGTTTGCTTAACAAGTTCAAATATAAGAAGGTACTTTACGAAAATTCTTTTGAAGGCCGTCCACTTGACGGAGCAATCCGCCTTAATGGAGCAACCGGACTTGATGGAGCAACCGGACTTGATGGAGCAACCGGACTTGATGGAGCAACCGGAAAAATCTTTGATTGCAATAAAGACGAATGGGAATAAGTAACTAAAATGAAATCAACATTACGCTTGAAATTTAACAGCAATAATGCATCTGATAAAATTGTTCCACTTCTTTAATGTCTTCAACTGACCACGTCAAACTCAATTCTAAATTCTAAGCAATTCAAGTCAAATGCATTCAATAAAAGAACAATATGGAACAAACCATTTTATAAAGTTGCTCAAGACGTGTGATAGTGAGGAATTTCTTCATCGAAACACCATTCTCGAGAAGCAATTTGACGAAATCCACCCGATCCAATACTAAAGCCTCCATCATAGCATTGTGAAGCGCATGCGCTGACCATTGTTGACCATCAACAAAAATATCCGAGCGTGCAATATCAACACGATTCCACGCCAAAGTTAGTGCCAACTAAAAGAGCTTTTTTTTTTAATTAGCCGATAGCTCACATCGCATTAATAAATATTAAGAAACAAATTTTTCTTATATTGCTTAAAATAATAGTCTATAAAAAACAATTCAAATTCTACCTGATCGGCTGGTGAAAGATTCTGTCCTTTGAGTAGAGCAGTCAAGATTGCATGATCCACATCTTGTTGCTTTTCACCCAAACGAAAAATTGTCAGCTTAAAGAACGAAAATCATCGAAAATTGATCCAAAAATCGAAGAACTTGAGCAAAAAACTGCTGCAACTATGATTCTTCTATGCGGCTGGCACTATCAATATATTTTTTTCTTATGAACTGAATTCAATAAAGAGCGTTTTCTTTTTGCACATTTTCAACAATAGTTGCGTGGTTGCAAGTATCTACAGCTGCAAGCATGGAATACGCTAGAGAAGAATACCATCGATGAGACACTATAGAGAAAAATTCAATTTCGAAAAATATCATGCAACTATTTATTATACCTTTACGCAGGAAGCGTTCCTTCTTTAGATCTATCTTTGTTCGGTGTATTCTATTGTTTTATACAACGTTCTCTATACTTAAGCGGCAAGCTTGTAAACAGACATTGATCAATATTTCGATCATAAACGTAAACTTTTTTTTAAAAATTAAAACTAATAAAAAGACCTCAAATTCCACATAAGACGAGGAATTTGTTCGGGGAATTTTATGGCATTCGAATAGTTAAGAAAATTACATAAAATGTATCTTATACGAATTCTAACTGCAACAATTAAAAGAGTAACATTCTTTCGACCTGTACCTAGGCTTATGACCTTTCTTCAAAACAGAAGTTTTATTAAAAAAAAAAAAAAAAAAAAAAAAAACTTCAGCAAAACATTCGCTCTCCTCATAACAATAAAATTGTTCTCATTAATCGATCAGTAAATAAATATAGTAACAATTTTTTTCAGCTATTTTTTAGTTGTAAGAGAACAAATAATTTTCAATATACTTTACAGAAAGCATTTTTAAGATAGCTCTACTTTAAAAAAAAAAACAACAACAACAACAACAACAACAATAACAAAAGATGGTTCTCATTAAGAAGAGGCATAGCATTTTGAGCGTAATTAATTCAAGATTATCTCATATGTATGGCGATTAGTATTTCTATTGAGCTTAATTCAAGAGCAATGCCCCTACATTGAGATCTTTCCAATAGGGCTCAATTCAACGCGATGAATTTATTATCAAATATTTTAAAAAAATAGTCTTAAATCAAAAATTACCAACCAAATCACGATGTTTAACACACCGTAATATTTCGTCGAGCAACTGCTCCGGTGAAGTATTGCTATAACGAAATACAACTCCAATAAGCGTTAGTAATTGTTCACGAATCTCAGTTGGTAGCGTACTGAAATAATGATTTAGGTTATAAAATGTTTCAATCAACATAAGCAATGCCTAAGATCAACTGTTTGGCTAATCAAACAGCACTAAAATACTTTCACAAAGAGAGAAAATTAACATAAAAGAATCAACAATTGTAAATTTTTCGTGAAAAAAAAAATCGAAATCATGAAAACAGGAAAAGAAGTACGCGGTGGACAAGTGACTATTATGAGAATGCTCTAAATTATTATATCACTTGCTAGACAAGATTCTACTGAAACTATGAAGAGTACAATGGATAAGAGCAGTTAGCTGAAATATATAGAGATGAAATGAGTTGCACCCAGAAAAAAGTCAAAGTGGTGTGTATTCTAGATTATTCCACGGCCACAATATACTAACTAATAATCCATTATAACATACCCATCTTGTTGGATATAGCGATGAGCAAACGATAGCAAATCAGATGCACGCCCGCTTCCGTCACAAACGATCACTGGGACAGGTGGATCACTGAAAGCATTTATGCACTCCTTTTTATCATATAAACTTAAAGGATTTGCTTTTTAGAAATAAGACTCAAAGTGAATTTTAATAGCGAAAAGAAGTTGCAACAAACGAGCTATAGTGATGAATCCCCTCAATGTGAGCAATGGAATTAAATGATCATTAATAAGGAATAAGGCAAACGAAATGAACGAATAAAAACGATCGATATTTTTCTTGCTTCGACGCTTAATCATATTGATATGAACATGCTGACCATAAGTGTAAACCATTAGATGGACGTCGAAGTCGATCCGCATCAATTCTTACTCATAAATTAGAACAGAAAAAACTATATGATACAAACTGCTATTATAATTTCGCATAAAACGCTAAATCTAATTTCCTACTCGTTTAAGTTAGCTCAATTCGATAGTCGAAGTCGGAAAAGATGAGAGAATGATGAGAGAGTGACAGATATTAAAATTTCTCTAGAGGAAATTTCTACGAAAAGAGATGTGCATGACCTATCACATATATGCGATAAAAGTTATACTATTTGTTAAGTAAAATATGGAAGTGAATAGTGCATGAGCCGAAAATTTGACGAATAGCTATTGAAACGGAGAAGTGCAAAAAGAAAACTAAAAGGGAATTTAACACGCTTAACCAACAATGTGTCGACTATGATATACTTCAGGCACTTTTCTGTTATCGCATGTTCAGTTTACTACTGCAAGACGCAGCGTACCGCTACCTCCTAAGTCTTACCTGATCCATTACATGCAATAAGAATGGATCGAACATTTCCTAACAATTAAAACCTCGTCTTCGGTCATCCAGCATAAACTAGTGTCAGAGGTAATGCGCTATCGTCCAGCAGCTCCCTAAAGTGCTTTCGACCTTAAACTCTTTGGATCCGCAAGAGTTGATGATCGTTTGGTGTCCTATATCCTACTCTTCAAAAACTAGAACAGTATAGTTAAAATGTACTGCTCAGTACAGCAGTACGTCCCATTCCGTAAGCGATTTAAGCGTCAGACGGCACAAGGTTATGCGAAGAAAGAATCCCTAGCAACAACAGCACAAGTGCGAATGTCTTTATATATATATATATATATATATATATATATATATATATATATATATATATATATATATATATATATATATATATATATATATATATATAATACGTATGTAAGGCTTCAATTCATCTCACCTCGATGACCCTGAGGTTTGACGATCACTTCCAGCTCCCCCCTACTCATACACGATATAGGTGGAGAATTCAGAAATTTCAAGGCTCCCCAATCTTGGCGGTTCATCCGAAGTGTGTTCTCGCCTAACATTTATCAATGGACGCTGTCAATACAGCCACAAGAGCTAACTTTGTAAGGTATTGCAGCACTGCACGTATAGTGCACGTTCCGCCCTCGAGAACCGCACAGACGACCGGCACTCGACTTGTGCCGCACCCAAGCGTTTGTTTCTGTGCTATAAACTCCTCAAACCTCTTACGTAGAATAATATCCGCCCCATACCTAAAAAATGTAGATATTGCGTTTATTTAACATTGAACAGGAATTAATTTCACTCGTGTAATACTCAGCTTACCTGGCGCACATCCACTGCACTACCTATACATGCGGGTAATGTGAACTGGGGGTAATGATCCGATATACCTTTGCGATGCGAATAGCATATATGGAATAGAACAATTTATATGGAAGCCAATCAACGGGGAAAGAAATTGTGAATTTACATCCATATTAAAATTTACAGACACAGTCTTTGTGACTTATAAGTATCGAATGGATAAACCATACGCAACGCTATATATGCATGAAGCCATAACGAGGCTTCTTACAAAAAAGATCAGAATAAATATTTCAGGAAAACGAATTTTTTAAACCCAAAATTCCCACTACGTGTCCTTGATTAAGAAACTGAACTTAAAAAAAAACAGCAGGAAATATAATTCTGTGAACAATAGCCGATCTTGCCGGAAATTCATTCAGCAAAGACTTATAATAAACAAACGTCTAAAACTTTGCACATTAAGGCTAAAATAAATCAATCACAACTATTCGGGTAATCGTCATATAGGTGTTACAATGATGACCGTAATTAGAACACTAACTTCAATGATCTTTGATCTTCAATGTTCTCTCATACCTCTTTCGCGAGATACTTTCAGCTGCAGTAACCGGGAAAAAACGAAACGAAAACAATCTGTTTGAAGCGTTAAGAATGTTGATATATTTCGAACTCTCAGTGTAATATGGCAACCAAAAAAAAAAAAAAAAATCAAAAAACTTCAATCAACTGCACTACTTTGCATTCAATAGTACCAACCTTAGTCCCTCTCTCATAAGTGATCACCTTTCGCCTGCAACAAACCTATCATTTAATAACTTTCTTTACCTTCCCGAAGTACCATTATCGACGAGGAGGAAATAAGAGTGTCGGTCGTTGAGTATAGCGAGTCGGCTTCGAGAAGAGAATGAATGAGTATCATATGGTACTACAATACCCTTTCCTATCAGCTTCTCCCTTTTTTTGAGCAAACCCCAAGGAGCAATTCCGATGGTCACTATTTTTGAGCGCATCCTGCAAAAAAAAAACCCCATAATCAGCAATGTTATCGATTCGCCGTTGCAAGATTTATTTCAAATGAGCATCTTTTACCAAAAACAAAAAGAAAAAGAAAAATGCCTCGTTGTTGCTTTATTATTACTTCAAAGGAGTTGTTTACACACAGTGGAATTTATAATAGTGTATAAATACTTAACTATTTCGACTAGTTTCCGCTGCTTGAATTAATTGTATGATTATAGATCTGATGAAAACAATTTTTATTAGTTACACAACTATTGCTAAGCGAATAGGCTAGAAATAGAAAAAAAAAATCATCTAACAAAGAAAATATAGAAAGAGAACTTTAGGAGTGGAAGCAATAGCCTATCGCTTTCTATCGAACATCTCAATCCCTTATTTTTGCAGTAGTTATTTGCCGTTCAATTCAATCAACACTAGAAACGTCGTCAATGATGCGAATACGAACTAACGTCAACATCAACAAAAGGTAATGCAAAAAAAAAAAACGACATTTTCCTCACGGAATTTTTTTTTAAAGGATATCATTATTCATCTTGAGTGCAATACTTACCAATAAATTAACACTTAATACTCCAAAAAAATTTCAACTAAAAAAAAATCGCTAACAAATTAAATGATTGCTATTTGCTATGTTACTCTCCACATAGAATGCAGAATCAACGTTATCGTCAAATTTAATTATCGACTATACTTTTGAAGAATCGATAATCGTCGAACGACAAAAAGCGTAAACTCAAATCGATCATAAAATATTAAAATATTTTCATTATGCTTTAAAGTTTATTTAACGCTCATTCAAGCAGCACTCTCGTCTTTCCTTTCGCTCAATTTGGTGAATTATTTACTTTCATGTTTTGCAGAGCAAAATTTTCCTTCAATATACAGCACCTACAATAACATTTTGCAAAAGAATCGCTTTACGAACATATCGCCCAGTGACAAACACCAACCGTTACTCACATTGAGCAATTTTATGTCCTGCAAACAGTACATACCTTTCATTTTTTATTTCCTGCCCCTCTCATTTTTTGACGGAAAGCCTCAATACTGATGATGAACAAAAACTATTCCCCCAACTTACCGTGCCGAAATGCCGGCTTCGTCAAGCGCTGTGGCAACATGCCGTACAACGCCTGAATCGATACCTGCCGTTATGATCCATGCGCCTGTCGTTTGTGCCGCTTTCAATAAACCTTCACGGAAAACCCGACCCAATTTATCTTGTACCCTGAACAGATTTTTTTTAGAACACTGCATTAAAAAATTATAATAACCTCGGGGATAATCGATATCTTTTCAAGAGGATTTCATCGATTGTATCTTTGTCAGCAGCACGAAAATCCACCTTCTAAGCATTGACAGCACAACTTAATATGTTGGCAGTAAAGGGGAACATAGTGATGGTGAGTTAGGAAAGAAATCCATTCCGTTCATAACCGATTGGAAATAACCGATTATGAAAGAAATTCACACGAAACCAAGTAAACCTTTAAACTTCGACCAATAACCGAAATGAGAACATCTGTTTACAACGAAACTTTAGTTGCTATAACTATGCCATCACAATCGAATTTTGCTTGTACGATAAACAAACAATGACATAGCAAGTCTTCTTTTCTCGCCCTCGTCACCCCTCTCAATTCTCTCTAACTCTTTCGCTTCATGCATCTCCTTTGTTATTCAGTAGCGACGTGTACATTATGAGTGCAAGCAAAAGACGAAGACGTTACTCGAAATTGGTGATTCCTCCATGAACAGTGATAACAAGACGAGGAGGCTCCAATTGCCATACTTTTTCCATCAGATACATTATATCAGCCGGATCGGAATCGTATCCTAGGCGAACATAATGTGCTTTATGTGCATGCGCACCACCCTGCAATAAATCCATTGCTCAGCGGCTATCGACTAAGCAACTCTACACTACGCTATGATGATTTTCACCATTGCAACAACAATTCTACGCCAGCAGCAATCCCTCTCCTATAGTGAACATAAGCCGATCAATAACACCGATTCGTTTCCTCTTCGGTACATATTCCAGTATTCCCATAAAAATGGAAATTTGTTACGCCAATACCATCAAACGCTAGCAGTAATGCCTTATAAATTTTCCTACAAAAAAAAAAAAGAAATTAGTAGCCTTGAATAGACGAATAAGCGTGACACATGCTGATTTGAAGCCTTCATCAAGTATATTCCGATTCATTTATTCGCGGTATTAAAACGCTTGAAATAGTGCTGAGCTAGCTTCTTTAGGCAAATTCTATGGGTAAGTAAATAAGACGAATCGGCTGCAAATCTCAAAAAAAAAGATTAGTTCATTGCAAAGAATTTATTCATTTTCGATATTTTCTGCACAATAAATATCCCCAGGGTATCTTTGTGGGGAATTTATTTTATTCGTAAATGACTGCGAAAATTATCTCCAAACGAGACGGAAATGAATGCAACAAAAGAAAAAAGAATTGGTATATTATACAGCTGATTTGAAACTATTCCTTCAATTACAGGTGGACAACTGTGGGCATTAAATTGCCTCTTTACGTCCACGTGTTCGCCATCCTGATTCTTTCGTCTTGGGTTGATCATTAAAAAAAAAGACGTCATATGGAATCGCCTCAAACCGTAGAGGTACTTTTTTTCAAAGATGAGTTACCTGTAGCATAGCTCTGAAAACGTCTGAACGAAAGGGGTAGGTAGAAATTGCAACCATAATGACAAATAGAATGCAGCTAAAACCGGACTATGAGGTTGTCACCGCAGACCAAACAATATCCCTCACCTTTGCGCCAAGCACTAAATAATCTAATTTATGCAAATAGCATGAAACCCAAAATGTTCTTCAAATATATCTAAATACCGGAACAACAATTTAGCGTAAAGGATATTGCATTTATGAGGTCGAACATGAATGGAAAAATATGCAAAAATGTTGAGCAGAAATATGATTTCGAGAGCTTCAAGATGGATAAACAAGACAGAACCGGTGATTTGAAGAACGTGCACGAATGTGTTGATGAGCAATTATTTGGACGGAAAGATATCCAGATACAATGAAGAATTCGGGAGACGAAAAACTCTGAACGACATGCATCAAAAGGCGAAGAATCTGCACATTGTACTGCCGATTTGCTCTATCAGACGATACGCTATCCGCAACGATACAGCACAAAACCATCACTTTTTGCATCAAACGTCATTTCAAAAGGTCATGCTCTCATTCACCAGCGATAACAACCGTTTATCGTCTGACCAGGAAGTCAATAGTGGAAAGTCGGATTCTCAAGGATATAGATAGGTGAAGCGATTGCTCAGAGTACATAGTGCAAGGTGGGCGATTACAAACCTTAAGAGAAAAGAGGTCTCCTCGCCTCATCTATCTACATCAACTCATCTTTCAGGAGAATGATCATTCCCCTCCTCGCAAAATTTCTCCAAAATTACGACGAAGAATCCAATTCTACAAGACGAATATCGCGCATATTTTTGCCTTTACTAAAGCAAGAATCTTGTGAGACGGGTTTAAAGCTTATGATACAATCAAAGAGGTGTTCAATAATATGTTTTAACAGGTTTCTCATTTGCCTGTTTTAAGTCGTTGTATACTGCAGGCGCAAGAGATGAGAGAAGCTTGATTAAAAAACGATGACAAAGGTATTTTAGCAATAAATCCGAAGAGCAAAGAGGAAGCTGATTTGATAAGAAAGTTTTCCATCAAAGCAATAAGGATAGAAGGAGATCACAGACATAGCAGCGGATACATCATCACAAGAGGACAATCTTTAAGTTGGCCGATTTTTCATCGACATAAAACATACCAAAAATTCAAGCGTGCCGAACGCATCTGTATTTGAAGCATATGTATGCTCAGCAATTGTCCATCGTGCAGAGATTTCCGGTGTTGAGCTCTCATCGTTGCCGGATTTCGAAAAAACTCTCGTGAAACGAGACAATGCTTCAGGGGTATGCGCACTTGCCACCCTTCCACAACCACATCTCAAATAATCTCATTGAAACTAGCACGAGTAGCAATTCCATCTTCTATCTTCTCATCTCATATCCTCTTCCTCATTAATCTGTGAGAAGAAACGCTCGATTGAAAGTAATAGTTTGTGATCGCCTTTTCAGAGGGGGTTTTTTTTTCATGTAATAATTAAACATTACAGCAAAATAGTAAACAAATGTCTTATATAATGCGTTGATTAGATTTCGATGAAAATTTTGCTTTCTATCAAATTTGCATACAAAAACGATAGCGTTCTCTTTTTTTTTTTGGTCAGACATTCCTTCACTTTAAATACTCTTTAGGCAACAATGAAAAACATTTAAAACTGCAAAGAAGAAGAAAAAAAAAGAGGGAAGAAAGAAGAACGAGTACCCCTCAAAGTAATATCACTTGACACCTATCAATAATAAAATGGGAATGCATCATGAAAAGAAGATTCAAATGTAGCCACACACTGCAACAGATAGATGTAGTAAGGAGAGAGAAAAGCCGGTTTCTTTGCCATTGAAGAGATAGAATGTCTAAATTTGCCATCACATTCATGTTTATGAAGACTTCACGCGCACACACTTCACAATATAGTATCATTTCAGTATCAACGTTATCATATCTCTTAAAAGAAATATTCCCTTATAAGTGAATGAAATTTTTCACGTTTTTGAAACGAAATACTCATTGTTAATGATATGCAAAATCTTTGAAATTTACAAAACGATGAGGGGAAAATTCAACGAAAAAAAAAACGAAATGAAAAAAAAAATTACGATAAAGAGTATGAAAATGATACAAACATTTATTTTTATTTGAGAAGCTATATAGTCTTACCTGTTGATGATAAACTTGATACATCTTATCGAATCCTTTCAATATAAACGACATAGACATCGAAATGTAAAAAAGTCTTACCTGTCCGAATCAGTTGATGATATAAACTTGATACATTCGCGCTTTAAAAATACCTGCTCTATCCATGGACCCGTGAGCTTCTCGGACTGAAAAAAAAAATTTCTTTTTTTTTCATATTCTTGCCATGAATTTCACCGATGTGCAATCAATTTCGATAGAAATTCTGCACGTTCGATGCTTTACTTTATTAAAATCATCGTCATATATGTGAGTATTATCATATGTCTATGTGAAGGTGAATTAGTTCCAATCAGTTATAATGCCACTAGCTTAGAAAGGACATTTTATTTGGTTAAATCAAAATCACATACAAATATTGCCGAGGTGATAGTCAATGAACACTATGACTTTTTAAGCATTCATTAACTTACGATTAATTAAAGTCGCCTATAAAATTTTATAATTTTTGAGAATATACGTTAAAAAAAAATTGAGAAAAATTTTTGAAAATTCGATTATTAGCAAATAAAATTGACGAAATTATTAGCAAAGTTTCTAAAGATAAAAAAATTTTCATGCATTTTATTTACGTGGAAAATTTTTGAAGCGATAGAATTTGCTGAAAAACGTTCGAATCAGATCAAATCGCATACGTCAACAATAGCGACATTTGAAAATCACTCAAATGCAAATTTATCATTTCAATAAAGCTCAACATTTATGAGATAGTGAACTCATAAGTCGAGACTATCTTTCTTTTTTTTTTGTAATATGAATCACTAAAAAGATTGTCTAAAAAAAACAATGAATTATTAGAAGAGATAATAATCCATTCTTGAAACTTGCAATTGAACGAGAAAATTCTTTTAAAGAGCGAAAGAGATAGGAAAGTGTTGTCTATATTTGTGTTGAGAAGAATATTCTTATTCAGATGAAAATTTCCTAGAAAGGAAAATTTTCAAAAATTAGAAAATGAAATAGAATTGATTGCAAAAAAAAAAAAAAAAAAAACAAAAAAAAAAAAAAAAAATTACGAATGTGAATATTTACTAAAACACGCGCAAAAACATCAAGATGCTCTGAGGATTTTAGTAGACGTTTTCGTTTTGCTTTACGTAGCGATATATCGTTCGAGAAATTCGAATGAACGGTGAGAAGTTGTTGACCACTTATTGAATTCCTTGGCGCGTATAGAAATGAGCACACTGAACTTCGTCCTCTGAATTATAATATCGATAAGAATATCAAAATAAATGAATTAAAAACAAACAAACAAACAAACAAACAAATATTTAATAAAGTATATTTAAATATTTTTTTAAAAGGACCCTCATTACGCGGAGTGAATTTTATTATCAGAAATTTAGCTTCTTTTTTTTTCATCAAGAAAAAATCAAATTTATCAAAAAAAAGGGGGATTCGAAGCAAAAATTTGGGATTTTCTTTTTTTTTTTTGAATGAAATCAGATGCCGAATACCTCTAAAATTTTTCCATTTCAAGTAATTTAAGCAAAAGTTTTTCTGAACCAACTCCCGGTCCATAATAGAGTTGTCGTCTGAGTCTCCAACTTCAGGAATTTCCACAGTACCCGAGAAAATTTCTTCGACGACCAGCTGCACAAAGAAATTAGACATTGTAAACATAGACAAGGATACCTACTGCTCTCCACTCCCCTTATCTTCCAGATGGCATAGGACTCAAGACGCATTCCGAATTCTAGAGTAAGGTGCAAGCAGCTGGAAAAAAAAACTGCGAAACAAGGAAGGAAAAAAAAAGAAAGCCGAGGAGGAAAAATATAAGAGAAACCGCAAAAGGATGGTTCAGCGCCAATATAAATACAAAAAAGATGCAGCGCGTCTATACTTATAAAAAGGAATGCATGATGTCCTCTCAGCTGTTACAAGAAAGTGCAGCCGTTTACCGCATAAATTGATCAATACTAATCAATACATCATCTTTGTCTTCAGTGCAGATGAAGTCAAAAAGTCAAACAACCCTCGGAATGCAAGTTATCGAGCAGCAAAAAACATTGTGGAAACGGCTGGCAACGGGAGTTAGTGTTATTCCACTCTGAGGTTCAGAGCACCATAAGGATTTAAAGACCTGGGCTCGAGATGCGCCGAGGGGTTTCCAGAAGGTCCAGGAGCTGGAGATACTCTAATGTTCGAGGCGACCCGAGACTCGGTAGGCATCAAGAATGTTCAGAAAACCTCAGCGATATTCCCAAATCCCCGAACTACAAGAAGCCCCGTTGATATAGCACCTTTATATCAAAGCATTTCTTTACAAACCAAAATGCAACAAAAACAGGATACCTTGGGTTTTTTGAGGGGTAGCGTTTCAGCCTCCTCAGCCTATTTAAAATACTCGTCAGGCAATGAGCAAACTGATTCCAAACGGCGATGGATGCACACGTTTGGGTCTCATTTTGAAGAAGTAGTAGATTCAGGACTGCATGCTGGCAAAGTGTATCAGTCTCGACGACCTAATGCGGCGACTTGTACACAAATTTTGGAGCTGGGAATGCGAAAAGAAACCATTACTAATAGAGATGAAACTAATTCATAAACATATAAGAGCCCCAAAAGTATCCGCGTTTCACTCAAGAGGTACAGATTTCGATCAAAACATTTAAAACATTCTCTACTCAAACCTACAGGAGTTATTATAAATGCAAGAATATTCTCCCTTTTTCCTTCAGCACGGACAATAAAAACTATTGGTTAACCGCGATCGTTGCTCTTCAATACTAGCTAGTTTCATCAAAGAAAAATTAGATACCTTATTCTGGTCTCAGATTAAGTACCTTATTCTAAATAATTTGTTTGCAAGCATATCGATAAATGTATAAAGAACACATTTTTTTGATAACTATGAACAGTACAAAACAAAGCAAGTTTGAGTTAATAAAATAGTTGAGAAAGTGCAAAAAACCCTCGTCCTTCCCACTATTGACAGAAGATACAGGCTGAACAAGATGGGGAAGAGATGGCCGAGCAAACAGTGCGGCTGTATCCTTCATTGGGCCATTGGAAAAAAAGGATAGGCGGGCAGCACTTGACGAAAAGGAAAAAGATGACCCCACCGAGCTCGATTTAAGAACATGGATGGGTCATTCTGGATGGGGGAATATGATCGATCTACATTTGTTCGAAAAATCTGATATAGAGTGAGGGCGACCCTCGAGAAGAAAACTTCGCCTCGACAGTCAAATTAGCTTACTCAAGGTTCTCTGGATGCTTGCTTGTTGGAGGAATTGTATCACGAATGCTTATGCGATAGAATCTTGTTATACCATCAGCATATGAGAAACAGGCGTATTATCACGACGAATATATAGAAGGTCGTTATATAAGAGGAGATTGTTTTAGCAGTACAAGTGCGCCGGAAGAAAAGACAGCACTTTAGCGGTACGGGTAGCTAGACAAGGATATAAAGTTATTTGTATAGTTTTATAAGAAACCGTGTCGCATAAGTGCTAGATAAGGGTGTTACACAAGAGGAAAACGAATTAAGCAGAGAATACATATCTGGTGAGCCTATACGATCAAGAGTATTTTCGCATATTTCAACAACAAGTTTTTTTTTTTATTCAGGCGTGACAGCAAATGAACAAGGTCTTCGGTTAATTTCCGGTTTTCGGCATTGGGAAATGTAAATGCAGCCGCTTTTATTAAACTCGAACAAATTTTTGCCCTATATTGTCGGCTAAGCTCATAACAGTTTGGCGATGTTTTTATCACATCTATCCGGTTCGGACGATAGCTAAATGCACGGTCATTGCCTCCTTTCCTCGGCAAATTGATCTCCAAATAAAAAATTATGAAGAGACTTTATTGAGAGAAAAGAAATAAAAGATTTGCGAATCGATGCAAATTAAATAGCTATCTTTCTTATCAACTATCAAAACGTCACGAAATTGGTAGGAAAATGCATTTAGTGGCAAAAAAAAAAAAAAAAATCCAAATTTTAAAACAATATTGCACGTAATTTCTTTTTCATCGTTCTCAACAATTATTGCATCATTTTTTTTTTTTTCAGTGTGCATTGGCGATTTCCGGGAGTGTTTTTTTTTCAAGTGAACATCATGATCGATTCAAACAATGACAAGCGGAAATTTCTAGCGAAATACGACGCTACCGTACGTGCATATTTATTTCCGAGAAATTTCTTGCTCCCAAACACGATCACGTCACAATTTGAGGATTTCCGAAATATTTTCGGAATTTATAGCTATGTTGCAAAAAAAAAAAAAAAAAAAAAACGACTGCCCAAAACGCTTACCGCAGCAGATTAATTGTGATGCAGAATGGTGGTTCGGCTTTTTTTTTTTTTTTTTGTTAACTGAACGTATCTTGACACTCAGTGCTACCATTCCTTATCATTGTTGCTTTCTCGTTGCTTACTTCTTTGCCTCCATTCTCAGGTAATCAATTGCTATGTTTTACACGCATAAAAATTTCCCGCATAAGATGTTCACGTTAGTTCATTGTGCGCGGAGATTTTCGCTTTGCGGAAAGATGAAGAAACCCCGCTGGGAAGTGATTTGTTGGGACAGAAACGCTAACGAAAAAATCAGGACGAAAAAAGTCGGGAGAATATTCTCCGACGGGATTATGTCGGAGATCGAAGGCTCCGCATTATATTGCTTCTTACAGGCATTCACATACGGATGATATAACTGCGAGCCGTTTTCTATGCGAAGGGTGATTCTTCTCACCTGTAGTCTTATCACTAAGAATTTTTGTTTCAGTATTCAACTATTAAACAAAAAAGACACTTAAGAGATTTTCAAAAAAAAAAAAGGAAAGAAAAAAAAACTAATGCAAATTAGACAAGAAAAAAACCAATGAAGTACACTCCTATTTTCAACAAATGAAGCATTCAACAACGAAATCGTCAATCATCAATGAGATGTCAATTTCCGTTCATAAATACGTCATATATATAACGGTAATCATAATGCCTAAAATAAACAGTTGGCGAATTTTATACCTATACTTGACGAAATGAATTTAACGAAATTCTTTCGAAATAAATCATACCTGATTGTTAGAATCATTTATCGCCTTTACTAGTAAATAATATTGGTTACTGAAATAAGATCATATGAATAGGTCTATCAGAGTTGAATCGATAGAATGCCCTAAAGGCGATTGCTAAGGATGCGTTGATCCGATAGGTAAAACTTTATGAGAGCATATGAAATATGAGAAATACGGTGGAAGACTTGAGAAAAAAGATAAATAATAAAGATCAACGATTCGGCTTACCTGTTGAGTTCATTATAGGTAGCATCAATATTGCCATCAAAATGAGCGGTGTAATCGAGAGCGGCTGAACTGCCTTGCATCATCGTACACAGATAGGCACCACTTTCGGGTTGAATTCACCAAATAGGCGTCGATCACGTTACCTTTTTTCTCTCTCCTCTCTTGCACGTCCGTCCCCGTTAGTGAACTTTCACCATTCGTCATCGCAAGCAGCAATTTTCGTCATTCAAAAATGAATGTCATAACGAAATAAACGGCTAAGCATCGAGATCAGCTTTTATTATTAATGAATATCCTAATCGCCGTAATATCTATCAAAATTATCCACCACTCGTTTCCTAATTGAAAATCCGAACATTAAAAACCGTTGAAAATAATGACCATTTTAATATGTGAACGACGACTGCGCAGACTTTTGGAGGAGGGAGCTAACGAGAGGGAGAAGAGGGATGGGAAGTGAAAAGTAAATCAATGACTGTCGTTTAAGCGGAACATGAGATTTCCCAACTCTACGAATGCATAACTCGAGACTAGAATTCCTTTGTCGGACTATGCTACCGTATATGCTGGAAAAAAGAATTAACAGCAGCGAACATTTTTTCTCATCACAGTATTTCGTACGGTCATCAACCTCTTCATTCGATGAAAAAGAATATTGGAATAGGGGGGGGGGGGGGCGAGAAAAAATAAGAATAGAAAATGCTTCTTGAGCACGATCTTCGGTAACTCATGAAAATGAGGTTATTTTTAAGTAAATTGCAAGAGTGACATTAGCGATCTATTTAAGCTGGTGCTAAAATTATTCATTCAGGTGTTCGCTATCTCAATCTTCCTATCGATATTTTTCTCATCTCAGACAAATGGGAAAGCACATTAGAAAGGTCGGCACGATATTTATTCATGCAATTCTCTCATGCACTAAGCCAATCAGCTCTATTAAAACAGGAACACAGCATTATTTTCATATGCAAGAGGTGTTTATTGAAGTCTACATCGCACAATCGCTCTTTTGTTGGCTTACATTCAATGAAGAAGCTGATTACACAAGTTGTATGTGACATATAAGCTAAAAATTTGCGTATACAAATTTGATATCACATCATAGCGATGATGGATTCGAGGATTCTAAAGTTGCAGACTACGTTCAGAGTGCACATTACGATCATCAAAATTTCAACGTTTTATACTTACTTTGTGCTCTATAAGCCTATCGAAGAGACGAAATCAACGATATGTTATAAAACTTGAATAAGTTTTTGTTATGTTTTGTTATCGATGGTAACTAAATTTGTACGCTTATTCAAAATGACCACTTCATGAAATTTAGGGTTTTTTTTTCCGTCATCTTCTTCTTCCTTCTTAACTGATACCTCTCCAATGAGACTGAAACAATCGTGACGAGACCACAATAAGGTACCTGGTTTTTATTTGATAAAATTAGCCTATTATGCAATTCTTCATTCCAAATTACATCTACGCCTCTTTCCTCTTGAAGAGACGAGTTCCTTCTAACCATTACATCTACGAAGAGAGAGTTCTTAGAGGAAACACTTGTGGACGGCAATAACTTACACCAAAATTACATTCACTCACTGAAGAAAGAGTTGTGACTCGTAACGGAATTTATAATATGTCTGTCGGAGTTTGAAAGTTTCAGCGATCATGCAGCTTGAAATTTCATAGAACCGCTAATGCAGTAAAAACGGTGCCGAAAACTTGATATATATATATATATATATATATATATATATATATATATATATATATATATATATATATATATATATATATATATATATATATATATATATATATATATATATATATATATATATATATATATATATATATATATATATATATATATATATATATATATATATATATATATATATATATATATATATATATATATATATATATATATATATATATATATAGAACAGATGAATACGGAAAGTTGACTTTCAGTTACGCAGAAAATATTCCTATAGACTTTTTTGTATTTTGAAAAATAAGCAACTTCCTCGATAAGATTTGAATATCACTTCAAAACATCTCATTCTTTTATAAATCTTGAACGTTCTTTCTTCGGCAAAATTTAATTCCACTCTTTCATTCGAAAATTTACAAATAGCGGCAATAATTCGATAATTTGAAGGCAAAATCACAAACCGATTTACACAATCTATTCCATCGTAATTAAAACTTTTAATCGATTAAAACTTTATTGCTTCTTTTAAACGATCATTGAAAAATCACCTATGGAAGTTTATTGTAATAATGATTTAGCTCATCAACCTAATGCTCTTCACTGGTTCTTTTTTTTTCATAGCATTACATGCAAGAAAGGATGTAAGGCTTATTAAGTCATATGGCGCTAAGCAAACTCATAGAGATCCTGTGACCACTGCTTGTTTGGAAGTGCGATCCGTGCATGACGTTGCACGGTGCAAAGCGATCTGCTAGAATTAGAGGGCTGCTAGGAAATTGCCACGGTAATTTTGGAACGATCTTGTACATTAACAGGAGGAACAGATTTAAAAAGGTAAGAAGTGGGGCGATGGAGAGAGAAGGTCTTTGGCGTCGAGACAAAATGAAATGATAAGTTATATATGTTTAATGCATCACCGAGAGAATCCAATGTGATGAGCGCTTCTGATTTTCGGCGATCAACGTTGACATTAGGAGTAAGCTCGTGCAGGATCAGTGGACAACTTCCATATCAATTAAGATGTAGGGGAGCAAATGTATACAGCTTCAGCTTGGCCTCTTGGAGTGGACCTCTGTTAGACAAGACCACCTAGGAAAGCCGAAAAGACCGGTGAAGCGATTTCTTCGATCCTCTTCATGTGAGGTTTCCTTTCAATTAACTGTGATAAAATAGGACTGAGAGTTACTCAAAACTGCGATGCACATACTGTTTCTCGTCCCCGCTCAATGAATATTGAGACTGATCAATGTATTGTTTACGGCTACGCTATTCAGCTCCGTACCTTTCGGCACACCTACGTCAGCACTCTTCTTTCCCACCCTATCCTCTCCCCCCCCCCCCCTTCTCTCCGCATTGTTCTTTATTTCTCCCTCACCTAATTCGTTCTCTTTTAGAGTCTGCCCATAAAATCGCTGCTCGGTTTCATTGGGTGCTCCTTGTTGCCTCCTGCAGCTGCCCATTTGCAATGAAAATTTTTGATTTCATCTACACTGATGAAAATATACATAAATGTTGACTTTTTTAGCCTCCAAATTATTCGAATGCAACCAGGCTGTTCTTCTCTGTTCTCCTTTTTTTTTATTTTTAGGTTCCACCCATGTCCATTCCGCAGCGTTTTTGCTGTTCTTATGATGACCATTTCATTGTGTCCATTACAAAAAAATAGGCCTATTATTTTCAGCAGTTTACCTCGTTTATAGTGACCAACGTTCGTAGAGTAGTTCTAACGAGGCCCACCCGCAACTAGCATAAACAAACCTTCAGCGCTTAACGTTGAAAAGTTTTTTGCTCTTGCAACTATTTTGCTGTTTGTACTTTTAAGCCATTTTTTACTCATCATGCTATTCACCTTTCTAAATAACACTCTCTTTTGTCTTATCTTTTAAGCATTTCCTTGTAGGTTTCTTTTCGTTGGTGATTTAATCGCTCGTTTTGTATTGCATCAATAGACTTTTCTTTTTTTTTTTTGAAAATTTGTTTGCATTTTGTAGTATTTATTTCTGCGCTATAAAAATCACAGGAGGAAGTAACATCGAAGCCATCACACACTAGTAGAGTTCTCTTGAATACCGCAAGCTGAATTCTTTCATGACGAGATCTTTCGATCGAGGAGGCATTAGCACATTTCTGTTATTGCACTATTTCCTGTGGATTATTGAGGTGATTTTTTTTTTTTTTTTGCACTACTAAGGCATATTTTCTTTAATAGATTCATGATAAAAGCCACATCATCACCTACGATGCAATCACTCTTCAATGCAATAAGTAAAACTGCGGTGATAAACACCGAAACTCGAACTGTTTGTCCTTAAATTCACGCATTTTATAGGCCCTTACCGACCCAGTTGCATCAGATCGCAATCATCGCTTTATTTGCGCTGAATACACATCCCGTTTCGACTGTTCATTGGGGATGTGGTGGGGATGGGGAGAGGGAGGGGGAAGAGGCATTGCTTTTGTGTTAACTACGAGAACATCTTAGCTATATTTGCGACAAGATAGTTGAGAGTTTTTACAGGACACCTAATTTTCACATCTGTCTTGAAGAGCGTTAAAATGAAACCTACAAAGAGGATTCATTTTTATTATGGAATATCCATAAAATATATGATAGCTTTATCCATTTAGAAACCAAATCCTCGAGGTCGGATGCTTTTATTTTCCACAGAGAGGTTCCATCAAATCTGATGAACGTGCATTTGTCCATTAGCAACCACGTTGCCGATTTGTAATTTGATGTATAATTTAAATTGACTTCCATTCTCGATAAGATTCGCTCAGGTTGTGATCTAAAACTGTTATGAATATCCCTCCCATAAAACGCTTTTCTAACTTTCAATATTTTTGGTGAATTTTAGTATTTACTAATTAGTACCGGAAGCAATAGCACAAGCTTTCAATGCTTCTATCCTTTTTATTCGTCTTAAATTTTTCTTTCACCTGTAAAATCCTCTGACAAGGTAAATTTTACTGGTCACATCCATGTGAGCATGCCGATATGTTCGCTTTACTTTTCATTAGTACATTTTCTTACTTATTGATTACAGTATAACTGTAAGATGAATAAACAGTTAAATTTCGTTTCACTTTATCGTTGCACGACTGACCATGTTGATCTGCTGCAAAGGTATAAACCACGTTATAAGAGTTTTTCATGTAGTGCTATAAAGAATCTGCTCTCTTTTTCGAGCAAGGAGTGATCAAGACTTTATTCTACATTAGATCAAATAGTTTATCGTTATGTGCAACTGTAATAAGTATTCCCTCAACCACCACAATAGAATTATTGCAATCGATGCAGCTCATTGCCATCTGAAGAGTCGATAAGAGCATTTCACTTGAAGGAACTCTTAGGCGATCAGCTATAGAAACAAATTTGATTTCTTAGTCAGTTAGAGGAAGTGGAGACAAAAAACATGAAATTAAGTAGAAGCAATTGAATTTCGCAGTAAAAAGTACTTTGACTTCAGGATGCAATTTGTTGAAAATATATATATATATATATATATATATATATATATATATATATATATATATATATATATATATATATATATATATATATATATATATATATATATATATATATATATATATATATATATATATATATATATATATATATATTATTTATTATATTTTGAATTAGAAGCAAGTTTCCCGGTCACCTTTGGTGGGATCCGAATGTGAAACATTTCTACTTACGATGGGGGGCCCAGCTGTTAGTTTCGAGTGTCATTCCACTATACTTCAATTAATTGCAATCCGAGTGTGCATTTGATGCGAATTTCGATAATCTTCTTTAGCGGAACATATTGACGAACACTGCAATTTTCTGCAACATTTTATTGCATTCGATAATGCGATACGCCAACTTCAGTGTTGAGATCTTCGAAACGATATATTCGTCATGAAATCGCGCAATGTGAAATCAGCTTAAATCATTTACAGTCCAAATATGTTCAGTGTATTACCACTCCAAAAGTTCAAATAGAGTCTAAGTAAGGAACAAATGTAACAAATTACCGAATGCTTTACGAACATCTGCCTTGAATGCACCGAAAACAAGGTGAGTGATCAGTAACTGATAAAGAGTAACGGACAAAGAGTAAAGATCTATGAAAACAGTTGCATACACAAACAAATAGTTCACAATTGCTCACTATAGTCGAAAGCAGTAACAATTAGCGGGCGAATATCGCTAAAGGATTTCACGTGGGCGTCTCGATATTTCTTTGCACTTTAGCCGAATTTAATGCGATCGTCTCGTTTCCCGAGTGGGGAATTTCATCATTGATTGCAAAACGTTGATAAAATTTCTCATCAATTCAGCGTAAATAGAATAATTATCGAAAATGACGTTCATTATTGTTTTTTTTTTGTGTAAACGTTATATGCCTTTTTTTTTTCGTCCATTATCCTTAAACGTATTTGTCTGGGAAATGGATCATGTACCAGGTTCTTCGTTGTTCAACTCAATTTTTCCAAAAATTCACCTAATCCACCGAATCGTTGCATCGACTTTACTGGGAAAAAGAGATATAAATTGACATAACAATTCAAAATAATATCCTTCAATAGAGTAAAATGGCAAACAAATTCCACAGTTAAAAAGGAGACAAATTCTATTGCATTTAAATCATAGGCGAATAACCGTTGTGTTGTACTAAATTCAGATCTATGATCTTTTGATATGCGAAAATCGGTTTCATTTCGTGTTGAATATTTGTTTTTACATAGAAAGAAAAAGAAGCGCTTTTTCCGGAAATGACATCATAAGCAAGCCGATCATCTTCCTACTGAAAAAAAAAACTACTAAAATCACCTTGTTGTATACATAATGCTCTATCTATTGCAGGTTACGATACTCTTTTTTTTTTCTTCTGTGCAAATATCGTCGAAGTGAATTCAGCAAGTTAAAAGTAAAATGTATTAATGAATTTTTAATTACGCTTCGAAATGCATAAAAATAAACGATATTCGAAGAGATTTCCTCATATGAGTAAAGATTAATTGTAATTGTGTGATAATTCGAATAACACTCGATTAAATGATTTCATTTTATATTTATTTTATGCGAATATTGTTTATTCATCTGATTGCATTGAATAAATCACATTAGGTGTTTTATAATATTAAAAAAAGACTTGAGAACTATCCAAAAAAAATGATCAAATGCAGTGTTTGCCTGATATCGAAAGAGGAAATAAAGCCCTAAAAAAAGTACATAAGACAAGAAGCAGGCACAGAATGGATCCTTAGGGCTGATAAGGAAATGATTTGCATCCAATTTATTCGATACTTAAGAGAATATTCGGTTCCGTTCAAATGTGTTCCCATAAGGTGTTTGTAAATATAAAGATACAGTCCATAAAGGTGAAGGCAGAAGAACAATTTAGCATCATGTCACAATTTCACTGAGTTGTAAGCACTTTTTTATCTACATCCTTTGCGTAAAATATTCGTATCATAAGATGGCCCAAGAGTAATACTTGTATGTGGCCTGAAATCGAAGTAAGCCGAATAAATAAGAACAAATGACGACTAAATAACAAATTCAGGATGCTTCATTCGCAACTAAAATGGATATATGCAACCGATATATATGCAATATTTCGCACACTTAAAACCACTAAGTGCAAATTTCAACAAATAAAAGAATCATATAGACGAACAGCTTTAATGAGGCAAATAAATGAAAGTAGAGAAGCCATCGATGAAAATCCCACTTAATCTTCAATTGTTATATTCGCAGAGAGTTAAATATTAATTATTGCAATTTCATTGCATAAACTCTTGCAATTAATTATTGCAATCCCATCACAATATAAAAGATAGTTAACATTGATGTTGAACAAATAATGGTGGGCAGCACAAATTAGCTAAGCGTTTGGATTGATAAACAGCAAACGTTTGAGATCGATTAGAACGAATGCAGCACTCTTTTTTTCTTTGTTCAGATGCATTTGATTACTTACCGTTTAAAGAAAAGAGACATATGAGTTATGTAATTTTAGATATCAATTCGGATAATCCTCTTATAATTTATCCTGTCGACGATCTCAAATGGGAAAATTTTTGAAGTATATTTGCTAAGGATTGCTTTTTTCTTAACGTCCTTTCTCCCTCTTTTACATCCTCTCCTCTTCACACTGAACACATGAAAAAAGACGGCAGAATTAATATAATATAACATTGAAATTGCAATAAATGGGGAACGAAGTGTGATAAATTGTTTTGTTATGTTGAACATGGCATTTATAACAGTCGTGAAAAGTCATCTGCATAGATGATAGGTATAAGAGAAAGATATGACTCATGGCTTTTTGATTAAGCCAGTTTGATTTAATGGTGAGAGGATTGTGGATTTATTAGGCATTAGTAGTTTATTTCTTCAGATTGGCTGATTGCAAAAATTGCAAAAAATTATGAGCACAATTGCAAAAAAAAAAAAAAAAAGAAAAGAAAAAAGAAAAAAAAACATAGCTTACTAGCCATCCTGTGCGTTTTCCTGATTACTAATTTCTTGCTAATAATTTGCCAATTACGTCGACGATTAAAGTAAATTGAAATCCCTAAGAGAACCGAATGGATGCATTGCAACATCATATGGTCTACGTTTTATTCGTAATTGTTTTGTGGCTATCGGCTCGGATATGTATGTATTTGTTATCTACTTGTCTCGTATCCTTCAACGCATCCAAACATTTATTATGGATGTCCAATTTTCCATTTTCGATTGACTGAATTGATTAAGAAAATGCAATCGTATCGTTTAAATTGTTTGTGAATTTAGCGCAAAAAAAAGAGGGACGCATTTGGATATTCTAAGAGTCGTCGAATACATTGCTTCATTGATTATTTGTTTTAGGACCATTTTATCCTCATAGAAAAATACCCTATTTTAAATAATTTTATGCGATTTTCGATATCTTCACAATGAAAGTATCATAGTTTTATTATCTCTTCGCATCACCTTTTTGTTAATATTACTCAAAAGGTATTGCCCGTTAATATCACTTAAGTGTATTTTCTTAGTAAGAGTACTGCTTGTTCTTTGTTGGGAAAGGGAGGGGGGAACGGGAGGGAGCAATGAAAGGGAAAACGGAGAGGAGGTTGGAAATAATATAGGCGTATGTTTTCGGTAGTGTTGTTTGTATGTGAAGAATTTGATAGTGGGCTAGATCGTTGTATCGTTATCGTTGCAATAGCAGATTGTTTCGTATGCATAAGCGTCGAAGCTATAAAATACAATGTCTTATATGATGACCAAACTGCAATCATGTTTAGTTCAAGCTTTTCGAATGATTTGATATTGAAGAATTCTAATCAAAATTTCAAGCGAGTGGAAAGTTCAAGAGATTGCTTAACTAAAGTGAGATGACGTGAATAAACCGGGTTGCAAGTTAATTATGGGGCTCGGAATGTGTATGTATGTATGTATGTATGTGTGTGTGTATGTGTGTGCATGTGTGTGTGTGTGTGTGTGTGTGTGCGTGCATGCGTGTTTGGTAGTGCGCCCATATGTTGCCTAATAATCAGTGTTCTAGCCCCGTGGGGTTCATAAAAGGCGTCACTCAGCCACCGAAAACACGGCATGTGCTTTTTTGGGATGTTGACATAGATAAGAGAGGGCGGGGTTTCAAGCGGGGGAGACGTCAGTCTCCGGTTTGAATAACTAACCGTGTCGTTCAAGCTCATTCGCAGTTGCTGAGGTTGAGCGAGAGTGGAAGGCCGCGCGGAGTCGCTACAAACTCGGAGCCAGAAGCCCCGTCACCGAAGCGAACCTTAGTACCACGATGTTCGGCTGGATTTACTTGCTGCTTCTTTTGTGCATCGCGAGCTCCATACACTGCGATCTGACGCCAACACGTTTTGATCGGCAAGATCGAGACTACCGACCGTTACAGGTGTGCCCTCACTAGGTTTCGCCTTGCTTACTCGTTTATTAGCTAATAAAGCGTCGTGCCCGATTCCTTAGGAGTTTGGCTACAGTTTCCGGAAATGTTCACCGAGGATCTCAGATTCTCATTTTGCTCAACGTCCGCTAAGTGTCTCTAAAGTGAAACAATGATGTTAAGTTTGATAGTGAATACTGCGATGGACTGTGCACTTAAAATTCAAAATTTTTTGCCCGAGAGGAGTGTCTAACGAGAGTAATTCCTTCAATGAGGCATTAGTATGCCTACAGATACATATCTAGTAATCGCATAGCAAGCCTCTATGATCACGACTAATCATTGCACATCTATAGTACACCAAACATGATATCGCGAATTGCCGCATATTTTTGCAATTTCTGCACTTTGCCGCATTTTCTGCATTCTAATATGCGTAAAATCCATTAGCGTGCACCTATTTTTATCAGTCTGAATCTTCATAGCAGCTTCTATGAAAGATATGGTCATTAAATTCGGCAGAAATAGTTCTTAATCTGATATAGGGGACAGAAATTTAAGCACTAGTTATTTGAATAATTGTTCAATTATTTCTCCATTTTTATTTGATGTTGAAGTGAACTCTTAAGATTGGCTGAAATTTCATGACTACCACAAACATGCTTCAAGACCTAAAATGACGTCTTGCAACAACACCTACTGATTGTTAACACTTCAGCTACGCAATAAAATAAATGCCCTCTTATCGATGGGCATTCCGCAAATCCAACTGATCGACCCGAATTCGACTGATCATTTCCATACTATTGATTAGTTCAACCGGTGAATGGTGGATAACCGGTGATCGGAAATCCTATTGACAGATACCTTCATCATATGCCTCTCATTGATTAAAAAGTTACGACGGAAAAGCGACAAATCAATTCCATAGGATAGCTTTTTTTTTTTAATCGGATGGCAGCACATGTCTACTGGCTATCGTAGTCGAATCATCGTACGTTTCTCTTCCGTTCAAGATTTATTCATCGCACAAATAAATAGTATTCCATAGATATCATTTAGTAAATATCAAAATGCCTAATGTATTAGTTTCGATGAAAATTTTTACAACGTTGATTGTTTTATTATAATGAAATGTAATTCATTATGAATTGTTGAGGTGAATATTTCAATTCTAAAAGAACTTTATATATCATTCAATCACTTAAAAACATCGAAATTAATATGCAAATTCGATTTTTTTTTTTACTTATATTTTCCACTAAAAAATAGGAATCAAAGAATTTATTTAATACATTCAAGCTTTAATTTATTGATAGCGCTCATGATCTTTTCTGCTTTTTAGATGATTCATAGAAAATGCATTACAATTCACTTTTTTTTTCAATTATTTCATTTCGTATCTATTTTTCTAGTATTCTAGTATAATGCCTAGCGAGTAGCCATAATACAACGAGGAAACAATTGTAGAAAATTCGCTTTTGCTATTGCACCTTTCAATGAAATTATAAAAAGCAGTAAAGAAATATTCCCGAACGAGAGTTGATTTGACTCACTGATGTTTAGTTACCGCTGTTAGAACGGAAAGAGGACGAGAAAGCATGAGAGGGGAAAGATGAGATATCTATAGAGGAAAATTTCATCATCAGACCAATTTGAATGATAGGTGATACTTACCTATTACTTCATTATTCTTTGCTATCCCATTTGTCATCGTATTTTTCGCTGAGCTGATGCTTTACCGTTTCTAACATGAAGTTAAGCGCAGCCAATTTAGAACTTAAGCAATAACACAAATAATTTTGTTTTATTTGTCGGTTTCGGTATTTGATTATAGAGGTCGAAATAGCATGATCGAAATATAAAAATGCTCGGGTCTTATAGAAGCGCACTATTATCTATATTGGTTGTTATGGGATAATCATGACGGCGCTACGTGGATGAGACAGAGAAATACGTAAAGCGATCGAAGAAAACGACAATTAGATGTGTAAGCATGAAAGAGTTCGGGAAACAATTCCGCTGGGTTTAAGCGGAATAGCCGAACAATTAGATAACGAATCGTCGTTTGCATCAAATGAAATCTAGTGGAATAAAAACTTTGCAAGAAATCGTTGCTACTGAGATAATCGCCGAAAATCTTATATTTCGTTTAAATTATTTGCATCACAATTGTATTGATAATTTTGGGTATTAGTTGGTTTTTTTTTTTGAATTTTATTGGTACTATTTGCTATTACAATTTTGGATATCGTTACAGAGATTAGTGGAAAGATGACGACTGCACGCTCAGCTTTGTTTTCATAGAAAGAAGCAAGTTTAAATCACTTCCTATTCGTTAAAACAACGTCCTAACATAGATTATTAACGTATCGCTCATGTAATGCTCATTGGAGATTTCTTTGTGCACTATAATTATCAGCAAACAGAAAACAACTGAGGAAAGCCCTTTCTTACCATTGAAGAATTGAAAAGGCAGATCTCATATTTGAAAATTCGAGTGCAACTTTTTTGCGCTCGTTTGACGGTGATAGTTTCTCAGTGATACCCCCCGCCTTCCGCCTCATTCTCGACGTTTTTCACTACTTTTTCTTATAAGAAACAACTCCCAATATGCAATGAGAACACCTAGAAAATGTCAGTAGTAGTGATAAGTACTATAATTCAGAAGGTGTTCCTATCACCTGCTAGCGATTACATTTCATTGAATGGCAATTGTTCAGGTCAACAGGATTTCACGGCCTTCTAAAAGAGTTTCTTTAGTTCTCTTCCTGAAACGATGATTTTTTTGAGTGATTAGAGGAAACTGTTGGGTAATTTTATGATCGCAACTGCAGGAAACATAAATTCCTCAATTTCGAGCTCTTCAGAATCTTGTTGCTTGCTTCAACTATTAGCAATTCTTGCTAGATCGTATTTGCATTACTATTATCTATTTGTTCATCATATGCAAATTAATCAAAAATTTTTCTAGTACAACCACTGGCCAATTTAGTAAGAAGTTCTGGGATAGACAACACGATTCATTTCTTCAACTGAATCATTTATGATGCCTTTTTTTGCTTTGCATTTCGAAAGAGTTGTCTTGGTGATACTCCTCATATTCGTATGTTGTTTACAAGATTTTTTTCTTTTAGTATAATCTAATAAATAAGACTTATCTCATGTTTTCATCTGAGTGTAGAATTTTCAATTGAACCACATTTGCATCATTTCTTGTAGAACATCCAAAAATGTTCCCCATCTCCCTGCCCTCTTCTCTTCCACTGCTCGATATTCCAAGAATTTTCTTTACATGATTTGTGCTCATAGGAACACTAACAAAAGCCTTGACTAAAGATCTGGGTCAGATGCTTTCTTTGGATGAATGTACCTCTAAACGAGTGAGCGAACAAGCGAGTATACTATGCGTTAATGAAGGGCCTAAATTAATCGCTCCATACTGTTGAGCCCGTACGTCGTCGTCATTTGATGGTACCATAACCGTCCACAATGAGTAGGTTCCACTCATCAGAAAGGACTTCAGGTGCATATAATATATATTTAAACGAAGTAGAGCATTAGGGGTTGCATTACATTACATAAACATTGTTAGAGTGTGATAAACTCAATATAAGAGCTAGGAAATGAAATGAACCTATTCATAAAATACAAGGCATGCTCTATATACGCTCTAGAGTTTCTCACCTATTTTTATATAACTACTTTACGAGAAGTTTTGCGGTGGTTGATAGTGCGACTAAGCACCTCAAGTCGTCTCGTTCAATTGTTCGATTAACGTACCGCCACTACCTTTAGCAGATGAAAGCGACATTCACTTTACGAGTGGAAAATGACAATAATCGAAATATTTTCTTACTCAAACAATTTTAACGCTTAAAATGATTTTCTTTGAAAATTTCACAGAAATTTTTTCTACATTCTCCATAATTCAAAGACAACTTTATTTCTCAATTATATTAGTGTTTTCTTTCAGTTATTCTTTTGAAAATTCAAAAAAAAAATTTTTTTTTTTTATTTAATTATTTATTTATTTATATATATATATATATATATATATATATATATATATATATATATATATATATATATATATATATATATATATATATATATATATATATATATATATATATATTATAATATATTTATATATATAATATTTAAATATATTTTATTTATATAAAATATAATAACGAAAAAAAAAGTTTAAATTTAAAAAATTTTAACTGAATTTATTTTTTAATATTAATTTTTATGAGTGTTAACGATGAAAAATTTTTTCTTTTTTTTTTGCCTATTATGGTAGCCGAACAATGATTGATATGTCTACATTATGAAAATGCATTAAAACCCATTCAATATGAAGAGATCAAAAAATTGAGCTTCTTTATGCCTACGGTCAATTTCACTCATATTCGATACTTCAATATCCCCTAAATAGCCTAAAATTGAATTTAGCCTAAAAATTTAGCCTAAAATTGAATTTAACCTAAAATTGAATTCTTTCTAAGTTTATTTTCATATCAATTGAGAACAAACCAAATGAAAGCAAAGTACTTCATTATTTATACCTATATTGCAATACTGGAATGTGTACCTGATGGGATACTCGAAAAATACAACTTAAAACGAATTTAATTAATGCAAACCTGATAGATTATGCATAGTTGCCTAATAGTCGTTTCCAAAAAAAAAAAAATTCATTCGTTATTGAGCAAATTGGAACGATTTTTCAATGAAAGCGTTTGTAAATTTGGAGAAAAAAATCGAAAATAACACGTCGTATTAAAAAGAAATAAATACTTTCATGCATATTTACACTCTTCTACGGTGAGTGAAATGTTCTTCATTTTAGGGCTACTCACCTGAATTAAAATTTACCTGAATTTTGCGTATGCATTTCCTAAACGCATTGTTATTATCTTATTTTTATCAGAATCGAGAACAACTCACACTGATGTGATATCATATTTATTCCTTCATATATCTATTCTTCAATCAATTAAAGAGTGTGGTACTATTTTTTTTCACAAGCAGAAAAGTCTTATAAGTATAAAAGCTGTTAGGATATTCAAATTTTCAAGCGAGCTGTCTATATGACGTCGAACTTAAAAACAACAAGGCCGAATGTCTAAATGAGCGAACCAACCGAGAGGTAAAAGACGCTACGGTATATGTCAATGAAAGCGAAAATACATTCGCTCAAAATTTGATTTTATTAGTTATTCGAAATAGAAAGTAGTTGTAAAGTTGTAATGGCTACCTCAGTAGCTCTCTTCTTCCCGATTCAAAAACCACAAAAAACGAATTTGAGGAAAAATTTATGTCGAAGTAAATGCAGTAAGAAGTTATTACTGTTAATTCATCTGCAGTTAGCAATTTGAACAATCGTGCGAAGTGTGTGAAAACTGTAAAAGCAAAAATCCACTGGTGGAACGATTTCTTAGTATTCCTCTTAGCAATAATATAAGCGATCACCATGGACATGCCAAATTGGGGAAGCGCGCCAGAAGAAGTGAAACGATATGTGCTTTCTCGCAGTCTAGCACAAAATCACTTGGTGATCGTCACATTTCAAATGCACCGAAATATCTGATAATAAAATGCTTTCTTATGTGAGCGCCCAACTGTGCAAAATCCTCGACGAAATTTCTTTTTTACTTGTAATGTGGGGTGCATTGTGGCTACTGTCCGTCTACGTTAGTCTATTTGCAAAAAAAAAAAAAAAAATCCGCATGTGCATTTCTATTTTCGATGCTTTCCCAGGCACTTTCCAGGTAAACAAAAGGTGCCAATTTCGATACTCACCATGATGATTAAGCCAAAAAGTCACTAAATGATTAAACTTGGCCATAATCGTTAAATTATAGATAAGTTCTGTAGATTATGCAACTTTTTTTTTTTTTTTTTTGAAGTGAGGCTTTTGAAATAGTTCATTGCTTATGCGTGGCTTTTCAAATAGTAAAGCATAGTTAACCGCCACGGTTCATTAATTATATCAGAATGCGGCTCTATACGCCTTTCTAACCGATACTGCAATGAGTTCGCAAACGTTATATTTTGTCTTGATTAAGTGGCAATATCTAATCAGTTGCCCATTTCGTCCATCCCCGGTACCTTCCCCCACCTCCTATTATGGAAGCCGCCAAGGACCGCCTCTAAGGAGGGAATTAGAGTATCTCTGAGCTGAAAAGCTATCAATCAGCAGGACAGTTATATATAGAATAAAACGATAAATGAGCATTTTAATTGGGGCAAATCAATATATTTATAGACGATAAAAATAGGTGTTATGCAAGGTAACGAAAAAAAAAAGCTATTTTTTTTCAATTAGGAAAATAATTGCTTAATTATCAAATATTCGTGAAAATAAATCTTCCACAATATAATAATCGTTTTTTACTATCGTTTGTATATATTAATCTAAACTATTGATTTCAGTTCGGAAAGCGTGATGGTTATCGACCATTACAATTCGGTAAGAAGAGCTATCGTCCACTTCAATTCGGCAAACGACGAGCATACGATTTCTCCGAATATACACCATATTAGTGTTTAAATAATAGCATTGTGCAATTGAAATCTATTTAATAACAACAACAACAACAACAACAACAACAAAAACGCTCTCTCAATTAATTCAATAATAATAAAAATTTTCATTCATCAACAACTTGTAGGATTGTTTTTATTGATTTATTGAGAGAGAGAGAGAGAAAGAGAGCAAATTATACCCCCAACGAATTATTTTTTGAATGAAATATTAATCCATCGATTTCCGTTCATTATATATCCTGAATTTATTCAAGGATTGAAAATATCATAGTTGTGGTGTGTTGGCGAATTTTTCAATCGACACTGTATGATGAGTGCTTCGATCGATTGATAAAGACAATATGCTCCTGTGTTTACAATTGTCTATTCACAACAAAACTTTATTTAATCATCGAATATCGGATAAGATCATAGAGAAACAGCCGAACGATTCACTTATCGTTTAGAGGTTAAGGTGAAAGAAAGAGTACGATACCTCAATAGTTTATATTGTTGTTGCTTATGAAACGCTTTGATTCAAAATCCTTAATATTATTAATGAATCGGATTAATGGATGGTTGGTGTTCATGTAAAGCACAATTAAAGCGAACAAAGATATAGAGAGGACAATGTCTTCCGGAATTTCAAATTATTTCCCCGCGTTAAAAATATCTAGGATTTAATGTTTTTAATTACAGTGACTATTTCTACTGCTCTAAGAATCTCTTAAATGATAAGCAGTTCGATATTAAAGTGGGTATTACTCCAAAAAATTGAACTACCTAAATGACTACACATAAGCACTTCACTCTAAGGAGAAAATCGGTGCAGTCTAAATCACTCAGCGTTCTCAGCAATAAATGTGGTTTTAGGGCGATGTGAGAACGGTAAAAGAGGAAAGTTTTCGAAATGCTCTTTATTTTCTGGCCGATGGAAATGCGGGGAGGGGGGGGGGGGGGGTGGTGCTAGGGATATGTCTCTAAATAATGTTTTTTCTTTTGCATTTGCCGTTTTTTTTTTTCGGGAATATCTTGCGAGTCGGGTGATAGGCATCTCCACTACTCGATTACCTCTTCGTCCAAGTGATCCCAAGCTATGAGTTCGGCTTCGGATATTTCGAGCAATTCTTGCAATATATCACAACTGATATCTGCATTGTAAAGTCGGTTACAAATAAGCACCGTCATTCTCAAAACGATTGATCATATCCATTACAACCTCCAGTTCAGTGGTACCATAATTGAAAGGGTGTCCATTGCGAAGGATTCAGGAATTATTGTCGACAATAAAGGAAACTTTATTGCCTATTGCATCGAATAAATAATGAATACAGGTGTTAATTTTATGCTTGGTTTTTGAAAACACTAAAAATACCTACTGAATACGAAGCGATTTTCATTCTTCTAATTCTTGAAATTCTATCACAGTTCCTGGAATTAATATTTGAAAACCAGGAAATATACGTTACATGATAGGAATGGGGCGAGATGGGGGGGGGGGGGAGAGGAGGGGGGTGGGAATGGAAGATTATTTTTGAAGGAGAGACGAGAGACTAGACATTATGCCGACGAAGTAGTTGGAAAATATCAGATTTTTAGACAGGTGAAATATTCCTATTAAAGAAAGGTGTGACCTTGAGCTTCAAAGATTCGGCGTTGAAAATAAGAAAGTAAAGTCGACGTCTTATTAGAGCTTTCAATCAAGAGGGCATGGTTGACTGTGAGGAATGCAGCAATAACTACAGGAGAGAGGTGATTAGGCGATGAATAGATATTCAAAACCACATCCCCATATCCTGTAGATAATAGCTTAGATTCGTTCAGCAATAACTCGTCTAGCATTATAAATAATTAATCTGTAATGCAGTAAGGGACCCATTACTTGCAACCCCCTCCTTCTACTACCTGAGACCCATCACCTGACTTGACAAGTCAACCCGACCCTCGCTTCCTTTAATTAGATAACGCTTACGCGGCTCAAACACCTCACGACTGAGTATTGCTTACTTACTGTGCTGCGAACATTTTAGCCTGCATGAACGAATCGATGAACTTTGTGTTATTTTCACGACAAGAGCAGCACCGAACGAGGCCAATGAGGTTTTGCCATTCTTCCGACGGTGTTTGAACAGCATAAATGAGGGTGTATGACAGGAGTGCGCAGGTGCAGGTCGTATGCGACAAGGTGATTTCCGGGATAATTCGTTAGAACTTGGTTTAACGAGTTGCATCTATTTTGTGATGACTAATTGCGACTATAAGAAATATATTCCAACAAACTTTGTTTAAAGTTAGTGTGCTTGGGCCGGGAAGTTTTGAGTAAATAGATTGAATTATAAAATTACAACTCGAGTATTTTCCCCATCAGTCGATACCATTTTATTTCACTTGTTACCTGAATTCGAGGTACCTCATGTTGAGGTTAGACGACATCATTGCGTTATAGTATATTTAGATGAGTTCAGCGAATTTGTATTGGCGTAGTACGATAGTGAAATAACGTTTGAACGTATTTCTAACCGTTCTTGAATGTTTTCTTATTATCGAATAACTTTTTAATGCTTTCAGTTGTGATAGTTCAGATGGTTATCTTTTATTCATCGATACGTTTATTTCAATTTTATATCATTTACTAAATAATTCTAGTTTATTTGTTTTGCTTTTTTCGTTTCTTTTTTTTTTTTTCTTAGTATTCCTTCGTTTTAGGTGATTTCTCAACTAGCATATAATAGATTTAATCGTGATATTATCAATTCATATTAGCAATGTTGTGGAGTTAGTTCAATTTTTGCACATTCTTGAGCTTTTTATTATCTCATCTGGTGTTCGTTTCGATTCCATTCATTTATACCTGTTAAAAGGTGTTCTCTTTTTTTTGGTTCTGTAATGGCTGGGTTCCCGGATCGCCTTTAACGCTACGGCGAGGCGTATGGGCGAAAGATATGCTCTCATTTCCCCCACATTTTGTCATTCATTTCCCACATCCTTTCGATATCGTCGTTCCTTTCGTTTGCGTGGGGAGGCGTATTAGTGATGAACAGGTTGCTTTGCTTTATGAACAGGTTGAACAGGTTGCTGCTGACGTTGCTTTATCATGTCAAATCATTTGAGCAGACCCTTTAAGAAAAGGGGGGAAGGAGGGTGGGCTAATGCGGCAAAGAGGAAGGGGTGATTGAAGTGGTGTCTAGGCAAAAATAATATGAATCGATGGGTTTTGGACAGATACAGTTCGCCTGCGGCGAGAAATATTTGTGTCACATCTTCGGAATTTCACTGATGTCTAACATTTTACTTCCGGTTTATAACTTATTTCCTCGTCACGCCATCGATTGCGATAGGTGGGATCGGATTGTTTTCGATGTTTTAGCACTATTTGATTAGGATTAGTTCGCTTCGAAGTAATGAATAAAATGTTCAAACAGAAAGTTCTATTCTTAGAGGTGGCATTTGGAACACATGTTATGGTCTCACAAAATTTATTTCCTCTCATTTTTCTTAAATGGCATATTGCGTATAACACCTATCGCAATTGCATTGAGTTGTACAGGTGTTTGTTGGCGTTCTTTGTCGAATATTTTTATTTGTTTATTGATTATTATATTATAGAGGCGCAGTGTGGAGACCTCTCCCTATATATAATGAGGCCATTGTCTTTAAAAGGGCACGATAGGGCGCTCACTCGTGTGCGCGTTAATCGTGATGGCGATCTGCTGTTCTCAGCCGGTAAGGATAAATCACCCTGCGTTTGGTACACGGAGAACGGTGAAAGGATTGGTACCTACGATGGACACAGTGGTGTCATTTGGGATATCGATGTTTCTTGGGACACCAAACATCTCTGCTCTGCATCTGGTGATGGCTCTGTTAAGGTTGGACTAGTTTTCTTTTGAAAAGCCGCACTTTGACCGAAAGTGTGGCTGGCAATTTGGCTTAACTTTTTGCTCTAGCGCTCCTGGACAAAAGCGGCCGTTTTATTCTCGGTAGGTAGAGGAAAGGATGGAGAAGGAGAGTTAGTTGATTGAAGGTTGATGAAAAGTTTGTGGAAGTGACAAGTAAATGAGAAAAAAAATCGATGCAAAATCCCATACTGTATGTTATATATGCACTTAGAAGAGAGGCGAGGTATTGTCTCAGCTTTACTTTCCTTAACGATATGTGAGCTGCTAATAAACTTGACGATCTTACGCCTCTCGAAGAAGGTCAAAGCATATTCACTGTGAGAGGTTTAGGGGGGAAGGCGGAGGCGATGGTTAGAAATTTCATGACCAATACTTTATGACTTTCATGACGAATATTTTATAGGCTGGCGTGCTTTTCCTTCATTGTGCAACAATCATCAGCGCTTTTGAATACACTGTAAAGGGTTTTTTTCGGATTGAATCCGAACATGATGTGATTGAGCAGAACGAAGGAAATATTTCTTTTAGAGCTTCGTTTTTTATTCACCACAACAATGCGCATGCAATTTTATTGCCATAAACTTGATTAGATTCAAGATAAATATGCGTTTTTTCTATGAGTAGCACTGATTTTCTTGAATGTGATGGCCACTCGTAGTTTATCCACTAGAATATCCGTTGGTGTGCTACATATAGGCAAACCTGGATCATTCCTGGAGATGTGAGGCGTTGGAAGTGGTTGACCACTGTGCTAGCCGTTGCATTTTGCAATCGAATATTCAGAATCAGGAGCCAAGGGTGAACCCTTGTAAAGTCTCCAGCACATTTGTTGTGGGCGCGTCTATTGGCGTCCCCTTTTACCTGCAAGAAGGTTTTTGCGTTTATTTTCGAAAAAACACACAAGCTGCAATTGTTGTCTTTGCATTCCAAGCCTTAATATTTTCAGTTATGGAACTGTGAGCGTGGCGAGATTCTGAATTCATTGACGACGCCCACAGTTGCCAGGTCAATCAGTATGTCTTATAGTGGGAACTTGCTTGCATTCACGACAATCAAAATGACGCAAAATATGGTGCGTTGAAAGTTATGTCGGACTTATGAGCGTCGTATAAGGTGTATTGGAGGAGTGGGATGCTCGAAGAGCAGCATTAGGTGACCATCTAACGCGTAACTAATTATGCATTGGGGAAGGAGAGGACATGAACTGATTTCGTTGATATGATGCTTTGGCGGACCTGAATTGTATGGTGTTGTGTGTTGCTCTTCGATGCTGTTGTGGTTTTCCATTTATGAATGGAGCGCTGAGTTTGCCGACCGTTACGCGATTAATGTTCGCTCCCCTCTCCTCTAGAGCTCCCTTCCCCGGCCTTTTCTCCTCCACAACGCTTCTTATAAGTGGAATCTACCCATAACGTTTCTCTCTGAGTCCATCAATGTGAAGGTAACTCGAGATGGCTTGCTTTGCTGTGTTGCGTTCAGCACGGTTCTCGAAGAACGCTGGGTAAAAAGCCGCCAGGTGCATTTTTCCTACCAAAAAACATCGTTGTGATGTTGTTATAAGATAGAAGAGATTGCTGATCTGTATTAGACCTGGTCTATAAGATCGGCCTGATCCGAGAGCCTCTAGTAATCAATGCGGTGTCTGATTCGGCATGATAGATGGTTGTAGATTTTTCATCTTTCTTCGTCACTGTAGTGTAAGAGAAGACAGAGATTTGTATAATTTCTTATTTTCACTTTTTTCCTGCTTCACCTTTGGCGAGTTGATTATACGTTTTAATTAAGGCTTTATTATGTGTTTACGATATTCGAGATGGCGCACAAATGAGTGGAGATGTACCTCCTGCACTCAAGCATACGTTAAACAATCAGGCGAATGCATGTGTTTGGACGCATCTCGATGACACCGTATGCATAGGTTATTGTTTAACGTTATCAAATATTTTGCGATATTTGACAGCTCGATCTTATTGAGGTCCAATCGGTTGAACGCATTTTGTATGATTTCGCCCAGATGTCATTCGGCTTATTTCCCTCTTCATCGGCTTTTCCTCTTGGACATTTGTTATCTCACTTTTGTTTTCTCGGTTTTTTACGATTGAGTTGGTAAAATTGATTTTCAGTTGGGGAGGAAAGCCTACGGTGAGGCAGTCCACTTAGTTGGGAGGGGCAGAGCAAGGAAGTGCAGATAAGAGATCAAATCTGCTTCCCAATCATTTTCTATTCAAATTGAGAGATTAATTCGTTCCTTGGAAGGAGTTACCCTATGTCCATCAATTCTCTCCACAAAACTCGTATTAGATCCAGAAATTAAGCTGAATAGATTTTTTTAAATTTCGCATGTGCTTTATTTCAATCGGGTGATTTAAAAAATGGATTCTCTCGTGCTATAATTGAGAGCAACGATCCCGGTTTTTTTGTGTCGATAAACGGTCGTTTCCACCCATCCCACCTCTCATTTGAACGCTGCTAGGTATAGGTTGGCGCATTTCGACTGAAACGCCAACCGGGTACGAAAATAACGACAACAAAGGTGAAAACCGATGCAAAGTTGAAAATTTCTCTCCTCAGACGACTGCCACTCTTCACATGGGTGGTAGCCAATCCGAACTTTGGTGGGAAGAAGGCTGCAACCAGATTTCAAGTTACTCTGTCTAGAGTTAAAAGGTAGATTGGCTGTCACAACAGAATATTTTCGAATTTGGTTATGCAAATGGGGTTTTGCACATTTTATGGCAACGCCTCAAAGAAATCGGTTTTTGGTGTATTGTTTCACCTTATCACTGAGTTTAGGAGGAAAACTGAACTTTTCCGCATTTAAAATAATGCATCACCTTCATAGTACATTCGTCTTCTGTATATCACTGATTACCATCAGAAAAAAAACGAACGTTTTGCCATGAATGTCTTTAAGATATGTGCAGTGGACAGGTTATTTGATGGGTGATTCTTGTTGCGTCAAAACAGTACGTTATTAACGGCTGCTAAAGGCAGCGAGTCGTCATGATAAGGACGAAGACGTTCTCCGCGGCAAAAGTGCAAATGATTGCATCTGATGTAGCACACTGAAACGAGAGAAGGTATGGTGAGGAGTACGGCGTGCTATAACGCAATTCCGAATAGTGCATGACCCTGGCGAGCATTGCTAGCCGTCATAGGATCATGGCATAAGAATTAAGTTTCGACGCGATCAACATCCTCATTCTTTCGTAAAAATATGAAAAGCAAATACGAAATGGAAGCAAAACGTGCTGCGCTCATTTGCAATTTTGCGCGCTGGTCATCCTAGGAGGAGAAATGAGCTATTATGACTAGCAATCAAATCGTCGTATTTGCAGGAAATGAGAAGGGGAATCTACATCAGTACGATATGCGAGGAGGTGAAGTAACGAATTTTAATAACAATGCGCATAAATTTCAAATCCACGATATGCAAATGAGCACCGATCAAAGTTTCCTGATAACGGCTTCGAAAGATAAAACGGCGAAACTATTCGATGCGCGTACTCTCGATCTTCTAAAGACTTATAAGTTAGTTTTATCCTATCAGCTTTTTTCATCTAATCTTTTCTAAGTGTATTCACTTCTCTTATTTGGCGGAAACGGTTATTCGCCCTTCTTGGGTGTTTGTTATAATTGCGTTATCGTTGATTCATAATTTTTGTGTTGGTAACATCGGGAATAGTGAAATGCAACCAATAGTTTGTTTTACCGAATACTAATGTCGCATCGCTGCCGATCTATTACATGCTAAATGGAGTTCCCACACCCATAGGCACGGCAATTCAATAATGAATCTGCGAGAAGGGAGAATTGGTGAACATAAACACTCTCGAAGGTCATCCATAATTAAAGATAGTAACGAACGGGTTTCATAAAGTGCAAGTAGAGAAAAAAATCTGTCATTGTGTTAATTCGAAATGAATCAGTCACTTTATGCACCTTAGTTTACAACTGTCGATTAGGGTCTATCGATCTGTCTCAAATACTTTTCGATTTGCTACGCGCATGAAATTGCAAGTAGTGACAGCTCTTCCAAGTTAAAGTGGTTGCAAAGGTGAGCATATTTTCCCTTATGTCTTTAATAGGGATGCTAAAAGTTGCACAGTATGAAGTATGAACCAGTTAATCGAGTGTGATGTTCGAAATGTTTTCAGGGCAGAACGACCGGTGAACTCGGCAACAATATCACCAACCCGTGATCATATTGTCCTCGGAGGTGGTGAAGAGGCGATGAATGTGACGCAAACGGCGCTTTCATCGGGTCATTTTGAAGCAAAACTCTATCATCTGGTACGTTGAAATTGCTTATTTGGTTGATAACCGTATCATAAGTGATGTACACAACGCACACCATTGCAGACAAGGCACGCTTTGTCATAAAAGAGGTGCAATGCAACCTGTCATTGCCTCAAATATAGTGAGGGTGCAAGCGTAATTTGTATGGGAGGTGATTTTTGGAAAAAGACAGGCTGTGATTCGATATCATTGTCGAAAGTTACGGGCATCTTGTAAAAGGTTCTTTCGGTTCTGCGTTTTTGAATCATTATTTTGAACCGCTCAGTTTTTTGGCGATCGTTTTGGGTTTTTCCTGTGCAACGGTCTAATCAAAAGATAGAATGGTTTTTCATGGAAGTAAAGCTTTTTGATGTGTCTCGTTAATAGAACTAGAGCGCTTCTTTTTTCATACATATAACCAATTGGTCAAATAGAACTGATGGATAGGGCTGACTTTATGGGGAAAGCGATAGAGGGGAGAGGTAGTTGACGTGGAAGACAGGTATCCTCCCTCTTTTTTCCTGCGTTACTTATCAAAATTGTTGTTCGTCAGTAGTTTGACGGCGCCTTTGGCATACGTATATTGATGAAGTTCAACGGCGGTATACGTATTGTTTCTAGCTTGCTGAATAATGACAGTATGTTAGCAGTTGGCGTTAACTGTTTTGGAGTGCTGTGGAATCGTGGATGAGCAAAAACTCCCGCTCAACGGATCCATGGAAACCCTTGGAAGCCGTCTCAGTTTGTCGTTTGTTCAGCTTTCTTCTGAGCTATTCATAGTTTTGCTGTCTTCTTGTAGGTATTCGAGGAAGAATTCGCTCGCTTCAAGGGTCATTTCGGTCCGATCAATACACTCGCCTTTCATCCAAGTGGTAACTGTGTGGTGTCGGGTGGTGAAGATGGCTACATCCGGATTCAAGAGTTCGACTCTGATTACATGAAATTCGACTATGATTGTTGATGGCTTCAAAGATTGATTTTTTCGTCTATCTGATGCTGTTCTGTTCTGAATCTTTTCTCACTTGACGTGAAATTAATTTCAGATTTTTACCTTTTATATAATTACAATGGCGTCTTCATTGCTAAAAAGGTGCAAGGCTTTTTTTGCTATACACTCAATAGAGGAAATGTCGACAAAGGAGAAAAATTCGCAGAAACTTTCAAAGATTATTTCCAAAGATAATAGTGAACGCCGTTTAAAGCACATAAAGTGAGATATTTATTGAAGGAAATACGAATTATTTTGAGGTTGATCTTGACGCTTATTCGTCAAGTCATTCCGTCGTTTGTAACGTGCAGCTAGGTATGTTCATCGTATACCTGCAAGACCCTTATCCACTCTCTGTAGGGAATCCGAAAGTTCAACTAGGAGACACGTAGAGAAAAAAAAACTAATGCATAGCGGTTGAGTATATCTTTAATTGTTGAGAATTGTTTATATTTATGGTATTTTCGCGATCGGATTGTACTTTTCGAGTTTCGCCTATGACTTTTTCCCATCTATCATCAAATCAGATTCAGTGCTTGAAGGTATTGCTTTCTAGCAAATATTTTGGCATTCGGTATTTGTATATATCTTAAAACAATAACGGATACCTGCTGCGTATAGATATGCATCATCGAGCTTGGTTAAATAAAAACCAAGCGATCGGCGATACTCAATGACGATCACTTTGATCACTATCATCTACGCCAATTTTTCCCGGTTTGCTTACATATTACACCCATTGGCTCTTTGTTGTAGTGCTTGGTGCAGTTGTTGGGTATTTTATTGTTATGAGATAAACCGAGTCCCGGCCCGACTATCGACTCATATCTTGGGGTTAGGTGTGGTCGCGTTGCACATGTGATTAGGGAAAGAGAGACTTGAGTAGAAAGAGTGAATGGTGGCCGATCTAGCACTTTATTTTGAATTTGACCACGTTGTGGTTGCAACAACAAGAAAGGAATTACTGAAAATTGCGTAAGTAAAACCTTCTTCTAAATTTGCACTCAGTCAGGCCAAGAGGACTCTCGTATCTGTTTGCTTGCCGAAGGCTTATTTTGGCATTCATCAGCGCCTTATTGTGTGGTTGCTGAACTAGAGGAACAGCATATCGACCAGAGCTTGAAAGGGTTTGAGAGGGAAGAACGCGTTCTGAGATGAATGGAGCAAGCTTGTGGCCGTGGCAGATGGATCAGCAAAGGCTGTCACCATTTTTTGCCCTCGGCAAATCAACGATATTCGGAAGTGTGATTTCGGGATATTACAGCCAAAGTTCACTCCAAGTAATTCACTCGAAGTGATGGCGATATCGCATAAAGTACATATGACGCCCACCAAAGTATTGTGCACGGCATCAGTTATAACGATCGGCGGTCACCTATTCTTTTCTCGATAGTATATTGGATGAGGTAAACCTGGACAAAAGAGCAGCATTAAAATTTGGTGTTGTGCAAATACCTACTGTTGACTTCTCACAAGCCGGGAAGAGCCTTTTTCAAATGGGGACCCGATTCCAGCGCTAAAACTTTCCTTTCAGAAAATTCAAATATGTACAAGGTCGATCCTATCCGGCCATCCTCCCCCTTCTCCGTCCCCCCCCCCCTCGTTAATGAGACATTTTCCGTTCGTTTTAAGTATCGTACTTGGATCTTTCAGGCTTGGATATTTCGTATGACATTTTATTAGTTTTCTTTAATCAACATATTAAGCATTTCATATAAAATTTCAAGCAGTAATATATGATATTAAATTACATAGTTAAGTGAAAATAGCTTTTAAACACAATTCTTATTCATTTCAATTAAAAAAACAAAAAAATTCATCGGAATTTCACAAATATTTCAACAACATTTTTACATTCCTCCATTTACTAAAAAAAAAAGGACCGATTTGATGTGTAATTTTCTTGCGAGTGGTTTAGATCGTTTGATGCGTGCTTTTCTTCATAAATGGGTAAGGATCGATACTAATGACAAAGTACTCTTCTTCTTCTATCATCGACTGCCTAACTCGGAAGCACTCGTTTTTCGACACGATCATATGTGCCTCTCTTCCTTTTTAATCTCTTTGACACGGAAGTGACACTCAGTACAGATATGAACAATACGGTAGCTTTCCAAGGTAAAAGCACATAGAAAACATTAACGCTGGAATAGTAGAAAGAAGTACTACAAGCAATATCGTTGTTCTTAGGTAAGCAAATATGTTGTTGTATTCGCTCGTACGAAGACGTACACTAGCTACCATCGCCACTGATGTCGCACATAGAGCTATATAGCGTCCCTGAAAATAAAAACTACCTGTGATACTCATTGAAGATTCTGCAATGTGAACTTTTTTTCTCGGCTCCTGTGAACGTTCATCGAAGTGAAATTTAATTTCCCAGTTTTTTGACCGGAAGAGGGTGTATAGTCAAAAAAGGCAAATGGGAAGGCAGTTTTTATTAATATTTCACTATCAATTTCCGCTGAAAATGAGGCGTTTATGTTGCGTCGGCATTGTGGAATCGACAAGGTCGTTGATTTATTTATCATTCTCAATACTCACTAATGAAGCATATTCGCATCTAAAAGTGTTGTCCGAAAATGAATGAAGACCGCAAATAAAAGTTGATCGCATCCACTAAACGATGACCTAGCTCATACTGGTCGACGTAGGTGAAGTGAAGAGAACAAAATATATTGCGCTCGTATCATTCAACAAAGCAGATAGATAGGTTCAAAGGAACAAAAAAAAAAATTGCACGGACTATTCTTCCGACCTCATTGTTATATCACCCAGTCGAAGTTAGTGAAAAGCATCTCATAGAGTGGATTCTTCCTTCAGGCGTAGTTCTTCTAGTCATGCTTCCAGCTCTTAGCAGTTTTTGCTTCTGAAGAGAAATCCTTGCTTGCTATGATCAATGTTTCCCATATAGTAAACGTAGTATTTGATAGAGGATATCATGTTACACTATGCATAGCATCGTGCACTAGGTGCACCAACTTGAAAAAAAAAGTCAAGAACCCAGCATCGTACAACGAGCTCTCAGGAAAGGAGCAGTGCAGGACAAATCCACCCACCTCAAGGATATAGCTGGTTTCTTTTAAAGCAACATCTCGCCCGTAGCAGGTTAGCGTATGGTAGTGTACCATGTTTAGTGGAGTAGAGCGCAGTATAACAGGATAGAATAGTATATTCACCACAAAATGGTAAAAGATAAGACGACAGCAAACCTCATAAAACCGTTCGGTGAGGACGGCACGTGATGCATGTCTGATTGACCATGCTATGAATGCAACATGCAAACCGCCAAGCACAATGACGATTGCACTAAGCAATCTCCATATTCCACTTTTGGGCAGCTGAATTACGCACAGTGCCGCTCCAAGTGCGTAAAGCGGAACGTAAATCCACCAATCTGGATCCAACTGAAATTGGATGCCTTCAGAATCCAATATGTGCTTTAAGCTGGTCCATTTCTATCAGCAATCTTTTCCCTCATGCATAAGCATCTTACCTTGAAGTTTTTAAAATTCACACAATCGGATGGATTAGTTGTAGAGGAATGTTGTACACTGAACTCTATTCACAGCACTTGTTATTTCGCTGCAATCTAAGACATATACGGCTTAGCATATTTGATTTAGTGAGGGCTTATATATGAAGAGGTAGGTGGGGTCGAGGAGGTGGGGAGGGAGGGAAGGAGAGGGTTGGGGAGGGGAAGAAAATGGGGAGTATTGCTCATTTATAGTATAATGGGATGTGCAGATTGTAATCAAGTAAGAGGTACGTATTTACGTCATGATTTCCTGTTCACTTTATGCGATGCGCGGTTAGCTTACGGTGTTGTGTTCGCTAAGTGTGTGAATTTTGAACGTGCGTTAAATTCAGAAGCCGTTACTTTCGAGCAGATAAATCATTCATTTCCTTTTGAAGGCTTATTAGCTATATTGAGGGCAATAAGCTCGGCACTCAAGTTTTAGCAGTAAAGGAGCCAACGAAAAAAAAAGACATAAAATGGCCAATAGAAGGAATTGCCAACAAAAGGAGGATTCTCTCATCCTCAGGAAAGACAATCGTCGTCAATATACTATCAATAATATCGAAGTATTTAACAAACACATCATACTCTAAATATCGATTGGTCTTTAATAGCTGTTTTCATTCATTAAAAAAAAAAAACTGAAAGGTCTTACCGCATATTGTGTGGTCGCATTTATAAGTAATAGAATTGAAACAGCTAATTCACTTAAACGCAATGGTGAATGCAGCATCGTTGAGACGATCGACTTTGATAAGAATTCACCTAGCGCACTCCGCCCAACAACCTGTCCTATTATCAACTCTGTCGCTGCGCACTCCCATCTTTTTTTCTCTCTATTTCTCATCAGTCTGTGAACTTTGCGTTCATCTTTTATTTACCTGACTACAAATTGTGCACTCTTGGTTCGTGTATAGGTTTAGGTTTAGAGAAACACCTGATTTTGGGTCATTTCTTGTTGGATCTTTATGTTCGTTGAGTCTTTATACTCGTGATTGGTGTCTCGTTTCCTGTTCGACCTACCTAATCATACATACACATATGCGCAGGACAGAGATGAAGAGTATACATGCGCTGTTAGTGGCGAGCGAAGCGGCCGAGGTAATTCAGTTCCAACATTGTGGTAGTACAGAACTAATAATATATCATTAAGAAGCAAAGCAAGATTTGAAAGGTGTGGCTAAGCATATTATGAAGAGCATTAAACGCTCCGTCAGATTCACCCATTACCTGAAAGATAAACGGAAACTTCTTTGCACGATCAAATCCTTCTTCGCTTGATATGAATTGCACTTTCGCCTATATAAGGTGTAGTTCAGCTAAGGGCCACCCAAGAAGAACAATGACAAAAAATTTCCTTAGTAAGTGAAGCAATAAAGGTGGAAGGGCATCACAGAATAAAGGGATAACAAATTACATTAAACAGCATTCTAACCAACAGGAAGTGTAGTTCAAAGATGAAATTAACAATTACGATAGAAATCAATAAAAGAATGCACGCTAATCACAACACAATTGCAACCACTTATAACAATAGTAGTTGAGGAGTGGTACTATCATCATTCATGGTACCACAGGTAGCAGAATCCGTATAAAAACCGTTACAATGAACGATGCAATTTTAAGCCACGATTAAAAGATCACAACTAGACAGGCGCCTTTATGATTTTTTGATGTGTGAAACACGTTCTTTTCAAGCTGTAAGAGACTAAAAAAACAGCTATGAGATATTGAAGATTTAAAAAAAAAGTGCATCAAGAATTAATCTCGGGATGTAGTGGTGATATTTGGTGACGCAAATCGATAAGATATTATTCCTAGTCGAGCATAGGCTGCAAAGCAGTTGTATTATCTATTTTCAAAACTAAACCACTAAGTGAAATATGCAACACCTGGAAATAGTTTAGCATAAAGCATTAACAATGCGCAAGACTAGTTATTGACAGATGTGGGCTGCATAGGAAAGGAGTCGCTGATCGAATTACAAAAAAAAAAAAACCCCGTCAGTATCGATGTCATTTCGCAACTAGTTCGTCGATCTTTACCTGAAAGGTAAAGGAAACTTGCGATGTTCCAAGTATAATAATGATAATGGTGAAAAGTACCACATAACTAGTACAAATGTATAAAGTATGGATGAATATGCAATGAAGTGAACCTTCGAAAAATTGTGTTGATACTTGAACTAGTAAGACTAGAGAAGTAATTCTCCGTCATGGTTTAATCTGCATGAGTTTAATGCTATCGGAAATTGATAGCTTATTGGAGAAGAAATAAGAGATGCCTCGTTTTTTTTTTTCTTGACGAGATGGCAAAGAAACGAACATGGGGATTATAATCTACCTTGTCAGATATCGCCGCTTCTTCGGTGTATCCTTATCAGGCGTAACAAGCTTCTGATCACTCAATAATCGATGAAAGTAAAAGATTATGTTAACTGATAGGTTGACGGTGCAAAATTTATTTACAATATTTTCCGCTCTCGGAACCATTCAGAGGTAGGAAATTGCCGACGCATAATACTAACCTTTACAAGCAGTTGCAATCACCTGTAATTGCAATCGCCGCCTATTTGCCTGGCTTCTGAATAACTTAGAAAGGACACGAGTCGACCTTAAGGATGGTTTCTGTCCCATCAAGATATATCTTCCCGAAATCTTATATCATCATGTATTTCTAGGTTCAAATATATCGGCATTCATGTCAATTGCGCTTCATATAAGAATTTAATCTTATAGAGGGTGTTTCCGTTTCGCTTCCGTAATCACTCATTACATTCCAGGTATGATTCTGCTAGAGCTTTTAATGCCCCTCGAAATGTCCTTACCTCAACCTTTCAAATCTTGCTTCTTCATGATACGTTCTCAGGCTTATTGCGACAATTTTACCACTGATTTACTACAACCGCGTCGCTAGCCGCCAACAACGCAGCACGTACTCTCTCCGTCTCTCTCGTACGCTTGCGTCTAACTAAACCGTTCGCTTCAAGATACTGTTGCCCGTTGGGTGTGCGTGTTTTTTTTTATTACCTGCTCTTTGCTGAAATAATTTGCGATTGCACGAATATTTGGCGTACAAATTTGCCGCTTGTTTGTTTACCTGTGGAAATGCATAAAGGTGTTTAGCTATGACCAATTTCCTTAAATCATGCTTTTAAGTGTCGTTTCATTTTTTTACAGGTTGCCGCTGATATGTATATATGAAAGGTGTTTATCACCTCTGCAGCTTATTTTCGTGAACACAAATATAGTTCGCTCCCGTTTCTTCCTCGCCTTTCCACAATTTCCACAATTCGAGCCTCAATTCTACTGAATCATTTAAGAATTCGATCACAATTACATTGAACCATAAGCATTCATCCTTTTGTGTTCATTTCTATCCTTTTCGTTCATCCTTCTGCTCTTTCCTTTTCACAAAGCTCCTCTTTATGCTTCTAAACTGATGGTGTGGCAATGACTTGGCCGGTGCCAATTAGTTAGATCGCTATACGTGGCTCATATTCAAATGCTGTACATAACTTGAGGTATTTCTACATTTAAGTACCTTCGGCTTGCACCTGCAGGTTACTGTTGGCTCTTGCTCAAGAAAATCTTAATGAATATCATTTCGTCCCGAATTTAGATGTTCTTAAGAAATTATCCCCCTCGAAATTTTTCTTTAATTGGTAAAAATTGACGTTTCTGTTTGCAATGACAAAATACCTGTCCACAAATCCTTCCTATCCTCCCTCATTAGTTATCATGTCTCTCTTCCTCCACCGCCCACCTGTCCTATTAGATTTAATGCAGTTATGACAGGCAACTTTTTAAAACAAGTTCTTATTGATATCGGCTTCTCTTTTTGAATAATTCCGTTTATTGATGACCTAGTACTCTGATTTCATTGCTGCTTACTCTTCCCTCCCCCCCCCCTCCCCCTCTGCGGTGTAGCATACTGAAGAAGCAACGAATTTATATCCCTGTATTATTCATTTTGCTGTTACAGTGTTGTTACTAAAGACGCCATGAATTCACCAATACTTTTCAGCATTACTCTCATGTCTATGAACATATTTGTTTTTTGCCAAAGAGTTTAGCAGTTTTTTTTTTTCTGTAATTGCAGAACATCGGATTTCTTTAGGCGTCTCTGAAGTTGTTTGTTTTATTTTGTGCATTTACCTCAACGTCCCGAAGTCAGAAAACAAACACACAAAAAGATTTGAAGACAAATAAGACAGACGCTGAAGGACAACAACAGAAGGAAGAAATGAAAACGTCCGTAAAGCGTCATTCAAGGTGGACGAACATCAGACGTCCTAGAGTTCAGTAAAGAAGCGCAGCAATAGTGTGGACGTCGAAACAACCCAACCGTGATGTGAAATTTAAGAAGGTGGATGCATTAAAGATGTTGGCAAGAAGGACCGGACGGCGAATGCATCAAGGTCCTTTTGCAGAATATGAAAGCCGATGATAGGGCATGAAATGGGCAATAAATTTGAGGATCATCAGCAAAGTCTGTGGCACCACTCAGAATATTCTCAGAAACGTCCTTAATAAATCAACACCAAAGACACTTCCTTGTGGGACACCACGACAAACTGGGTATGAAGCTGTGTAACTACTGCAATTCTATTTGAAAACCTCGTTCACATAAATACGGTCAGAGTCACTTTCGGAAAGAGCTGACGGCGGTACACTTTTCCAGTCTTGTGAGGAGGTTTTCTTGAGAGACCACACCAAAGCCCTTTGCATAACCAATATAAATAATTCCTGTCTGAAGGGCCATTTCCAACGGAAACGCCCGGTGGTCTAAGCCGAAATAAGTTGCGACATCTTAGACAAACAGGGGACGAAGCTGAATTGAGCATAATTCAAAACATCGTTTCACTTGAAGTAGATTAATACTTCACCTCTGGTGATTATCTCGTCAACATAACCGAGAAAATCGGGATGGTTTATTTTAGCGGAGTAAGAATTGGCTTTAGCAGAGGTCGAAGATGAAAGAAGGAGATGAACAACGAATTAATCTTATAAGATGCTCGAGAAATAGAGATAACATACCGTTTGATATGAGTAATCCTTGTTACTGAGCTGAAAGTCAAAGGTGGGAGGATTTTCTGAAAGGAAGCATCATTTGCCACAAATCATCTCTGGATGGATGATTTGCGAAAAGCTGACGTTTAAAGAAGGATATTGCAGGAAGCTTTTTTTTGTGGAATGAGATTGCAAATAGAGCCTTAAATTTTTTTTTTTTTTTTTTTTTACTAAGCTTTTGCTGATATTTCTGTGAAATGAATGGAAATAAGATTGCCTAAGTTATAAACATATTTGCTGTGCCATTCTATATATAAAACCCTTTAATATGGATTCCAGTTGAATACCGATTAAGTCAACGTGACGCCGATCGTTTTAACATAGCGGCATTCTTCCAACATGCTCGAAGTTTATTGTGCAAATTCCAGAACCTTTCATTGAATATCGGAATGGACGATCACAGTCGCATATTCGTTGGTCTCACGAAGAAAGACTATAGCACTGTTTTAAAATATGCATAAAAGAACATTCGCACTATTTGACTATCATGATAGCAGCGTTATCAGCTATCATGATACCAGTGTCACTAGCTTAATTTGAGCGAAGATATAGCAATTTTTCAATGGCTTTAAAGTCGCTAAATTTTGTGAATGTTTGTTAGCTGTATGTAGCCATCGAATAGAATAGAATGCGAAATTGTAGTTCTCGTTTTAGACTTTTTCTCGTCTAATATAATCTTTTCGTTGTAGTATGAAGCGGTTACCGCTTGATTTTGTTTTTTCTTTTTTGTTTTTTTTTTTTTTTTTTTTTTTTGCTCTTTGAGGGATCGGATAAGTGGTGAAAACGATCTCAGTAGTAGCAAAACTACTGAAATTGGAGTGGAACTTCATCAGTGGATCGTGCGTGAGTATTTTCAAATATGAGGAAAGCTGAGAAGAGATATGGACAAAGACGCCGGTGGCGGCTTCTTAGCTAAGCATTAACGAAACGATATCAGTGCTAGGACGGAATTGCCGAACGTTTGACATATGCGTTATAGCGTATCCGAAAATATTTTTGAAAAGTTTTACATTTTTGGTTCTATTGGCGGTTGGACTAGTGCATATATCTCCTTTAGAGCGCGCAAGTCGTCGTCTCTGAATTTCACCAAAGGGGATTTTTGCATCACAGAAATGCTGAAATGCTGCATGTGGATATAAAAAATTATAATGTGCACTCGTCTACACCAATTTCCTTGCCAATTTTCTAATGTCGGCCTAGCGAAAATGTCCAACTATTTCGGAAATTTATTTAGCATAGTTGTGTTCGAAATCTCATCGAGCAAATTTCATCTGCTGTCTTATCTGTTTGCATTTCGTAAAGACTGAGGAAAATATTTTATGGAATTGTTGAATGAAAAAAAATTAAATTAAAGCAGTGGAAGAATTACGTGGATGGATCTGATGAAACAACGATGTCATTGCACATATCGGGCTGTGTTTTTCAGTCAACATTTACGTACGGCAGGGCCTTGGATTCATCGCGTTAGAGCGACCTTCTCACATAAGGTTATCGTTTTTTTTTTTCGTTCAAACCTTTGCTTTTTCTTGGTAGTAATCTAGAAGGCATGCCATTCCGGCGATTGATGTATCATCGATCGGCATGCAGATTCCCGAACTATTGCGACCGTCACGAGGATACGAATTGCTTTAAGTGGGAATCTCTGGAAACGCTAACCGTAAAATCTGTGGGAATGAACAGCGCATAGAACGTTGCAATGTGAAATTCTGACAATGAAATTGTTTTAATATGATCTAATTATGCACGATGCTTATTATAATCTTGGTTTGGACTAGCATTTCCTCTATTCCATGGCTCGGCGGTATTCCTTAGGGAGTGATGAGAGACCATTTTTCCATCCTCCCTCTCTGTTCTTATCGTTGAGAGCACTCTTTCTAATTTCTTCCCCGCATCATCTGCATATGTCTTACAGTTTACATCCTCATTCCGTTCCCTTTCCCAAAGTAATTCGGACTTTTTCAACGAAAATTTTTAACATTTGCATGATTCTTTCACAGGCTCAAGGCACATTATCTGAAGCTTAGTTCTTGGCCAAATGTGTGCAGAATTGTGAGCCATGCAAAGACAAGGCTTTCGCTTTATATTTCGACGAAGAATTCTACAAACTAGTCGTTGTTTCTAGTAAATGGGATAATGCGGCATTTAGAGGATACTTTGCTCACTCTACAAACTCTTCCGATATCACTTTACCGCAAGATGCATTAACTTAGGTTCTTTATGAAAACAATGCTTTTAGAGGTGATTTCAACGTCAGAATTGCCGAATCTCATTGTTTTTCTGGAGTTCCGGTTTTGTTTTTTGGTGCGCCTCTTCTAATATATCTCCGAAGTTTTTTTTTTTTTTTTAATTTTAGTGGATATTTTAGAGAAGTGTTTCTTTTTGCCACTGTTTTATCAAATTATGCTATTTTTCGTAAGAAATTTCATATTCTTTAATCAAGCTCAATAAGGATGAAATGATATTTGGAAGTCGGAACGTCCGTTCCCTATGCGCAGTTCTCAAATACATTTTTGAAAATGTATTTTCCGGTGATCCCTAACGGAAATGTTATTTGCGCTTAGTGGAGTCGAAAGGAAGTGCATTCATTACTCTTACATATGGAATTGTTTCATTGTTACTTGATTCGTCCCTTGAAGTATGGTGTTAGCTTTCAGGGGGGAGTGCTGATCAGACCATTGAGTACGTATGCTCGACTGCGTGTCATCAGACCATGTCTCTTTGAGAGCACTCGCTATGCCACATTTCCGGCACTTAATCCTGAAGAAACATTCAAAAGGCGTTCTTTGCGGTTGCCCGAGTTCATCAGTGAGAAGCTTCGCAAGTTACAGGTATCTTCATGAATTTGAATACAGGCACTTACCGTCGGTTAAATGCGACTATTCCGCTCACTTTTTGTTGGATTTTCACCTTTGATTCACGTTGAGCTAGAACCCTTTTAAAGATCGTTAGGATAAGAGGTTTTCTTCTGAGCCGGCACTACTTTGTTAAGTTACTAGTGTCACTCTACTAGTACAAGTACAGATTATACCCGCTGTTACTATTAACATTGTTTTTATTGCAGCATCTTCTATAAGTAGTAATATCCGTAAGTATTACTAACAGTTAGAATCAGTGATGCTATTATTGGTGACAGATAATGCCATCAGAATTGGCGATTACCTCCAATACTCCCAACAGTAGAATAGTAAGGATTTTTGGCAGTAGGCTGCATTTATAGGTATAAAAGTACTGCTAGCAGTGCTAAGCAGTACTAATGATAGTATGAGTAGTAATATTAAATGCCAGTAGTAGTAGACAGGTACGTTACAGTAGCACTAAGGCTGTTGCTAGATCCAAGATGTTATTAACCGGTAAGCGATCACCAGCTGAATGGTACTGCAGTGACATTCCAACCGTTGTTATCTTTGCGGGTATAACCAGAGGAAGGAAGAAGAGATCCATGCGGTCGGAAAGACAAAAGAAAAAGCAGTAGAGGGTGCGCCGCACCCGATGGCGTGGGTCTCACTTGGAAAGTCATTCTGGTCATGCCTGTAGTTCTTATTAAATGCGGGTTCTGTCGCAAAGGTATAGTGATGTCCAGTGGTTCCATTATAAAGGTATAGTGTAGTCATATAGGCTTTTCCGATTCCTCCTCTTAGCCAAACTCTCACACAGGCAGTGACACCGCATAGGGCAAGGTGACGAATAATGGTATTTTCATGTGCATGTGTTACACTCTAGCCTGCGTTGTTTTCGTTTGCAACATACTCGCTTTATTAACGATGTTTTGAAAAACTGTTTTGGTGTCCTGGCAGTTTTCATTTGCCTTTTTTGGATTATATCGAGGAGCATGGATTGTTGTGAATGTGAGCTAATGCTAAAGAAAGCTCGCTTCTGACGTTCTTAAAAGCTTAAACCACGAGATGGACTACTCTTCGTCAAATTGTAGAGATGGGCTGCTCAGTGCACAGTTTTATTATTCTGTGCCAATAAAAGCGTTAATACTAGCTTCATGGTACCAGTTTGTACAGTTTGTCTGTTAGGGATCTTTTGCCGCATTCTGAACTATCAGTTTTCAGTATGAAGTAGTACAATCGCTACTCGATCAGTCGTCGCTAGAAACGACAGCCGATTCGTGTGATACGCCCTCTTCGTCGAAGTTTACGCAGAATCTGCAGAAGATGGCCAAATATTATTTTGACCAGGGAGGAAAACTCTTTAGGCCGACGGTATCGTTGCTGATGGCTCATGCTTGTAACCAGATCAAGCCGAAAACGTTCGTTACATCCTGTCTTCTTTGAGTAACTCAGGCGATACTTCAAGTTCCGTACCGTAATCATCTTTCCCTTTGCTACCAGCCTCCATCCCTCCCCCCCCCCCTGCCCTTCCACTCCCACAGTCCATGCTGCGGGCGCTACCAAGTTTCCGGAGTAGTTTAACACTGTGCACTTCTGCAGAAAATTACTTCAATGCCTCCATTCATGCAAGTATTAGCAGTTTTTAATGCAGATCTATTTATGGGACCACGATATCGAAATGAACAAATCCCCAATACCTCTAGTGTTGGCTGTCAATTCTGAACTCTAATTTGCTAGCCTCAATTGCTAGAAGCCACCTGCCTTGAACGCTAATTTTATACCGCCATTTGTGGTCGTAGCGATTGAGAATGCCAGGAGCTCCTCATCCCCGGAAGGGTTCTGCCAATTTTTTTTTTTTAAATGAGTTATCAGCTTTTGAATACTTTACGGATGAAATTGCATCGCCAGCTTGCCTTGAATAGAGAGAAGGAAATTACCTTCTTTCATGTTATGGCACAGCCGGAAGTTCTTAGGAATGTTTAGCTCTTTGTGTAAATCAATGAAAAATTAGTTGAAAGAAGTAAAATTGTTTTTTTAAGAGTTTTTTGTACGGATTTCTGGAAATTTCTCGTGTTAGAATTTACGGCACCTGAAGAGGCTGATGAGGATAAGAAGATGAGAGTTGATTACACTGAAATCCAACCTCGTCTTCTCTTCTGTTTAGACCGATGGGATATATTGATGTGCGCGCTACTTCAGACCGGTGGTGGAATCGGGGCGTGAAACGGTGACAGCGAACCAATATAAAATAGCGGTGATTTCTGAGATGATACATACGGCTTCACTCGTGCACGATGACGTCATCGACGAATCAGACGTTCGACGAGGGAGTCCAACGGTGAACGCAATCTGGGGCAATAAAATGGTTGATATCTTCGTCAATCTATAAACAGTTTTCTTTGACGTACTCTTTTGTTTTTAAAAAGTCATTATATTGGATGAAGCTTAAGGTTGGAATTTTATAATCTTGTGAGTTATTCAATTTTCGAGTTTATCTCACCTAATTATCGAATGTTTATTTAATTCATAAGAGTATAAATCTCACCACTTCTTGCGAAAATTTTGGGAGGAACCCTTATTTTGTTGTTTTTTTTTTTTGCCGAATTTCACCGGTGCTATATATGAGTAAAATTTGTGATGGCCAAAAATTTTCCCTCACCTTTTTTGTGAGATATTCTACCAAGACTAAGAAAAATTCCAGATTTTTCTGCGTTTTGTTATACTTGTCCAAAAATTATGAAAATTGAAAATATTTTGAAAGACGTTATCGATGCAAATGTATGGAGGTTCTTTTATGTTCGTTGTCGGCTGCTCGGAAGAAGAATCTGCACTCAGATTCTAATCGTTCTTGAATATCCTCTAAAGAGCACGTTGATGTGTGATGCTGTTGCATGAATATTAAAGCGCTATGTTCCTTGGGTGTTTCATCGATCAGGCGAATAGGACGATCTCACAGGCCTTTATGTGGACTCTAAAAGAAGATTTTCAGGCTGTTCTTGTGGGTGATTTTATTCTGGCTCGAGCTACACAAGTGCTGTGCAGTATTGCCCGTCCGAACGTAATCTCAGTGATGGCTACTATAATTGAGGATCTCGTCAGAGGTGAATTCATGCAGATGACCACTGGCTCAGAGACCGATGCGACGTTAAGGTTCGATAAATATATGGCGAAAACGTATTCGAAGACCGCATCTCTCTTTGCCAACAGTTGCAAGTCAGCAGCTATGCTTGCTGGTTAGCGCTTTTCTTTTTGCTTACTTTGCCTATTTATTCAATGCCCCTGGCCAACGTTTCTTTCCAGTTATCTCGATTTTTTCGTCTACCTATTTAATTTTCCAGTAAGCTTCTTTTGCTTGTCATCACACCTTAATTTTTTAACTCACAAAATCTAGGCACTTATCGCAGCTTTTTTAAACCAATTTTGTCTCTTTCATCTACCTTCCATGTATGTATGAAAATCTGTTGGTGAGGACTGGTTCATGAAGAGAAGTGGTATATGCCATGTTGGTGATATGATGGATCGATGGCTCTGGTTCTATGGGCTTGATAGCACAATGGAATTGACATGCGTTACGAAAATGACCTTTTTATGCAGTGGGGTGGGGAAGACGGAACCTGTTATTTTGCCATGTGATGAGCATGATATGGATTGTTAGGTAAACCCGTATTAGTGCGGTCGTCATCACTACGTTGTAATTCGTCGAAACACATAGCACAGCAACGTTGTGTTTGCGGTCTGAGGCATTTATGAGTAAACTTTCCTCGTCTTACTAAAGCTCCACCGCCTACTAACTATGGAGCAACTCTGTCAAACAGTAAGGAATGTTTCAATGTGTCTCCTCTTATTTTCACAAAAAAAAAAAAAACAAACGGACTATTTTCAATGTTCAGCTGTTAAGCTTCACTAAAAAACCTATGGAACTTATTTATCGCTGCTTGTTTTCTTGAAGCTCGCAGAGCAGTTTTGCTTTCTGCCAATTGCATCAAGCAGTTGGTTTTATGAGCAAATGTTGTGCTTATTATCTTTCGTTTTGCTGTTTTTTTTTTTTTTTTTTTAAGGAGAAGGTTTTAAGCAAGTTTTGATGAAATCGACTTTTGAACGGTTCCTCGTTGAAGGTATATCATTTCGTTGCTCCTCTGTTTTAAAAATTTCAGCAATATGAAAGTATGAACATGGTACGGTGTATTAGCCAATGAACATAGCTCAGGGGAGATGTATGTCTATTTCAGATATTCCGGAGGCGAATGAAGAGATCGCTTTCGAGTATGGCCGCTCGTTAGGCTTAGCGTTTCAGTTAGTCGATGATTTACTCGATTTTGTATCTACATCGGCTGCAATGGGAAAACCGACTGCTAATGACCTCAAACTTGGTTAGCAAAGATTCGCTTTTATGTCAGACTTATTCACTTAAAACTAAAGTAATAGTTTGTTATTCTGTCGTTGATTCATTTTTACTAAATCGTAGCCAACAAAAAGGATATAAAGCGGTCGTTGGGAAAGGTGAGGCCTCTAGATGGATTACATTTGGCTGGCTATAATCAAAGGTTTGATGTTCTGCTCAAAGGAATTGAAAAACGGGGGATTTGAATTTGAAGCTAGTCGTGGGACATGCTTATTGAACGTGCTAAACATATGCTTCAAATCCAATACGCACTACGTTTGGAGAGGTTAAAGTTTTTCATTAATTGATGTATTTTATTAGTAAGTATGAGATACTTTTGGCGCAAGCCGAATCTGCCCTGAATTTGAGCTGCAAGAAAGAACGGGAGGAGAGGATGCTCACAGTTTTAATTCCTTTCTTTTAAAACGATTTTTATTGGAAAAATATGGATTCATCTTTGAATATTATTAGTTCTCTCGATTCTCTAACTCCGCGCAGACGCCCTTAAGTATACGTCGTTCTTAGGAAATTGTGGATACCATAATTCAGGTGATGGATCAGTTTTTTTTTTGAGGCGATTGGAGACTGAGAATCATCTTAGAAAAGGTGTGCCAAAGGCAGGTATGAATCGAAAAGCAAATACTAATCAATTAATAAAGAAACTAACATGTTCTGTTCACCTGCACTGTCAGCAGTTATGAGTTTGCAAGGTGCCTTTTAACAAAATAAGAAAGATGCAGGAAGTTGGAGAAGAGCATCGAAAGAATCGTATTTGTGATTTCACTCAAGCTTTTTGTTGCGAATGTGACTGGAATGATGGGCATCGTCGGAACTGAACAGGATGACTTGGCTGGGTCTTTGAGCATAAGTTGAGTAGAGGCCAAGTGCTAGCAGGGAAGTGTACGAACGCAAAGGGTCGCTTTGAGATGAGAGGTTCTCACAAAAGCAATCGGTGATAAATACCTGAAATAGGGGAAATGTTGCAGGGACTGTGAAATCGGGTTAACGCATTGTAAAGGGTAAAAAACTTTCAGCAAAAGTAAGACGTTCAGCACCATTAGTGATATTTTAATTTTTCTATTTGAAGAGCAGAGATGTTGTAAAAAATTTTTAACTCCTGCACCATGGTCGATGTTTTTAACTGAAAAGTTAAGTTTGAAGGGTTGGCAACAGCGCCGGTCTTGTTCGCTGCACAAGAGCATCCGGAGCTTAATCGCCTCATTTCGCGACGCTTCTCGAAGGACGGTGATGTGAACGTCGCATGGGAAATGGTCGCCAATAGTAGTGGTGTCGAGATGACACGTAATATGGCACGCGGTCACGCATATCGTGCTGCCAAAATGGTCACCTAACATTCTGTTTTTTAGAAGTATTTCTTGACCCGTTACCATGTAGCACCCATGATTGCGATTATTTTGGTTGTAAATCCGAGAAATGAAGACCGAATAGAGCAAGCTTAGTGATGGTTGGGGAAATATTTAAGCTTTAATGCCCCTAAAGAGGTCTGCAGCGTTTTCATTAAACATCCTCTCAGCTCTAGAGGAGGAATGCAAAATTTTATTGAGAAAGTGGCACATGCTTCTCCTCCATCCATCCCACCCACACCTTCACATATATCACTGACTGTATAGATCAGTCGCATATCTGAAACTTATTAGTCGTGCGTACTAAACCATATTTTGTTAAATAGCTGAAGGTGTTCTTTCTCTTTTGGATTTTGTAATTCCCCTTATCGGGAAAGTGAAACAGATGAGAAAAGAAGATTAGCACGAACATTCGTTCCTACTTGCCAAAAAATGAACTGTAAATGTTTACGGAGAGTAAGGATTAAATGAGTGTCTGTTGTATATCTTATTACAGTGTAGTAGTTTTATCAGGAGCAACTGATTTTTTTTTTTCAGAAGACTGTCAGTAAAATTTGTTGGAATGAGAGAATGTTAACGTCATATGTAATACTGTGATCTCATATGTGAGGAACGTTGGTTTGTGGAAGAGAGGGCACAAGCAAACAGCAAAAATTGCGAGTGATTTGCCTTTGGGAGGGCGGGGGAGACGAGGGAGGGAGGGTGCTTTTCACGCTAGTCTGCTTCGTGCATTTCTTTTTTTTTTTTTGTTATCTTCAAATGAGGGCATTAGTGGAGATCTTTGCTGATGCTGTTATCAGTTAGAGCTCTCATCGTCAATTTTTTTGGGGGATGAAACCTTCCTGCATTTTTTTTGGAGATATGGTATCATCAGGTTTCTTCTCCGGCACTTATATTTTTGTCATTTTTTGCCTTTAATGCGAAAGTTGTTCGTCACACAGCAGTACTTTCACTTCCACATCCGTAAACGTGATAAAGATTTGTTTCAGGCTAGCAAGTTCCCAAACGGTGATAGCGTGAGGGATCATCTAGTAGAATTGGCTCTGTGTCAGTTGGATCGAGACCGTTAAGTTTCGCCTGTATCGGTTGTGTGATTCATGCATTGTGGATCTGAATAATGAATTTCAAATGCTTCTATTACAGAGCTGTGATCATACGGTGTACAATGTTTTCGATTTTGTATGGGTCGATTAAAATTTTAGCTCATGATATATACTTTCCGGTCGATGATTATAACACAGTTTGTATAATAACATAATCCTTTAGTAGTGAAGCAGTTGAGGATCGCTGTTTACGTTAATGCTTCATCGGCTCTTTGTAGCACTTGTTGTTTGCATCTATTTGCAGCTTCATTCAAGTTTTCGCTTCATCTGTTCATTTTTTTTTCTCCAAATTCTACGTAATTGATGCTTGTATCTCATCAGCCCATATGCGTAGTCAACTGCCATTTTGTGTGAAATAGAAAGACTCTTATTGCTAATCCCAGGCATTCAAAGCATCTCGCTATAAGTGGAAGAGGACGGCGATGGCAACAGAAGAAATTCTTTCTTCGTATCTTTCTCTACTCATAGATTAGTAATATTGTCGTTGTTGTTGTTGTTCTTATCTAGCTGCCAGCTAGTTGCATAGTTTTCTCTTCTAGGCAACAAAAAATTTGTGAAATAATTCTGTTGTATATGTTGTTTGGTTGTAGTATTTTTGAGAGTTTTATTTCTTGCTTCTTGTTATTTTTTTCGACGGGGTTATGATGCTTTGCATAAATTTCTATGAAATTTTAAGGGGGTCATTGCCTCTCGAATAGGGTTGATTCTTCTAGCTTGATTTTTTTTTTTTATTTTTTTTCTTCCACTCTCGCTTTAATCTATTTCTTTCTTCTATTTTTTTTGCTCATCTTCAGCTACTTTTTTTCTTCAGTTTATATCCCACACTTCGTGGCACCTGTATAACTGAATTAAAAGCGTTTTTTTTTTGTTGTGCCTTCCGGTTAGTCTTCACCGATGTTTTCATATGTTGCTTTGTTTATGAGGGACGCTCTCAATATGTGCCCTGTATCGTCATTTTTATGTCTATCGGTTCATTGCATTCTCTACTGCCATTGCTTTAAGAGAGGAGCTGTGCGCTAAAATTGCAATTATAGACCTCTTCACTATAGATTTCTCTCTATTATATATCAATCCGAAAACCAGGGAATGATGCAATTTGGTGCTTATGCATAAATTGGTGCTAATATTTCATCGGCTCACCAGCGAAATTTCTGCGATCAGTTTTATATTGCAACCTTTTTGTTTTGAAACTAAGAAGAAAGTTTTCCCCGTTAATCTCAATTAAAGAGCCGATGTGAAGATGAGATGTATTTTACGTTGGAAGAGTGTCTTTCATCGCTCATTAAAATTGAAAGTATCGCTAAACTTTCGATTTTTTGAAACGTTGACTTATGTGCCTGTTTATCGATGATCGTGGGTAGAATCGTGATTTTCACACTTTCAGTATAGGAATTTTAGGCGAACGGGTCCTTGAGAATGCATTCTTGGCCGTCATGAAAACTTTGCCCGGAGGGTATTTTTTGAGAGACGAGAACTAGAACTACAGGCCTTATGAAAATCGAAACGCTCTAAATGCCGGAATAGAAATCAGGATTGATTCGATTGAACAATCTGGAAAATGACTAGCTAGAAATTCATTCGGATGCTGCGCACAAAAAACATTTTGAAAATATCAACGCGAAGGTGTTGATAGGGCGCAGAAATCATTTAGATTAAATCCACGATAAGGTGATGACCGATTGTGTAGGCATCACAACAAATTTTGTTATGTTTGCGGCATAATTTTGCGTTTTTTTTTCTTTTCTGCAATAATCTTCCGTTCTACAATATTAAAAAAAACCGGAACCGCCGGTAAAAATCGAAGTCTGAGAGTTCGAATAAGGGGGGAACGGGTAGGAATGAGAGCAGTTGTGGGGCAGCCATTAATGCAATAGCGTCGTTCAGCTCCGATTCATTGCCGACTGACTAAGAATGAGTGGGATGAGTCATCAAATTGCAATATAGAGAATCCGTTAATTGTATAAACGTTATCAGCAAAACAAAGGAAGGTTTTTGCAAATTTTACGCTGGTGATCTATGTTTGGTTGTATTGGCATCACTCATAAAGTTTGCTCTGAGTAAAATTTGTTCTTAGTCGAGACTCAGAGATGGATTGAACGGAGACTGAACGAAATTTGGGTTGACTGCAAATCTCCATTGACTGCCTATAGCAGAGGATTGTGGGCAAGTTCACGAATTCGAAAAGTGAGGACGGGTTGTGGTCAAACTTATGGAATTTTCCATGCGAATGTTCATGCTATAGAAATGCGTCAAAGTTGGCAGTTTTGAAGGACGTGAGATGCTGGAGGTTTTATATGAATAGCTGCCGTTCGTGATACGTCCCATTGTTGTTGTTGTTGTTGTTTTTTTGCTCTAGTACCTTTAGCACGGGTACAATAGTATCGAATGCGTAGTGTACACGTGTCATTTTCTATGTATGTTGTTGTGTTTGCTTATCGATATGTAGTTGTTGTTTAGCCTTCATGTGGAAAATATTTGAGAGTGGATAGATTATTTCCCCAAGTACCATCTGATGAATGCAATCGTTCAACGCCGAAGAGTGTGACATTGAAGGGGAAGAGCTTCGATCAGGTCTTAGCCTAAAAACGATGCTATAAAATTAAACGAGCTAGGAATTTAGGCTGATATGTTTCATGGGTCGATATATATTATTTCAGGTCAACAATATGGATCGATATTTAGGCTGATATGTTATTAGTTATGTAATATTTATTCAGTTCTAGTCACATTCGCTAGGCGGTCAACAGTTCTGTGCACAAAAAAGTTGAATAAGCGATAAAGAATATCATGAAATTTTCCTGATGCATTGAGAAAAATTTTCAATCTTTTCACATTAAAAGGGCTTAAAATCAAAAAAATTATACTTCTTATAGGAAAAAGATGATTGCAGCGATGTTTTCTTTTACTTACGATTTGCTTACAGATGAAAAGTTCGACATTCCGGAAGAAATTTTCAGGTGTGGAGAAAAGTTTTCTGGATAATTCGTCATTTATTTCATGGAGGTGACATCAACGTTGAATAAGAAATGACTTATATTCATGTGAGTTATATGGTCATTAAATGAGAAAAATATTAGTTTAATTCAAGAATGCGACTTATAATGTTGACTTCAAAAATTTTCTCCACTTTTCTGTTATATTCGATCATTTCTCAATATTTTCAACAAAAAAAAAAAAAAAAAAATTTGTGAATTTTTTTAAAATTTGGTCGCTGTGAGAAGCGATATATATAAAGCAGTTGAGTGATTTGTTGAATTTTGTTGAAAATTGAAATTCCAGCGAACTTCCGATGATGTTTAATGTTGGCTAAACAATCAATGATAAACGTCTAAATGCATTGGATACAAGGGAAAAGTGGGATAACTGGATCAGCGATAGGCAACGATGGGATCGCTATGGCCGCAGCTTTTCACTACCCTCAAGGAACAAAAGGGATCACTAATAACCTACGACGGAATGGCAATTGCAAACCTTTTGCAGGGTGAATAGATGCTAATGAAATATCGAAAAAAGCTTGCGAAACGTTTCTTGCATCGGAAGACGAAGGAAGTCGTCCGATAGTCTAGTTTTGGAGTTATCCAATATAGCTTTGTGAAACTAGTTGGAATGATTATCTCAGAAAAGTATTGATTGGAAATCCAAACGATGAATATGAATTCTCGTACGGTCATTCAAAATGAGCAGTTCAAGTGTAATGGAAACAAGGCATATCAAGATGCGGACGATTGTTCACATCCGGCGATTGGTGGATCAAACATATTTCTAGGTAACCTAATAATCAAAAGGTATGCCTCTGATCTGCTGCTGGAGGTGATGCCCTAAAAATTCTTGTAGTCGGATAGCATCGCATATCTTCATCGTCATAAATTGGCGCAATTACCATAGCCATAATTTCTAAAACGAACGTTGTGAATAACGAAGCACAAATATTTGAGTATTTAAAAGCGATTCGGATATGCTCCTTTCAGCTATTGCGGCTTCAATGAGGAAAGAGTGTTTGGAATATCCTGTTGAGTATGGCGCTAAAGAGCCAACCCAAGATATCTACTTGTGATCAAAATCTATTTGTGACCTAACACTGCAGTGATCATTGTGCTTCTGTGGTCGGTTCTCGTTCATTGTTCTTCGAGCGATGCCGTTGATCGACTTATGTGTTTTTGGTCTGCCTGAAGCCTATACAAGTCGGACTTCAGCCCAGCGAAATCAGTCTTCGCCATCCGACAGTTCCCCGATCGGCAGCTCTTCTGAGTACCTTCGCCATCTCCAGTCGCCCCTATGAGCTGTGGTGCTCCCCAGTAGACTACTTCGACTCTCCCGTGTATCTTTACTTCCACTCGGTCTCCCTCTCAACGCTGTCACTGCCAGAGTTACAACATATCCCCTACTGATGTAATGGTGAGGGAGGTCAGAAGAAGGGGGATCAACCGTGTTGCGTAATGCGTTTATGAACTGCACAATTATTTGTTTGATGGGCTCTTACTTCAGTAGGGTTCGACAAGTACTATTGCTAATATTTTATTGTAATCGGATATCGTCGGTCAAAGTCTGCCAACCCTAAATCTTCCAACGCGATTAGTGCTTTCATATAAAAAACAATAAAGCACAATTTCATCAAGTAAAGAAGTTTTTAATTCCTTTCTGTGTGGAACACTGTGTTTTATTTCGGTTTTGATGCATTGATAAGAGTAACGATGAAAGGACTTGGGAGAGCAGATGGGAAGGAATAGGAGAAGGAGAACTGATGGGCGTATAAAGGTGACATAGTTCAAATATTTTCTAGATTTTTGCTTCAATGTTCGGCATTCCATGTAGTTTAGTATTCGCTCATTAAAATCTTCAGTTCTAAAATAGTCGTCGTTTCACGATGATCTGCAACTCTTACGACCAGCTATAGTTAAAACATACATACAAATATAACAGTCTTTCTATTTATCGGCTTACTGTATTCAAACAATCCCTCCCATATTTTTTTTTTCATTTCGATTTTCGTTTTATTATGAAAGTTTCAAGGAGAAAAATTTACGGGAAAAATTATAGAGTTATTCATTTCGAACGCGTTTTCTTGCTTCTAGTTCACCTTGGAGTCATTTTCCTTCTTGTAGTTCATCGAAAGCATTTGACAAATCTTCCGCTTCTCGAAGAGTATGTTTAATTTCTGCAGCAGGTATCATCTTAATTATTAACAATTATTTATTAAAAATAATAAAAAAAATTTCAATAGTGAGACAATAATAATTTCAACGGTAAAACAATATATATATATATATATATATATATATATATATATATATATATATATATATATATATATATATATATATATATATATATATATATATATATATATATATATATATATATATTAAAAAAAAAAACTCAGTTATTAATAAACTTCAGTAATAAAACAGTATTGATCAAAATTTTCATCGAAGTACTAAATCGATGAATCAACTCAATTAAATTTTCATTTCACCTAAAGAATTCGTAGTAAAACTAAAAGCGCTTAATGAGTGTCTCATCTGTCAAAATTTCGAAGGGGAGCATTGTTCGATACAAGCTATCCGTCTTTGTATACCTTAATCATCATAGCTCTTCTGCTTCACGATTTTCTAGCCTATAGAACGATCTGTCGATATTCGTCTATTTGTGTAGGTGTGCAAATATTTGACTCCCCCCCCCGCCCCCCCCCCAAATAATATAAACAGGCAATGAGTTTATTCTGACGCGATACGAATACCAATGAGTGGTTAACACTGAGATGGGTCAACGCAAAATAGAGGAGGAATTAGGGCGAGGAAGGGGACAACGTGTGTGGTGGAACACGGATGGATCTAGCATATTGACGAATGCTTGAAAATGCGGATGGCTACCGTAGTCCTCCTCGTTGCCAAAAATAAAGCACCGTTTTCGCTGATCCTTGCCACATTCATTTTGTGGCATATCGCATCTATGATTTGGCTATTGCACAATAATCAGGGTTTAGTTTTTAATCTTCTAACTAAATATGATCGTAGGTAATAAATGCGAAGTAAATGCGTATAAAATATGAAGTTATGAAAGGCAGGTGAGCACAGCGCTATATGGGCAAAGGAAGGTCATCGCTGCACACAAGTTACGAGGTGAATTTGGTGTTGGAACGTCAAGTAGGTTTAAGAAGCTGCCTGAGATAGATGTTCAAATAGGTTGGAACATCAAGCAGGTTTAAGAAGTTGGTCTTTTGCGAACGACATGCGATAGATGTTCAAATTGGAGGCTTTTTCGAGAATAAATACCACCTGAAAGGAAGTTGCGATTTGATGAGTCACTAGTGAGACCTCAACGCTGCTAAATAATTACGGAATGCTGGTGTCGTGGAGAGTTGTTCTGTTAGAAAGCAAGGACCTAAGGGAGCAATTTAAAGGCAATATTCACCTCATAGAGATACTACAACGCTGGATGCTTGGTATGATCATTGCGTTGATGGAGCTTTCATTCGTGACAGCATATTTTAGCGATGACCATTTCATTCCTTATAACTGATCTTCAACAGCAATTTCATATAAATATCTCAAAAACTCCCTCGTGAAACTTACGAAGGTCGATGTTAAGTTCCACAATCGTCCCTCCTCATCCCCAGTTGCGTACCTCTCGTCGGTTCATTCTCTATGTTCCCTTTGGATCATTCGCAGAGCATTATAAGTTTCTAAATATTGAGTTGTAGAGATGAACCGTGTCCTGATTTGTCGTTCAAGGTACCAGGGAGCGTTGATTGCGTCAAACTTTTCCTTGATCGTCGTTCAATAAGCATTTTACATCACCAAAGACAGCGTTTCTAGCTCACAACGCGACTCCGCTAGTCTGGAAAGTACATTAATTTAGAAGGGAGCAACTACAAATTAAAGCTTATAAATGCCATAAAACCCTTATTCTAAGGCTAACGACTTGTGCATGTCCTAGTTCGTGATAAAAGATTTGTATAATAAAAAGGGGTGGTTATTATTGCAAAGAATTTACAACATTCTTCGTCTTTAAATATAAATTATAATAAAGAAGGCATTTGTTGGCTTTTACAAGGAAGAAATGATGAAAGTTATGCCATTGTAGTAGTAAAACTCACATGGTTGTTGATCGGCCTTGATTTTGTGTAGACAACCGGCTGTGATCTGATGCAGATAACCGGCCTTGATTTGACGTAAATAACCGGCTTTGGTTTCGCAATCAACCACAAGTACTTCAAAATTCCCAAATCTTGCCTAAAACACATTTGAGAGAAGAACAGCTAGCTTGCAACTTTTTGGAGAAGAAACTCTGACTAATTATATTGTATATAGTAGAGGAGAAAAATCCTCGGGCTCACAATGCCTCGGAAATGAGGGGCTGAATGTACAGAGAGTCTGACTTATCACCAATTTCGCTTTTTTTCTAACAGTATAAACAAACAGGTCTAATCGCAAAAAGTATCCCTTAGTTCCATATACGAAAAACTGCCATGAGAAGGAGACAACGAAGGAAGAAGTGAATCGCTAAAGTCCTTAAATTATTTCTAAAGCAAATGCGATATAAAAGAATGCATTCCATGAAATCGACGGGCGTCATGTTCTTTCGATTTACGGGTCTCCCAATATATTTTGACGATGGGGAGAGGAGGGAGGCGAAGAGGGAGGGAAATCAGATGAGTTATGGAGGTTGCTCGACTGTCCTCTTATTGAATGCCAGTCAAACGACTGTACTCATTTCCGCAATTTACAAGTGGTATTATCGTAGCAAGACAACCATAGTGAAAAACCTTGGAATTCCAGGAAAAAAAAAGACACACACCGCATCAATAACTTCGATGACCATTCTGCAAAATGTGGTAATTCGCGCGATAATTGCTATACTCATATATCACGTTGGGCAATCGACATTTTGCCGAAACTATTTTTTATAACGTATTACGTTCATATTGAGCGCTGTAAAATATTCCTTTCGGCCTGCTTTTCAGGTTGTATTTGCGTTTGCAACAAATACGCTATTACCTCAGAAAGAGTTTCAAAAAACATTCGTTAAAATTAGTCAAAAGTTCACGTTTCAAGAAAAATAAGTGGAAATTCACGATAGCATAGAGGTATGTATCGGAAATTTGCGATGAAATAAGTCAAAGAAATTGCTCTCAGTTACATTCCACATATAATTCATAGTTATCAGATAGTACCAAATGCAATGGTTTTTAAGCAAGCATTTCTACAAAGCTTTCAAGCAAGCCTTAGCAGCAATTGAAGAAAGCGAAAAGCGATAGAATAAAAATACAGTTGAAAGAAAAATTTTCAAAGGAAATGGGAGCAGAATAATTTTTGCGGTTTGATATTGGGAAGTTTGAAAATGCAAATAATAATTTTAAAACAGCACGCCACATGGTGTTCACAAATTTCGATGCACAGCACCGCCCGTAAGCACAGCAAAAGCAGGAAGAATCTGAGGAAGAAGAGTTGAACGCGCACTCAGGCCGGGACGAGTGCAATATTGCCGTTTGCTGCTTCCGAATAATGCAGACGACTCGGCCTGACTGTGTCGTACACTCAAAGTGCAGCAGTGAATCGCGATAGCCGCAACAGTTGCAGCAACAAGGTCAGCTGCTCTAAACAGGCTCAAGCAAGAAGCTGAGAAATTGGCTGCCCAAAGAGCACAGCTCAATCAAGCACATCCTGCATTCCAGCACAGGCAACATGCAGACGCGCTTCATACGTTGACGAGCAGTGACGTTGCCGTGCGAACAGGGCCCACCTAAGTAGTGTTACGTCGGATCGCCGCAGGCTATTCGGGGCCCGATTGCCGGCGGGCATCTCCGGTTGGTAGCCGATGGCCAGCGAACAATACGCAAGATGAACCATCACGATCAACAAGCGATTGTCGTGTTTTGCGCGGCGTCGCTTCGTGATAGCCCGTTGATTGCATAAAAGGCGCACCATTGCGCACCTCTTGTCTAGCGGCAATTTTATAAGATGGCAGGTAAGTTCGCGTCATCATCGTTCATACACCTCAACGACTGCAACCACAGGTAGGTGTTGACATACGCAAACACATACGAATAAATCTCGTTCATTTTTCCTCAAGAATGGCACCAAAAAACACGAAGCGCCGCTTTGTAGTCGCCATCTCGACATGTGCTCTCAGCGAAGCGCGCATCTCGCAACTTGTCGCAACTTGCTCGCTCTTCTTCAACCCGCAAAACCCCCCGCCACTAACGCATCTATCCCTCCTCAGCATTCCGCACATCTACCATAAACTAGTTCTACACGCTCCCGCACCTCTCAAAGTGTCTATAAATTCAAAATTCCCGCCATATAAGTAATGCCCCAACCAATAAACGTTACTCGTTGATAGAGTCACTCTAACTAATTACTTCCTGGATTACTAATTCATCCTCGTTAATCACGCTACATTTCACTGAGCTTTAATAAAACAATGAATTCGGTTAAGAGAATAGAACCGAATCGCTGAAAAGTTAAAGATTTCAAAAAATTATCAATGAATATATTACAGCGATGATAACAGCGTTGCAATAAAACCTAACTTCATACTATTTATACCTAGATGAAGGTATATATGTACTTTTGAGCGAACGAAACCCTCGCTAGCTAAATAGATTTTCCCAAATAGAAACATAATGTTCACGATGTGATCGCTGGATTGAAGAATTACTGAAAATTCGAATGCCCAACAAGTGCTATTTCAGAGATAAACTTGAGTTTTTATACGACGAATATTATTTGGTAATATACAACCACATTCTATTTCAATGGGATTTTAAGAGAAAATGCAAGCCAATTAGGCATTCTAACGGTTGACTGTTGGCTGCTTATCACTTAATAAGTCTAATCAACCATGCATGCGTTCTCATTGACATTTTTCTGTAATTATGATTAGTGGTGATGATGCGCAACTGTGCTCATATTAGTGCTGCTTATGGGCAGTTTTGACGTCTCTTTAGTAGGAATCAATCAACGAAACTGTAACAAATAAATAAATAAATAAATAGCATTTTGCCCAGCTAAATTCCCTCGCTCTTCAAATAGTACTCTAAACCAAAAGTCAGCCCTAATTGTCGATTTCTTATTACTGGCACAATGCCCTTCACGAGGAACAATACTATTACTCGATCAGTGTATAAAAAACGAATTCGAATTAAAAGCCAAGAAATGTTGCACTTTTAGTTTGTATAACCTATGGCATTCCGGAAAAGTCGTGAAGTGTATAACATTTAACGTAACTATTTGTATATGATACGATTTTCTTAACGAAACGTTCAGCTCAGTTGTTCCATTCGTCTTTTCTCTATGCTTATTCTATAATAAATTCCTTCATGAATCGAAAATCAACGCTGAATTTGATGGAATAAATATCAGATCGTTATACGTTGAACAAGTAATTTCCTCTAAAACAGGTCTCAACGAATTGTGTTGACAAAAATCATTTTCATCTGTATCTTTGAGTGTCTCACATTCTTCCTTAGGTTTCTACTTTAGATTTTTGCTCCTCGTTGGCAATCTCTCGTATGACACTCATACTAAAACAAGTATGTTAGTATGCAATTTGATAGTTCTAATAGGATGGCAATCCAAATTATTAACCTCAGAGTGGTTCTATTCATATCAACGCAATTTATTCGGGGCTAATGTGATAGATTAATTTATCTGTACGTTTGAGAAATTCGAAATCATATATAAATATCGCTGCAAATTCGTCGTATCTGTTCAAAATTTCCGTTTTGATGAATGACTTGTGGAAATTTTTCGGCTAATTTTCAGCCAAATTTCTTGCTGCAGTATTAACTTAAATAATTAACATTTATCGATCAAAGTGATCGGTTTCATTAAGGAAACCTTCGCGTATTATGAGTAGAACTATAACTTGCGAGGGTCCGACTTTCGAAATCCATACAGATGGCGATTTGAAGTCGCACCTAAAATAGACCTATTAATTTTTTCCGAAATCTTGAATGTTATTTAGGATATTCACTAACAAATCCCCCACTCTCCCACCTCTTCAGCCAATACCAATATGTCCTTCGCTTGTTCATTCAAAAGGCTCCAGTGCTCCATTATGCACGGTTTGAAAACGTAATCTTTTCGCTGTTGGAAACCCTAGCTGCTGCCCCCAAATGATACTGCTATCGCCACATAACTCAGAACAATATGTGATAAGATATAAGACACCAGCTATTAATACGACCGTAGAAATTTCATTCCACCCAGAGATTGTTCCATGTTATTTCTTCTTCTCCCTTATTATCTATTCACTGCAGAAAAACGAAGTGCCAGGTGTCTCATAACCATTTTATACTGTTATATTTGGTTCTTTGCAACAACTAACTGCCTACATCAATAGTCACTATGCATTGGGGTTGGGGCGAAGAACGGAGAGAGAAATTAAACCGGGCTCTGCGACTCCGAAATGGAGGAGCACGAAGTACTAACGAAGGTTTGTGCCCTCGACATCCTACCGCGGAGATTCTCGAGCCACGAGATAAATGAAGACCCCACACGATAGCGTTTCGTAATCGAAGCTCAAGTACTTCAGACCATCCCAGCAATGTTCTTCAATAAGCACTCGTAGTGAGTCTTTTGAGATCTCTATGTAACAAACGCATTACGTGAATGAATTCAACTCAATTCACTTCCCCTTCTAAAACTTTCGTCTCATTTTCCCTCTGAAAGTTTCTTTGCTCTGAAACTCCCAACCTTCATTTTGAAAATTCCAGCACACATATAGCACACCTATTAGTTTACACCCTTCCATCGAAAATTACTGATATGCGTAACACGAAAGCCGTAATTTACACTCGTTACATTGGAACGTTGTTCAATACCTTCCGTCGGGATCTTATCTTACGCCCTTCTCTGGACGGAAATCACCTTCTGTCAAAAAGGTATGTGAGTCGAAATTACGGGTGTGCTCTAAACACAAACCACCAGTGACAATTTTATCGTCACAGCTTTCTCGGCGAACTCTATTTGCCGAAGAAACAGCATACCTCCGTTTACACAAACAAAAATCACGTGCCATAATGCGCTTTGCAAAATGCCGTTCGCTAAATGTGTTAAAATGACACCTGAATCATTGCCTTAATTGGAGCGCTTCTTGAAGGTGACATGAATGAGACCCCCCATGTGTCGCGCTTGTGGTGTGTTTTCGAGTGCAAAGCGATGCTAACGCAAACACACTTGTACCAGTTACAAAGAATGATTCTCACTTGCATTTCGATAGGTCCTTCTTACTGGTTCTTCCTACTGTTCATTGCACTTTACTTCCTCCCAAACATCGAATTTTACGAGGAAATACGGTTTAAAAAAAAAACAGTAAACTTTTCAGATTTTCTAAAGAGCCTGTAAAAATATATACAACTGACAGAAGTAGGATGGGACTTGTTCAATGGCGAATGTCCTAGTCACGAGACATTAAAGGAACAAAAAGACGTCTTGTGATTTCACGCAGTGCGTATTCGAAAGTTGCAAAATAAAAACTATCCTGAGTTGGGAAAATGTTTTTAAAAAAAGCAAACAATTATTAAATCAAGGATGATAAGCGCTTTCTTTCATGACTATCGCATATAATATCGAAAAACGAATGACAATCAAATCGCATTAATACTAAACAAATTCAAAGCAATTATGCCTCGAGCATTAGAGATTGATACACCTGATTCCAATACAATCGACCAATTGCGAAATATGATTTCTGCGGAATCACATTTAACTCAGCACTGCTGCGACGCTATCCATCATTCTAATTTTGGGCGCAAGAAGAAATACGCAATAGTAGAACACTTCGAAATTTTCTTAGATACTCATGACGGCTAGCGTGGTAAAAAAATTTCAAGCAGGTGCTAAATTGAAATGCAAAATGCATAGTTTGATGCAAGTTCGGATGAATCATTTTGCTTAAGGATATGCTTCAGCAACCTGTCCCTTTTATGAAAATAATAATAAGTTGTAGCATTTCCCTTTCCGTTCCTTGTCCATCTCTCTTCCCCCCTCCCCTCCCTCCCCCGATTTCAGACAAATTTTCGCCCCAATTTTCGAAAATTGAGGTCTTTGCATGGCCGTTGGTTTCCTTACGTTGATCAAAACAGTCGCAGGTTCAAATTTTGAGCTCTCCTAATGCAATTTTGAAAATGCTTTTTCTTATAATTTTCAAACTATTTCTGTCTTTCTCTCCGCATTTTCCTGCCCTCCTACGGAATCTTTCCACCATCTGCATGAAGCTGTAAGCGGAGGACTCTTTCTTTTCTAAATGGAACTGGAGAACGCGACGAGAAGGAGGCGGAAGTGAGAAGAAATGAGTTGTTCGTGAACGATCGACAATGATCAGCATTGTGTATGTATTCGAAGCAATGACTAATCGGAAGCTTTATTGAAAAGCAGCAAAAGCTTAAGAGATGTATGCTGCAGAATCATAGGCCTTTAATGGGTATTGTCAGAACTAAAGAACCAACCCATTTTTGAATTTATAAAATTCTCGAATGATTAATGGGAAGATGTGGTTATCTGGAGAGTTGTTGGTGAAAAGATGCGGTTACATGCCGTCGCTATAAATCGGAATCAAGACGATCAAGGCAACATTCTGAGATAACGTTTTCAGATATTTTTATGGCTCCCACTACAAAACCTTCTTTTTCAGTGACTGTCGCGAAAGGACGCGACAAATATATGCAAGAGAAAAGGGGGTTGCGGGGGGGGGGGGGGGGGGAGATGCGGTTCCCCCTAAGCGCTTTTACGAAAGAGACAGCGACTAAGAGACGTCGAGAGTTAAATACACTTATAAAGAATGACAACAAAGGAGGAGACATCGAATCCCCTCACAACAAAGTGAGGATTTTATGTTTCCTGTCTCACAAAATCTCCAGCGAAATCTTCTTGATCACTTCGCTGGGATTTTGTTTTGGCTGTTTCGCCGTTTGACGCGACAGTGACGAAAGGATTGGTAAGGTGAGTTAAGGACAAGGAGATAGGATGGAAATGTGGCGATAAGCTCACATATTCTTGAGGTGAAAATGATCGGAAATAATGTTTACATTATGGATTTAGACTGAGTTGACGACAGTGGTCGGCCAGCTCGTAACGGACGTTGTGGCTAAGCTAAGCCATCTCAGTGATCTTTTCCCGTCCTCACTCACTCCGTGACTACAGTCATCTTCACGAAAATCATGTAACGCCCCATGGGCAGGAATTTCAGTGGATCCCACATATTTCGATGCATTCAAACGAAACGTCTCAAACGTCGTCTAGAGCCTTGTCAGTGCTTTCATCTCTGGATCCATTCAAATGAGTGCAAACCTCATCATTAGAGGCGTCGAGAAATTTGAGCCGATCTACACTTCATAAACAACACGTCTTTGAAGCAACCCATGAGGGGTGCGTTCCATGATTTTATGCGCCAATTTCGACAAGATCGCCAGGATTGAAGTTGCGCTTTTAGGCTCAGTAGTGCTTGCTGACCTCTATCTCAATGAAAGCGTTTATCTTTCGTCTGAAGATGCTATTTTTGGAAAGGCGAGTGAGACTCGGCGAAGTTCAGAGTCTCTGTTGCCAGAAGAGTTCGGCAGATGAGACGACCTACTCAGGCGTCGGGTACGGTGAAAAGTGATAGTCCAGCAAGAAACGCTAGAGAATTCTGATCGTTACTCCTTCCTTCCCTCTTCTTTTAGCCTCAGTGTGCTTCTCTTGAAATGTCGAAGAAGCGTTCTGCTTAGCCGTTCGACTGCGGTGATAAACAGGCGAAATGATATGCAGTGATATGCACGATACCATTTTTACACAAGATTTTTCGTACTGTGGTGCCCAAAACTTCGTTTCATTACCGGAAGCGGAGACTTCATGCATTCTAGACTGTGGAAACAGCTGATGAGGAAACCGATCGTGACCATGGTGGTCATACGATTGCCCACAAAGATTTCATGTGATTTTGAGAAAGCATCGACTATGATGACGAAATAGTTTTGCTTCAAATGGACTAAAAAATCTACACGAATATGACAGTGCAGTTTAGATGGCAACGGCTGTGTACCAGGCGCTGTTTTTATCGGAGGCGAGGCTTCGCCGCAGCTGCACATTAGAAGCAAATTCGCACCAATTCTTCGACCCGTATATCGATGCTCGGCCTGTATACGCGACCGCGATGAAGATCTTTCATTAAGATTGTGTCGAGAGATCCTGAATGAAGTTGCTGGAAGATGTTAGGCATTCGTCATTGAAGACTGCTATGGCGGGTTCTGCATATAAAACGCAGCCGTCAAACATGGAGAGCGATACGTGGCGAATAAATAGCTGCGAAGATAACCTCGAAATATGGTGACTTTCTGAAGTAGTGCACCTCCTCTGATCGCTTCATCGGTCATTTTTGTAGCGATCGAGACAGCACGCACGGAATCTAGAAACGTGGCGAACATCAGTATTAACTCTAACAGGGCGACATCTTTCTCGAGCAAGATGCCGCCTAAAAACAGTTTTGATGATGGGTCGGGAGATCTGGATCAGTTCGTGATGCTGTATTCGACTGCGAAATTGTATGCAAGAAGCATTGTCGCCAACGGCTGTTAGGCGCACGCTAGAATTCTTTTGCTTCAAAACCACGACTGTGGGCGGTTAGCGTTCCGCCAGCAATATGAATCTGCAGCCGCCAAGAAGCTCTAATGAGACATGCTGACGACAAGAATCAGACCAAGCTCATTCTTGTCAATCTGAGCGTAATTCTTTTTTGTTGTTTTGAGCGAGCCAGAAGAGCGAAAGACAGCTTTCTGGGGTTCAGTGAGGTAATGACGAAGAATGATCCAGTCGATGGCTTGACTTGATGCATCAGCAGCTAAGGTAATGTTCACTTAGGGATCGAAATAAATGAGCAGAAGATGTGATAGAAGGATGGTTTTCGCATATTCAAGTGTTATGTGGCTTTGAGCTGGTCAGGAAAATTCGGCGGTCTTTTCGAGAAATGCGTCGAAAAAGCTCGAAGTTCTTGCAAATCTTTGATGAAAGTTCCACAGCAGCCGATTAAACTTGGAAAATACCTCAGCAAAATGACACATGTAGTTGTACCATTCGCAAAACTGCCTCAGTTTTGGATGAGTGATGCTGACGAACATTCTGGTCGACAGAGAAATCAAGATGCTTGACATATATGAAGTTCACATTTCTCAATGCGCTTGCGCGAGGAAGAGAAGTTTCCGTAACCAGAAGTTTCGGCTGCGTTTCATTTCCGTTTGACCCATAATTAGAACGTTGTCTGAAGAAAGGACTCGACAGCATTGCGTCTATTATTTGTTGGAAGATTCCAGTATCGAATGTGACTCCGAAAGTAGCCGACTTTAAACGTGGAATCATCGACCTATAGTTGAAGATATGCCTTCGCAAAGGCGGAAGAGAAGCGTACACTATCCACTGCAAAGAAAATACTCTCGCGGAGCAAAAAAAGATCCTGGTGCTTTCCAAAACCCGCTGAGTCTTATCAAGAAGCGAGCGCAGATAAACAGTGCCCATCAGTTGTTTCATGTTGACGATGGATGCTGCTCATGCTGAATAGGTCGCTTTGGAGATAATTAACAACCATTCGAGTTGCTCCAATCCTCTGTCAACGGGATCGTTTCCTTCTATAAGGTACTGGGCATTTTGGATGGAAAGTGGGCCTGACGTTTGGTTGCCGTCCTGGAGTCTCTTCTGCCTGATTGTAGTGACCGAATTGCTTTAGTAGACAGTTGAATGGCAGTGGCGACAGACGCTGTGCCTGTGGGGAGCTTGGATCATCTCGATCGTGTCCGACCCTAGCCAGTCGTTTGTGAGTCGACAGCGCATATTCACAAGAATGACGCACATTCCACGTTTATGGATCATTTAGTTGCAACGAAGGTCGAGCGAACTGCGGCTGCAGACGTAATGGCTTGAGTAGCGTGTGCTCGGAATGCGGAATTAAACAACAACGCTACCAGGAAAACGAGAGAGTTCTATGGCATATCCCTTACTTGTAAAGAAGTTGAACAGAAGTGGTGGGTTGGGAGGTACTGTTACACCTGAACTCTTGTTGACTCAGGACTTTTTCGGAAGCTCAATTAGAGACGGAAAGTTGACATGAAGAATGCTTTGATTCGATAGAGATGTAAAATAGCTCTGCTTAAATCCTAGACCTCAGCGATTGCCTCTTAGGTGCTACGACTTCTTAATCACTTCGGCTTTTCAGCTGAGGAGGTGTTTTGTTGCGCATCTACCATGATTTGACAGAGTAACCCCCTTTTTCACAGCGGCTGTGTTAGAACGGCGATGTTGGCATATACGCATTACAGTGCAGTTCGATAGCGAATCTTAAAACCCCGTTGACTGCTCTCCAGATTGCCACTTAGGTGCTACGATTTCTTCCACTGATGTCGCCGGTCCAACAGAAGTGCATTGAATGAGGTAGTGGCGATAACTGGCAAGGTATGTTGCCTTATTTTCGTGATTTGATTTTTCAGCCGTTTGCACGCAACTCTAAGTGTTTTTATTATAGTATCATTATCGATTTTGATTTTGCATATATTCCAACTGCGAAACTTTCGTGTTTATGATCAACGCTGTCCGCATAGATGAGTTATATGAGTTTCAATTGAAATATTGACAAAGGACACTAAATTAGAACATTCAATGCTTGAATATTTCCAACAAATTTTTCAATGCGTCGACGAACGTAAACATATGAAATTAACATATTTGTCGTGTATCGAATATCTCTGGTTTTGGAAGTAACAATCGAAGTTTGGTTGCCGCTGTCTAATTTCACGGTAACACCTCTAAGGAGTTCATCAAATCTCTTTCATAATGCTTCGAAGGTGTTATTATTGTCGCGGTCAGAAAGGGATCGCGTTATGACATTCCCCAACAGCTCAAGCGGTGCTTCCATTTTTAAGGATGCTGCGACTGCGATTGTCGAAGCAAACGTCTGCATCATTTCGTCAGAACGATGTCGTAGATGTTGCTAGAGAGCACGGATGGCCGCAGGAGGGACATTTCTCAGGTAAGGACGCAAACGGCTGGATGACAGCTGACAAAAGGGTGACTAATGCAAGCCGTAACTGATGAGCTGTTTATCGGTATAAAAGGAAGGAGCAACAGTCATACCTAAGCCTGATCACCCCTTTGATGTGTTCGTTCCAGCGAAGAGTCGAAGGTTCATTTAAGAGCTGCAAGAACATAGGCGAATAAAGACGGCGGAAGGTCGATCCGCCAAACGCGATCAGAATGAATATACTGGAGAATCGCGGATCCCTAATGGGGACGTTTGATGGAAAGGTGCGATTATGCGGCTTTAAAACAAAGCGAAATTAAAAAAAAAAAACATCATGGTTCGCTAGCTTTTCGCTTTTCTGCTGTTTCCGTCGCAACAACCAATGCTGACTTCGAAATTAACAGTAATCTCCAATATTCTCTTAGGTGAAATTGTCTATGAAATGCAACCGCCCCACGCTTTCTGAGAGCCGCTATGAAGAACAATACTGTCACAAATATACCAAGGCAGATAATGAAATCATAATGCACCAATAAACTGTAGTGCAGAAATGAGGAGAAAACGCTGATCAAAGGAAATTCAGGTGATGCGAACACAGGAGGAAGTTTTGATTCCAAATTTAAACGACGAGCTTCGAGAAACATAAAACCTGATCATATGGTTCAAAATTTTATAATGGAATCAGAATTCATGAATCGTTGACTAATTGCGTATTTAGAAATATTTCATCAGAGATGATGAATTCTAGGAACAGAAGATCAAATAACTGTGGACTGGGTGATGAGGGGGAAAGGTTTTCGCTAACGGTACCGAAGAAACAGGTTCAGGCAGCAAAAAAAAGGGCGCCTAAATTGACAGCCACGCATGACGCAGTAAATCACGTCCACACACGTACAAAACACCGCACTTTTGTGCAGCGTTCCACTGTAATTAACGTCATACTTCACGACCGATACGTTCATGTGTGATGCATTCGGAAGAAAATATTTGTGCATTTAGCTATAACCTGAAGAAAGACTTGCACCTAGGCTTCTGCTTCTCTCTTCGCTACGTACGTTTCCACTCTCGCAATATGCAAATTTTGATTGTGAGCGATAGACAGTTATGACAGCACGTCTTTCAAATATCTATGGAGACTTTTACCACGCGTTTGAACCAAAAGAAAACGCTGAAATCCCTCATTGTAAATACTAGCAATATATCAATTAACGTCAAATCTGAAATGTGACCAGATGCTAAGCTGCATTAAACTTGATAATTGACAAGTAAATGGCGCAAGCTCGAAGAGCTGGTAGACTGGCACACCGGTTCGGGGCTTCAGAAAAATGTACAATAGCTCCATAACCGACTCACCTATTCTATGCCAATGTATAGATGAACTCAGCTGTCCAAGTCAAAATGTACACAAAAGATAGTAAATACTATGCCGATCACTTAGTACAATAAGCAGTGTTATAAAGATTTTAACGATGTTTTCGGCACATTATTTAGAAAAGTGCTTAGATATTTTGGAGTATTAAAGAATATGGCTAATGATTCTTTCTAGGGGAGGCGTTGCTAAAGCGCAAAACGGCAGAAAACAAGAAAAACAATGGACAATAGCGAGAGTGGATGGACCGTTTTCATTTATCAGTGTATCGGAACCCTCGAAACGCGTTCATGCACCCCTTTGTAGCCGTAAAACAGGAGTTCATGGTGATTCCGTTTCTTCTTACTGCTTTTTAAGTTCCAACAACGAAGCAACGAGTTGAACGCTTGCCACTTCCTCTTTCTCTCGTATCCCAACGGTTAAAGCACCATGGAGAGGAGCTGAGGCGAGTGCTGTCATATTTTGGGGCGTATTATCGACTCCCGGATGTATATTTTGGTGAGTAGCTTTTGACTAAAGAACTGAACTGCAATAATCATCACCAATAAAAAAATCCCCTTCAATAGTCGGAACCGAAACGAAGATCCCATTGATAGCATAAACGTATACAAAAATCAATGAATCACTTTCACCTCAAAAGATCGGAAATTTAACCTGGGGAAATGTTATCTTCGCCTTAATCGTCATCGTACCCTCTCGTAACTACTTGATCCGTTCCTCATCAATATCGCCACCTTTTTTTTACTGAGCGCCGAAGTTTTTGCCTCGCTCAGCAAACCTCCACTTTAGCACAATACTGGCTGTATGCTTTTGAAATCATGGCATTAAGTATCGAAAGTAAAAAAAAAATACAACTTTACACGTTATTGTAACACACATAAAAATGTCTGGTAACTACATTTCCTCATCACTAGCAAACTGAAGTGCAAGCATTTTTAGGCGTGACTGTCAACGAACTGTTGAGACCAGTATGCTCGCAGCAGTCATTTATTGTATTTCAAACTGACAGGTGAACTTAAGGTATTCAGTAAATACATGTTGCTGACAGCATCTCCTGCTTATGAGGACCACTTCATTTTTTCCCACCTCGCACTTAGAAGCGAGATAAGCTAAGAATAGCGACAACGCAGATAATATTATAAAGCGCTACTGAGATGCTAAATCATTTTGGTTTGCACAAACGACATCTAGATGACCATACTTTGGAATATTGCTGCAATAAAGACACCACATTCGCTGAAACAGAATCATTTATGCCACTTGTGCTATCTATCGTTCAATTTTACTAAACGTACCAGAGGGGTTGGCGCGATATGCGCTTTTAAATTTTGCCCTATACAGACCGATAAGATTTATAATTTGCTATCGAATAATAAATGTGCAGAACAATGCCTTCATACTTTGACTGATTCAACCTTTAGCACAAATCTGCAAAAGATGTTTGTTCCTGCAACCTGACTGATGGAAAATGTGTAGGAATTTTTCCTACCTTAAAGTATAACTTTTTTTAAAGTCAACAGATCAGAGTGAAAAATCAGGTGTTGCTAGATAGCATATTACCTGTAACAAATTTCGCAACCTTAGTTCGCAACCGAATTAAAAGTATTGAGAACAAATGTATATATATATATATATATATATATAATAATAAATATATATATGGATATGCACAGAGGGGACGTCAAAAAAAAAAATTTACAAAAGCACATAAAAATGATGAAAAAGGCGTCCGCTTTTTTACTGACGGATCGTTTGCAGTAGTCTTTCATAAAAGATTCGGTTATTGTGACACAGCCTGTGTAAAATACAGCCCGACCGGTTGCAAAACGAACGCGAATTTTTTACTGCTTTTAGGTGTCTAGAAATACTTCTGAAGTTGATGGATGAACTTGAATCACTGACATAAGAGGCCATCGTATGGGCGTGCATTAAACCCACCCAATTTTTTTTTTTTGTTGTTGTAAATTCAGCGGTTCCCGATTGAAACTATTGCACAGAGACAAGCATACACATACATACATACATACATACACACACACACACACACACACACAACGTCCTTCTTTAATGTATGATCACATTTAAATAAAGTCATAGAAAGGCGATTATTCAAGCTCAAACAATAGCTAAAAATAGTAGGCATCAACATATTCCGAAAACCAAGGTGGGCACGAAAAAGAGCTACAAAGGCATACCAGCATTCGGCTTTATTCAAATGCTTTCATAGGTCACTAGAACTCACTAATGGCTTCATTTCACTTTAATTAGTCAACATATCAACACCTAATGAGATTATAAATCATGCGATTATACAAAAATATCCTATATGGCTTCTTTGCCATCTATTGCTTCTGACGAACAAGTGTTCATTTATCTCCTTGGCCACACCCTCAAACTCTCCTATAGGAGAAAAAATTAAAAATGCACTTTAAGAGCGTCACTCGGTTTGCAATGAAACTGATCTGTCACATCAGGACACATTAAAACTCACGACTGTTTGATGTCTTTGTAGGAAATGAAATTGCTTAATTGCACGTGTTTGATTGCCACAAACATTGGAAAACTTCTACTAAATAAAAGGGATTAAAAAAACTGTACTCATACCTATGAATAATTCACATCTAATGAAAGTAACATCCAACCGAGCCGAGCATATTCAGCATAAGCAATAATAAGCTATCAGATGCATTGCGCAATGTGATTCTTTTTTGCATTTGTTTAGTTATTTACATCAGCAATGAATACAACATGAAGCCGTATCCATCAGCATTGCCTTCGTTTGTCTCGTTTCCTAAGTGAAAGCCGATTTTTGTGCAAGTATATTCGCTATAGCACCTAATAAGTCTCTGTTCATCTGAACGCTTTTCAAAATACTGCGAAAACAAATTTAATCTCAACAATGGTCGAGAAATTGGTGGTGGATTCGCCCAAAGCTTGAAGCAAGTGTATTTTTTACTCAAATGCCATAAAGTTCATCTTTACAACCTTAGTTATAAGAATCCATTTAATCAATCATAGTAGGTAGATAATTATACAAATATAAATATTGCTTTCCAAGTAGGATTGCTTTCCCAATTGAAAAATGATGTCTTATGGAAAAAACTTGACTAATAAAGAACGCGATCATTCATAAGGAAATTGATAAAGAATTCAACAAGAAAAAAAATGTAACGAAATTTAGCAATAAACGAGAAAGGGAACTCATCTTTCGTTTACGGAATTTGAGGATATTTTAGAATAAACGCATCGCAGCTAATGAATCGAATAAGTTTTCAACGCTTCATAAGTTGAACTCAGAATCGACTACCGTAACCGTAAAATACACGCCTAATAAGGTAATCGTAGTAACTTATAGTAACATGTGGTAATTCAATGTGCTATTACCGTTGAACCAAATGAAATCGTTTGCATAGCGAAATGAGAAAACTGCACTCATTTCGAACGAAAATTCGCACTACAAATATATCATCTGAATGAAATTGAAAGCACAACGAATGAAAAAAAAAGCAACAACTTGCAAATATCGCATAGACATTAATATACCTCATATATGTTGATTGACTACTGTTGACGAAAGATCGGTGAAGCGATGTGGCGCCGCATTACTCCAGAAACATCTTGCGCATTTGCGCCACAGGACACATGCGCCGCTTTAAACTACACTTCACTAGATAAACAGTTAATTGGCGTAATAGTTTCAGCGCTAAATCTCGAATTCGACACTCATACTATCGATGATCGTGAAGTGCAGCAAATCAACGAGCGATCACGAAAATGAAGTGCGTATTGGCGAATCGCACCGTTCGTCAACATAGCAAAAATAATGATGCTTCATTTAATTTACAACACTCTTAATGCGTTACTGTAAGAGTGGTGGTTGTGAAGCGTCACTGAACGCAGTGTCTATAGACCACCATATTTACGACGTATTGCTGAACGCAATCATGAATACATTTTTCCAATACAACCTCGGCCACGTTCTACTCGCTGACACAGAGATAGATAGTGAAGTAATAATGCAGTTCATTGAACGTTTACAAACGAATACGTACCACAATGCTATTACTATGTAGCCGATATTCATTGTAATAAGTTTCTTCATATATACTATTAAAGTAGTCAACATTGTTTGTAACACGTGATGTTGATCGGTCGTCATTTAAAATCTATTCAAAAACGACAAAAAGAAGCAAAATACTCAACGTGGAAGGTGAGTAGCGACTTTATCACATATATTAACACATGCTTTCAACTTGATTGCATTCAATTTTTTTATGAATTCCTATTCACTTAATGATAGGGTTATAGACCTTAGGAATGAAGAAAAGAAATCAGCCCGTTTCGCTGCCCTTTCGCTACAACAGACAGACAGTGTGTAGTTTGCTTATTTATATCAAATTGAAACATTTTTGCATACTGATGCGTATTTTCTGCAACGACATTCCGTTTTTTTTTTTTGCATTGAATGTTTCAACTAAGCTATTCAACCAAGCCAAAACTTCAAAATCCAACCCATTCAATGAAGTAAAAGTTAGAGGAGTCCAGAAAAGGATTAATCAGATGGCTAAACAAAATTGTTGACGTTGTTAAGTTTTAAACGCTTTCTTGAAAAACTTTCATACCAAAATCCGCCACTTTTAAAATGGTTCACACCTTCATTCACTTCTCTCGATGCTAGACGGGACGAAATTATCAGGAATGTAATAAAAAATAGCACAAAAGCAATAAATTCGATCGGTGTTGGACAAGAAATGGTACAAAAAGGCAATTTCCGCAGGCTCTCATCAACAAGAACTCCTGTTATAGTTTGCAGCAATAATGTAGTGCTTTGTGTATCAATGGTTCATCATCCGTGAAAAATTACGATTGGTGTGCAGTTTTTATGGAGTTATTAAAATCTGAACGTAGTTGAAGCTATCTTCACCGGAAGTGCTAATACGCAGTACAAAAATCGCCCAATTTACAGCGCTAGCTAGAAGACTGCATACCTGGTCCACACTTTTCGCAATCTAAGTGCTCACTATTCTTTGCATTTTTGCGGCATCCCGTCATCGAAGAACTTTTAAGGAATTTCGAAAAAAATGTGCGAACGATTTTTTCCTGTTAGAAAAACGCTACGACTTGCATGTGCATATAGGTGTGTCCGTTCGCCTGCAGCGGTGCGCATTCTGCATCTATCGCTTACGATATTCGAGTCGAAACAAGCATACTAGCCACTTAGTATATTATGAGCCCAGGGCTAGTTCAAGACTAATTAAGCACAAATTTATGAAGATCACTATTGGACTGCAGAAATCGGAAGCATTATGAGGTTGTTCTCAAGTGGGACAACAACCGCAACTCTTTTTACATTGCAATAATGCCCTCGTCGATAAAGTAGTGGGAAACGTATCGATAACATTGATGCGCTATGCGCGAACTTGTTTTAGATAAATGAGCGACAATCGGGATAGGACTAACGAGAAACGATTCATCAGAAAGCAAGCTTTGATTTGTCAATGAATAAATTGGAAGAAATCGAGAAAGTTCGATTTCCTTTTTGAGGAGAAATCGTTTTAGCACTAAAAATCATCATACATTTTTCGCTTATCAACTGATGAGCTGATAAAATTAGTCGTTTGAAAAGTTGATTGATAGAGTTGAGTTTCCAAAGGGGCTAAAAGCGTTGCCGAACAAATTTCCCATCTTTAAATATATTTTTAGAAATTATTGAGATAAGAATTTGTCCCAAGTAATAGCCTAGTATGATTAATCAGTGACCAAATTGATATGGCTGAATTTATAGAGCTAATTTTGATCGAGGACACTATTCAACAAATTTCACGTCTATATATCTCCCTAAAGATAAGCGCGAAAAACGCTAAACGCACAGACAAACATACACAGACGCATATACGGACGGACAGGTCAAGATCGTAGTGCGTTTTACACTACATTGCGAGAAGGTGAAAAGGAAGTGACGGTGTAGACAAATCTATTGCCTTTTTAGCATTTGCTGCGCAACGGTATTTCACGTTCCACTTCTACTAATTACGCCTTCTCTACCATTTATAGGAAGAGAAGGCGTAATAAAGTATAAATTTAACAGACTATCTCCATTCGGCCATGGACACGAAACGACCAATATCGTGAGGGAAAAAATGCTGTATCACACCTCAGGTAAATTGCAGTCGCACCTTCAAACATCGGATCGTTAATCAGACATCGGATCGTTCTAACAGCCTATAACAGTCGTTATCATACCGAGTTGAATCCTCGCAATTCAGATAGGTTAATAGAGATGAGTTGAGAGGTTTTTCGCTATTTCGGTTTGGTCTCACTTTTTTTGCTTTTGCTTAAATTAAATCACTTACTGACTATGGAAAAAAAATCTGCAAAGAACAGTTCATGAATAAGACCGATTTTTGGATATAGCAGTAATTTCTTGGCAGCCGTTCCACCATATAATACAGAAGTCTATTTCAGAAGATCATTTTCTACTCTGCATAACATCGTGTATGCTAATGATATTTTGCAGCACCAAAGGAACTATTTTTAAAAAACATGAAGGGAAGAAAATTACCCGATAAATGTTACGTGCCTCGAACAGCAATGGTATTGTACCTTAAATGCAAATCATAGTAAGCCATAAAGTGAAATACGAAACATATGACTACTGGAGTTGGGCACTTGATGCCACTTCTCAGCATTATTCTCTTTTTATGTAAATCACAATAAGTTCTCGTTGTCACTCTTATCATGCCCTCTAATCTAACGACTAATTTAATCAAACAGCCTCATTTGAAAATAATCTTTGATAATACATCATTTTGAAAGCAAACATTTACCGAAGTAAATTGCGAGACGAAATTCAGGACGAAAAACGGCTTCACTTTTTTCAATCTTAATTTCGTTTCTTCTTTAATATATGAAGTGCATCGCCAAAATGTTAAAATAATCCAAAATAGGATGGGATTTACGCTACGCTTGCATATTTGAACGCGTTTTCCTGTTTGCTATTTTCTGATCCTAGAGTTACTATTTTCAGGTGATGTTCGTTCTTTCACAGACAATCAAGTACAACTCGTTTCACAAGTTACTAACAAGCACTCTTCACAGATGTGACATTTTACATGCATTTGAAAAGTGGAATTGCCGAGCAATGTTACACACATCAACGAAACTCATTTCCTCATTTCCAATTAATAAATTCACTTATGATAGATCGCCACTGCAGAAATCTGCAAACTGAATCTAATCACTAGGACATGATTTCCTCATAAACTAGGGGATCGCTAATAAATCAAGCAGGATGAACCCTTGAATTGGAAGATCGTGGCCTTCTCTCTAAAATTGCTTTTAAAAGTTTTTCTTAGAGAAGCAACTGAAAAAAAAAAAAACAGGGCTATAAAAATCATCAACAGATAGCATTAATAAACAAATAACGCACGTGATAACATGGCAGCAAATGAAACTAAAGTGGTCTCCATACATGCGCAAGTATATAAATGCATTATAAGCACTCCAGTTGTTAATGTAACGCGTTTCTACCAATAACGAGTACCCGCCATAAAAAAAAACCGCGGTGGCGGTGTGTATTGTCACTTTGACCTCACGTTCTTCCATCCCACCATTCACTCTAACCGTTGGAAGTTGCGTTGAGTGAAGTCGAGCGACATTCATCCAGCATTAAATTAATAGCTGCGCAACTGTCGTCTACAAAATCGACTCGACAATGCACAACGTCATAGCTTAAATACCGATAAATTAGGTATCCAGATTTCGATAGACCAATAAACTTGCCCTGCCTAAAGTAGAGCAAGTTTGATATGTCGCATCATGCGCTTATCATTGCATGTTTCTCGAGTGATGCTTGCTCTTACAGCGTTCCACGGTGTTTAGAATGGTTACGTCCCGCATTCCTCTCAGCGGGTTGCTTTCGGTACGTCGGAGTTCTCCTATATCTCACTTTATGAACGACAGATGTTCCGCGCTTGAACATCGAATCAACACCAGCAATAGCAATTTGTCAAGGATTTTGTTCTCATTCTGGGAATTTTCTATATAGGTCCTTGATCTGCTGACAAGAAGGTGATAAATTTTGTGCTTGTGTTCGAAATTAGATCGACCATTTATCAATATTATTTAGAAATATTTTTCACTCTCTACACTAAAGTAAAAAAATTTCAGACAGAAATAAAACGAACATCAACGATATTAGGTTGGGTTTTCGTACGTACAAAGGAATAATTTTTGCTATCAGTTGTCAGGTTATTGCTACCGCAATTAATGAAAGCGTAAATGATACAAATGTTGATTAATGACACTATTTTTATCGTCACTAATAATTCACCAACACTACTTGTAAATAGTATTGCTAGCAACAGTCGAAAGTATTAAACAAATAGAAATTTTATCAATACCGTTAACTGGTGGCAATACCAGCTAGCGTTTAGTTACTAATAAAGGGTGCAATTAGTAGCCAATATTACTAGCAAAATTTTGCTAGATACTTTCTGTCATTCTAGCGATATTATCTGATGCAATTAATACTGCTTAGTGATAACAGTAGTGGTAGTAACAGTAAACCCAATAGTAGCTGATAATAACTAGTAGCCACACGGATCAACGCTAGCAGTAATAGTGATGGTCAGCGTTATTGGTAGGATGTAGAAACTAATGACAAACGAAGTACAACAGCACCTTATTAAATGCCGTGTTTAGCAGTATCACCGTAAGTTCTACTGTACATTGTAGTTAATGATATTGAAAGATGTCGCTACTTCTGCCATAAAAAAAAACTAGCCAAATCATTTTGATTGGCGAAATCTCTGCGACGATCGGACTAGTAATCAGTCAGTCGGGACCTTGCATGAACATGGCAGAAAGGAGGGATAACAAAAATCTGCGGGATTCCACACCTTCGACTTTCTGCGGTACTGGTTAGGTCATCGGGGCCCTCTTCTCTGGCGCCTGTTCTTTCTTGTTCCTCGTTCACGACATAAAAGTCACTTCCCCTCCCGCCTCACACCACATACTCAGTTCCTTCCCATTACGCAGGACCACAGCTACGAATGCTACAATTCAACTACCAAGAACGCATAATACACCCGCAACTCACTGTTTTATATATAGTATGGAACAAGCCTTTAAAAGCAATTGAGCCTTTCAATTCTCATACGCCCTCAAAGTTCTGCTTGTCGAGATTTAATCAAGTAGCACTTGTGAGCAAAAAAATAAATGCATATTCGTCGAACGAATTTGAAGCTATCAAAGACCTCCACCCCCCCCCCCCCCTAAGAAATTCCATGTAAAACACGCCAAGCGAGACTCCCGATCCTATCGGGGCCGACATGAAACGAATTGTTGACCTATCTCCAAAAGTGAATGCCTTAGAAAAATTTTCCATGTGCGTCAACACCTATACTAGTAGGTAGGGCTCTATCGATAGCAGCACACCGTGGAGTGCTGTGGTGTGTCGACATGATTTTTTCTCCGCATCAACTGATGCATAGCGAACGCTTTTCCGTTGCATTGACACGATGATTAACACGAGCAACACGTCGTTGTGCAGGTGAGATGATAACTGAAGTTCAGGTCGTGTTATCGTCACATGTAGCAAATCAGTTAAGTTCTCATTCGTTTGATTTCAAATGTTGATGAAATTAACATAGGTTCTTTATAATGGAATTTTATTATATCGTTGTCAATTATAAGAACTTATTTCCATAGAGGATCGAAAATATTTGCTGAGGTTTTTCTGATTATCGCACCTGATTAAACTGCAATGCGAATTTCGATAAAATGGATTTTAAACTGTGCCGTTAAATGATGCCGATAAATAGTATCTAGAGTTGTTCACTTTCATACACACATGTGCGAAAACTTTGGAGGCGGAGAACAACGTCTTACTCCTCAATGCCTAACGCATAATTTCGACCATTACTTTAATTGAACTTATTTGACCCAAACGCTCCGAGGCAGTACCACCCATTGTGGTACTGCCTCGGGGAGAAATTCTGAGGCATAATATATTTCTGTAGGATGCAACATTTTTATGCTCCCAGTCTTTTCACCTCCACGTTTTGCTTCTCCGTTTGCAGGTGGCCCCGCAACATTTGGTTCCTTGATGCCCATTTCGCTTCTCCCACTTCGAATGCAAATTTAGGATTTTGAAGGAATGATAGCAAAACCTCGAGCAATTTTACTACTTTACAGAATACTTGGCTGAGAGGGCCTCAGCTTTTCACCAGTGCAGAAGGGGCTAGAAATGAGATTACTGCATGAATGGGGCTTATTGTACGAGGGTATTCATTCGGAACTTTCACCTGCAAACGCACTGGTTTCGTGTATTGAGAGTTCGTTTAACATTTTTTCTGGAATCTTCGAATAAACAATATCAACAGCAGATGCAACGGTGGATCTCCAGAAGTAAAGTTAGAAGTGAGTCATCTCGGAGACAGTTCCCGAAGTTGTCTCCTTGTTTTAAAGAGTCAGAGCTATGCAGTTGACTGCTGCTTGTTCTGAAGCCGAAGTCAGCAGAAGCCGACTTCCTTTTCGCTAAATGGTGTTTGGGATCGGGCTTTAGCGAACTCGGAATCACCTCACCTTGTTGGATTTGCCCATCGCAGCTCACAGCCACACAGGGGTATCCAAAATTTCTCGACGCTGATTGCTTCCAAAGGACTTAGAACGGCATAATTTTATTGCAATTAAATATAACAAGTTTCAGCGTTAATACACTTTTCACGTTGATAATTAAAATTATTAAATCCATCCAAAAAATTTCCATCATACTTTGAGATGGGTTCCTCGAAGTTGCCTTCAGATTTGTGTCCGGAAATTCTCGGAAAATAGAAAATCGAATGGAAATGTCGGATGCGCTATATTTTGCCATTAAAAGCTACTTTGAGTAGCAAAGCAGAGACTTCTCCTTGACTAATTTGAAGAAATTGGAAATCTCAATATACTGCGGTTAAATATTCGACTACAAGAGAATTTTATCATTCTTAAATTCCTCGAAAGCAACCAAGACCGAAAATTCTTCAAATACCTTCAAATACCTCCTCAAAGTGTATACACTACTTCAAAAATGCGATGTACATTCCTACACATACAACATCACTTTGATGGCCCTGCTACAGGAATACGACGGAATACTTTTGGTATGCAGCAAAAATGACCAATTCCAGGGAACATCCCTTCAACATGAACTAAGCGGCTTTCTCAGATGAAGTAACTTCTGTATATAAGATGCAGTTACCTCTAGGTCTGTGAAATAAAATCACCGAAGTGAAGGGTCAAAACGTTAGTTTTCCGGCACAAAATTTCGCTCGTTAAGATTTTACCATGAAGATAACCATTCTGGCTCACAATTCGAACATAACCGTTGTTTGATGACGGATGAGAGCAATATCCATACGCAGGATCCAAATCAGAGACCTTCCTCTTTTCGAGCAAACACTTAACCGATTGAGTTACTGCCGACTTTTTTGGGCGTTATTACTTCACGGCTATCTGCGGACAATGCCTTCACTCGTCAACAAACACTAGTTATCACTGAAACTAATGTTTATTGAATAAAGTTGATCTTATCTTAGGACAACTATGTATGCACAAACCATTCTATCCCAAGTGATGTCACTTCTAATTTGACTGCTTGCGTTGTGTGCCAATTACGATTACTGCATCATGTGCACTGACGAGCTGATGAGATTTAAGCAGCAAATAAGAAGTATCGGGGATACTCTCAATAATTCAGGTGGTGAAGTGTCCGCCTAGGAATTGGAACCCTTCCAATTAGTTCGATCAACTTCCAAAGGATTTCTAGACAATTAGGATGGAAGAAAAAACTGAAAGCATTTCACACCGATCGAGCCGTTCGATGACGAAACTTCTCTTGAGGATTTAAGTAAGAAATTGCGACAATTAGAATATAAAGACATTATTCCACATAACTTATTGACTGCGGCTAATTTACGTAAGCGGTCGATCACTTGAGCGGAATGTAAAAACGCATAACGTACCAACTCTTCCGACGCGCTTTTTGTATTTGTATTTCTTTGCCAGAAAAAGTGATAGGAGAAAAAACAAAGCAGTCACATTTTCGGCAGAAACGCAATTACGGGGAAGAATTACTTTCAAGAGAAAGCAGCCTACGCGCACAATCTCTCTCTCTCTTTCTCGTTTCAATTAAAAACGCCGGTGCTTAAAATGCTTGATATTATGGAATTCAATTTAGAGCACTACATCACTCCTCTCCTCCCTCCCCCCTTAACAACGATACGTGGGGTACCCTCCCGTATAACGCTAGCTTCGCAACATTCTAAAGCAATTTATCACAGTACAACTGTTAAGTACAAAAGAAACATCGATCTTCACAGTTATAAAAATGGGCGATATGCAGTAACCACATGGGCAACCGAACTTTTCATCATCAAACTGTTTACTGCCCCTTCCAAGAGTGTCCTCGTCGTTCGAGCAGCACAGTCTTTGACGTCTGAATTGAGTGCACCTTGGCGAGTGCATCAACCATCCAATTGTAACACTACCGAGGTGGTCGCTTCTCGAAAGCACAACGGTACTTTAACCGTGAAGTGAAAATTATGCGCTAAAATAAAATTCACTTGTCTATGCGCAAAAGTAGTTCGGAAATAGTTTTTTTTTTTTAATTTCAAAGAGGATGAACTTTTTTATCACCGCATACTTATGCTAGATGAAGCTTACCGTAAAAATATAAGACTAGGAAAGGATGGATTATTTCAATGATCTCATCAAGCCTATATTACCCATCCCAAAATGATGGGCACCTAAGGTTTTGAAATTAACTAACAAACAATTCATCATCAACCAATATAAAGAAGTTGAAATTGTTGTTCTTTAAAATTTGAAAAACAAATGAGTAATTAAATAATAAATCTATATTTACTTCATCTCCGCCATAGCTGGTTCCCGTTTCATTTTTTGCAAAGAAAATAAGATACATTGAAAAAAGCAAAAGAATCACAAAATATTTCTAAAATGAAATGGCACCCTAACTGAAAAAAAATGATCGTAAATACTACGCCGATCGTAGAGGAATTTATAAATACCAAAAAGAACCACGAAAAAAAAATTTTTTTTTTTTGGGTTTCAGGCCAAGTACCATTAAGCGTAATTAATTAAATTCAATGCCTTACCTTTACAATCTAGACGCTCATGAGTGGTTTTATAACGACAACAATTCTTGCAGAATAAAAATATACATCCTTGACTAGCAGGTAAAGAGCAGCGAACACATTTTGGATACGATTGCTTTTTGCTTCTTTCTTTACGATCGCCGATCTGAAACGGCAATATCCGAATTATGTACGATTCCTCTTTCACATATGAATAGAAGGAGATGAAATCCTTAACAATTAGGGAAATTCACATAGCCAATTAGATAGTTAAAACAGTAGAATATTCTCAACAGCAATTTTCTCTGCTGCCTGATCCTTTCTTTAGAATAAATGAGTACAATGCTGTAAATGAGTATATACACCGAATTAATAGGATATGAGGATATGAAGAGTACAAAATTCTCAAACTGAGAGCGTCATTTTCGAGCTTCGTAACAGTAAACGGTACGGTAAATGCAATGCTCACTATTCAAAACAATGCTGCGCAGCCAACTCGATCTTATATGCATCAAATTTTATGATGAACTTGGTTGAATGTAACGATTTCAGGAAGAAGTTTTTTTTTTTGGTCCTATAAGAATCAAGCGCGAAGCATAAAACCTGGAGGAACTTTCGACAATTTATTCAAAAAGGATGGAATAGGAAGAGACGGAAGGATGAGAAGATTTTTCACGCACTTCCGAATTACCTCTTATTCGACAGTATGAACTCCACAAAAGCTTAGGGAGTAGAAGGAAGTGATTTTAACGTTTGTTTAAAAATTTCCGACAGCTTTAAGGAACCAAATTTCGCACAAAGGAAAAAACGGTGACAACTGGATAAACGCCTCGGAAAGCATTTGAAAGGAAATGGGAGCGATCGGGGTAGCAACACTTGCTTACCTACCACTGCATGCATGTTGAGCGATTTACCCCATGAGGAGAATTTTAGGAGCAAACTCCAAGGAGCCAATTACTTATTTGTTAGACCACGAATGCCTCTCCCACATGCTCTTTAGTGTTTAGTGTCAATATCCCTCGCGGAGACCCTCTCAGCCACTAGATATAGCAAAAGCCTCTAATCCTTCGCCTACCCTGCGTTTCTCACGCTTACGTATTTGTCGTCTAGAGAGTCCGGTCTGCTCTGCGAGTGCATCCAATTCCGCTCTGCGACGTTCACGGTAGGCCGAATTCGACAAAATGGAGTCGTCACGTAATGGCCGGAAGTACGGCTTACAAATCCAGTGCGGTAAGTAAGGTGGACACGGCGCACAAGCTCGCGTTTTCGATAATCCTCAAAACCGCTTGAAAATGTATTTCCTAATATGAGTGTTTTATGCTTTACGCTAGCACTCTTTTCAACAATCAATCACCGCACAAATGCTTTATGGAACGGCAAACATTAGCAGTACAATAAGCAGCACTATTTCTGGTAATACCTATTACTGTTTAAAAGTTTCTGCAACAAAGCAAAGCATCGAAGGTTCGGTACGATACAACATCGTATTTATGTAAACATGAGGAGTTAGAATATAAGGGAAGGCAACGATGGTGAAATGGTTCGCATCGAAAGCTAATTTATTCTACGCTCATATGACTCATTTTTGGTTGTTCTATATATTTTTTTACTTGTTGGATGTGAGGCTATAAAACTGCGTACACAATAGTCGACGCCTTTTATTTCAAAAGTTATGTTACGTGCAACGGAAAGTTTTAGTTAAAATGCACAAATAATAGTAGCGGAAAACTTGCCAATATCTTTATATTCGCAAATGAATGGACAAGATATGATTTCAACTAGGAGACAGTTCCTCCAGTGTGGATGAATCGAATTTTATACACGATTACTCAGATCAGTTTATATATGTACCGCTTATTCCGCTTACTTTATTATTTAGCAGTTACCTGTAAAACTGGCTGGTCGGGATAGGAGAATGAAAGAGTGCAAATACTGCAGATGTCTTCCCACTTTTTTTCTTGGTGAACTCTTTATCTAATTTTTAAAAAAAAACTTTCCGGTTGTTTAACTTTGAAAAGGCTTCCTCGTTCACGACACATCACCTACATTTAAGCTGATGGGTTGAAATTACGCAGTTGATCCGGATTCCCCTTGAATATGCATCGTAGATACGGCAGATGAAAGATGGTAGGTGCCGAATGCAAAAAAAAAGAAGTCGCCGGCCATTTTAAAATTGAACATTTCTAGTCAGGGGTAATTTTTGAGTGAGTATGAAACCGTGGAATTGATGCATGAGAAGTTAATTCTTCACACTAAACCTCAGAGCACTCTGCTTTCCACTTGGAAATTTTATTCGATTTTAAATGGTAGCTTATGAATTTAAATATGTTCAGAGATGAGTAATGCGATCTTTTTTTTTTGGCGAATAAATAAGCGGAAGTGAAAAGAGAATAACCAACCGAAAGTATCACTATGAGGATCAAGATCCTTCATATTTAATACATCGTTGACTCTATCCTCGATTTCATTTAGTATTTCATGGAATTCACGTTGTGTACAAACGTAAGACATCTTTTCTCGTAAGTCGCTATATTCCAATAAGCTGAAATCACAATAAAATCACATCCTTGGATATTATCGATGAAATTTGCATTTATATTCGTCGTAAAAAAAGAAACGATAGCATATTTGAATATTAAAGATTCATAGATATTATCAGTGTTCAAATTCATGTATCATAGCAGATTCTCTAGTTTAGGCTTCACCTTCCTCCTCATTAAATTCATTCCTCCTATTCCTCTCTCCAAGATATACCATTTATGATGCTGAACAATGAGAGTACTAAATTTTATATTGGATCCATCATTAGAGCACTCCAAATGAACGTATTTCTTTCGTATTTTAGTGTTGCCTAGATGGAATTATTCGATGCAGTACAAGAACTGCCACTGCTCTGTTGCATACAGCTTCTTGCTTCTGCTTCCGCATAAATTCAGTGACAGCTCGGCAAATCATTCCCCATATTACAAGACATAACTTACCACTCGATTCCTTCTCAACAACCGTAAGATGTCGCACAGAGTTGAGCTTAGGAACGGTGACGTGTACGTTTTCTTGCTAAAGAAACCTTTCATTTAAAACAACATCCATGAACAGGGTTCATTTGCGAGAGCATGAATTTGGGTGAGTGAAGGCGAAGAGATTTTTGTTGGTTCTGACCTGTGGTGGCATATCCGAAACAGATGTGCCCGTATTGAGCTTACGCCGGCTTTGTATTGTAGCGCATATTGCAAATATTCTCTAGCAACGACCCAATTGGGCTCATGTCGCCCCTCGAAGAGAAGCGGATTCGATAGGACACCTTCAGCACTCATAACGGCGTTCGCTCCCGTCATCTTCAAGCATCGTTCCACATCATCCGGCATCTGTAATTTATGATAGACAATTTGTAAAATAATTAAGATATTTTTGAAGTTGTGGCGCATAGCCGCATAGTTTCTCTTCAACCAAATTTGCATTTACATCCTCGTTATAAATTCTCTCAACTCACTTCATAAAGTTTTAGTTGGTGTGGATAATCAGAATGAGCTAACAGAAACAACTGATTTCTATAGTATGAAAAAGGTGAGTTATTCCTTTCCCGAAACTGAAATTCACTGAAAATCAATTGTTTTTTTTTTTTGCCAGAATCACAGCTAGGAATTCCCATGATTTTCACTTTTTGACTCAAACGAATCACGTTTGTCATTAGAGATAGAAATTCAGCTCTTCCGGCATACTTTTCCATTCACTTTCATTTAAAAGTAGAAATTCTGTAAGAAGATGTGATAGAATATCTGAAACCTTCTGGAAAAAAAAAAAACGATCTCCTATGTAATGGAGGTAAAGTCATATTTCCTTGAACAATCTGAATGAAAATAAATGCTTTTTATGCAGATATTTATATATGCGCATTTTTTCGCCTGTTCTTTTAATGTTATAATATCCCGTTAGCCAGAAAAGATATACGAATTTAAAAAAAAAAAAAAAAAACGAAATTCTTCATCGTATTTTCACAGAGTAAGAATATATTTAAAAAACGAAGCATCCAAATGTAATTTCGATGATTATTTCATCAATAAAAAACCTTAACACATCATAAACACCATCGCTCTGAAAGAAAAAATCATTCACGTATACGCAGAAAGTGAGACTATAAACCTGAATACTTCCGTTTGCTAGCAATGGAATACTAATCGCACGTTTAACGATTCGAATTGCGTTCCAATCGGCGAGCCCTGTACTTGCTCCTCTTTGCTGTCGGGTTCGCCCATGAACAGTTAACATACATGCGCCCGCCTTTTCTAGCGCTCTGAAAACGTTTTGAAAAATTAGCAATAGAAACCTACTAGTTTATGCATATTCTATACCGTCCTTCACGACGTCCTGACTGCATCCATCACTTAAAAAACGACTATTACTATAGACGCAGAATGGCCATAACTGAAGAGACCGCAGATCAAGCGGCATAAAGCCTTTACCTTGGCACTCTACCTCCTATTAACAAACAATAACGTCTTCCATTCCCCAGATATATCTATGGAAGGTCGCACGGCTTGTTCTAATCATTCGTCTCTCCGCCCTTTTTTTCTTATGTACAAATAAATATATAAAAGTGAACATAACATATTATATATATACAAGAAATTTATTATGGTGACCAAGCATAACTTTATGCAATCTAAACTGATTTTTTTTGCAACTGAATTTGTGCGATGTTCCACCATCCGGTCAGCCTCTTTCTCTATGAACGACTCATCGCTCCATAATCTTCAAAGTGATTCTACTTACATCCTCATCACAAAGCAATCCTTTTTACTGGTTGACACTGCAACCCGCTATTTTGCCGGGAACCGTAGACCTGCAAGCATGAGGACAGACCACTCGTTTAAACGAATAGCAGCAGCATCAGTTCCTATGCTTCAATTTGCTATAAAGCGAAATGATCTAGGAGCTTTTATTCATATTGGTTGTACTGTAATGTGCCTCCAGTACAAGTATGCGCGTGTATACTTGCAAATACCAGAATCTATTAGCATATAAACACGATGCATATGTATCTATTGCGGTACTCCATAGTTCTAGCACATCTTAGAGCGACTCTTAAGAGTACAAGATTAAAAGTTGAGTAGAACCTAGCTTCTGATAAGTTGGGGACTAAGTCACGTCAGCTTATTGTGGGTTTTCAAGAAAACTTTGCTCCAGGCCGGCGTTAACAAAGAGCTATACATGACAACACAGGTTAAAAAAAAGAACATTACAGCAAGTGAACAAATCCAACCTAGCATAGTTGACTGTTTTGCCGATTTCGTCCAATATGCGAATTTTGCACGACAGTGGTACTCGACAGTGCGAATGAACTAGTGAAACCATCTCACATACCAAATCCAAATCCTCCTGATAAGAAAAATGTCCTGCATTGCAAACCTCACATGTGCATCATCAGATATCACCTCCGTCTTTCCCCTTCTTCGCAAGAAAATAGCAGAATGAAGCGCTTGACATGAATAAAACATTGAGTTTCAAGTAAGGTTTTTCAGGGGGACATGGTTGACATTAAGAACAGCTGAATTGAAGCGTAAAGCGAGCTCAATCGACTTTCACAAATGAAGAGAATATTGTTGGTTTTGAAGACGTTGGAAAATCTTTTGAGGCCAATATTGTTGTTCAAGTCAAACAAAACGCACAGGTAATTTTCTACTGTGTAAACAAAACGCAATTTCTAGGCAACTCTCAAACGGAGGGCCTATATAATATGCGCGACTTACCAAAGAGAGAGAAAATTTGAGAGTTGAATTAAGAAAGAAAACAGTATATACGCTCATCATACATGTACATTTAATACCCTAAATTGAATAGCGCCCTCCCCCTCTCTCCCCCCCCCCCCCCACGAGGATTAAAAGCAATATTACAAACTTCTGAAGATTTTAGACGTCGACAGGTTTTACTGAGAGGGAAGATGAGTGTTTATTTAGGATTGGGGAGAATTCTACTGGGATGAAGAATGGATATCTTTTCCAAAAACTCTAATCGGCTAGAGCAATTGCAAATAATATATATTTTACGGGTATTAATTAATTAAGGCAATTATTTACGATGTTTTGAGATGGTAAAGTGTTTAATAATAATGTAATAATGTCAAGATAAAATGATGCAAACAAATTGATTGTTTCGATGATTGTTGTTAGTTGTAATTATTAATTAGCATAATTTTGCATATTAATTGAAGGATAATTCAATTTATCGATGCAAAATTTCTCAAATTTTTTAAAGATCTAATTGATAATCAATCTTTTCGACAGATAAGCACTGTTCGTAAAGCATTTTTTAAAGCTTCTCCTCAAAAAGAAAATCTTTCCACATTACTTATGTGGAATATGTGCTTTCCCATATATAAACAATGATCTCTCATATATTCATTAAAAAAAAAAAGAAAAATTCATGCGCTCAACATTTTAAATCATTTATTTCAAGCTGAGTCGGCGAATTTCAAACTAAGATGAATTCTTAATGCAATTTTTTTAGTGAAAAATATCCCAATAAATCATCGAAACTTCTTTCAAATATTACTTCAGTATAATAATCGACATCGTATAAATCGCAACATTCACTTAGAATCGACAACGAATTTAAATTGAAATAGCTATTTGAGCATTTTTTTTTTGGGGGGGGGGGGGCCAGGATTTCTTTCTTTTTTTTTCACTGAGAAGAGAAAATGCTTTTCAAATGTGATAGTTGGTGGAAGCGCTATCATAGTGATCTCGAGAATATTGACGAGTGAAATTATATAATGAATGATTTTCCACTTTTATAGTTGTTGTTGATTTTATTAATCGAGTGAAGCTTATTGCCTTATACGGATGCATTTTATCGGCAATTTTGTTCACATTTGCAGGGAAATAAGTTCATTCATGAGCAAATCTTCTCCGAAACTATGATTAAAAATTCTTTTCTTGAAATTTATATTGATCTAAACGATCGATTTTTCGTAGATGTACAACTCTTCGCATTTCTATGAGGTTATTAATTCCTTTATCTGCGCTTAGCAACGTCAACTTACTTTAAGAAATGTACGCATCAAAAAATTAATTCCAATGAAATAATTTTGCGATGTTTGTGGTATTTGTTGTGAAATTCTCATCCGGTCTTTATTTTTCCTCTTCCTTTCATTTGCCTTCTTGGTGTTGCTGAGTTTTAGGCAGATGGATAATTCTGCTCAGAATCATCCTCAACGAAGAAAAAGGTGGAAGTGGACAGGGGTTGCCCGGGTTTATTCTGAATAAGCGTAATTTGCTGCCCATCCGAATAGACGGAACAACGAGAAGTTAGGCAACAATAACCTCTAAGTAAGCGCCGTAGTGGCCGCGCTTGGCAATGAGTTGTGGACAGCCAAGATTGAGGTCAACACCATCACAAATGTCCTCGACTAGCAAGCACGCCGTCAGCAGCATATGTGGCTCGTTTGCGCAAAACTGCACTATCAACGGTCGATCCGATGGGCACGACGATAGCGCTGAACGTCGATAGGTGAGATCTTTCACGAAAAGCTGAGCGTGTATCATTGGCGAGAAGCAGAGGTCAGCTCCATGTTGCCTCATCATCATTCGGAAAGCTAGTTCGCTGGAAAAAAAAAGGATGAAGAAGCACCTCAAGTTCTATGAAAAAGTACCTCAAGTTTAATGGAAAAGGTCCTCAAGTTTTACGGTCCCACTTCTCGTCGTGAGTACTTTCGTCACCTAGAACGTGATCTTGAAGAAAAGCAGTTTTGCAGACATGACCTGCTAAGCTTTCATATTGTGGACTTCTCTCCCACTATTACTATCTAATGAGCAACAGTTAGCGGTGCCCTACCTCCCCAGTGACCACCACATTATTAATATCGAGCTTCCTTCACTACTCATTTACAAATCAAACATCACATCAATCGTTACCTCACTCATTCTTGCATTACGCTCGACCAGACCACACAATTTAAGCTGGTCAATTACGTGAAGTTTCACGCTCTCCTGTACAGTAAACTTGTTATTAGCTCTCAAGAGTTGTCTTCGTATCTCATATTTATCTAACCATCCAACTGCAATTCCAGTGGTTACAGCTGCTATATGATATTGTTTTTAATTGGTGCCACGGTGTGCGTATTGAGCTTATAAATCGATACAAAATGGAAAAAGTTTACACTTTTGTACAACTTCCAGTGGTTTTCTTCGAAATTTCTGCTGTATTTCTTGTTAGCATGATATCGTTTCCTTATAAGGAGATACTTTAGAGGGTATTCGTTTTCACCTGAGCTTTGCGCTAATAAGTGCTGAAGGGCGGAAAATATTTACGACAAGCTGGATAATGCTGGAAATCCCATTCATTATTATTTACGATGCTAATACCGGATAATGAAACATAATGTTGTAATGTAATGCTAATATTTACGGCAATTCAATGCTGGAATAGTACCTTTGGTCAACCATAGGTGCCACAACACATCTCATGTTTTGTAGCTTTTGCTTCCATCTTAACTTTTTGGCGTCTTTCTCGGCGTCTGTGAGCGTTGGTGGATCACTACGCACGGTGGCATTCTTGCCTACGACAAAGATTCCATCGACACCGTCGCCCTCCACTTGAACTTGTAGGCCTTGCACCATCGCCCTTGCCTCTGCTTCCAAGTCCTACGCTCAATTATGATAGCCTCTTTTCGCCCAGTGATATAAACAGAAATTAACATTACATCAAAGCATTTATTGTTTTGTTTTCTCGCAAATTTCTTCTTAAGCAGCCCCATTAAGTGGGACTATTTGAAGTGATTAATGAATATCCACCAGAGAGGAAGAGAGAATAAATTGTCCAGTAATTTGCTCCATTTATGAATACTAATAAAAAGGAATAAATAAAACGAAATTTGAAGCCAATACTTGAGAAAATGAAGTTCTGGTCAGGATTCATGACGATGAATGAGAAAATTACAAACGTTTTCATATAATGCTCTATACTTCTTTGCTGACACCATATCAACTATACAAATTTAGATGAAGAAATCCTATAGAAGTGATAGAAGTTTATTTTTTATAATATTTCAAAGTCGAAGCATTAAATAATCTCTATATAAATCAAAGCACCGATAGGAGACTAAAAAAAAAAAATAATAGTGCTTGAGATCCCTAATAAAAGATGATGAAGCTAAACGATAAATATACAAATATATATACGAGAAATACCAATAAAAATATGGAATTCAGTATTGTATAGCATTTAATCAATAGTACCATCACCGCATACATATGAATAGAAGATTCATAATTCTGCATACCTCTATGAATCTATAACTGATTGGAAATTAAGCTCAACGCTGGACGTTAAATAAGAATTACCATAATTTTATGAATGCAACCACTCCCCCCCCCCCACGCCCCCCCTCCCACCCTCCTTCAGCGAAAAAGAATATAGGTTTTCAACATCCGCATTGCTACCCCATTCAAGAAGATCGAGAAGACAGATAGCGATGAATGCTGTGGAAAACGTGCAATATAGAATGCGTTAGCGTTGAGGCGATGCGATGTGTCGACTTGTACGATTGGAATCTTGCCAATGTGAAATAGACCCCCTGCAAATTTTAGTGATCTTTGTTCTGCATTATCGAACACTAATAATAACATCAACAAAATATTTGCAATGATCATTTGCAATGAAAATCGGCACGCGAGCATATATGGACATCATATTTCAGTATGCGAAATTCCGTCAACGCAACAATAATAGCTAGCTAGCGTCGATGTTTGATTAGCGCCTAGGATAAGCTTGAACGATGTTATCTAGTTGTGCAGAATTATATGTATGAAATCGATTCCTGAAATAGTTCGAGAAATGCTTACCTTCAATTCTTTTCTTTTTTTTTTTGCATTTTGTCCTTGGCTCGATTCTATCAACACTCTATTTCAGCGTACGAAAAGTCCCAGGAAAACTCTATTAAAGCACATAAAAGCACACACTCATTGAATCCGTTATGATAATTTAAAGCATTTTAATTTAGCCTAGTGTAATTCACAGTTCATTAAATGCATAGTGTAGCTAAGCGAAAAGCTTAAGAATTGGTCAATACGAATTAGACACGGCTCAAAGCAAAATTTGCGGAAATTTTGCATAGGCAGGGTGAGAAAAAAGGCTTTTGAGCATCACCGTCCTTTTTTCGATCCGCTGAGAGCAAAACCCTTCAAATGCCAATGAACTTTTCCAGAGGTTTCTTTCATTGGGCCTTCACAGGATGACGAGGTTAATGAAACTTTTTTTGAAGAAGACTCGCCTATTCTGCTCTCCTTTGCTTAGTCTTTGACGGTCATTAAGAACTTCCTATCTAGCAGTCTTCTTCAGTTGGCCTACTGTAAGATGAAGAATCACTTAATCAATAGCTATAACCGTTATTCAACCGCTCCAATATATTTGGCTCTTAAGTTTATAACTTCTGGGCTGAAAAAAACACATCGTAAAATTCATTCTTTCATTGCAATCCATATATTTTGGACGTCCTCGTCGGATTTGCAGACTCACGTATACAATTTGAGCAATTTTGTCCGTTTTTGTAGCTCGCCAAATCGAAACGTTTTGACCAGGATTCGGTTTGTCCGGAATGTTTTCAATAAATTTAAGCCCAAGTAATTCGACTTTGTCACAGCTTCCACTATCATTCTACCCTATTTCCCACCACCCTACTCGAAAAAAAAAACAGATTTTATAAGAGTACGACTAGTATAGATAGCCAGCAGAGTGTATTCTTCCCGGAACATGTTTTCAAGGTAATACAAGTACTCTTCCCGCCTGGATGATGTCATTTATTTACCTTTCGATAAAGTCAAACCATTAACACACCTCGCGAATGATTCGAGAAACAAATATGAATTAGCGACCAGCTCATCTCAGTGTACTATATGCTGCATGTATTCAATGCAAAGTGCAAAAGATCATTGATCATTGGCGTTAAGATTGTCCAACTTTATTCATATAAATATAATATACACTCTATACAACGATATAATATCGATGAATTGAACAAAAGAAATAAAAATAATTCGGCGCAAATATGCAAATGATTTGCAAATAAATACGCAAAAATGATATATGACGATTCAATGCAAATTCTATAATGAGCATGATCAAATAAGGGCACAATATTGTTCAACTCTAGTAGATTTATGATATGACAATAAATAATTGATTTCTTTTCTTAATGCAATACCGACCATCTTTCCATCAATTGTTAAAAGTATTCCAGAGCAATTGTTCATTATATAGCTGCGAAAAAAATCCAATTAAACAAAAGCATTCATGCTGCGATCAATTAATCAATCGATCGATCGACCAGTCAATCAATTAATCAACTGATCAACAGCGACAGATCAGTAAAATTTCAACGCTACCTTTTCAATGATCAAGTTCGTTTACCGCCCTATCAAAAATTGTCGATTAAAACGAAGTGTTTCAGAGCGAAAGAAACCAACGCCAAGGAATTTAGGTCCCAATTCAAGAATGAATGGAAATAACCGCAAAAACGCGAATAACACAGTTCAAAATGAGGTTGAAAAAAGAATAAAGTGAAGAATAAAAATGAAAAAAAGCGCATGAACATAAACTTCTATAAGTGTGAAGCAGATGAGATAATTCAAGAAATATGATATTCAATCGAACGAATCATGAAATGTGGTGAAGAATGTTGCTGCGTTTCGAATATATCACAACCAATATGCAAAAGTCCCTCAAAATTTCAATAAAATCGCAATCAAGGCTCCGTCCTTATTTAAATAATCAGTGAATTTCCAGCATTTCAAAGAGTTAACCATAACCAAGGGAAATAGATACTGAAGCATTCAGAATCAAAAACGAGCCAGTCTCCCAGCCCTCCTCCCCCCCACCTCCCAATCGTTTAAACAGTTGCTCTTATAACTATACTGTCACGTCACTCCTTGGTCATACAAATGAGCTCACTGCCCACCAAACAAAAAAATGGAATCCAAAGCGATAAAATGAACAAATCTCGTGAGAAATATAGCAATGCGGGGTTCAGAACTCACTTTCTTCATTTCCTTTCCCCCATTCTCTCTTATTTATTAGAACTACCAAAGAAGCTATCACTCTCATCTACGCGATAAACTTTTCAAGAGTATCGAGGACGACGAGCAATTTTTAGCAGTTTAGTTACGAGCGGCAATTTAGTCCACGAAACCACGCGTAAACGATTAGCAGAATCATTCTGCAATTTGCAAGGCACAATATAACCGCATCCAAGAATCTATGATTCGTTGTACAGGGCAGAATAGAAAACCGCCTAGGCAAAGATAATAAAAAAAATCCCCTCATTCATATTTCTTTTCAACACAGCACAGATAGACCTACAAAGCTGCTCAGCTATACGGGACCTCGAAGAAAGGAATTAGATCCGATATAACAGAAAGATGAAACGAAACGAACCTGTATGACAATGAAGTGAACATTGAATAGGAAGACGCATGATACATATATTATATAGACGAATTAAATAACACATAAACACAATAGCTGAACAAACGGATGGAAGGCGATCTCTAAGAACGTACCCTGCTAAAAAACGCGTTGCGCCGCATTCATCTACGGAGACAGCCTCAATGGAGAGCAAACACCAGTCGATCAAAATGTACGACGACCACCGATGCAATACGAAATCTCCTCCCTCCCACTGTAACTAAAAATATTCAGTAGCTAGCCTCTTACACCGATGAGGACTTCCAGTCATGAGCAGAGTGGTACTCAAGAACGATTACTAAACAATATGATTGAATTAAAGCCAAACAGATTTTAAACAGGCGTTTTCAGATTTAAATAGCCCTTAAAACGACGCCCTTACTAGACTGCATCATTCAAGCTGGGTAACGCAAGTGAGAAGGGCTTCAAGCGTTGGTTGCTTGCAAAGCTGAAAAAAAAATGAACGACGCTTGGTCTTGCTAATCGTTACAAGTTAATGATATTCCTCACAAAGTAAAAAATGCGCTTTCCTGAAGAAGATGAACGGATGAATGTCGACGAGAGGCGTCAACGCATACGTAGCATCGGATTTTGCGGCATTGAAAAGCACATATATCGCACAGGTAACTGCATATATATCACCAGTATCGTATCGGATATTTCTAGTCAGCTCGCTCTTTGAATCAATTACCATCCATGGAAAGGGATTATTCAAGAAGCTGCAAGCGAAACTCGTCAAACTTTAACAATCACAAATTAAATTATATGCATTAGCGCATTAAGATAAACCCCATTCCAAACCATCCCCTCCCCCTTCGCAATGAATCGATAAACATTCACTGATTAATATTTCGATTATAACCGGTTCTCGTTAACTGCTCAACAATTTACAGTTGTAGCAATCAGCCATTTCAAATGGAAGGTGAAGCAAAAGGGCAGAAATCCGAGTTATTGTGCGTAAGAAATATGGCTTTCATTACCAGACTGGTGTCCAGCTTGATCCCTTGACCCCCACGCGTGTCAGACGACAGCATATACCCCTTTAAGTCCCAGAACTAAGCAAAAAGGGAAAATGAGGTGGATTAAAAGGCAGAGCGAGAGCTCAGGCACCGGGGAGGAGAAGTGGGCGGGTAAGGCGGGTAACTACGTAGTGCGAAGGGAATTAATTTCCCTTTTTCCGAAGGACGTGAATAGTGTGAGGAAACAACATAGTACAAAAGATCGCCTCATGAAAGTGCTTCTTGCTAAAGCAATAATATTATTATGCGTCAAAGGTTATTCATAGTTTCTTTTTTTTTTTTTTTCAAAAAGTGGTGATGTACATTGCACGACTTGTTGATATGGATAAGTAGAGCTCCAATACAAGCGGAAAGAGAAAGAGCATATCTCCCGATCGTGCAGGTGCCAGCAATTTGGGAGGAAAAGTGGGGGGCTATACCACTATTCAAAAACGAATTTGCACTTTAAGGTAATAAGCGAAGAAAATACCTCTAATAGGGATATCGTTCGCACGCAAATGATGTGGAACAGGTAGCGAGTGAACATCGTCTCCTTTCGACCTGAGAAGACAACTGACCGCCTCTACCTGCAAGAAACGTCCACATTTCGTATCGTCATAGAAGTAAGGTGAAACAAATTTCACAAAGAAACGCTTATAAGAAAACATCTAAACTTCCTTCAGCGGAAAGAAGAACGCCAACAACGAATGCACTTTAGGTATGAAAGACCTCACCTTACGAGCATCAGATCCATGACTAATCCTTTCATGGAGTAGTAAGGATTTGCAAAAGAATTAATGAAAAAGTTGAAAATATCAATAAATAAAAGAAATAAAGCATTTTAGGTCGTCGCCGTTCTATCTGAAACTCTCGTTTAGACAAAATATTGTTTCATTGCGTAAATGGATAAAGAATCAACACAATTTCTTCTCACAGAATAAAATACAAAAATGTATCAATACACAATTCGTAAGCAACAAAATCAATCAACAAATAGAAAACAACGATCAATGAAGCTGATGAAATATTCGTCGATTTCGTCACTAAACACAGTAACGATTAGCAAAGAACGCTTTTACGATCTAGCCAAAAAAAAAAACCACAGGAATCAATCAACACACACGATCGTTTGTAAACATTCCCATCGAAAGACTTTACAATCACGTCGACGGGAGATGTAATCCTTTAGGGAAGAAAAACATTGCGACTCTCTCAACATAGATATTGTTCTCATGCGACAAATATTCCAATTTATGCCAGATTTAATATGCAATTACTAATCATGGATTCGCTAATTGCTAATAGAAGATTTTTGTTACGTAAACTGCTAAAGGCATTTTTAGGAGGAAATTAAAAATTAAATTTTGCAAAGTGCGAAAATTTAAAACGATTTTTCAATTTCAATTACAGAAGGATTTGCCACTAATACAGATGTGGTGACATGCCTAAATGCTATCTTCTCGAGTTGACGAAGTTTTCAACACAGGCGAATAAATGACGTTATTATCCGCTAAATAGTTATGCTAATTTCATTAATTAAAAACTCAGATACATTAGTCTGATGCCACGCAAGTTCATCAACACCATATTGCACTGCATGAGTAGTCTCATCAAAAACATTGGATCTGCCATATTGTGGTGTCACAGTGGAAATCGGTGCGACTCCGGCAACAACAATCTCTTTTTTCCACCGGTCCATTTCCTTTGAGTAACTGAGACAGAGAATGTGAACGCCATATGACACTTAAACTAGAATGCGAAAAAGTTGTCCACTATTTCAAAGAATCACAATGCGGACAAATTAGGCTAACGGGAAGGAGAAAGGTGAGAAAGCTCGAAGAAGAATGCGAGTAGATCCAAAACAGACGAAGTCGAAATTATCAAAAATGACAGAGTTAGCAGGAAACATTAGGAACTTCATCAACGAATGCCAATCCTAAACTATACAAAGCTGTAGTGGTCCCAAAGGCTTCATAAAATTCTCCACAAAAAGTTGACTTCTTGTTATAGCAATCTAGAACAACAACGTTTTCAACCTTTGCATATCGCAGTGTTAGAAAACAGGATCAATAGTGCGATCCCATTCGTGAAGGTATGTTTTCTACTTCCTCATTCAGCAACGAGTGAATAAACATTAAGCAGTAATACGTGCGCATTGAATACGTCTTCATACCAATGCAAACACAGCATAAATATAGTATCTGCTTCTCAGGTCCGCGCATTAGTATGATTCAGAAATCCGCCCACAACGTTGTAACAATATGAAACAAAATCCTATACGTAAGTGATAACATTTATTAAGAAATGTGCAGTACGCATATTTATATCATAAGGAATTTGCTCTTAGACCATCTGTAATAAATCATTTCCACATCGCTATGGTGCGCCATCATTTATTTAACGGCTAATAAACGGGTATAGAACTAGTAGGCATAAAACTTCTACTAGCTCAAATATTCAAACAAAATCTCATCTGACATGTCGGAATAAAAGATTTATCAAATAAAGAAAGAGGAAAGAAACGATGAAAAAAGCAGATTACAATGATTTATTACTTTATATCTCGTTGAATCTTATTTCTCCTTATACTAGAAATTTTAAATCACATCAGTTAAATTCATTCAAAGAAGCTTTTTGAGAGAGAACCGTTAACACACACTCAGTGATGTGGAATACGCTTCCTCACGACGTTAGATGCATATTATATCGATGACTATTTACTTCTTTACCTATTTATTTTAATCGACAAAGCATTCATTACGAATAAATGTCTCTTCAAAATGTCTCAGTGTCTCTTCCACTTCCGCTTAGGTGAAGTTGCAAGGCAGCTTGGAGATGAGGGCTTAGGCTCATCTCCTGCCCATCGCATACTGATGAGTCGATTCATCGTTGTTCCACTCAAAAGGAGAGTTCTGACTTGCTCTACCGCCCTCGTCCCTATGAGGCCAGTGTTTGGAGTGACTCGGTAGGACGAAGCCAAATAGTCTGGTCGGAGCTCTCTTTAAACCGACTGCGCAGTAAGCAATAGCAAGCGATGAATGATGCGAATGATTAGAGGAAATGGGGACGAAACGACCTCAACATATATCAATGTTCGATATATGCGGTCGTACACCACGTATACGCGGCTGTCGAAGTTCGATATCGACGTAATCTCCCAATCCCTCTCTCCTCCTTCCGAATCGGTCTTTGTAGCACGGATGTACTCATAGTCTACATTGTAAGATTGCGACGAATTTTCAAACTTTATTGAAGAAGATTTAATACGGGAAAGTGGATCTTCAGAAAGCACTGAACTCGATCTCTCGAGGAATACAAGTGGCAAGACTGCGAGCAGAAATAAATCTTCGGTGACTCCAAACTGAAAGTCTATTTCATATATGATGAATGAAAACGAAGAGAAAAATTATGCTGCTGTAAAAAAAGGCTTACATTATAGGATGAATTGAGATCATTTGCGCCCATATGGCCAATATGTCGAAAATCGGTTGGCCGGCCAATCATCGAACGGTCTATTCGTACCTTTGCGATCTGTAACAATCCCAACATCATCGTTGAAACTAGACAGTGGAAGCAAAATTTCTTTGAGTTCGAATGCCACAATGATAACGGCTCCACTGATCAGCGCATAATACTTAGTACCGAGAGATGGGAGAGGAGGTGGAAGGGGTGGAGGGGGGGGGGGTGGGAGAGAGAGAAGGCAGTGCATAGCTCTTTTCCGAATTCTTACCTGCATATCTCCAGAAAAAGGATGGATCCCCGCACCTGCCAAAATTGCTTAAACAATGCAAGAGGAACTTGCATTCGAAGGTTCTGAAAATGTTCACTAAAGCTTCACACCGCTAGCTAGTCATTGACAGTGGCGGTAAAATGCATCAGTAAGATGAAATGCAGAACTTTACTGCACGAGTTAGATACGCATTCAACGTTCAGCTATTACTTAGTCTTCGAGTGATGTTTTGATGAGTGAAATGCTTTGCTGTTGGAAACAGTGTTGCAGCTGAATGCTTTTTGCCAATGCAAAGGATATAAGCAAGGTTATAGAAGAAGATGCCTCATGTACGTTGACAGTTTAATAAAAATATAGTAAAGTAACCCAAAAGAATAGCACATCGACGTTTAGAGAAATAAAATATCACTTGGTAGCTATCAAGTACGAACGTTTTCTATTTTATTCTTCGGAAAATAACTTCGGGGAAAAAAACGAATCCAACAATTGGCCTGATCGAAAAAAAACGCATTTTTTAAAATCTTTAAATAATCATGACATCATAAAAACATCTTTAATTATTCGATCAAGCAACATCAGTTGTCATTATCCAATAGAAAACTTCCTCGAATTTCTGCCTAAAAGGCAACAATTTGATGGACGTAAACACATAGCAAGCAACAATGAAAACATACCTCTGATTGAGGAGACACACAACAATTCAGAAGCCAAAATCGTTGATTTCGTCGAACTACCATTGCTGCCAACCTCGGTGAGGGTGGCTGGAGGGCTGAATGTGATGCGCCTCCGAGAACAGCTACCAGCACGCACGCAACGAGTTCGTTGCTCGTTTAACCGCTAGATGCCACCGAATCGCTCGCACCCTTCTCGCTAAAAACAAAAAAAAAAAAAAAAATGACGTAAAAACGACAGACCCAAGTGATTCATCCAAGGCGCGCTTGGACATTTGCGCCTCTTAATAATGCGTAAATTCATCTTCGCCACAGAATACTTGTAATGCAAATACCTTTTCAGCATATAAGTGAAAAGTTTTTTGCGTCGCAGATGAGTGCGCTAATATTTGAATACGCTTAGGGCCGCAGTATCGTTTAAGAGATGTCACAAAGTAATAAAGATTGGGAAACGTAAATCACACGAATTGCGCGCAATGATGAGCAAGTTTGCATAAATGGGAGTTGTGGACCCGCGACCGTCCCACTGTTTTGATGATCGGACGACAGTTTCATATATGTAGTGCCGACCTCCCAACGTTTTATTAGACACTTCATGAGTCTGGACAGAAATGTTTTTGACGCTTTAGCTGTGCAACCAGCCAGCATGACATTTCAGGTGTACCCACTGCTCACCTTAAACGTTAAGATTTTCGGTTTTTCGAAAGTAGCATTGCCGGAGTCGGGAATATATATATATATATATATATATATATATATATATATATATATATATATATATATATATATATATATATATATATATATATATACATACATATACGTGCATAACATTGTGTAAATATATAGCCACAACTATTGCCACTACTATTCTTACTATAACTGTACTCGCTGGCACTGCCGATAACAATCCATTTTTTACTACATCCAGTTGTTCTAAACAAGTTCTACTTAATACTACACCTAACTGTATTTACCGGCTGTCACCTGTTTTTGCGCCAGCTTCCACTATCGCTACCAATACCGCCTACTCACATTTAATATTGTTTATTACAGTTGTTATTGCCAGCTGCTACTACATTACACGTTATTTTCCACAGCAATAAATATTTTGAACTTCACTATAGCTATGTAATAAAACAGTAGCCTTTTCGGGTGATGACCTCGATAAGGTCAACTCAATTCCGAAAGGGAACGCTCCAACGTCACGCTCTCCGACAAATGCGCCTCGTGTTGCGACATCACACTCGGACGTAGAGTCAAGGCACACAAAATCAAGTCAACCCCTCGGTTCCTCAAAAAAGGTCATACATTCACCTATACCCGAGCAATACCTACCTAAACAATACACAACCGATCAGTTGACACAAAGCCGCCCACATAAACTTCGCTAAACAAACGGTAACATGTCCCACCTTCAAATCTCAATTCGGCAGTTTTATTAATATTGAATCTCGATTTTCGCTTTAAGACCAAATCCAAATTTTATTAGCTCTGTAGCAGTCCCAAAATTCTGGTCGTCGAGCGTTAAGGAAAAGGCTGAACATTTCAAATCTTTGAATCTCGGTTGAGAAATTTGCGTTTGTCCCACTGATGTCTGTAAAATATAGATGCCTAGAAATGGAATCCGAATTCGGGTTTTCAGACTTCTAGCGAAGGCATTCCGGATAAGGCCAAAGCCGGAATTCTTCAAAAATGTACAATTTTCCCACACCGATGTACACTTTAATGTTAAAATGACATATCCCGACGCGCTATGCCACCAAGTTAACGTTCATTTCTCAGTTAATTCGCATTAAGGCACATTTGTAATGTCCTCCCTTTCCGCTCAATAGTTCCAGCTCCTGAACCACTGAAGTTAACGACAGCTACGAAGAACGACGGCTACAGGGGTTCATCTCTGTTTTTAATGGCCCTCACAGCCGTCCAACACAGTCAACATCCTACAGCCAAAAGAGCCTTGCAAGACTCATTTAAGGGAATTGTTGCTTATTCCATCAGACAACATCGGTTATCTTCAGGCTGTCGTTGGAAGCTTGCGAATTATAAGCTGAGGTTGCCCAATCTTTCGCACCTGAAGTATTCGAAATTGCCGAGTATCAAACGCTTAAAGTCTACCGCATTAGCAGCGTAATACTCCGTCCCCATCTATTCCTTGCTGCTCTAGGAAGCGACCACGCAGTGACTCCTCTTTCGTACATTGCTCAGTGATGCATGTTTTTCCCTGCTCCATTATATTACGCCCATTTCTCTGCCCCTCATGTTAGCTAACCCATTTCACATCGTGTGTGCTAGAGACCGTCCTTCGTCTGTTTGCCACATGGGCGGGCGTGGTAGCTTTCAACTGATCTGGTAGCAAAAACTCTGCCGGTGTTAACGTCCGAGCGGTCCACATAGCAGCAGCGCGCCAAAAAAAGCCTCCTTTCCGTCTGGCTACAAAATGCAAAGACAACGGTAAACTTGTCGTCGGAGTAATCGGAGAAACGTGCAAAATTCCTCTCAAGGATATGATCCTACGGGTACTTTATGGCAAATGGGGTACTTCAGGAATTTTCAGAACAGCTCTGGGGTTAGAGACAGCTCGAGTTCTTTGGAAGCTCTTGATAGTCAAAGCGATCCGATAATCAGGGCGCTTTGAGGGCTTTCAGAGAGGTCTCGAACTTTCAGGCTCAGAAATTCTTATTCCGTTCAATTCTAATGAATGCATAGTGGACGACAATGTGGATCCTGTAAGGTTTCCTTCTCACACTGTCCAGATTACAAAAAAAAAACCTTTTATTCGATTTGCACAAGCGATCGATCGAGTTAAAATATGAATGCGATATTGCTTAGATTATATATCAGCTAGCAATTCGTGGAGGTGGTTGTTTCACGCATGTGGAACTGCAAAAGCTTAGATATTGCCATCTTTATCGAGGTGCTCCTCCACTTGAGAAACTCCTTTTTAAGTTACCTCATAGATGTATAGTCGAAAAATATAAATCCATAAAAATGCACATAGACCACAATTGATGCTAATTTTACCAATGCCTTTCGCTTTATGCAAACTATGAATGAAACATGCATGTCGAAGTAAATTGGCTCCCCACAGGTATCACTTAATGAAAAATTTCAAACAAACCGATGAGTGAATGCTCAGTAAGAATACGAATTTCGGATCGTTGTCTTTTAGCGAATTGATAGCAAATTTCACTTCTCTAAGCGAGTGCTATGAAATTCGATACATATGCCAATAAAAAATACATACGCCAATGTCGAGATAGTATGAGTAGAGATAGGAGACACAATCCATAAACGCCAAAATTTATTTGCATTGTGAAAGATAGGTCACTTATACAACAACAGACCTAGGTAATTATTGTAAGCTCTTAGTTAGCAATGATACGAATACAAACGAAAATGATATAATAGATGATGAGGGCGTCGATACCACATCTCGTTGCGTATACCATATTAAATGTGACTCTCGTTCAGTATATGTTTCATGAAACAACGTATGGGGTTGCGTGTTTCGTCGCTAATCATATTTGCGGTATGCCCTCATGCTTGCCTGGGGCATTTGTTTGTGTGAAGCTAAACAATCGCAACAAATTGAAGCAATTATTGGCATTGATATTGCACCAAATATCTGCTGACAAGGATGTACGAACATAATGGTACATTGAAGATGGAAAGCGACGAAGACTAAAGAAGTCAGATTGCTCTCATCGAAATTTTCTTCTCCTTACCCTCAAAGCAAAGGTTGCAAATCCTTGCTAAACCTTAATTTTTCTTTGCAGTCAAGAAAACGGTCTTTTCTCCTTCCGTGAATATAAAGTCTATCTTGAGGAAAATTCTTGCCCTCCCTAAAAACCCAATCCTTTAAAGCCATCAAATCTATCCACTCGACTACCGGAGATAATTATTCCCCCATCAGAAAATCCGAAGATCCGAGATATGCAATTTGCCAGCCTCCCCCAACCGCTGACGCATATTTATTCAAAACTTTCAGACAATGCGTACTGCGTGATTTGCCAAGAAAAATGTGTAAGCTAAACAAGGAAAGAACCCCTTTAAAACGACTACATGCCGCCGAATATGCGAATCCACGATTCCCGGATGGCTTAACATGTTTGGATTTAGTTAACGGTTACGGCTTATCCCAGAACAGTATTCTGCAATATTTGAAAATCAGTCTCTATAAGTTTCTCTTCTCTTCCCCCTTATCTCGAAGCTACTGGTAACGAGGAGTGTAACCTTTTCCACATATTCTCTATGAAGCAGAATAATGGTGCTTTATTAAATACCACTATTATCGTACATGAAGTCTTAAACATGGAATAACAATAAAAAGAAGTGGACAACTAGGGAACGTTAGAAAGCCGCTGAAAAACTAGCAAAAGCTGATTGAAAAATAGTGCATTTCTTATTTCCCCATCCCGTCCTCCTTCCCCCTACCATCACAGAATTATAATAAATGATGAAAATATTTCTAAGTGATGCAGAGATAATAGTAACAACACTAGAAATCAAATGAAAAACATCAATAAGCGACGAGAAGAAGCGACATGATCCCATAGGATCATCAAATATGAAATACGAAGAGTGCAGCAATTTCCTCAATAACGTACTCTGAGCACAAATGCGTTATTGTCGCCTCCTAATAGCAATGTTCTGTTGTCAATATCGATCACCTAAAACTGTTCAACGTTATTCGAATTCATTCTACCAGCATACACAAATAAATATTGACTGCGCAAAATTTTTTTGGCTAAATAATTCGTTTCATATGAAGTCAATAATGAGGTATTTTCGCGGTGAGAGTACTCGATAAATCTCAAAAGAGGTACTTTTCTCTAAGTTGTCTTAATGTCTCTCTCTCTCTCTCTCAAATCTCTTATTTAATTGAAATTATTCTCTATATGTATATTGTTCGTTAAGAAATATAATGCAAATATGAAATTCATAGAAATCATCGTAATTTACCCTAACATCATGAACTTCATATTCTTCCGATGTTGCCAACGATATACTCCTATTGAGGTTTTAAACATTCTTTTATACCAGCTTCCTATTTACACGTTCGGTTAATTATTGCCGACGGAAATGACTATAATAGGTGTGCATTTATTCAAATAATAGCGATTAATAGAAGAACCCACTAGAGAATTCATTCACCACGATGAAAAATAAGTGGCACTAAAAATTTTTTTTTTCAAATTGCAATAATCGAACAGTAAAAATTACATTAATTACAAGAATTTTACTATGAAAAAATATTTGCATTTCTTCAGATTTTCTAAATATCACAACTGATTAATTTCCTATCAATAAATAATAAAGGCTTATCTGGATGAACAACGTGAAATAAAAAAAAAAAAAAATTGAGAAACTACTTTATCGATGAGAATTGTAACTTATCCTCTAGAATTGAGAGAGAATAAAATCGCACACGGGAATACGCTTGAATCGAATCCATTTTATGCTTTACTTTGTGCATATTCATTGCTTTGATCATTTCGTTAGTCGCACAATTTATTTGACCTCGCGGTCTTATAGATGTAATGCAGTGGAATTTTGAATTGCTATGATAACAGGCCGCCCACGAGGAGCGTTTTTTAGCATCTAGACCTTTATTGCCATAGATAGCAATGACCGATTTATTTCTGCGGCGATCGTTTCTCATTTATTCGTTAACACTCATTCTATCCCCAACGAACGTGACGGATAACTAAAATTTTTCGCACTGCTGAAATAGTCTTCCATGCGCATTCTTCGTTCAGTCCGTAAGCGATCAATAGTCTTATATAACATTCAATAGCCTAAAACTTCACCTCATATCGTATATAACAAAGTGAACACCTAAACAAAGCACTGAAACATTAAGGGGAGAACGCTATCCAATAGTTCTAAAAATTGTTCGATTACAACGCAATCAACAATTCCCTCCTTACTTGTGAGATTGAGCTGATTGTTTCGCCAGATGGGTCCTGCAAACTGCTTATAATTGTACCATTGTTCGGATCAACCACAATAACGATACCATGTTTCCTACTCATCCATTCAACTAACGCGGAAAATGACCAAACAGTAGTCATCTGAAAATAAGCTCATTGCTTCTCAGTACTAAACTAGGCAATACAATAGCTTCACATATGCCTGATAATGAAACTGCAACGCTATAAGTATTTCAAATACAATCATTCAAATACATCTCCCTTCTTATCAGCAAAGAAAGAAATCATATGTTTGCCTATGCGTCCCTCTATCCGTATATTTCAGTTGGAGATCAACTAAATCGATTCGAATGAAATTTACAGTATAGGCTCAAATACAGATCCGATTTTGGCTCACTATCCAAAAAATCACCTCATATTCTTCCTATTGCATTGTTTCATCACACCCTAAACTTCATTTCTGTGATGCGTGGATTTCAACGCTGTCTCTTCAGAGCTTAAATAGCCTTAGGCCATCGGAGCAATTTCGTAGCAGTACTCCTAGATCCTTACGGCGCGAACCCAAAAAGGCGAGCTTCATATCTCATTACTTGTTGAAGTTACAGCTCTCGTCAATTAAAACATTTTACTCCGTACTTGAAGGACTTTTCTACTTAGTATCTCAAGTGCTCGCAAAACTGTATGAGCAACTCTGTAATAGTACCTCACACTTTTGCTTATTATCTAAACTTGGAAAATGAACACTCATATGTGACGCTCTGTTTGAAAAAGGCAATAGATTTCTTAGCGCATTAAACTCACAACTTCAATGTCCCCATCAACGTTCCCTTGACTCAACTCAAATTTGCATTTTTACTTCCACTTCCTTCCTATCGTGTCACAAATGCACACTCCCAATATGCTTTTCTTCTGCATAAACTCCATAAAGTCTGACCTTTGCGATCAGATCTCTGAACCAGCCACGAGTTGTAATCCAGTGATCATCTTCTAGACGTACTTCTCCCAGCGGTACCCATAGTAAACCATTTCTCGACAAACGTATATTATCCGGATAGCCCGGTAAATTGTCCACAACAACACTGTAACGAGAGAAGCCGTCTTCGAAACAATGTCTGAAACAGCACAATTCATGCGCAATAATATAAAATTAGCAGCTGCTCTTGAATTTCTTCCAATTACACAACAGAAAAACATCATTTCTATGAGGCGTTGATTGTTGCTACCACATGGGATCAAGACAATAGAACATTAACGGAATTTCACCTACTCTTAATCACAAAAGTGCTCTTAAAGGCGAATTCAACCCCTACAGTATGATTCAAATTAACCGAACTGTATCCTCCAAATTTTACGCTAAACAAGCAACACCAACAATAGCAGGTAAGCAGCATACAAATGAAGCTGCATGAAAGTTGGTCACGTGATTCGACAAATTGGTAAATCAAATTTGTAAGCTTCCATTGCGGTTCACATTCGTTGAAGGATCACATTGGCCTAAAACGACGCCCAACCATCGATGAACATCAACTATTTGATGATCCTATGAATTACTATGCTTCAACTATCTAATGATCCCATGAGTTACTATGCTTCAACTATCTACTGATCGCATGAGTTAATATGCTTTTCGAGGTTCCGTATGTCAAATAAATGCATAACATTTCTGCTAAATAGGCTGCAATTTCATGCTAATCAGTTTTCTTTCGCTGACAATGTCACAATTAAAGGCCGATAGGTTTCGCCTAGGTTATCGCATTCAACGGAGACCTCCGAGAAAGAACTATCTAAAGGTCAGTTTCCTATAAGACGCATCAGGTGAACTACACTTCCATCATCCGTTTCCGTCATGTTTCATATCACAATTGGTAAAAAGTTCACGAATTCCTGCCTTAGTATTCTGAGATTTCCCATCTCAGCAAAGAGGACACATCTGCCATCATCGACAATCTGAACACCGTTGGGATATTGCAAGCGATCTACCAGTACTCGAAGCTCCTGTCTGTTTCGATCGAATGACAATAGTCTGCAAAATGAACAATAAGAAAACATATTGCGAAGTGCTGTGTTTGATATAAAATGGCGCAAATGAACAATGGCCGCTATGAACGCTTAGAATCTTGCGTAATCTACCTATAATTTGCAGGATAGATGGTTATTCGTAGAGCACGCATAAAAAATTGGAGTTTCGATTGAATACATTTCGTGCGCATTAATTAAATCCCATAAACGTCACATTGAGTGGGCAACTCTTAATGAGCGGTTATGCTGGAAATATCGGAAAGTAAAAGGCCCAAAAAATTGCTTTCCTGAGCACAGCTTCGAAGCACGATTTTTTAACTTTATGGCTTGTTTCGCTTGCTAGAGCATATTTCCTTGCTTTTTTTTCCACTCCAAAATAAATTAAAAAGAAATTTCGATTTATTTCATTGAATTTCCTTTGAAAAATTTTCGACTCACATCATAAATATCCGAAACAATTTATGAAACAATGAAGAAAAAAGGCAATCATATTGTTTACCTCGGCATGTGAAGGTAAAATCTTTTCGTATCAGAGAATCTACTGAGATACCATAAAACAACTTTTCACCGAAATAAAAATGAGGTGAGACTGATGAATATTTTCGAAAGGAACGCAAACATTTCTGCAACTTTTGTAAATATAGGCTGATTGGATGCGGTATGAGTCTCAAATTTCGTGCATGATTTTTATTCATTCATACAACTCCATGTCTTTACTGATATTGCTCATGTTCGCCTCAGGTCAAATTCCTTTATCGATGCATCATCAATAGCGCTAAACTTAAGAAGAGTTTAAACTGAAATCTGAGGTTCTCTGCGGCACCACAACGGAAACCGAATGACTGGCTATAGAGCTGAGTTATGGACGAAGGACCCTCAATTTGTAAAATTTGACCATTCACTGTGAAAGTAAATTGTTGGTTAAACTGGCATTTGAGAGTTCTTAAAAGCCCAGCATAAAGAAGCACAGTGTGATTCTTAGAGCATGAATCCAGAGTAGCCTGTTATATGAACCTTGCAAGTTTTGGTCGATTCAGCGCAGATGACCTCGAAATTGAAATATATTAAGCAGGTGGACTGACAGCCTCGAAATGCTTTTGCTATGCAAAAAAAGAGTCTATAAGCTTAAGAACTGTGATCTGCGTTAAGTCGAAATACCGCAACGCTATGGTACTAGACCAAGTATACTGCTTTCTCTTATTTTACTGCTTTAGATCTAGCGCGTTTTCGAGCTCTGCAGGCCAATGATAATTAATGAGTGAGGTATCAAACCTAGTTTGTCCCCCCCTTCCCCCACAGAATGTGCAAACACTAGTACCCATGCGTCCGATAACAACAAACATCTCGCAACAACCTTTAAATGCATTAAATTTCAACACAAAACTGCATCAATCAGGGGACGAAGAACGCGAAGTATAAACATAGGCACTGATTTGAAGGTATCATACCTTCCGTCACCTCCATGTTCCATCATTGCGTACAAGCAATCTCGATCAGCGAATTTTGAAGATGGCTCTGAGAAAATGACTCTCCCGTCGTCCATTTCGTCCAGATCATTTAGATGCCGAAGAGGCACTGCATTTGGACTACCGTTTATTTCTGTGCCTACCTTTAGTATTAATTTCGAATCTCCTGAAACTTCAACAATCGAAATATCTACATGGCGGTCAACAACAACAACAATTACCTCTACTGCAACAGTGACAAAAGTTACGCGCTCTCGGGCAGATAACGGAACACACTGCACTAACCACTAACAACAAAGGAATGTAGTAATTTTTCCCTATTTTTGCTATTATTGCTGAGATCACATTCAACCTCGAGTTAAAAAAAAAACGGAACCGAGTTGACATTAGACTATGAGTTGCAAGTATGAATATGCGCTCAATGTCAGTGCCCGATACTATCAATCAAACGTCGGATCATATCGTCATGCATGAGAAGTAACTGCTATGGCAATGAGATTTAACAACCACAAACTGTAGAGGTCAAAGTTCATCGACGTAGAAGCGATTCAATTTATTGCCGTAGCTGAAAAGGTGAAAACTGCTCTCGACAGCAATAAAAGTTACTCCGTTTTACAAGTGAATAGCGATATCCAAAGACGAGGTGATACAACTGGATATAAAACTCCTATGGCATTCGCGAAATAATGACCTACAACATTGCAACCAACCGATTATTGTTGTCCTCCTCTTAATTTTTTTACTTGGAATATTACTCCACTTATTCCTGCTATTACATTCTTTGTTCGCGATATTTCTCCACTTATTTGAAATAATGAACTAATTTTTAAAAAAAAAGTGTGCGAGAATATTTCAAAAAATGTGCACACTTCGGGTTCCCGAGAAATACAACAGAGATTTTGCAGTACTACGCATAATATGTGCTATACGTGAATGCTAATCACTGATCAGTATCCAGTGAACTCATATTGCTGCTGATATTTAGACGTCCGCTCACTGTGCACTAAATAAACCGTTACTTCAATTGTATTTGCGATGAACTCCTTCGTTATTGCTGTTGCTACGTGCAGAAGTATGTTTTCACAATATACGCATTTAAAGAAAAAAAAAAGGATCAAATTCGAATCACCATATCGAAACTTTGTTATCACTTCTCCCTTACTACTAAAATATGCAAAATTTCTACGCTAAAGTATAACCTTATTAAACGATTTTATTATTAGTTTTCGATTCATTATTATCGTTAATAACGAACGCTTATAATAATAATAAAAACGGCCATAAACGATAAAAATAAAACGTATAAATATGCTGACCACTAATAACATCGATTTCATAGATACCAAAGTAGCTGTCAGCCACTAGCAATAAATCGGGGTTGAGTTTGCGAAACCTCATTCCTAGTGGACGACCACATATTGGTTGCATTGAATAAGATCCATCACATAAAGAAGTATTGATGAGATCGGCACGAGGATGAAACCATCGAGAAATGCGCAACTATAAAGCATTTTTTCGTTGTTGAGGCTATGTGATATTCTTCGTGCAACAATTGAGTGATGTGCATCGACGATCTAACCGACTCTCCGATCGTTACCCTCCTTCTTACTTTCCTAAGAAACATTTTTCGTTATGACCTTCTGTAAGTTTCACGGTTTCTTGAAAGAAGAATGCTATTGAAATTCTCAGCTATCAGTTCATTTGTTCACTAGTTAATGCCATTCATTTCGTTTATAGGCCCACAAGGATGCAGGTAAGTTTCATTTATAGTTTGATAACAGCTAAAAACAGAACGCTTAAAAGGAAGATGAACTAAACCCCAAAGGCCACCTCCCTCTTCTCCTTCTAACCATCCTCCTCCTTTCTAAAAAAAAGGAACCATTACAAGGTATTCTGCGAAACACGTATGTCTGGCAAAGTAAGTTAATTATGCTGAAGCATATCGCAAACCTTTAAAATAAGACTACAGTGAGCTTACTGCACAAAATGAATTTTCCACTCACCTTTTGTGGCCGAAACTACCTTGCGACCACCTATTTCTTTTCAGCGATACGTTGCAAAAATACAGCGAAATATATTTTCTCTACGAAGCTCTCCCTCCCACCCCCTCCCCTTCCTCTCGCAGCAGTAGTAACACTTTTACCTCTCCAAATCACCAATTGCAACTATCAGTATTGCATCGAAGGTAGAATTCCGCACAATAAGGCAGCTGCCAACTTCATATAAATCACAGCAATGAATTAAGTAATGGACCTAATTACTGAAAGATAATTGACGAGTAATCACCTGGGTATAACTTTCCGCATAAGTTATACAACTAAAAATTGCATAATGGTTTGAAAAAAATTCCTAGCAACTGAGTACTGCTGCAAAGTGCGCATGCATCTAGAAGAAATATACACGAATGTGTTCAAGTGATTTTATTAAATGCATCATTCGAGAGATTTAACTATCTCAACACATAAAGAAACATGTAAACGAAAACGACTAACAAAGGCACCTAGTTACCCCGCTGTTTTGATCAGTTTGCATTTCGATAATATGACCCGTTTTGAGTCCACTATAGATAGCGTTCGAAAATGAGTGCATTGCAAATGATTCTGGTCCATAAACGAGATTCTGCAGTAGACGCTCTCCAGAGGAAAGCACACGATTCGGCGATAATGCACCTTCCAATGGTCGTGGTGCAGGTAAGCTAAAATTTGAAGAAAAAAAAACAACCACAAATCTTCACCTGCCTTCTGTTCTCAAAAAACATATGCAAAAAAAAAAGTGGTCAAAAACGAATAACCACAAAAAAAATCTATCAGCTGATTTGTTCCCTACCTTAAAATCGGATCCGATCTTAAAATTTGCCATTCAGCAGGAAATTTGGAATTCGCTATTTTCAGGTGCATTTTTTTTAGAGGAATTTACCTGTAAATCGAAAGAAAAAAAAAGAGAAATCTGTGAAAAATATGCAGAAATATTTCTTTTCTGTTCAAACATGGCATATAACTTTGCATATCATCACTTCATTTCGCGGCCAGTTTTTTTTTCTGACCATTTTGGCATTCATATAGTGTTAACGTTTGTAAAGTAACACATACTTTGCAAGTGTGAGCATTCTAATTTTGTTGCAATATGTTCATAATTAGATTTGAAGTGTTTTGTGCGGTTTGAATTCTGCCCTTAGAGAATTCTTTCCTCGATCGTTGTGTAAATTTGAGACCGTATAATATCAGCTAAGCTTAATCATTTATTATTCTGCTAAAATCGACAGATTGGAGAGGAAAACACAACAATAAAACAGAATTGTGATGGAGATCGAATAAGAAGAAAGTTTTCCATTGAACAATTTTATCGAAGAAACGAATAACTAACCTGAAACTCATTGAGTTAATTGGTCCATCGGCAAGGCAATATGTCAACGTAGTCACCACAAGAAAACACATCAACGTCATCGACATATATAGTATGCACATTCGACACCCGAAAAAAAAAACGCCGATTAAACCAATCTGAATAGAGCCGTTGTTTCTAAAAACGAATGCAGATAAGGGGAGCTAGCAAACACCTCGGCATTGGCGCCATATTTGTGAAAAACCTTAAGAAGATCTAGATGAACTAGAATTGACAGAGCCCTATGGGAATGAGAGGAGAGGGGAGAAAGGGTCGGAGGGAGGCGAGGAAAAATGAGAGGAAATTCAACCCGACGGTTGCGTGGTTGCATACTTCATGAAAAAACACAAAAAACTGATGAAAGACGAAAAATCGCCGACATTTTTAAGGAAATAATTACAATCGCATTCTAAGCATCTAGAAAATACTCACAAAGTCCATGCGTCAGGTGACTCGTTTGGAGGTATCGGTTGCGTCTTCACTCCTTCCTGTGTCTCTTTCTTCGATGATCGCTTATCCTGCGAGATGACTTTTCGTCGACGTAACTCGTCTGCCTCTGACATCGGTGACTTGAGATTCTTGATTTCCCTATGACGAAAGTTTCATTCAAACAACGAAGAATTCAAGCAACTGACGAAGCGTACCTGAGAAGACGTGACGATATGCGTTTCTGCAGTTCCGCTTATTAGGCCAACTAGGTGCATGGACTGCCAGCAAATATAAAATACCTGTAAATAATTCCTAGGTGCATTCTACCTATTGAAAATGACCTGCATTCTATGTGGTTCGATCGCCCATACGAATCACTCATGAAAGAATGACCATTGCATTCCGTTCGGTGTTAAATGAAAAAGCAACTGCTTGAAAATTCATACGAACTACACCGCACTATTCAGCGTCAATAACCTCTTTCCCACTTGATGAATCTATTTAAATGCTAGTGCAGGAAGTCATACCATGATATACACCATATCCATCAAAACTTGCACGCTATTTCAATGGCTGTCAAGTTGGAAGACAGACAGACACATACATATACGTGAAGACAGAAATGAAGTTATATAAACACTTCAAATGTGAATGCAAAATGCAGACCTAACAACTCAAGATTCCAACAAGATTTCAAATTTCGACAGACAACCACAACACAAAATTTCTGAAGACATATTATGAGCAAAATCTCAACTGAGGAAACACCACTCAACAAGCAGCAGCCATAATAAGCGCGTTGCAGCAACGAGCCACTTGCGTTTCCGTGGGATTTGATTTTCTTTTTTAATACCCCTTTATTTAATTGCGAAAAAAGACTTCATCAACGCCGCCTTCGATATTTCTTTCACGCTATCTACCACTAATTCCGCATTTGCCAATAAATGGGCGGAAGTACGACAACTTCACCAATTTGCGACTAAGTTACTCTAACTTTATGTAATACAATGTTAGACAATAAGATGTTACTCAGCTATTGAAAGCATTTTTTATGTTTTATTGATGTTTAACAGACAAAAGCAATACATGGAAGATGGATGTCATATGAAAACAAAGTACTGAAGCATTTCGAAGGATGAAGCTGGACGGACGCCACTCATAAAGGCGAAGCCTTCAACTTTCTTGGCTAACAACTGCTTTCAAAAAATGCATATTCCGTGTTTGTAAGCATCGGAAGTGCTGTAGCTTTTATTTCGATTTGATTATCAGCATATAATATTGTGTTCATAAAACAATATTGCTCTTCTGTTTGATAATGTCTTTGAATAGCTCATCACTATTGATAGCACTCTTCGCTCACTGATCCTGAACTTGAAAACAGCGGATATATAAGTATCTCCTTTCAGATAGCGTCATAAGAATATGAATTTCTAGCCATGCCGAATTACAGACGCTTCCACCGATACATTCATTGAAACGGTTTTTTTTTCACTTCATCGGAATCAGTCGTTTTACACATCTAGGTAGAACATATTGCATCCTCAACGAATTATATCTGGAAACGCACAATCATTAACCACTTCTCTACACCTAGAAAACGAATATTTTAGTAACTTCGGAACAAAAAAAAAAACTGCGCACTCATCTTTCGTCCCATAAATGCTGCATCGTCGTTGCAAAATTATTGGAAATTGTCGTCCACAAAGTGATTTCACGAATTAGGTTAAGCGGCAACCTCGGTAAAGAATCGCAAGATGAACCCCTTGAATTTATCCATCGTGGGGGGGGGGGTTCCCTCTCAAAAACTTTCCTCGAAAAAAATCGCAGTTTCGATGAACATGACTGCCGTCCAATCTTGCCACATAGCCCGATCCAACATTTCGGTATGGATTAATGAGGATAACCCGAATTATCAAAGTAAAATGAGGGACGAGGCAATTTTCGAAAGAGTAATTCGGCGAACACACCGATCGTTGCGTGTAGTAACAGCAGCAATCTGCGCAGGATGTTGACGATATATGTTAAGGAGAGTTTGGAAGAGTCAGCGAAATTAGCAAGCATTTGGCCACTTTCATTTCTCACTCCAACACCGTATCGTCCGATGCACTGCACTGTGCCATCCTCTTTTGTTACCTTCGCATTGATACCCGTAACGTTTCTGTGTCACCCCTCACCTATCAAACCGACTCGTTGCTTGCGCGTCAACAATGAATCTGACGTATTCAAAATTTCTCGCAGTCGGGAAAAAGCACAACTCAACTGCCTTCTCTCCATTTCGTGGCTAATCCTGTTGCGCACCTGGTTTCATTGATTGCAAGGATGTCGACCCGCACGTTACAGACTTTGATCATTTTCACTCGTACAGGAAAAGTGACGGGACACTTGCGCCATGTTGCAAGGAAATGATGCACTGGATAAAAGTACACCAACATAATTTATTCACAGGAATATTTGCGATGCACATAGCTATGACTAATTTCCACATATCACATATGTACAGAGAGCGGAAGCGTTACCACAAAAAAAAAATCGTTTAATTAGAGATATGCCTCAGTGTACTGTAAATCGCAGCATTCCGATCACTTCATAAAGACGAAGGATAAGCTCGAAAGAAAATACAAACAAACAAAGAAAATATTCCCAGCGTCCCACTCACTTTATTGCGGCGACAAAACGCCAGGCTATTTGATCGGCTATTGCAAATACTTTCACCTACTGGAAACTCACCATAACGGAAACAATATACCTTGGATAAACACTTAAAACGGTCCATCCACCAAGTGGTGCTGTTTTCCTAATAGAACTTTGAAAACTGGGCGGGGAAGGGAGGTGTTCGTAGATGATATAAAGGAAATATAAGCAAATAAGCAATTGATCATAGTTTGCAACTCTTCACTTCAACGCTTTTTTTTTTTTGTTTCAATACGGCACTATTAGTAAAGGGGTATTCCTTTCTTCCATGGCCATAACAACAACAACAAAAAAAAAACCGCTAATATTATGCAACGAACAATAAAAACTATAAACAACAAAACCGACCAAGAAAGCACTTCACATATTATTATAATGAAATTAGCTGGCAAGATTTTCAGCGAAATTCCACAACGGTGAAGCTCACAAAAAAAAACCATCCACAATACGTCCACTAGTGACTTCATTAGCGTATATCTGAAGCTCTCCCTTCATTTTTTGTTATATCAGTTGTAATTTCCCTTTTAGCTGAGAGGTGCCATTTATTTTCATTATAAGTCGAAGGTGGCATTTACCTTAATCATAATTAATCAAGAACTAGCGTCCTCTAAACACCAACATAAATGATAAGAAATTAGTGAATTAATCGCTGATTGGCGCAATACAAGTCTTTTCGAATGGAACTTTTACGCTGTAAAAACTTCACTGCCATTTACCTACACATACGCTAGTTTCAAACATACCTTCAGAGGATTCTTAGCAAAGCATTTTCGAAATCGTCTACGATATTCATAATATTGCTACGATTCCGCCAATATTCACTTCAAAAATTGTGCAGTTAAATCGCAACTCAACGATAAAACGCCCTAAAAAGAAGTTTGCAAAAAAAAAAATGTTATCGATAGTAACCGATATACGATTCACTTTATATTGGTTAAATAGGGTGAACTCTGAAATTATAACATTTAAAGTATATCGGTAATATGAGACAACCAAATATTAAATGGAAATTCACTCAAGCAATATGTGTATAACAAGCAAAAACGATAAAGAGTGAAGATAACAATTTGAGATTCTCGCCCACGAGAGAAATTCACGCTGATGAAAAATTCAAAGGCGCGTTGCTAATAATCAAAAACGATGAAATCGATAAGAAAATAGTATGCCAATAAATAAATGAAACAATGTGGTCTATAAAAGCTCCATTGAAGAATCCATATTTCGTTCTCTCTTAGAGATGCATTCTTTTTTGACATTGCACTGTTTTCGAAAAATGACAAGCACTAATAATACGGTGGCATCGCTTTTGTTTCCGGCTACTTTTGAGTTCAGAACAACGTTGAAATTAACGTCTATATGCGGGAACGTTTTATCGTAAGTCCACTTATACGCTATATTAGTTTACAGCATAACCGCATAAGTTCGAACCGGAAATGCTTATTGCACCGCATTTTTTAATAATTCATCAAATCAGGAAAGCCTATAAAAGCGAAGGTAAAAAGAGTTAAATAATCGACATCACTGATGTTATCGAAATGAAACTAATGCAAATGTTGGAGCCGTTTTCATTCATTCATTTCGAATTGATAATTTCAGATAAAAGCGCATGCTTATCCAATAATGAATGAATACCGCCGCGGGAAAATATGCAAAATTTTCGCCTATATGCAAATTTGACGTTTAATCGAGTAAAATTACATCAAATCTTACAAATAATCCAATACGACAACGTTACTTTAGCCAATACATTTGTTTAATTCTCTATAAATTCCCTGAGGTTATAATCGGCTTCAAAAAATTAATGAAAAAAAAATTTAGTAAGTAACTTATTTCAATCGTTTTTCCTTAGGAGAAATACTCTTACAAAAGTAATTGAAACGAATCACTAGCTTGTCTAGCAATCTAAAGTAAACAATTCACGGTCGAGTTGCATTGCTTAAAAGCCAAAATCATCGGATCATTTTTTTTTTTTTTTTGGAAAATAAGTGCTCAAACTAAGAGGGAAATCCTTTTCAAAAATAACAGTGCATGTCCACCTTCACAGAACTGCTTACCTCCATATTTACAATCCTCTTCTGAAGAATTGCTCATCAGGCTTTCAGGTATTAGATTGTCAAACGTTCGCCTCCTTTTCATCCTTAGAAGTGCTCAGATCGATGCCAGCTGTTAAGGAATGTAGTAGGTCAAAAAATTTCTCGACGAAGCTCTGAGAGAAAAGCAAGCGGAAGCAGGATGGGTGACGGCAATGATACAGGAGTGAACATTCCCACTTTCAAAAAACGTCGTTTTCTGCACATCTCTACGGAAACTCTCAGTGATGGAGTTCCAAAACATGTGGTACACAGGCTAAGCATATGACGAACATGCGCAAATAAAGAGTCCGACTTCGTTCTCTGAAGCCTGCCTCGATAACCTTAAATGCGTCGAGCTGAGCCCGTAGCATAAGCGAACTCCCCTTACTGCAACGAGTGTTCAGTCCTGGTACCATGAAGTCTCAGCCCTATGTTTTAAAGTCAGCGTTCATCGCTTCCACCTCTGTCGAAAAATCATATCGCTGATGCCTACGAACGTGGAGTGTATTCGCTCCACTGAGTCCACAAAGAAAAAAAAAAGAATGCGTTTTGCACATTGCAATCATTAAAGCGGGTAAAATGCAGATGGTCCCTCATTTGGACCTTCGAAGTTACACCTCGAACTGAGAAGTATGAGCGAACTGAACAACATCGCGCTCTGACGGTAACGACGAACATGGCACGAACCACATCACAACGGAATCTGAAATCAACATTTGCTTACCGAATATAGACGCGAAGCATCCGCACCATATCGATATCATCCACTTCCAATGTCTACTCGATGACAATGATAATTTCCTGACCGTTTATATGTTCATATGCAACACTTCAATGGACCATTACTACTAATGAGTTTCACTCTGAAGTTTTCGAACGATAAAACTTGAAGCTTCCGCATACGACCTTGGGCGAAAGTCGACCTGCTCAGAACTGCCCTCCACCCCTCCCCCATCTACCCATGCTCCGTTAGGTGCTTATTCTATACTAAGCTGCTGCTCACTGTTTTATTCATTATTGGCATTCTATACTATCGAAGATTACACGAATTTTCCAATGAAATGATTGAAAAAATTGGGCAATTTGGCAGTTGAAAAGCACATGTCACACAAAGAAATTAGACTCAGGCGGACAACACCTAAGCGACGTAGTGCCTAAGTTGATCTGAAATCAAAGCTTTGCCCGGAAAGAATCCATATTCTGCGAGGCGGTACCTACCTTCGCATTTATGTTATCGGCAAAGCGCGCGCTGTTCCTCAGCGCTGATGTTTCGAACAACCAAAAAGCAAATGTGATATCAATGACCAAAATATAAGTAACCAGTGAATAATGAGTCTTGGTCAATTTTTGGCTCAACCAGTGCTGTCAAGCGGCAACCGATATAAGGGAAGGAACCACATCAATCGGTATAAAGGAAGATGACGAATGCTTAAATCTCAGCGTTACAATGCCACCTAAAAGGTATATGAAAAAACCTCATTTTATAAAATAGACTTCGTTCGCGACTCTCCCACTATCCATAATTATCATTATTGCCGCACTAACTATAACCAAACTAAAGTACTGCAAATCCTCCATGCCAAGAAGTGTGTTGTGTAGTTCGAATCAAGTCGTTATTTTTCCGAACAGACGGCGTGCTCGGCGAATTACCTATCAGAACTGATGTTTGGCATCTTCCCTCTGCAGCACGTACTGATTGATGTTACGGCCGCGTTATTAATCTGGCTGGGTCTTTCTGCCCTTAAAACTAGGCAATACCTGGATGAATGATGTTTTGCCAAGCTGCAAAGGTGGAATTACAATCTTCAGCATTCCCCAATAACATTCCCGGTGATGATCTTTGAAAGTATTTCAAGTAGTAGGAAATGACCTGGATGTTCACTCATCGCCACAGAAATCTCTCGAGAACTGAATCACTTTCCACCGCAGTGTTCATAAATTGAACAAACTTTCGCATAGGCCTTCTTTTCCTTGGCAGATGTGACGCAACTGCTGTTTAACTCAAAAATCGCTAAGTAAGTCTGCCCTCCTTCTCAAAGAATGTCACACCCCATGGCAAGGAGGTTTACGATATCGGATGCTAAGGTTGTTAGTTAGTAACATTAGACTGCTGTCCAATTCTTGAATCGCAGCGCTTCCATCGAAATATTTGGGTCCAACGAACCTGTGCCGCACACTTCCCGTAGGAGTGCCCTCTTCGACCTGCGACCAACCTTCTCAAGTCTGTTGTTGCCGCGCTGCACGGCCTCCACCGCTGTTTCGTCGTTGAAAATCGCTTGCAGCTGAAGGTGTATTACTTAAAATTTGAAGGTTCGTTTCATATACTACATAATGCAAACGTTCATTTCAGCTTATGAATAAAAAGAAGAAAGCCTGCCGCCAGTCTATGTGAGCTGATCAGAATTCAGACCACAAATGGCAACTATCATCCCATCTAAACGGTAGCAATCTAGCAAACTTCAAAATTTGAAGGCGATCCCCAAATGAAGTGATAGAAAACAAAAATGAAATAAAAAAAAGTTCGCCAAGTGAAATAGAATATCCAAGAACTTCAAAAATATCACCACAGACGTAAAACTTCAGTTTATTCTAATTTTCGTCAAATATACTTACCGCAAACTTTAGCTAGAAAAGAACACCCATGAATTTGCCAGAAATGGACGAGTAGTCACGGTGTTTGCTGTAGTTTTTATCTTTTATCAAAGGGAATACGTCTGGAATGACTCTGGAAAAGCTCTCTTTGAATATATATATATATATATATATATATATATATATATATATATATATATATATATATATATATATATATATATATATATATAGGGAAGTGACGAGATACATTCGTAGTTCGATGAAAAATAATCTTTTCAATAGGCTTGTTTCTTCAAAGTAAGAAAATTTCCATCCCGCCCTTGGCCTTCACTTGAAGTAATTGGACATATATGCGAATGTTACAGCATGTTGAGGATGCTTATACGTGTTACTTTGTTCCGAAATAAGTATATAGCTAAATTAACATCACTAATTTTCGCGTTATTCTGCACTCTCGTTCTCGTAATTTTCAGGAGAATGTTCCCACTCTATGGAATCAAAAACTCCACGCTTACAACCCACACAGACGATGATCGGAAAGAGGAGCGAAGACTGAAGGGAAATGGGAGAGTGGGAGTGAGCTAGTCAGTTACAGCTGCAGTGCTTTGAGCACATGCTCGTCGCCATGCTTGCGTTAAATTTGTTTGTGTTTTGCACTGCACATTCGAGTTTATATTTAGCATTCATTAATGACGCACGTGAGCGATATTTACCTTTGCCCTCATCCTCAGTTTTCACTTCTGCTCGTTGTGTTGTTCGACTGATGCCATTCCTTAGCAATAATCAACATCATAAGTAATAATAATATAGCAGAACAATACACGAAACAGAATCAGCACCTACCTGGTCACATGAGACGGCAGACACGAACAGACCGAATAGGGCACTCTCTATTGAAAGGAAGATAGTGTGCAATCTGCAAAATCTTAGTGAATATTGATAATGAAAGAACGCTGCAACAAAAAATACTCCAAAATTTTTGCTTTAATAATTGAGAACGGCTAAAAATCCGTATGCGAACGCAACAATGAGCGACTGAGAATAATGATTGGTCAGCTGCACCCCTAACTACATCTATCAGTAAAATAAATAAAAATGCATACATTCTGGCGTGGCGAGCGCTTTGTCCATAGAGTCCATTTATGCCGGCTGAATCATGATCGTCGTGGTACACCCATGCTGCCACGACTAAGCTAAAAAAAAACCCGTAAAAATGTTCCACCTCAAAATTAATGCGTAAGAAAGTTTGACATACTTATATGCAACAAAATGAAACTTAAATCAACTGTCTGCTAAGATCTAATTGGCATTTCATAATTCCGGTGAATTCCTTGTATCTCAATGTTTTTTTTTTAAGTAGCTCCACTTCCCGCTCATTATTTTTTAATTCTTAACCAAGAAATTGAGGCTGCTTGATAGGAAAAATATCCCTCTTCATCATTATCATAGTTGGAAAATCAACAACTTCCGTTGTCAAATGATCGTGAAAACAAAGAGTAGCATTATTGACAAACCTCCTTTTAAGAGTCAACTCTAATTCTATCGAATGGCTGCTAAACAACGAAATATTTCACATTTAAGGCTAAAAGCTTGCAGAAACAACAATAACAAACTCGACAAAAAAAACACCGTTCATGTCAGAGATTCATTAGAAAATCCACCTACCCCAGAGCGTAACTGGACGAGAGACCGACATAGAGAAGAAATTGTAGAAAATATTTCTGATTGAATTCGCCGACGCAATTATTAACCCATGGGCCTATAAGATGATTTTCATATCGTAATATGACAATAAAATATCGAAATAACCATAACCACACCGTAAGTGTAATCACAAGCTTGAAGAAAGTGATCAGCAGACTGATATTAAACAAATTACAATAGGGATTTTTTTTCTGAAAATGCCCTAAGAGGGTTAACTGAAGAAAAATGCTCACAATGATGGTCCATCTTGCGAACGCAACGCCGACAAACACGGCAGTGATGCGCGCGTGGTGGCCGATACGATTCACAGCGCGTACAGATCGACCAATCCTCACCCTAAACTTCAGCCATATTAGTGGCACTCATCTTGCTCAACACCTTCGTTTCATAATCGCTTTCCGGAAACGCACTCTGTGATACTAAATAAACAAGAGCAAGCAACAACGGTTCTATTAAATCCTAATGAAGCGTATATGCAAAAAAAAAAAGAGATCACTTCATGCATACGAAAACAGCAAAAAAACGGCAACGCAGAAAATTCTATTCGATGATAACATTTTTTGCCATTCACTCATTCATAGCGATGATGGAAATAAACGAGCAATTCCAAAAAAATTTCTGCAATGATCCTAATTGCCAGGAAGACTGCAATATCCTCTAACCACGTGGAACAGATAAGTAATGCGTAACAATCAAAAAAAAGTCAAACCTCGAAGACAAACTTAGTATTATTTTAAAAGAAAAGCCTAGAACTTCGCAAATTTTGAAAAAATATGTGTTATGAGGACCGCTCTGAATCTGAAGTGGGAATGGGACTATGACTTCGACGAAGGATCGGGATTACGGTTATCGATCTAGCAGTTGTATGCATATGTTTCACTTCCGGAAAAGTTACAGCTATGAAGCTTTCCGGTAGGCGTACAGCTTAAGACGATTTCCTAAGCAAAACGTTTGACTCATCTACTTTGTTATGAACGGTGTGGTGTCAATAGCTGCAGATGAAGATAATGCTCAACACCGCCGACAAGTACGGATCATGTGTGCGCCAACACTGACAAAAATATACCTCTGTGTGGTCATATTTAACTTCACGTATTCTATCTGCCGCAATCAAAATTTATATACTTCTGTGAAAAAAAATTCCCTATACCGTAAAGATGCACATTCGATGGGGATTAAATATGGAAAAGTGGAGCAGGTAATTTTGAACTTTTATGACATCTATATTTGTTCATGTTGAAACCGACGCAAACCTCTACCCTCCTCTTCACTTTCCGATGAAAAGAAAGAGCCATTTCTTTGCATCAATTCATCACCCTTATCGCTAAAGGCAACGATTCGCGGCGCGAGTACTGAAGGACAAATCTTACTGCCTGTTCCTCCTCTTTTTCAATCGACAACGACAAGAAGGAAGAAGGGTGGGTACTTTTACTCCCTCACCCACCTTGGTCAACCCCTTTTATCGGTCAGAAAATACTGAAAAAGACGAACCACAAATTTAGGCCTAAGCATCATAACGTCGGCGCCGGAATCCGACTCATCGTTTTCCGATTCCGAAATTGCAGATCGACCATAGAGGCGAGTGTCGAGTCGCCTACAGCTACCGATAGTGCTGCAATAAAAGTGCAAGTTGCTATGTTCATCAAAGGTCGTTAGCTTCCAAGTAAAACTGTGCCTCACAGAAAAGCACTCTTATAGCGCAAAATGTGCTTTAAGCATACCAATATGAAGACGTGAAGTGAATCCTCTCCATCTCACACAACCTTCACATCAATAACTACAATCCACTACGGGCTAGCGAAACGCTCATTTTGGATCAGATACAATCTCGACGAAATAAAAAAACAGTGACCAGGTGGCATAAATAAGGTAAAACGATCGATCGAATCACCTGTATTCCGAACGACAACAACTTACACAACTTTACGACTTTTGCTAGATATGAGTCCCCGTATATGAGGAATATCCCTCTCGTGAACGTCAACCGATCGCATATAATGAAGCAATTCTAGCAAATTCTTATTTCACCCTTTTTAAGCCAATTCATTTTTTTGCTCATCTCACTATTATTCGTACTTCGGAGTCATAAAGCAATAAACGTTGTAAAACTTACGCATTTGTATTGATCGGTACAATACCCGGGTCAGTGACCATAGCCCGGAAATGTGCGATAAAAGCAAGGAAGAGTATTGTGTTAAAGAGGATTACATGAGTCACTCCCCACAAGCTGCAAAGAAAACACAGTAAACGATATTCAACGAGTGTTTAAAATGCAGTTAAAATCTCCTGAAAACAACAAGCACGCAAACATATAGATAAATCTAGTCGAATCTTTGGTGCGTTGATAATGCGATGGCTTAGAATATAATCGAGGGATTCTTATTCGTTTCTCTCTTATCTTTCGCCCACATTAATTGGCACTCTTTTATTGGTTACCACTCTCGTCATAAAATATAGCACTTAACTTCTCAAGCAGGCAATACAAAAGAGTTTGAGTTCTAGGATTTCACCGAACGTCGAGCGCAAGAAACACGTTCAGACTACCTCCGAAAGGGTAAATGCCTTTCGTTGAATCCGCTTCTACAGCTAGAACGTTGAAGAAGAAGAAAGAAAAGCAATTTTTTCATGTTCTCATATAAACGTTAGTGTTTTGGTGACATCTGTACGCATTTTCGTTTTGTACTCATTAGCGGGGATATTTTTCTACAAGAAAATAAAAGCTTTATGGAAGGTGAAGCAATACATCCGTTACTTCGCTAGGTGACTGTCGCTCAATGTAAGCCGATCGTGGAGGAGAGAGTAGTTTGATGTAAAGCTCATCGCAACAATAATACAGAGATGTGAGAGCCAAATGCCAAATACATCTCAAATTGAGGAAGATGCAATTGCTTCAACGAAGCCCACCTCTGTGAAAATGTCGGTGCAACCAGCCAATTTATGACCACATAATCTGCATAGATCATTGCTGCATAGGTGAGCAATGCACAAAGAACGCCACAAGGATCGCGTCGTAAAATCATCGAGGTAGTGCTGACTGAATGTTGTCACAACGCAATCCTTATATTGGAGCTGAGAGAATAGAAGATGCTTCAGCTGCTATACTCGCATGTACTTAGCAGCGATGAGCACTCCATCATCTCTCAGTAGTATTTCGTAGAGCTGAAAATCAAGTGCCTCTCGGAACCAACACTTTAGAAGAGGCAACAGTTAACGAATCATGACAATGAAGTGAGCAGCGCTCACGACCGACAGTAGTTAAAATCAGCACCGCTTGGCCGTATGTTACCTGACAATACTTGACAAATAATAAGACTGTTTTACTGCATTGTCAGCAAATTAGAAAGAAATTACAACGGAGCAGAGAGAGAGAGAGAGGCGGGGATGGGTGACGGCGGCTCTATATGGATCCACACTGGTGAAAGAAGTATCAATGGAAAATGGAAGTGCTTTCATCTCCAACTAGTTTCTTTCCGGTGATACAAGTTACGTCTTCTTTCCGCGACCCCTTTCCCGCTTTGCGAGGTGGCTCAACCATACTTTCATCCACAACATAATCCACCCGCGACCACAATTACGCATATGACATTCGCCATATTTTCTAGCACATTGCAAGCGATGCCCGGCCGATAAAACATTTGTTTACAAGAGAATGACTGACATAAATTGACAAGAAGTTCACTGAATGTGTTAGCAGAACATGGTGCACGAGAGGATATTATGATGAAATCGTTGGGTGGTCTCATCCCGGTTATTTTCCTGTCCTGCCTAAAAAATAAAAAATAAAAAATCAGCAAAAAAACACTCGTATGTTTGCTTTCAAAGATGGCGACGTAACGCATCACCTCTCTCCTTAACAGAGGATCGAGGTAGTCTGCAGCAACCTCTGCTACCGTTCTTAAAACGGCAATGGTGAAAGGGCGATGCAGAGGGGGGGGGGGGGGGAGGAAGGAATGAGGGAGAGAAGAAAAAAAAGCAAGGAAGTGAAGCAAGTAGAAAGATCATACAACATTGGGCTGAGTGTAAAACTACAATGTAATGTTGTTGGTACTAAAACAAACGGAAGGAGGTTAGAGATAGGTTTATTTTCGGGAAGGAAAAGATGACCGGAAAAGCAGAAGTGAATGTATTGATGAAATGCCCATTTCTGGCTTCTCGTCGCTCAGCGTAACTTACACGTAGGTTTCCACGTTAATGGGGGAGTTCTTCAGTGGGAGATGATCTCACTGGTTGGTTCTGTGGACGAAGTTTTCATCGGTAAACAAACAACGGCTATCAAGTGAGTTCTGAGCTTTCTATTCAATAAAATAAGGCGGATAAATAAATAAACAAATGAATAAATAAACCATTTCACAAACATTAGCAAAGATGCAAACAACACCATCTAGAAGTGGAAGTGCATGAGAGTGGGCCCGCGTTCCCCTCTTACACCACACCTCGAAGAACCGTTTCCTTGGCACAAAAAACAAGAAAGCGAAAAACACTAAACAACACATACAGTTTAAAGTGCAGAAACATGCGCACCTCACTTCATGCGCGGGTTGAATGACGATACCGCCGTCGATGAATTCGACCGTGCCCACAAGTCCTTGACCCAATCGTGTTGGCTCCAATGTGAAAACGTTCGCTTTGTATGTGCTCACTTGTTTTCGTTTCAAGATCCACTCTGCATTCAAAGCGTCGCTAGCGCATTTTCGGATCACATATTACCTTTTCATGACAATGTATAAAAGATTCTACTTTTATCGAAACGAAGTACATGCAGAAATAACTAGCGAAACCAGAACGATGGGAACTATGAAGGATGCGGCTGCATTTAAATTATAACCGGTAATGGTAGTGATGTGATCAACTGCTTAAGGAAATAAATGAAGCGTATAAAGCAATAAGGCCAAAAACTACGCATTTATCCTCCAACTTTAATAATTTCAGACTCGCAATAATCTCTTCCATATTTCCACTAGTACCCTTTTTTTTGTTTCTCTCAATCTTCCAATCACCTTAAATCCTGACAACAAAGCGATCATCGACCGATATAATTGAGATAAGACTTAAGGTGATTGGAACACACTTCTTTTGATTTAATGTGTTTGACTCGTTTAATGTGTATTCCCTTACGGCTTCTTTTTTTTAAACGCACAATTAATCGCCTCACTTATAGTGAACATAAAGGTGTGTCTTTCTTTTTTATTTGTTAGGAATATTCATTGATCGGAAGTTAGTTGAACTTATCTCAGTTGGTTGATAATGACTCGTATAGGATAAATATTCGATAATTTTAGCACTGAAACGGTGAACATATTGAACACTATTGGCCGCATTGAATGCGTTTATTTATTTAAAACACCATCACATATTCTCATTTCAATATTGAGTAAACGCCTGATTGCGAGTGCATCCAGGTGCGCTGTCTATTAAAGAAAACCTTTGCAACACGAGCTATTCTACTCTCTTATTCCGCATCTGTCGATTTTTTTTTTTTGAAGTGCTAGAGAAGTTTCAACAGAAAGTGAGGTAATACAATCTATTCCCCTTTTCACCGTCGATGGCACAGGCTGATTTGCTCTGTGGCCAAATATTTCATCTCTAGGCATATTGAAAAGAATGTTAATCTTGCTGTAGGCACAGAAATCCCACTCACGCTATCTTCCAGAAAGATATAGCTAGCAAGATCCGAGGATATTTGCGAATGCGCTTTTATGTATCGCTTTTATTGTTCGATCACTAGTTCACTAATAAATTTGCGTCTACAATTCGGAAAAAATCGTTTTATGCGGATTAATTTCTCACACAGTCAATATTCGAATTCGCCGAAAAAAAAATTTTCGTCCATATCCTATCGAGAAACGCTATATTTTGGCAAGATCTTCCCATCTATATCGAAGTGCGATGCATTTAGATTGTCGAAAATAAACTAGTTAAGCCTTGACTTAATCGATCAAAAGCAACACATATCGCGATCCCACTATGGTTGATATAATAATCCAAACATTGCAAACCTAGCATTAATGCAGTAAAAATTTTCCTCCATTTTATGCGTCGTTCAATCCTTTCAAAGAATCATCTCGCTGTTCATTATCACATAAACAGAACATCCTCAAAAAAAAAAAAAATCGATATATTATTTTATGTGCATTTATATACATTTCCGCATAAATCACTCATTGAAATGCATTTTTTCATTTCATCAAATAATATATACAATTCGCCGCTAATATTATAAATTGATTAAATAATATGAGAAAAACCTATCACTTTTAATTAACGAATCATCGCATTGCATCAATATCTTTGCTTGATCGAATATTGTTGAATTTTTCGAATATTGCAACGAATATATGGCTTAAGAAAATCTCTCGCTATGTCTTAAAATAGCAATGGTTGTACGTGAAGAGAGCATTTTTCGAGGATAAATCAGCGACAAAACAAAACACACAACCGCAGCAACCTTTTCTATATGAGCAGATCCACATCTGCCATACGATCCAAACTTTAAACGGGAAGAGGAAGCTGAGAGAAGGGGGGGGGGGGGGGGGGGGGAAGGGAATTATCTTAATGCATACAATTTGGTGAGCGGGACATGCCACACTTCTTTTTGCAGTGGCACCATTTAAAGCAGCAGGCTGCTGAAATTTTCCACAAAACCGACCATCTCTGTTGACTATGAGTCAAAATTTGTTCCTCACCTGCCGAAGCTTTACAAAAATTCTCGTGTATTCCCACAGAACTGGTCGCTTACCAAGCCCACGTATAAAACTTCTTTTCTATTGACTGGAGGAAATGGTCACTCGGGATGAACTTCTTTATTGACAGGAGGAAGTGGTCACTTGAGGCGAACCTCTTTTATTGACAGGAGGAAGTGGTCACATGGGACGAACCTACGTTTGGAAGTACATCGTACGCACACATTTAAAACCGCCATAATGTAACTTTGCAAAACTTGCAAAAGGCGTTCATAAATGACCTTTAAAAAATGCAAAACGAACATCTTCAGAGCAAGCCCAATCTGCAAAAATTTTCTCCTATATTTCTTCAACCGATTAAAGACCTCAATGAGGAAACCTCCTTCCTTTAGCTACAACCTTACCCACAATTAAAACGTTTTCCGCATAAAGCATTTCCCAGTTACAGAGCAAACCAACAATTAGGGAACATATAATCACACATGCACAAACAACAGTAATCAGTACACACCAACAATGAGATGAGCATGAAGTACAGTACAAGTGTCTCCTCATCTCAAGCTGCTACAGCTGTCATTAAAATGCTCAGGCTTGAAAGTGGGGAGCAATAAGCGTGATTACCATGACCATCAAAGAGGAGCAGCTGTGGGGACGGCGAAGGGAAGGGAGGAAGAGAAACGTCTCCGAGGTTTTCGATCAGTCAATCAATTCGAATGGTTGCTCATTGATTAAAATGATGCAGCTTTCACTTATGAGCTATTTAAACAGCCAAAATCTCTGAAATTTTCCTCAGGAAGAGGCATAGCACCACCTCTCCTCAACCATTGGAAAAAAAATGCAAAAATTATAAGTAAAAAGAAATTTCTAACGTTCTAAATTGGCTGAAAAATAACTTTTCCAGCGAGAATCTATCTTTTCCGTTTGTTACATTGTGCGGCAAAAGTTTGTTAGGAAATGGCAAGCAGCAGCTGCAACAGAGCCAACTAAAGACGAATGCTCAATGACTTTTCAAGTGCGCTCAGAGAAAGAGTAGCATTTCAATAAACTGCTCCGGCATCACGCTCACCGAAGGCGCATCACCCGAGACGCATGGATGTCCATGATCCTGAAAATTCTTAGTCGTAAAGAAGTCTACAAATCTAGCACAATATTCAAAGAAATTTTGAATGAAATGAATAATAGGCAATGACAGTGAGCGTTCCGATGAATTTTTATCAAACATATTAAAAAAATTTGAGTTTGCACTCAACCATTTGAAAAGTGAAAATGAATATAAATATATCGAAGAATTTAGAAATTAACGATCAATTTCGAGCCGAAACAACGCTATTTTCCATCGTGAATGTTGAGGAAATGAAAATAATCAAGCGTTCTTATGTGAACAACGACGTAACATTGAGATACCTTCCACATATATTCAATACTTTCAAGAAAACTGTTCAAATACGAAACAGAAATCTCTACAGAGAACGAGCAAACCACAAAGTATGAATGCCTTCCAATGAATAAGATGGCACGATATATCCCCCCCCCCCCACCCTTCAAAAAAATCGTTATGATCCTCGATTGTTTTTTGGTCCTGCCTTGCGTTAGTTCTGCTCTACAAAACTGCTTAACGTCCAGTATCCTGAAGCGAACTAGTTAAGACGATAAATGCGTTACATGCTCAGTACGTCTACATACCGCTACGCCTTCCAGCCAGTTTCGCACTCCTCCATACAGCTGTTTTGCAGCCAATGTATAATGCGGACCAGCGACCGCTATCAGTCGCTCCGATTGGAATTGACATATTTCTCCCTCCTCATTGTTCGACCAGTTATTTGGACTACTCATCACATTTTTTTGCTCTTATGATGATCACTTATTGCATATCATTAAAAAACCCACTAATCTTTGCTTTTTTAACACCTATGCATAGAGGAATCACCCGACACCGCATGTGTCTTCGTGCAGTTACCCATCTGTTTCATGAAATAAGTAGCGCTCAGCTGTTTGTTGATGAGAACATAAACGTTGCACAACAGCTGATGTGCTATCACCGGTGCCTGGCACTTTTCTGACAGCCGTGAAACACATGTGAAACTTGTCACGAATAGAGGTGACATCAACCGCTTCCTTCCTCTATACAAACAAGACACCAAGAGTTCTAACTGAACTTGGAACAGACATCTGTTAGAGAGCGTGGAAGTAAGAAAGAAAAAATACGAATAAGATTGAAATGAACCTTCCAAAACATTGCTCTGCAATGACAACACAGGTGAATAAGGTCAGCATAGGCGACGCGTAACCCGTAATATTTCTTAAGCTCGAAGAACGTATGCCTCCATGAGCCGTTCGAGTTGCTCAGGTGCTTAGCGATTTGCTCTTGTGAAAAATGGAATTGGCACAGTGTTGACCACACCTTGCTTTCTCCCTGTACAATAGCCTTCAGAGCTTCATGCGCCTCTGCAACCTCCAACAACGATGTGTGATCGGGCAGTTTCCTGTAACGCAACACCTATTCTAAGTAAATTCCATACATTAGGAAAACAAATAAAAACTTCTCATCCGGCTATCTCGTTTAAATGTTATCGTGGAGCCAAAATACACCTTTCCGACGCCATGATACGCACCTTACGTGCTTTATCTAAGAGTCATCTACGGGCGCCATTTTTATGCACCCCTCCTTCGAACAATCAATGTATTTCATCCTCTGCATAATTGACGCCCTTCAATGATAGTAAAATAAACGACATTCAGCATCACGTTTTCTTTTTGCAAAATCACCATATAATTTACGCTGTGGTACTGTGATACCGCATATCAAATGATTTCCCTAACAGTGATTCAACCTTTCCAATGCGAAGCCGCAGCAGATCTCGCCCTTGAGATGACGGTGGTGATGCTCATTTCGATCAATTACTAAGTTCACTAATCAGCTGTTTGTGAGATATGGTTTCATCACCATAAAAGGTGTTGCATCTGTTCTCTTGCCCCATAAAAAGCCATTTTCCGCTCTTACTGCATCTCGCATTTGAATAGAAAAGATATGCATAGTCTGACTTTTGAATCTCTGATGCGGTTAAATGAAGGGATTTTGAACATAGGCGGGAATGATAAAACTGCACCTGGCTTGTGAAAACAGACAAATATTAAGGAAGATCGGACTTCCGCCTCTAATGAATGTAGCACCATCCGGTTTTAGCATGTTGATTTCAATCAATCAATGCTCTTATTTCAGAATAACATATTAAAATTCAGGTACCGAATGACCACACCAGAGGGTGGAGAGGAAGTTCAGCCTTTGATGTTTCTCTCAATCACTAGAATAAAAGAATGCAACAACGCTTCATTAGTGGATTGCTATGGAAACCGATCATCAACTGCTGTTTTCGATTCCGATCGCTAAACAAGACTGATGAGCGAGTGCAGAGGAGACCACACACAACGCCCTAGTTTGTCTCCCACGAGCTACACAAAAAAACCGCATAAATTCGCCTACCCCACCCACCATCCTCCCTTCGAACAAACGCATCGTGCTATGGGAAATTAAACTGCATTGGATGGGAAATAATATACGGCTGCGCCTTCACACATACTGCGTTAAATAAATACTGAAAATTCGCATATCAATCAAGTGGCTTTGGTGCTGCCGCGGTACGCACCCAACTGCTTTAACGGCTCTCTAATCATTGATTGCACAGCATACTTTACTATTTGAAGTATCCCATCGAGCGAGCTGCACCATTACTAAAGCATTACAACACTGTTCAGCAGCCAACAGCTATATGAACCGACAAAAACGTACATACCTGAGGATAATAGAAAGAAGTTCGCGGGGCAGATCCATGAAAGTGGTGGATCCCTCCTCACTCTCGGCAAGCGTACGTGGTTTGCTTTCGGAGATCAGTTCAAGTAAGTCGCTCGCTGTTCCCATTTGCTTCGAAATCAACTTTGGTGATCCGCACAAATGACCGTCGAGACCCGTTGCGAAATCACGAACAAGCGAGCGCGCCGTCGATATATGTACGTCTTTCTCGACACCTAAATGAGCTCACAGTACATCGTGCCGTTCAAATATGACCCGAAACTGCAGTATATCATGTTCGAAGGAAACAAAGCTAGTAATGTGCATGCGTTCCGACAAGCTCATTGTGTCGTAATCTGGAGACTGATTCCGAGAGGTTAAAGTACCAAATTGCCTTCACAGATTCAATAAAGTGGCGGAGTTAGATTTTCGGCATAAACGAATTCCACGAAAAAAACGACACATAAAAGAATCCGGTTTATTCATGAAGGTACAATTTTATTATATTCTTCTTGTGGCTCTAATAAAAGTGCATATATACGCAATGTACATAATTCCCAGTATTCTCTGACTGCCAACACTATATGAACCAAATTGAATGAAAGTTACTGTTGCTTTTGAATTAAAGATTATACACTTAAAAATTTCATGCTATCTGTTTTGTGGAAGCCGATTCGGAAGAATTGAAAAGCAGGCGCACATGCTTAAACACGATAAAAGCGAAAATCGATATGCGCTTCTTGTGATGAAAATTGCGAAGTGGAAAACAATGGTCGGAAACACTTTTCTCGGACGACGATTTTGGCTTGATTATACGTTGGGAACTCAAAAAAAAAAAGGTTCGCTCAAAAAAAACAACAAAAAAATAAAATAAAACCTACATATAGTGTCAATAAACGAATTTATGTAAATGATCATTAAAATAGCGGAAAATTTCTCTGCTTTGAAGGATCGCATAAAATCAACATCCCTCAAAGTGTATCAACTCATGAAAGTCCTATTTTACTAGAGCATTCACCATTTCCTTATCTCTCATCCTCGTTGCGATCAGTGGTCTAAAAAAATCGAAAAATGATTCGAAGTTTTCCTCCCATTTCTTCCCCTCTTCGGCATGAACAGCTTCGTATAAACTCAGGATGAATTTTGGCTGCAAGAGATTTTGAAACCTATGAGGGAGCTAAGTGCTGTCCCCTCTCTCCTCCCTTGCCCCATTATGAAATTATTCAACCACACGATAGTGTGCGCTAATATGGAGAATTGTTGCAATCCGTTGAAAAATTTCGCTGAAAAATAATATAAGAAATTGAAAGATATAGCAAAAATAATTGACGACCTTTCGGAAGATTGCAGGTCATATGGGAACATTGCCTTATTGGGTCATGAATTACAACTACCGTATGCATTAAAACTAAGGCTGAATTACAATCAAGGCTCAAATACATTAAAAGAGGCAAAGAAATTCGATATGTACGCATTGATGCCTTTCTATAGAACTCGTTCATGATAAGCGCTTGTAAATGAAGCTTTGCATTATGACCATGAATGCTTCATTATGTTTACTCTGTTATAGCCCTAAATGAGATGCGAATAAGTGAAAAATAATAAATTGCTTAGTGAACGACAGGGAAAATTTTAGCAAATTGAGCACCGCATTGCTCATAAAGAACTTACTCAAAAGTACCATCGCTTGAATGATTGCCAGAAGACTCTTTCGCGCTGTAGCACTTAGATTGTGTAGCTTTTCTTGTACGAGTATTTGCACAACCTTCAATATAATCCTATATAATTCACTGATCAACGATCTAACGAATGTCGATAACAACAAAATAATTGCACTAATATCAAATACCTTCTCTATTCTCTATAGATAGTCCCCTCAAAAAAGGTAACCGACTATTAAACCCTTTTCATTGGTTACCCCCTCTCTAACTGTCCTCTTTCTGCGTAAAGGTAGCGGTTTATTTTTCAATCAGTGTGACATTAAATTCCTATCGATCAGCCACTATGAATGACAAAGCCAATTCCGGGAAAAAAATCCGTCCACAAAACTTTCATTTCCAATTGAGCGAAAACTCTTTTAGGTCTGCTTTGCCTCCTGCTTTCATACATTATCATGGGGAGCCCTAGTTCGAGGAAGCAAAAAAAAACCATACTCACCTTAGAAATATAATTGAACTTGCGAATATCCCTTACAGCACGTGCAAGATTGAGTCTGTGGAACGCTTCACTCATACTCGTACAACCAACGAACTGCAATTATCACCTCTATGTAAGCAAGCACTATATTCGAAGTGAATTTCCTTACAACACAAACAACAAACAATCCTTATAACCTCATTCATCGAGCAAAGAACAATCCTCATATTACTGAACTATTTTTTATCGCCCACTCCCACTAAGTCATAGAATGCACTCAGTTCGCATAGAATAGAAACCAACCAATAACCACTGCACACGTCATATTTTACGTACCTTCCTTAATTAAAATCAAGCCCACTAGCAACTTCAAACAACCACTGTCTACAATCTGCACCCATATTTTAATATTAGATCCACTGCACAAAAGAGAACTTCGTTAATGGAGTGTTTGGTAGTATGAAGATGCCGAAACCGTTTCTGAAAAACCGCGCTTTTTTTAGCCGTAGGTAAGTTGATGCATTTGTCCCATCTAGAAATGAAGAGTTCGAAATAAAGCTTCAAGCAGAGGACCTCTAAGCATGAGAAGAAAAATTTTTCCAAACCCTTGACCGAGATATGTGTACTTGGCCCTCCAGAGTGCTCCGATTCGTGCCTCACTATCATTCGTGGTTCTCGATCAAGGAAATAAGAAATTGCAGGTTTAATGAAATGCAATCTTAATCACATCAGAAGCACCTACGGGCGCCAATTTCAACCATCATGCAACCCCTCCCCCTCCCACTACACCCTACTCTGGATGGTACTTGTGTTAAATAACAGCCCAATCTATTTAGTTCATTTACCTCATTTTACAGGGAAGCAATTGTAGTTTCATGACCAGGAAACTTAAAGACATATATCTAATGCGGATGGCTGCCGACAGCCCAGTGATTTCAAAGAAAAAAGCATATTTCGGCCTCAGAATTGGTCTATAAGAGACAAGAACTTCTACAATCATCTTCTAGCCGTCTCTTGTACAGGAGAGATACCATCGGATGACGACTCTTATAAAACATACCTCTTTTGATTTGCCCTTCTTGATATAGCAATGTGGAATCCAATTGTCGCTCTCTGAGCCTTAAAACAACTGCTGTTAAAAATCAGTTCCATTCCAAAGTAACGAAGCAAAATTGCTGCAGAAATTCTGTTGGAGAACGTTACGATGAAAACACTTTATGCCATATGCAATATGAATGTCTTTACCAGAAAACATTCGCCATTAACATTAATAATAAAATATTTAAAATGCGATCAATCGAGTAGCAACCATCTCCGTTCATTACTGCGAAAGCAAAATTCATGCGAACGATACTGGCGAAGTTCATTAACAACGCTAACTTCATTGAAGGATTAATTGAGCAACTCCTTCCACCTCATAGTATAACTGTAAAATTAATCGAGCCCATATCGATATCCAAAAGTAACTGCTGAGTAAGTACCAAAAGTAAATGCTAAAAAATCCAGTATCATTAAGAAGCGTTTATGTGATATCAGAAGCAATCCATCCAATGAACAAACCAAGCTAATCGACAAGCATCATTCGATGACCAATCATAACCCGGATTAGAGAAGGGGCTGTCATCGGACGGAGGGATACTTAAACACTGAATCAGGGAGGAGGGGGGGGGGGAGAGGGAATGAAAAACCTCGAAAAAAAAATAACGAGAAAGGACGCGAATAAATGCTACATGCATAGTGATGTGCACTTCCCGAATAGAAATCAAATCCTTTACCTGATTCATCAGCATCGGAACGGCAAAAAGTATTTTCATCGTTGCTGGAAAGTGAGAGCGTTGAATCGATACGTTGCAGCTTGATGGGCGACGAACAGCTTAATGGCCGTGATGGTATCGAAAACGCATCCACTGAGCTCATCTGAACGAGGTTTTATTCAATTACCTGATTTCCTCATCATTTTTAACCAAAAGATTTAATCCATCTATCAAAATATACTAAACGAGAATGAAAACAGTTAAGGAAATTCATAACATAAAAAAAGGTTCATTAAGCGTTCAGCAATTGTTGAATGGCAATAAACTTTACCGTCGGCTATGGAGAATTAAAGAACCCTTTAGTGCCATAATTTTATTTTTTATATCATATAGCTCCGTCTATGATGCTACCTTTTTATGTTTTAACCGAGCTTCTAAAACTTTATAGACGAATTTATGAGACCAATAACTTGTCTCGATTTTGGCTATTTTATTAAAATGCAGTCACTAGGCCCGATAGTTGTGACGTAAAAGCTCCTATACTGATGTGGAACTCAAAAATAAAAATGAGGAAAATGTCGTGAATGAAACATTTTTTAAAATGCCCCGATGAAATGGAAGTAACTCATGCGAATCTTTCCGCCCAGAATCGGTCGGAGTATTCTTTTAACTGTCAAAAAATCAGAGATGTAAAGAGCAAAAAAAAAAAATTTTCCGAAAGTTCCCACAAGTCTCATATTCTCTCAAAGCAAAGAACGACATAATAAAACATAAAGTCTTGAACTTCGTGCAACGGTACTCTAGGGGATGGGTTTTTTGAGGTGGCGGAGGACAATTCGAGAAAGACAGAAAGGATGCAATTTTCGCGAGGACGACCTGGCCTCTCACTTATTGGTAGATCACCGCTGAAAAATATACGATAATAATTTTTAATGAGTATTATAACTGCAACATAGAGCTTTAGCTCAATTCTTTTTAAATAATCCGAAAGCGATTATGCCATCCACAAAAATTTCCTCCATCTTAACCGAGCACCCGCTTAGGATATCCCCTCGTCGACCGATCAGTGTAGCATCGATCTGTCACATAAATGCGAAAATTTTGCAGGCAACTTTTCAATTTTTCAAGAATGACCCTTTTGGATCAACAAGTCGTCTCGAAACATATCACCATGAAGTTTGCCAGCAATCTGATAACTTTAGGAGGATTAATGCAGTAATATGCAATGGGGCCAACCCGAAAATTCTCTTTCATGCTTCACTTCAACTCCTCGCGCACACCAAAAATCATCCCCTCCTCCTCCATCACGTCCACTGCTGCGCGGATGCATATGGATGACTGACTGCACAATGCAACAGAAAAGAAGACAACACTGCGAAGTACGCGATATTTTGTACATTTTATATAATTATGGTTTTACTTAGAAAAAAATCAAACAATAATATGGTACAAATCACAAATACGCTGAACTGCAACACAGTAGAAAACACTTATGGAATATAAGAAGAGAGAGGGAAATATAACTTGGGTGAAGCAGCGACAAATTTCCCCTTCTATTCCTCTAGTTGCAATGATATCTAGGCATTGATTTAAGCACCTCCTAAAAACACATCTATGGCTCGTAGATAAAAAACTATCACATTTTAAAAGAGTACAAAATCGATATAATAATAAACGTATCACAATTCAATAGAACTTCCGTTGATATATCCTTTAAGAATTTCTTTTTGGAAAAGCAAATAATATACGCCAAGAAAAATTTCAAAGCAGAATAATTAATTCAATAAACCTTTCCAAAAAAAAAAATTCATTCCAATGATTATGAATAAACTTGATAGATGAATAATTTCACTATTGCTTTTTTTTCCTTTCTCTCATTCCCAAACGTTGAAGAAATAAACATATATTATGGGTCGTCCTAATTGGGAATTTACATATCGCTATGCATAATCTTTTAATTGGTGAATTAATTTCATTGATTTTACTCATTATCATTTTCGCAAAAAAAAAAAAAAAATCAATTAAAATCACATCCTTTTTCGATAATTTAATCAAAATTATTCAACAAATCGCTCCACTCTAATTTCATAAAAACTTCGGTATTTCCGGTAGTCTCCTATATATGCACACATTTAAACAACAATAGGACATTCATTGTTATATTCCCTTTAAAAAATAACGATAATATGCATATAAGAAAATTCAAAATCCGTTCATAGTAGTGAAATAATAACAACTTTCCAAATCATTTAGCGACGCAATTCAAATGTTGATATCTTCAAAGCTGCTTATTATCACCTAAAAGTTCTAATAGAGTAATGAGGTAAAATTTCTTCGATAAGCCAATAAAAATTCACACAGTAAAAATAGATCTTAATGACGAGGCGGTTTTATCCGGTAAATAAATATACAACTATCGTTGCCTTAAATTGATAATCTCAACAAGAAAACGCTTAAACGTTATATTTAAGCATCGTTTTGATGCGGCGTACATATATTACAAATGATAAAATATTGATTAAAACATATTCATCAATCGTTATACATTGCATCAGGTGTGCTCTACAGGTGTTTTATGCAAATCATTACACTTATATAAAACTCTATTTTCAGGCATCGAAACAAAATTTTATAGCATAGGAATAAATTCTGAATAAAAACGCACCTGATATGGCAATAATCTTTCAACTATCTTAGTCAAGCCTCCCCACTGACATATGAATGTATGTGTTTCGATATAGTCGATCTTTGATGTTTACGTCTAGACGACGCTGCTTTGTTTCATATCACTCCCCTCAAAAAGCACTCTAGGATAGATGTGTAACAGCTGACATCGTGCTTGAATGAGCCTAATCGAAACGAAGCGTTTAGTGATGTGTATGAATCATTTCGTAAAGTGATGCTCACGTGAACGTTAAAATTAACCGATCCGAAACAGCATCACGTGAAAAATTCGTCTGGCATTTCAATCAAAACGCTTTCTCTTTCTTACAGCTCGATGAAAAGGATAATGATTTACTTGGACAAAAGATATATGAAACATCTCTTAACTATAAATGACAAACATTTTCCATCGAAAGCAATCAAAAAAAAAAAAAGTTTATTGATTATTAGAACTTTGTATATTTCAGAACTTAACTACAATTATTATTTCAAATTATACTATATTAACTACAATTAAAGTCTTTATTATACTTAACTACAATTATTTCAACTGTCAGTTATCAAATTTCAAATTTTTTACAGGTTTTTTGTATAATTCTCAATAAGAAAAAAGTACTTGGTATTGAAAAAAAAAAAAAAAGACGATCACTCTTCAATCAGTTCATATGAATAGACGCTTGAGCGGTTAATCAGTTGAACCTAAAGATATGCCTAAGCCATTAATTCGGTTGCTTCAGCGCATATCTGCTCGAAGCATTAGCTATAACCTTTAATGAGCTTCAGGAGAGAGGAAAAAAAAAGTGAGAAGCTTGCACCAATAATCGCGGTCATTTGTGCAATCAAATTTTCCACTGCGAAGAGACGATCAATCGCTTTAACAGCACAGTGCAATGGCTAGAGAAAAAAAGGAGAGGGGGGGGGGGGGAAGAGAAGGAAACTGAATTCTAGAACCAAATAGGATGAAAGCGAAAGTATTGCTGCTATACTCTTCAAAAGATGAGAAAAACCACTATCTTTCGAATGAATTAAAAATTTCTCTTCCATCAAGCCCATTAACGGATTTCCTAATCAAAATGTGTCCCTATCCTTCAATATATTCAAATTTTTTGAATGCAATCTCGTTCTCAAATTCCAACGAGAAAACGATAAAACGAAGCGATTCGATTCGGAAGCTAAGCTTTCATCGAACCCTCATCGCCAGTTCGCAATATTCACTCCCTAACATAAGGGTGGATCTGTAATTTCCGTTGCTTATGGTGAGCATAAAATCACAACACATTCAGATGCGAGGTGCCTTTTGAAAAAAACAAACAAACAAACAAACAAATAAGAAAATGACAAAAAGAAGGCATTCACTTTTTTTTCGATGGCATCGAATCATCCCATCGATTAATTGCAATTGCCAATCCCTCATAAAATTGTTGTTTCGATGCCGTATCGCATTTGTTTCGCCACTGCTATTCATTCTTCTACTATTTTCAAGACCGTCACCCACCAACAGACCCTCTTTTAGAATTACGGTTGCAACCAACCTCCATCTCCGATTTAAAACCCCCTCTCTAAGTAAACGTAACGCATATCTAAGCCCGCCTTCACATCATCGTTTCCATATTGCAGAAATAATAAAGGAAAGCCGAGCCTTTGTGTGACGAATAAAGTATCATGTAACCTTGAAAGAACTTACCTGGATAGGACGCAGCTTCAATTGTTCCCAGCCGTCCGTATGAGCACAACGAATCCATGCTTCACCTGGACCACGCCAATCCTTGCCGATAAAAGGCATCGATCCAACTATTTAACGTGATCCAACACACGAGCGAGCGTTACCAACGAACAAGCTCAATACAACCTAGCCGACTGCTTCAACCTTCCTCGCTGCTGGCCAACCAACTCTGGCAACGGCCAACGTCCACGCTCGCGCGTTGCAGATCACACAGCCAGCCGCGCCCCACAGCTGCGCGACCCAAAACAGCTGATCGACCCGCACGACGTACGTACGCGTGACGCTCTTCGCAATCGCCACTGACGCAGTGCGTCGTCATTCACGCGCGACTGCCCAGTCTCAGTTGTTGCGCGCACAACAACTCTTCACCAGCTTTGCTTATACGATCGTTGAAATAGCAGCCATAATTTTGGTTCATATTTATGGTGGTGAATGGTTGACGAGGTTGTGCATCTCTAGAAAGGTGCAGCGTTCACTCTCTACTCTTAAGATAGAGAGAGAGAGAGAGAGCGGTTACATGATATCGTTTCAGAATGAAATGCGGATCTATCCAAACTAACCCATGTTAAGGTTTTAACAGGCTAGGTATTTCCAGAAGACTAAGCAAAAATGCATTGTTTTATAAGGAAACATTCGAAACTTCGACAACAAGACCACTGCTGATGGTGTTTACCTCGGATGATGAGGGAATACCTCGTATACTTGTTGACGACCTAAAGGACCGACCAATAAGACAATCGCTGTACCGAAGAAAGCACAGTTAATCCAAACGTTTATACTATCTAAAGTGAACATATCTGAGCCAGTTCTTAGGCCCACCGGAAAAAAAAACTGAAAAATAAATTAATAAAATTGTCGAGGGATGTAATATTTGCACAAATTGAAGAAGAAAATCGCCTATAAAATGATTTGTTTTATAAGAAACTTAAGTGAACACTCTCAGAGTTTCAAATCTTTTAACGACGAGATACACAACGAGTAAATTTACTTATGAAGAATTCAACAGGTAAATATAACGCAAAGGCACGATAAAACAAGTAAAGGATCGGCCCCTCAATCGTTGTCATCGAAAATGCCGTTGAAAACTTCTAATCCTTGCTCGTGCTCCACGATGGATTCCTTGCAAATCGACTCGTCATTAACGCCATTTGCTGTTACTGAAAACAATTGGTAGCTACATAAAAAGAAACCAAAAAACTTGCAACCGAAGAATAATAGCTCTAGGAGCTAGACACATACATCTAGGTGCAACAACAGCTCACTCACTCATAACAGCATTGTCGCTTGCAGTGTCGACCACAACCTAACAGTTTTCTTTTTTTTTTTAATGAAAGACTATTGTGATCAATTTATAGGAGGCAAAAGAAGATCAAGGCGATGTTCACAACACTCACTTCAGCAAATCTTACCTAAATAAGAGACAAAATACGCTTGATTCTATACATTGCACATTGAAAAGCACGCATATTCTCAAGCGTTTGTGAATTCTATTCCATTTAGCATCTTTAGATATATTCATCAGTGGATGCGTTTTCCAGTACTTTCATAAGCAACTATGTGCTTTTTAGGACAAGATTATGCAGCAACGATTAAGCGGAAATACAAACGCTTTTTTCTTTTTTTTTAAATTATCATCACATGAATTTCTTCACTCACTTGTTTCGAAGTAAAATTCTAGATTCGGCGTTTATTAACACATGCGATTAAGTCAATTTTGTTTTAAACTTATACTCTAGCGATAGTTACTACTTGATAATGAGTGAAGATTGCCATCATGTGACAACGATCGCATGACTCTTCACTTTTCCGCTTATCGACTGCATCAACGCGGATATGTTCCCCTCTCATCATTTTTTTTTTCCTTTTTGAGTTTTCAATAAAACATTGGTAATGCGTGCATGTATACTGGTTCATAATCATCTAGAATGCGTTCGCATCCTTTAAAATGCAAAATACAATGAGTTCGTAAATAAATGCGAAAATTTCTATGAAAGCCAATCCGAACTTCGACAAATATTGGCTATACCAATACTCGCCAATAACATTTACGAGGTGATTGAAACACCTTTCTGCCTTCTCTCGATAGTCCTTCATCTCCTTCTCTTCCTCCCTCTCTATCTCTTAAAAAAAACCGAAGTAACTAGTTGAGTTTCATTTCATTATTTGTTTTATTATCTCCTTCTTTATGCGCCCATTTCCGATCCATAAAAAGTGATCATTGCACCAACACACGCAAAACGTCTAAGCTGAAACCAGTACCCCTCAATTGTGTGCTCTATTCAGAATGTTAGAAAAGCAAGTCGTCATGCATCTTAAACGAGTATTTCCAACAATTTTATGGTGTAGAGTCTTCCTTTTCAAAGAACTCTGACCTTCCTTGAATCGATATTCCCCATCCGCAAATACCAAATCTTTCGTTGCCCATCAACGGAAACGAATGGGAATGTAAGGAATGAAAGAGAAGATGAACGAGCACTTCGAGTATTTCTTTCTAATGTGTGCCTAACTACTTTCATTTGTATAATTGTATAATATAAATTCAAGCTTGCGAAAAAAAAAAGTGTTTTATGTGATTAAATATATTGCTCATCCTATCTTCCTTTCAAAATTATGATGGGAGCTCGTTGATCTTCTTGAAACCCCCCCCCCCCTCTCATTCGTAAAATTCGAAAATCGATCAAAAGCGAACAAACATTTCACAGAAGCAAAAAAAACAATTCAAAAAGCCATTAAAACAGAGGAAAAATATTTGTATTTGGGACGTGAATGAAGTAAATGCTCATGCTATACGTTGGCGAATGTAGCGTTAAACAGAACCAATATCGGTATCGCATGAAAAAAAACTGCCAAAAAAAAAAGATAACGGCAGATTTGCCATTGAAGAGTGAAATGAAACAAAATTAACTTTACGTTAGCAGCTAAGATTTCCGGATCCGGTATTATCATCGATGAACTTGACGGAAATAAGAAAACTCGAAATTATTCTGGATCCACATTTCTCGTTCAGTTGCATCATTACAGTTCGAATCTATTTATAAACAGCCAAATAAAGAGTGATCTTCACAAAAGACAGGTAACGCTAAAGCGTTAGTTACCTAACAATCGAAATATTTCATAAAGGTTGAAAATATACAATATCGTCCACTTTTACCTGTCATACCTGCCATTTCAGATGATTGTTGATATAATGAGGGGGAGGGAGGCGGGGAAGAAACGTATACTTTATTGGACAGCCGTTTAAGCGATCGAGAAATTTGAATACGCCTGCGAAATATGTTGTGCAATGAGAGAAAAAGAAAACGTTACTAAGAAATGCCCCACATCGAGAGTTGTATGCCTTATCCCGTTTTGCTTTAATTTCATCCATCTGATTTAATAGGGAAAGTGACCGTATAGGTGGACACATAGAAACGTGATTGTGGATTGTTAAAAAATAAACGAAACAATCAAAAAGAGTAAAGTAATTATTAAAGCAACTGTAAGTGTAATTCGCTTCAGAGAAGGCTTACGCCCCATAAAAGTTATAAAAGGTGAATACGGCGATCCATAAAAGTTAACAAAAGTAAATATAGTGCCTTGAAATAAGCAACTTAAGAAATGCAAACGTCAATCCTATGAAATAGAGACATTCGAAATATCAATCACACTTCATGTTGATTAAGCAGTGAATTTGATTCTTGATTAAGCAGTGAATAAAATGTCTTATTCATTGAGTATTTACTTCTAAAGAACAATGAGTGCAAAAAAATAGTCGCATAACGCTACTAGAAGAAAAAAAGCAATACTTGCATGCCTAATTGTACCTGCAACGAGAACCGACTACAGCGTAATAGAGATTTTAGGCAATAACTAGAGAAAAGAGAGCGTAGAAAATCAAAGGATCGAAAAAAAAAAAATGGTTAACACCATGACTAATTGTCACTAACCAGAAACGAAAACCTTTCAGAAACAATCAATTAGAAAATAGCAGCAGTTGAGTAACTCATTAAAAAAATTCCAACACGTTATCTAACACTTTGAGAACATGAAATGAATACTACATGAGGCAGAAAAATGCTTAGTTAAATAATTTGTTAAGCTCCTCACTTTATTTCTCAATTAGATTATGAATAGCGCTGAGGTGGATTTGTCAAGAGACGACGCTTATGTTGTAACGTTGTAAAATTGTTTCGAAAGCGACATTCAGCGAATACCTCTTTAAATTATACCATCCGGAAGAATCATTAAACGGCTAACTTTTGAAGTATCGCTGCAGATTGTTCCAGTCTGGTTTCTCGCCTTTTCTCATTCTATAGCAGAAATATTGAAAGAAATGGCCGAATTCTTGCACACAACAGCTCCACTCACGATTCCTGAACGATAGCATTTGTGTCGATCTATATGCCCCCAGCCATATTCAAAATGGCAACTAACTCGACCAGCCGCTTGCAGATTGTCCGCTATAGTTGTACGTCCGTCTATCACGGTTTTAGTAAATATTTCTAAGAAAATCTTTTCTTTTTTAATTTAGCGAACTCTATTTTTATTATCAGGGGAACTTTCTTTTGTTTTCCGAGAAAGTATTTCAGTCAGTCTGCAAAAGATTTCTTCTCGATCCAACAAGGGCCTATGCAGTTTTGAATTCCTTCGTAAGTTATCGGTACATTGGTTTTATCCTTTTTTTGCGTTTAATGCATAACAACCTTCAACGCCCTACTCGGCGGACAGGTAGAATTCATATGAGCGTAATCGGCTCCAAGTGAGAAGTGTTACAACTATGAGGTGGCTTTTAGTTGCAATCAGTGAGTTGCAACAAGATTTTAGCAACAGTAATTAGCGCCTTATGAATCAAAACAAATGCAATGAATGATCTAATTTCTGTGCTAAATCACCTGTACAAAAGGTGAATGCATCTGAGAAGATGTCAATTCCCATACTTGGAACATCGCTAAACGAAGTAACATAAGCTTTTTCTTTTAAAAGAAATAATCTTTTTGCATCATAAAATAGCTTTCAAAATCAATAACAACGATCAACCTCATAATCAAAGGTACTCGAAAATGAGGTTGTGTAAATGATATTGAAAAATAGATCCCATTTTGTGCTAATACTCGAAATATTCCACTCAAAACTGTATCGATATTCGTGATTGCATCTTCTGAGTAATTCCATGGACTCTGAAAAAAAAAAAAAAAATTAAGAAACTCCTCGAAAAAACTTGGTAGATTTGCATAAAAATGATGCATCAATTCCACAAGTTAGACGCCGAGCAAATAAGCGCGACTTCGAATCTTCGACTTCTTGTCTATACTCTCAACAATTTATTATCATCGTAATAGGCAAATCCACCTGATGCTAAAAGGTGATCCATATCGTTGAGCCAAAAAATCAAATATGATCGATCTATGATTTATTGTCGGCTATTTAGTGTATTTATTTCTACCTTAAACATAAAAAAATATATTCATTCATTTTCAAACCGTTCACAGTTATAAATATTGTACCGATAAACAGATTAGCAAATAGTACTACACGTTAAGAAGAGATAAACAATTAGATGGCAAAATTTCTAGACAAGTTAATATTGATACTTTTTCGTCGACAGTCAACGACTCAATACTCGCTTTCTCGATTATCACGTCGAATGAGCAAGTGGGTAAGCGTTTAAGTCCACGCATATCGTCGCAAATCCATTTCATATGAGGGTACGCAAGCGAGAATTTCTCGATCAAAACGCTCGAAAAGTCAACATTCGTTATATTGTGGAAGCCTAGCTCGTAGAGAATCATCGAAAGATTACTGTTGCCACATCCAATATGCAATATCCTCAATTACCTTCATTAAAGTACGCGCAAAATACAACAATACTCAGTCTACTAGTACTACTATATGTACTAATAATTGGATTATTGCTAATATAAATGCTAAAACATTCACTAGAAGTAATAATTTGTATTTTATCTCATATAAACTCAAAAAATTGTGGCATCGCCTTCAGCGCTGACATCCCTCAGAAGCCCTTCCACAACTTATTCCTCAAATATAGCCATTGGAACGTTTCGTAAAGGAAATAAAACAACAATGAAATGCCTCGCCCCCCCCCCCCCAAAAAAAAAAACAGAATCTGTAAGGATTGTTTCGATGTGACTGTTGAACGACGCAAGTGGTAGCGAGTGTCGCATGCGATGTGAGCTTCATTTCTGTTATCGCTAAACCCTTTAATAAGTTAGCTTACACCGGCACTACAAATTGCTAGCAGTCGATCCAATTAGCGCTACAACTTCACATGAAGTGGAAATAAACTTGAGGTAATTGACGACTTACCTATCATCGAGTTTCAAATGCGGTAATACGAGATGAGAGAAATCTTCCCATTTAGCTAACCACTCGAAATTCTCTTCGCTCGCGAAACGTTCATTCCAATATGCGACATCTTTATAGCACAAATTGCTTCCCATTCACTACAGTTAACTGATAACTGACGGTTAACTGCTATCATAATTGACACATGATAGTCAACGTTCATTCTCTCTTTATCATGAAGCATCTTGGTCATTTCAACGATTAATGCAGCGTATAATGATTCTACAGTATACTTCGCGTCTACAGGTATCTATTCTTCACTCACTAACTTACTTCTTGCAGTGACTTCGGTTGCCATCTTACCTATGTTTAAGCATTTTTTATACGACATCAACCAGCAAACATCCCAAACAACGGCCACCCTCGATATATCTAACATATTTTCTCTTATCGTGTCGCAGATAAATGTCGTCAACAACGAACGACTAAATCCAATCTCTATATCAGCATTAGTTTTTCAGAATGAGTGATCAATGTATTTAATGTCTAACATAAAAACTTCTTACCTGTCGATGACACCTCGTCAAGCGACTTGGAACTTCCATTCCACCTTACTCTTTTAGAAGCTTTCCTCTAAGCCATCAGTAGACAACCAACGCGACGAAAAAATTTAACACAGCGCATTTAAATAAACTTTTAGTAGGCATAAGTGTAATATTCCTTTAAAGCATCGAAATAAAGATCTTATCTATGCGAAATGCACTCAAACTACCTATCACTGAGGAAGTTCCGCTTCTCATTTCCACCACAATAGAAGGCAACGAGAGCTGCGATACAACTGCTTCATATTCTAATGACTAAGTAAAAATGACTTCAATTCAATGCGCTCGAATGCATCAACTAAGAGAAAAACGTTCAACGATAGTGTAATTCGTCAGCGAATCAGATGAATAGAACAACACATAAAACTGCTGAATTTGCAACGACTTTAACAGCGCCTTATATGCGATACAATTCAAATTGAGAGATGAAGAGAGAGAGAGGGAGAGAGAGAGAGAGAAAAAAAAAGCACTCTCATAAACAAACAGTAGAATAACAAATTCATAGAGAAGTAGGCAAAAAAATGATAATAATAATAATAATAATCATAATAATAATAATAATAATAATAATAGTAATAATAATAATAAAATCAATGCTGAGAACAATTGATGAACCACATAGCAATAACACAGCAACATTCATACGACAACAAACTGAATGATGAAAAAAAAAACGATTTTTTTTTTTGCTAAATTGATCAACGAAACACCTCAAAAACATATCAACGCATTAAGTCTTAAGTAATTTCCTATCTATGCCACCTTCATTGATATTCCATAAATGAATTGTCTCAATAATTTTCATTCCAACAGTTTCAATTTCTCACATATAATTTCTACGACGAAAATGCTTCTTGCTGAAAATATGTAATTTTTTTTTTTTTTTTTTTGAATGGAAAGATTATATGATGTAAAGAATGCTTCCCAAATTAAATGATTAGATATTATAAAATACAATTTTTTCGGCTCCTCAAATTAAACAAAAATTCAGTGGAGTGATGAAAAATTAAAAAAAAAAAACGAAGTGATCAAGCGTCGTATCTTCATATGTCATCTATAAATACGTAGAAAACAAACGCTTCTTGCATCAATACTTCCGCTCAATGATTGAAAATATATTCAATGTTTGTTGCTCAACATAAACTGCACACAAGTTACCGATAAAATCGCTCATTAAATAACATCTTAGCAAATAATTAAACTTTATTTTTGCGATGAAAGTGCTACAATATATTTTAGCTGCCTATAACACGTTACTTCATCAAAAAAAAGTATCCTTTAAAAGAAATACTTGAAAATTTTCCCACTTCCTCATGCATCAATATGGTGATGTTGCATTAAGAAATTTTCATCGCAGAAAAACCTAAACGTTACTTTGTAATGCTGCAAAATTACTACTAAAAAACATAAGAGTATAATTTTATGGTTGTTAGATATTGAATATAGCAATCAATTGTTAGACGTTATAGAAATGGATAGAACCGTTGGATGTTACATATTCAACAACGACTGCTGCACGCTCAATAGCAATTTGTTGATTCCATTGCATATAATCAATGAAAATTCTGTTGGAGCACAATAAACACATCGTACATCATAATAAACAAGTTGTATTTTTGTCTGCTGCAAACGATGGGTGACCGAAATTGAATTCCGAAAAAAAATTCTTTTTAATATGATTCAAGAGAAGTTTTCTGTTCAATAATTGAATAAGAAAGAAACTCTCGGTTCTGCATAAATGTGAGGAGATGGCTTTCACCCAACGATAAACGCATACGCTCTACGGACATTTATAATCTCAACATATTCAAGCATAAACGAAAACAGCAAATGAAACGCGCTCGCTGAAGTCTGGCAGAGGCATTCGACGCACTACGATGTGCGATCATTTGTGGAACGGCAGGTGAGCCTGTAGGCTTGCTTCGCAGTCGTTGCAACAACACGCCTAGAATACCGCTCCACGGCGCCTGAAAACACCATATTCAATAGCAGATCAATATTCGGCATAAGACAATGAAAAACCCACGTGCAATTATGCGACGTTGCATTTACGGCTAGAATAAACTTGTGCCGTCTTGCAGAAACTGCCCAACATAATAGGTCCTCACATCCCCTAACAAAAGCTGTTACGCTTCATGCGCATAACAGGGCCAGCTCGCGTTTATGGTTTAAAAACTCATCTTCTATAGCCTTTTCAGCCACACGCTGATTAAATTTGAACAAAAAAAATGTGTTACCTGACGTGACTCATATCTAAAGCAAATGGACTGACGTCATCATTTCACCGACATGGGACGATCGCAATCATAAATGAGTCAAAGTAACTTTAGCAGCTATACTGATCAAAGACGAACTTACCACCTTGGAGGGCGCGATCTGGAACCTCGATAACCACCGCCATAGATATACTTGACGATGACGCGAGCGCCGCCACGGCCGCGAGCACGTGGCGGTCGATTCGTTGTACTGACTCCGGGTCTGTTGGTCCGCTTCGGACAAACCTTGAACTCAGTTATTAAGAAACTGCTTTTTAATCAAACAACTTGGTTTCACAAGTATGGTTAAACAACAAGAGTTGTCTTTTATGTGGGCGTTTTATGGTAAAAGACAAACATCACGAGGTACAATGCAATAATTCATTCACGACGTCTCGGTGATACTGACCTGTGAAGGACGTTGATCAACGACTGTATGAATATACCTGATCACTAATGCCGCAGTCATGATACGCATGGATGCACACATTTACATAGATGCACGCACAGCCAAACATACATGCAAATAGCCATTTATCCAAACACCTCACGCCAGGGCTCGATACTAACCCCTCATGCCTTTTCCCCATCTCCCCCTCCCCGATGTAATGAGGGCTGCAAATGTAACCGCTGATAACTAGCCCTATTCTTGACGATGCTTCCGAAGAAGAAATTTATCTGTCAGTTATACTTATGAGGCACAGTCGTAAAAGAAGTATTAGCCTATACCAGAACAGACTTATGAGAACACCAAAAACTAAGAAATTCACCACAAGCAGGAGTGCACAGCACAAACTATTAAAGATCGCAAAGTGATTGGCAGAAATACATCTTACCTTTATCTGACGCCCACGAAAGAGGGACTCGTCTAGCGCCATAGCCGTCTGCACAGATTCCTTGTCCGCGAACTCAATGTATGCAAATCTGAATAACCTCGCTCAATCAACATTGTTATTTCGCTTCAAAAGCAAACTTGTCTAGTTTCGATAAAACGAATTTATGCACAACTGTCACGCTTAAACTCAGTGATATATGCAATCAGCAACAAGGATAGTGGAAGAGGCTGGGAAGCGGAGGAACATCCTCAATATTTTTTCATTAACGATCAATTACCAGCAGCAATTTTTGATCCTCCTGTCGCCTCCAATACCCTTACTTTTCCTCTCTCTGCCACTCTGAAGCAATTTTATTTTGCAGTATGAGTGATACTATATTAACATTGACGATCTACCGGACGTGCGCATAACCCATCCTCCCACCAACTAGCCAAAAATGGACGCTGGCAGAAATAGGATGAGATTTGAAAAAAAGAAGCAATCAGTTAAAGCTGCAACCGTATCGCACCCGATTGATACGCAACGTTTCAAGTGTAAATCGGTTTAGAAGAAAATTGATTAAGGGAGCTGCGAAAAAATAGAACAAACCAAATAAATCTTCACAGTTTCGGGTAAAAACTTAACCGACAGGATGGAAAGGGCATAACAAATGCGTCTACCTATATATGTTGCATACAGAATATACAAATGCATCCCACATGGCAGCAAAGCGCACCTTCGAGAAAAATAACGCTATGATCATATACCGACTCATGCAAATTTCACTACTGCACGTCAAAGCCTTCCTCTGCAAAGACTGCAACGCTCCCCTCCTCCCCCCCCCCCCCCTCACAACTGAAGAAAAAAGAAATGCGAAATATTCACCCTTTTGGATGGCCGGTGTATTTGTCAGTGAGTATGGTCACTCTGTTTACCGAGCCACAGCCATGGAAATGAGCTTCAAGTTCTTCTGCGGTTGAGCAGTAATCCACCTTAAATCGCGGTCATAAAGCTCACTTTCATAAGTTCATAAATATGTCTTCATCGACTGACACATATGCACACTTATCATGAATAAAAAGAATATAATGTACGTTTAATATATTCATCTGTTTCATATCCCTCTTACTAAGAAATGAACCCTTTAGCACCAACATACTAATAGAAGACATCCGCCTCAGAATTCAACCTTCCGTGCCTCCCGATCGTTGCCATAAAACTGCATCAACACGCCACAAATCAACAAGTCTTGACTTAAAAAAAAAAATGAAGCCACTGAGTCAGCAGTTGTTTTCATCTGTAAAAGTAGATTATGAAGATCTGCCCACTTATTCCAATTCAGTATTCACCACATAAATGGGAAAAGTATTGGACGACGGGTATTATGCTTCTCCCCGCGCAATTTAATGACCTTTAAATCTTCTATCGATTGTAAGTCTTGATTCATTTCCCTATTCGAATAAATACTTTGCACTTGACGCCACTGTATTATCAAATACAAAGAAAGCAGCTGAATAGGTATCGAGACCTCTATCAGCCCGCTCTAAAAATTAGTCTCGCGGCACCTGACTGTGCCATATTCATGGATCAAATGAAAAGGTTATGGATTCATAACAAAAATAAACGATGAAATCATTAAGCATACGTTGCCGACGTATATTGATCGACTATCTGCTTCGATCTTCTCTTCCATTGATGCAAGTGTTGACGAAGCTAGTGAGCTGCTTGAACTCATGTTCATTTGCTTCTCGACATCGTTCTGCATTTGCCGAATAAGTTGTGCCTCCTCCTCTATTTCTTTCATTCGATTCGTCAACGCTTCCATATCCTAAGTAATGCTTTAATTCCGTATCACATAATACAGCCGATGGTACTACTTCACAAATAATATCTTCCATTAATGTTCTCCTCTCATAAGCGCTTCAACAAAACGAACGACTCATTGGCAATTATGGTCGTACGAATGGACTTCCCCAACATTACTAAAATGCAGTCAACTCTATCTGGAAACATAAAGGTGAGTAACCGGGCTCATTATATGGCCAAACATGTCAATCGAGTTAAGACTAATGAGGTGCAATCGAAATTGCGAGATGACCGCATCACTATCATATCCCACATGGTCACCAACATTTTCATCATTTTCAGTAGTTATCGTCGAAGCGGACGAAGGTAAGCAAGATGTAGCGAATGAGTGGTAGGACGTTCAGCACAACTGACGGGAGCGGAATAATGTTTTGAACTTGGTTACGCCAAAATTAAACTAGTAATGAGGGGATTCCCCTCCCCCATATTCAGCAAAAGACGTGCTTTCGGCATACTACTGAAGACAGCATTAAATACGGTACGACAGACCCAGTGAGGATATGTGCCCCTGAAGTCTTCCTGCCTTCTGCAAATGTTCTGATAATCCAATTTTGGCACTAAAATCTAGAGCTCACAAATTAGGTTTTTATAATTTTGAAAGGCTGACATCTCAAAAAATTATGTCAACTATTGCATTGCGGCATGTGGAACACAATAAACTCGCGCATCTGCTTGTTGCCTAGAATCTTGGCGCAAGTAAAGATGAGCGCGCACTGACGATTTTCAAAAACTACGAAAACGAAATATTTTTCCAAACATTTGCATCAATAAAAGTGCACGATTCTTAAGCCAAATTACTAGAGGAATTTGCAAACATATACGAATAAAGCAGATTAACACAATGAACCGATACTACCAGCTGGTTACATATCTAGAAGCTGCTCATAAACTAAGTGCAGCAATTTTAAGACATATTCGCAAATACGATCACTTTTCTTACGGATCTTCGCTCATATGATCACCAGAGGTCGCCAAATCGCTACCACCATCAAGAATGTCGTCCTCCTCAAGACGAAGATCGCCATCCTCCCCCGACGGGTCTGCCATCTCACCTGTGGATACTTCATACTTACAGTTGCATAACTGGTTAGCAATAAATGACAGCTTTCTTTTCTACCGAATAAGACTTCCTTCTCTTCGGCATACTCAACAAAACTATCATGAGTGAAGGAAAATTGAAGCGCACTTCGCTGCAATATTTCACATTCACCTCTTGCAAAGAAAAAAACGAAACCGTTGACCAAATATGGTCAGCTAAAATAGGCGATCAAATATGGCAACGGTGCCTAGCGTCCCCATTAGCCAACATGTTTCTCAAATTTTTGAATCTCACGAGTTCTAACAATCCAGTAAAAAGCGGCTAGAAGCTGCCCATTAGACAGCTGTGCTAAGAGATGCCTATTTCCCACAAAACTGACATATAAGATACGATCGGCATTTTCCAGAAAAACGGCTATTAAATAATCACAAAAAAAAGTACAGGATCAACAACCTCATTAAATTAGATCTAATATAAAACCTAAAACTTGAGAAGAAAACTTTATTAGTATTAACTCAACAAATGCGCTAATCACCAGAATAAGAGTCCTCACTTGAACTTTAACCTCTTCTCATTTGTTTATCGCTTTGCCAAACAGTAAATCCTATTAATGGGGAAATTCCAATGCTACAAATATTTTTATATTTGTCCGTAACTTATTTCAGTGGAATAATAGGCGACCGCTTTTTAAATTGAGTTGTCTTCTGCCAGTGTCATTTTATGCTCGCTATTTTAGGTTACAACGGTTTCACGCTTTCTTTTCTTTTAGTCTTGAAACGAAGAAGCGATCAATCAATCAACCAATCAATGAATCTATGGCGTGCAAGACGTCAACAGGTGGATATAAATTCTAGTTTCTATCTTACAACTAGGTAACCAGTCAGCTGATTGACTATGCAAACAAAATTACAGACGGACACATCCAAAAGAAAAATCTAATATAGATTCGTATGGATAGAAAGAGAATGAGGCTGCAGGGAACACAATTTGGATGTTTCAACCTACATAACTAATTCAACAAAGGCTTTCTTTATGCAAGACCCATCACATATGCGGCATTCCCATCGCTCTCAAATACAAAGGTGAGACATTTCCGTTTGAATCATATCTAGTTAACCGTTCGATCTATGTGAAAATCTTGTAAACTTGTGGTCTATAGTAAAACATTTTCCGCAGAATCTAAAGAAATTATTCGCCAACATAAATGTTTCAATGGAGAGTATTCATATACGGTGCAGAATTCGATACGCCTCTTTCCAATTTCGTTGTTTTTGAGTACAGTTTTTAAATGAGATACAATCAATTTTCAAACTCTCAATACTCGTGATTCTAAAGTGGTGCAATGAAAAAATCTTCTTTTCGAATCATCAATTCAGAAACGATCACGAATATCTGCTTATCTCCTCTAAGTAAGTAATCTTCTTTATTAGGAGAAGAATAAATTCAATGCTCAAAAATCTGATCAGAATTGCGGCGAACGATAATGAAAAGATAAGAAAGAGTATCAAATTCAGAAATAACTACAAGTTAAAAAATACGAGAAAAACCCGACTCTAATTGCGATCAATCTAGGATTGCGAGATTTACCCACTAATATAGAATCTAAGATCTGCTTTCCGTCAGAGTTTCACTCCAACGAAAAACAATGTGCTATTGGATCTCTATCAAATACGATTGAAGAAATGAGAGTAGAAAAATTGTCTCTTGACAGAGTCGTTTAAAGTGTCCTTCAATCAGGTTAGTAAATTCTTCATCAAAGAATTCTCGACATAAGAGCAACTTAGCTTACGTTTAACGTTTGTATAACAAAAATGTGTTATATGTGCATAATTTGCCAATAAAAAAAGCTATTAAACGATTAAATCTAACTTTCATATTAGATACAACCTGTCACTGCCAAATTTGTTTGATTCTACGCCAGTTTTAGGCTCACTTATTGACCACAACAAATCATGCGTTTCAATCATTTATTTCGGTAATCTGGATGGTAGAAATATTGGTAATTTCCAAACTTCCGAATTTTCCCCTAAGCACATCATTACTGCTCAATACCGCCTAATTCAACAACCCCCCCCCCTTCCTTCAGCAGTAACTTCGGCTCGAATGGAACCTAACTCACCTCATCCCCTTTATCTTAAACCACGTACCGTCAACCCATCCCAAAAAATGCCATTAAATGCTTTAAAATTTCAATCAAACTTGTTTGTTTGGAGCTTGAGTCAGAACAGATCGACTTAAAACTATGGCCATAGGAGGAGATGTTGAACCCAAGCCCGATCGAGCCACTGATCTTGGCTCCATCAGGGCAAATTGCCTGGTCGGGAATAGAGCCATGTCCAACTCATCTGTGAAGGTAGGCTGAACCTTGCCTCGATTCCGGCATCGATCACGACCGGGACCAGGTTTAAGCAAGACCACTTTTGGGCAGTTTCTGCGGTTATAAAAGCGCGAAATGACTGCCACCTGGATACTTATTCAGCGGCTAAATTGAACACTTTTCAGAAACGGCAATTAGCAGCAATCGTCACAGATATCTAAAGTGTAGCTGAAACTTTTTCAACTCAGCTGCAATATGCGCAATAAGCACTCCCCGTGAAATATTGCACTGCAATAACAAATACGAAATAAATTTTAGGTCAATTAATATTGTGCACATGTGCACTCGGGTGATGCGAGAGAGTTTTAACTATAGCTTCGGCTAACAACATACAATCAGCGCAAAGATCAGGATATCCTAGAATAGAGACATCCTCTCCCCATTTCCTGTTTTTTTAAATACGTACTTTCTCATAAATCTTTCATTTCGGATCTTTCATCAATCTAACTTTCATTTGGAAACGACCTAAACGATCCAATATGTTTGCCAAGTTTTCGTTAAATCATCAATGCTCTTTAATTGTATTCACCGACGAAATTACTCGTTTACGAAACTTTACCTTAGGAGAGAATAGACGACACAATGATGCCGTCATCGGTCTTACACGCAAACCCGCCCTCAAAGGTTCGAAATGTTCAGGTTCTCTTACTAGTAATATTTACGAAGTAAGAGTTGCTTTTTAATGAAACAATAAAGTTGGAATACCGGCATCACTACTGATAACATTTTACTGTAACCTGTAATTGAACCAATATATAGGGATTTCGAAATCAGATTAAAGAAGTTAAGCCTTTAGGGTTTAAGCCATCTCTTATAGTGAAGTGACGCCTCATTATTTATGCATATCTTGTATACAATTCGATCATCGTAACAATTAAACACTTCGAAAAACCTTAATGAGTAAATAAAGTAAAGAACTAAAAAACTCGTCGACATTAAAAAAAAAACGCGCCACATTATTCACAAAGCATCCGAAGCAATGAGTGCCGATTTGTTCGCGAGTCGATGTCAATGATTGCCAACGGCTTGTGAGAGTGTTGTCAACAAGTCGCCAACCACTTGTTATTTGGTGCACGATTTTTTTTGATATATTCGTAGGTTGATTTCCGACATTCACACCCGCAAAAACTGAATGGGTACAGGTGAGATGAGGCTAAAAGTGTAACTGTTACATTCTACATAAAGAGTAAGGTAAAATGCTGGACACTTCCGCCTTTGATGAATGACGTTTTGTTTGATGTACCAATGCCATTACTTCGCTGGCGTCAACTCGACTTGTGCACCGTGCGAATGTAATCGTTTGAAGATCCGGCTTTAGTTTTTGCTCAGTCATAACACCCAGTTCCCACGGTTCGAGTTATACCACTTACGGGTATAATAGTACCCGGTCTCTTGGTGGGAACGAATGAGAGCCGCCTCAACGAGAAATGAAAACCTATAAACTATACAGATATAACTGTGGTGGATAATAGTTCCACCTTGGAGATATTTATGGGAAGCCGCTACTAGTCTTAATGCACTTTCTCGAATCCTCAGATATGCCTTGTTCCGCCTCTTCGATAACGTCCGTTCCTTTCCTTCCCAACCATTTCAAAACTGTAAGACTGCTTAAGACTGGAAAAGAGCAGCGGGGAAACGAGAATATCCCTAATGGTTTTTGAGATATTTCCGTTCCTTTTTATTTATCCCAAAAAGCCGAAGACCATCCAGCTGATTTGCCGAGTAACTGCGAGCATCATGTGGGGCGGCAGTTCTCCAGCTTTTCCCGGACTCGTTTTCGCCCTACTTTCCCGTCATCCCCAATACTCTTTATACTGCCTGATATCATGTATTTAAAAGCTTGAAGTCAGAAGAAGTAAGAAGAAAAAGAAATAACTCAAGTTCGAATTGGCATACTTCGAGGTTTTTGCTGATATTCAGTTCACTACTTGTAAGCCGAAGATATTTCCCGCCCAAACGCAGCGAATATTGAACTCCCATTGCAACCCTACCGGGCCATTCACACCCGCTCTACTTTTTGCTTAGATGGCCAATACGGAGTCAAATACGCGCAGACTCCAACAACAAATACCAACCAGTAACTTGCACCTGGCACATGCTGTAGTGCGAGCTTGACGGTTTCACTAGACTTCTTGAAGCCCTAAACACGTTGGAATATAGACGCGGCAAATGCAAAAGGATCTCATCACTCTACTCTGTCGTACTTACGGAAATCATGTTGTCCTGTTAGGACCACATCCACATTTACGTACAGCAAAAAAAAAAACGGAAATTGCAATGCTTAAGCTGCGTAACATCCAATGCATTTTTCTTTAGCGGAAACTATGAGGCATCTTATGTCTTAGAACGTTGACGGCGGCAATGAGGAGGACGTGGTAACGATCGGTGATTCGGGTCCTCACTTTTGAGAGGAACAACAAGGTATCCTCGCATCGACGAGGACGATCGTGACGGGACACACTCTGCAGCGCGCTAATAAGTGATTTTTCCTTCTGTGGCGTAGTGCACATTTCCACTGAAACAGTTGTTACGCTTCACATCAGTTCTAGTCATTTCGTTTAATTTAGTTGGTGGAGGGTGTATGTATTTATTGATGTGTTCATTTGTATTTATATGTTTACATTTGTATATTTGTATTCATATATTTTTATTTATATATTTATATTTGCACATTTTTATTTATTTATATTTACATATTTTTGTTTATATATTTATATTTATATATCGATCAAAGATTAATAGGATGAAAGCACGCAGTGCGCGACTGCAGCGTCCATACAGGTGATGTGCCAGTTCCGATGTTGTTCGTCTTTCATTACTTCAACAAAAGTTGCGTGATATGTTGATTTCGTTAATTGAACGGCTAGTCTCATTCTGTCGATCTCGAAGATGAGATGGTGATTTATGACGTCATTTGTGAGGTGTAGTCAAGAACACAACCATTCGTAGTTTGTAGTATAGGAAAAGACCTCATTGTCAGTATGTTTTGACGGCTTCTAGTAAATAAAAAAAAACGGGGAAAGGCATACACTTTATTTGATGATTGTTTGGCCGAACGCTGTGATGCTACTGTTCGAGTGACCAGTGGTCATTGCTCGAAGCAAAATGTTCGAGTTCATATTCAAGATGCAACTTCCATTTGGTGTAGTTGATTTAACTTCTAACGATCTTGCTTATTCCATTTTAGACTTGCCAGATTACCATCCGAATAGTGAGGAATCGTAGCGCTAACTAGAAGTATTCAATGATTGAGAGTTCGCGAGGTAGTTTATGAACTCATTAATATGAAGAGATGCTAACAGCAGCAACAATTCGCGCAGTTTTACTCTCTGATATCCTTATAAATGGGGAAATATCCTCTCAGCGAAATATGCATTTAGTGATTTTACTAAAATCAACGTTCATCACGGTGAAAGTTTTTGCGAAAAAAAAAAATCCTTCTATGCTTTTTGGCCATTTCGATGATCTCGATCTGTAAATTCCATCCTGCTCTTCCCCTCCTTCCCCCCCCCCCCTCCCCTCCGAATGCTATCAATCTTGGTATGGAACAATAAGGCGTATTATTGAAATTATATTTTTGATAAGTTACGGTGGTTAAATTTTTCAGTAGTGGCATTCCTTGTTGGCCACTGTCTAAACCAACGGTACCTACAACCACTTATAGCAGCGCTTCCAACTAACCATGTCCGGTGAGTGTTTATTTTCTCCGTCGATTAGTTTCTTTCTTTCTTGTTCATTTCTGCGAATCATTGTTCACTGCAAGTTGGGTTGTTGAGATTTGTTTTCGTTTTACACTGCTCAACTCATAGATTGGTTTGTTCTTTTGCCAGTTAGAGAGAAGGAGAGGAACGAAGGAGAGCAGGGAAGAGGGAATCCGCAACTTCAAATCCACGAATATTGTGAACCTCGTCGAAAAATATGGTCAATCATAGACGTCGCTTTTACGAGCCTTATAACAAAATTTGTTGTCTTATTTCTATTGCATTTTATGAGCGTTGATTAAAATGACGCGTTTTCTTGCATATCCGCATATTACGGAAGTATATTTTCCTGTCCTTTTTCGACCATATCGCATGTTTCGAACATCCTATAGCTTTACCTCTCGATTAGGCTTATATCTTTTCCTATTATACCTCTGAACATGGAATTCGGTTTGCCACCTTTGAAAGTTTTTTTTTCAGAATTAGCGCCCAAACTGAAGCATTCGCGCTTCCGACATGTTTTTGCGAAGAGTATTCGACGAAGCGAGTGGTACGATACAGGGCCGGGCCATGGCATTGCGGTTGCAGCAAATCCAAAGATGATCGCCTTGGCTATAGATGTACCAGCCGGTGGTGTCGTTCAGGTAGCCAAGCTATGTACCATGGGTCGAGGCCATATGGAGATGGCGAAAATAAAGGATCACGAAGTATGATGTAGCATTTTTCTCAGTCAGCAATCAGTGTTGTTTATTGTACTGTTTTTAAATTCATATTTTCTTTCAGTTGAATATAAATAAAGACAAGATTAGATGAAAACACATTTAAATCACAACCATATATCGTAATCGGACGTATTTGCATGCTTTCACTCTTTTTGAATGAATGATTTCTGTATTACCGCACTTGCGACACACGTTACTGTACCCCGTTACATATTTCCTGTATACTGTACTCCTATGATAAGTGAAACACTTTACTCATTAATGAAATGGAAGTGGTTGTGAATCTCGATTTCGATATCAAAGACGAAAAAACTACCCAAGTATAAGAGAGCGTACCCTATACTCTTTCGAAGGGAATTTCTTTCAATATTTGTGTAAATTTGTGTTATTTTTTGCACAAATTTATATCTTTGTAAACTTATTATAAGCATACTCCAGGATCTTTTATTTTTCTGCCTATTAGCTTTTTTTCTTCGAAATACAAAAGTTGCGCATTTTTCAAATTTCAATTCATTTCAGTTGTTTTGAAATTTGTTTGCAATAGTTTTTTACACCTTAATAGGTCGCTCTTATTGAAAATATTCATTATTGAAGGAATTCGTCGATGAAATATGAAAGAGATGTAGATTGTTTGCAGGGAGTGGTTTGCAATGTAAAATGGAATCCATTCAATGATAATGTGCTCGCAACAGCCTCTCATGATGCGTCGGTTCGTGTGTGGCATGTCGATGATATGCTAAGGATTCGGTTCGTTTTGTTTATTTCCAACTAAGTTTAGAAAATAAATTCCTTCTTTCACCAACATGACACTTTTGCACTTTCATTCTTTCTATCTTATCACTGATTTAGAGGAAACTTTGGACTTTGGATGAGTTTTGAGGTTTGCGAAGAACACTATACCGCCTGAGATTTGCTTGCAGTTCTGGTTATTGCTATGAATCCTTACTGAATTAATGTATCTCTGTAAAGCAGGCTAAGATGGGGAAATCACAGCAGAGCATATTCTCATCAATACTCCTCTTTATTACCATTTTGTATTTACAACTCGTCTTCGGCTTGAGCTTTTTTCATCGTTCCTTATCGTGGAGAAGAATCACTTCACCTTTTTGAATCTTCGACGATGGAAAGAGGAATTTGACAAGGTTGGAGCAGTAGATTTTAGGATTCTACTGTTGTATGCGACGTTGATAGATAGAGCCGAGCAATGTCAATATACGTTGAAGTGGTGACAGCTGCTTTGAATTGTGCCTTGATTAAAATGGCAAGAGTGGCTTCTTAATAATTGCAGATGTCTGCGCGTTTCTCGTGTGCACAGCCGTCGGGTGAACTTTGTCGAGTGGCACACCTTAGTCGACAATGCCATCTTCTCAGCATCAATGGACGGCCGTATTGTACTATGGAATATTGAGACCGACGAAGTGCTCTACGTTATCGATGACTGTCATGCAACGTGCCTCTCGCTAAGGTGACACCTCGTTTCTAATGAATAGACAGGTAGTAATTTAAGATAGTAAGCTAAATAATCTAAAACACGTAGTAATGTAAGGTAGACTTCTGAAAGAGTAGAGTAGGCAGGTGAAATTAAATGGGAATATGATGAACAAGATGGAAGGTTGGCATCGAATTTCTTTAGTTGATGAAACGATAGAATATCTTGAATTTCAGTTATAATTGTTGCGAATTCGCAGTGACAACACGAACCCGAGAGCTGATAATCTTTAACGCTCGAACTGGCGTAAAAGAGCGAGAGACGGAACTAGTTCATGACGGTACGATGCCACCTCGGGTACTATATAACAGCAATGAAGCACGCAATGAACGTCTCGTAACGACGGGCACTTGCCGCAATACACGTCGACAGATTGCGATCTATGACAGCGTTAAGTTGGAGAAGCCGCTTACAGTAGTGGATGTCGACGGTGGTTCGGGTCTGCTTATGCCAATCATCGACAATGATCTCAACTTGCTTTACGTGGCGGGCAAGGTACAATTATGCAACGCCCGTAACCTTAGTGTACACTCTGATTATATGGACCATAGTAGTGCTTCTAATCTTCCGACAGTACTCTAAAACCATAAGTTATGACCGTTTGTATTAGCAGATAAACTGACTGTGGAGGAGTATGTAAATTTCGTAATTCCTTTTGTAAATAACTCATAAAACATTTCCCAATCCTCGCACTCAATTACAGTTGAATGTACCGTATGACCGATGTTGGCTTATGAACGCCAATGCGTTCCCTTATTTCAATAACCACCGTTAAATTACTCTATCGCCTCATTCTGCCGTTAATTTTTGTCCTTCTTATTAACAGTGGTTAATCTCATTGTTACATCCTTATTTTACAAACCATTGTTTGTCGTTTCTGTCTTTCGCTTTTACTATTGCACATCATCTGTTAGGGCATATAGTTTTAGTTCGAATCAGTGCATGTCAAGAAGCGAAGCGTTTGTTTCGCAAACAGTTTCACCCTTTATTCTTGAGTTTTTATTGAAGTACTCTTAGCCGTTTTTTTTTCTTGATTCTGGAACTAAAATTTCTCGGTGTTTTTGCTCATAATGTCGTATTCACATGCACGAATCGTATCATATGAGAATAGCGCAATAGAATGCATTATATTACTACACATATTATTTGAGCATTCAGTTTGCTGAGTACATGTTCAGGGCGATGCAAATATCCGGTTCTATGAGCTGAGCAACGAGGCACCATTTATTAGCTATCTAAACGAATCATCCGGTCATAAGGCTCATACAACCGTCTGCGCATTGCCTAAACGAGGACTCAGCGTATCGCAGTGTGAAATAATGCGAATATTCCGTGTCGATGCCACTCAACTAGTCATTGAGCCACTTTCCTTCATTGTACCAAGAAGGGTAATCTTTTTTGTTTATGCCTTTGAATCGATTGGTCTTTTTATTCATTTCAAAGTGTTTATCAGCGTAAAAATACAACAAAGTTATGGAAACAAGACTGCATCATCATTGTTTGACAAACAATTAGTAAACGAGTAATAAGCAATTAATAAAGAAAAATATTTGAGAGCTAGTGTACTGAACTCGAAAAACAGTTACGATGAAAAGTGTTAAGGTCGAAATGAAGCATATGAATGTTGTGGCAGCAGTTTTGAACTGAATAGTAGAAATCATCCAGGAGCAACATAGCAGTTGCGGTCTTCAGACCAGGTTTACATTTGCATCGACCCCGGATAGCGATATGACAAGCTTTTCCCGTGAAACGTTACCTTGGGCAGTTAGAAAGAGTGCTGGAACAAATGACGATCTTTGTTTCGTCGTGATGACCCATCACAGAATGAACAAATGTTATTTGCAAAGGAGATTTGTTCTTCTCTTCCTTATGCAAATTTTCGAAATATTATTTGAGTTGCAGTTACCTTTAGTAATAATTAGAAGAGGTTAGGCGAGTGTTATTTGGATAGTACAGTTGCTTACATGAGTGCATTCAAAGGAAGGTACGCTTATAGGCAGATTGCTTCCAAGCGGATCTCTTCCCAGCGACGCGTTCTCCAACACCATCGCTAACATTCCGTGAATGGTTAGCTGGACTCGATCGAGAGCCTATCCTTATTGAATTGAAGGATTGCGTTCTTAACTGCACAAATAAACCAGTCACTTTCTGCAAGGAATCCAATCAGCGCGTACCAAAGCTCCGCACTGCCGATCTCAATAACGATCGTAAATTCCGCTTTCTTTCGCAGGTAAACATAGCTTTTGCCATCCGATCCGCCTTCAGCAGTGCATTAAACAATGACTGAAGAAGTTTGTTGCTTTTAAAGGGGGAGCGAGGGGAAGAGGAAGATGGAATACCTTTATGTATCTGGATGAACCTCGCTTTGGTGCAGTTGACTTAAATCGTTCCAGGCTTAGAGTCGTTCTCACTTCGTTCATGTTGCTGTCTTGATTTGTCGTTTTATTCGTTTAGCTCGCTTGATGTGACATGCCGTTCACGAAGCGTACGATCTAGCGTTTGTGAAGTGCTGAAATTCTAAAAACAATTTCGTTTTGCAACTGCTTTACCCCTTAAAAAGCAATAACTTTGTTTTGTAGTTTGATAATTGTTGGAGCAAGATATAAGACATAGTTTTGAGGTAACCAAAGCCGATTATCGTGAAATCAACGCTCGGGAGGATCGAGACGAATTGCTAAAAATTGAGAGAATCAAGGCAAAGCTTGCTGCGGAGGGAGCGGCTGATGAATTGTTAAACGAGCTTAACTTCGAAAGGTGAGATTTGATGTAAAGATAGATGCTTTGAGAGAGCAGACTGTTTACTAAGCGTGATGCTTTAACCAGGCACTTTTATTCGTATAATTCTGGACGCACATTTTGCTTTTCAAAATTCGTGCAGAGGATGTCTCATTGAAGCGCTAGGATTAAAGTCTCTCCTAATTCTGGGTGTGCCCTGCCTCTCTGTCATATATAACCTCAGTTCACACCTCGCTTACTGTTGTACCTAAAAACATTAGTATGCATGAAATTGGTGTTTAGTGATAAAAGTGGAACGAAGGCGCCGATTGGCGAGGATAACGCGAACGAGTCGCCGCCGACAGCAAGCGACGAGGTGGCGATCATGAATCGCAAGAACAGCTCTATTCAGAACCTTTCCACATCGCCAGCGCATATTGTGGACGATCATCTGCTTGCTGTCGGCAAAAGTAATTCATCAGAACACTTTTTTGTGCACAAATTTTCACCACAGTTCGATTGCATTCCAATAATTTTTGTCGAGGGCGATATCTGTTTATTTTTCAGAAGGGAGCCTTCCAATTGAGTTACGAAAGTTTTTACTTCCCACACGTACATGGAATTATCCGTCACTTGAATTATAAACAAAGGAATACGGAAAAATACGTAAAGCTTTGTAAAAATATTTTCAACTGGATGCTGGCTGGATTTTACAGCAGGAAAAGCAGAAGAAAGGACACGATGCCCGGATACGGTAAAGGCTTGAAGTTTGCATTAAAAAAATTTACCTCTGGTCATTCCTTAAAATTCGCCCTATTCGACGAATTCCACAAAATGGATTGAACGTGTTTGCAGCGGCGACGAACGGACGGGCGTCTCCGCTAAAGAACTGTGACACAGTGGCGTCGACTGCTTCCGAAAGCCGTCACGATCGCTCTCCAGCACAGTCGGTAGAGAGTAGTAACACCATTTGTGTACCTCCCCGACATAAAGCTACACGCTCGATACGATCGCTCACAAAAAGCGCTGGCGCCCGCGTACGCAACGACGACAACACAAGGTGCTGATTTATCGACACTACGCACTTGCACTATTGCTTTAGTTATGTGTAGTTGCCGAATATGAAGGATTTCTTTTGTGGTCGAAAGGTAGAGAAATTTGGGCACGATGTTCAACTGTGATTTCTGATGGCGAATTAACAAGCAGTATGCGCTTTTCTGATAGCGCTTATGTTATTTCTTCATTATGCTTATTCAGTGAGGATTTATGGCTAATGAGAGCTGAACGAGTGCAAGATTCCTCTATTTCCTGAAATGGTTTGCTGCTACGAGACGAATCAAGCTGTCATCACCCATCCATCTCGAATAACATAGTAACCAGTGTGGATGAAGGTTGCACTGAAGTGTGAAATAGTTGAAAGATTAGCATTTTCGTTTGCTTATCGCGTCGAACTGACGATCTACAAGGTTACTATCAGTCACTGTTGTTATGGGTCTGCAGTGAAAATCTCGAGGTAGCATCATTTGCTTTGTTGACTTGCATTTTTTACGCCGTTTTTGTTGCAGACTAAGTAGTTGTAGTATTTGATTTTTTTTTGTATGTCGACGTGAGAGTAGCGGCAGGTTAAACTTACCTTAATTTGCTGTGGTTGTGTTAAAATCCCGCTTGCAGTGCACGGAGCTGTCCTTCGGAGGAGTCGCTAATGGGCATTGTTCGTGAGCTGGAGAGCGAATTGTGTAAATGTCGAAATCGCTGCGAACAACTCGAGCATGTCGTTCATATTCAGCAGGTATGAACGTATCCGTATTATGTTCTGCAGTGTATGAATGATGAACATGTCCATTTCTGCAAACGTGGTTTATTTTGGATGAGGGAGGATTCAGGAAATTAGATAAATGTGCTGATCGGTGTCTTCTACGGCGATTGCGTTGTTTCATCTCGCTTTTGATCCGTTAACTGCTTAAAGCTTTTGCTCGTTTTTGTTTTATCTTCTGGTGCAGCATCCTCAATCGTTAAAAGAAGTAGAGGTGGGGTGGGGGGGGGGGGGGGGCATGACGATTTTGACGTTCACTGTTTTCGTTTGACGCCTTGCATATCACTAATCAATGTTTTTGGTTTAACGGAGATAAGCTTTTGTGATGCCATACGATAATTGCGTATATCTGAGTTCCGCTTTCTGCTTCTCTGTCTTACTGTGAAGCTTACTGAGTTTCAATTTTCAAAAACCTTTTTTTGAATTTCGCTGATCGTACGATGTAGTCACGTTCATGTTAATATGTCATAGAGTATCGCTTATTCCTTTTGGCTTCGCTTCGTTTGCGTTGAATGCGGTTTCTGAAGACTATAGTACACTTAAGGGAGGTATAGAGAGGTGGCAGGGAAGGCGGAAGTGGAAGCAAATGGTTGCGTTGATTAGTTTCAAGGCTGAATTTGATTTGAGATCGAGAGGGAATTGTTGAGAACGTACGTGCGATGCGATCGGCTGGAATGGGTAGTCGCCAACCAGAAGGTTTCATTCGCCTCTTTCCCCTCTAACATGCTTACATTTTTTGAAGTTTTCTAATGGCGAGAACTCCCGTCACGTTTACAGGCTTTCCTCATTCGCAATTATCCACAGCTTTATTTAACCGACACCTCTTTACCTCAATCACCACTCACTTCCATAATGTTACTACCAAAATTCCATTCATATATCGTATCATCTCATTTGTTAGACTGTGGTTTATAAACGTTTTTAGGTCTTGAAAATCGCAAACGTTCTAAACTGCTGAGCTAATAAGCTAGAATGCGGTATTTTATTTCAGTTGGAAATTTTTAAAGAAGTCGTCTTTTTTGGGGTGCGATATATAGAGTGGAGGGGGTGAAGAAAGGTCGCCGATTGTTATCTGTGCGCTACGGATGCAGTGGAAGGCCTATAAACCGACTGTACGCACTAAGCGGCACAAATATATCAAGACTGAAAGGGTTTATGTGAGATGTGGTTGGCGGAAATTACTTAGCCGTTCGCCGATTTGGCTTACTGCGCTCTCTTGTTGAATGTTTTTGGAACGCCGAACGAGGCACTAGAGGGACTGTTGAAAGAAGCTCCAATTTGAGCAACTGGGACAACGTAGGTATGAAGCAGTCTCTGAAATACCTCAGAATCCCGCTGTTTTAAGCCTCGTGATCCTTAAAAATAAGTTGTATTTGTAGAGTAAGAAAGTTCGATGAAACCACGAGCCGAATGAAATGAGGGCGATGATCTCTTCGTAGGGTTGAGGTTTAGCTGTAACGAGGCTGGTGATGAAATCGGGAAGTTGAACGGAGGCATCGAAATCATTGCGACCCCCTAACGTTCCAGGAAGTTTACCTGTGGTTTTTAAGACTGTTGAGACTAAAGGTACGATTATCACCTCTCGCTGTTTGTCGTTTGAGGGAATAATAAGTTTTTGTGGCCGTTTTATGGTGTCAGTGCATCAAACCAGGTAATAACAGCCTTCTCCTTTATCCCACTTCAAAGACCCGAATAATAACCTTTACTGTTTTACTGTCACAGACTCCTTGACGGTCGCGATGGGTGTCTTGAAAGGTCCGTTTGGACTCCTGTGAGCTGATATGAAGTTCACTTCAGAACTGTAAAACAAAAAAACTTGTGGTACCGTCGACATCAGTTTGCGCATCCAACAGACTTTTTTGTGATCCATATTCATGGAAGTTTTCTTAATTGCTTCGTAGCTGTGCGCTGTTTTCATATCCGCTGTTCTTTACGATCCTGTTTATGCTCGCTTCTGGTTTGCTTTGATCTTCATGTACGGAAGTGCCTATGTCTTTGATTTTTTTTCTCAGCGAACAATCCTCGTGCAATAGCAAAGCGACGAAATTCATTTCGCTCATTACCTTTATTAGGAACCTGCGAATCATTTCCTTAAGGCCCATTTTATCATCGTTGAAATTAAAAACACTGTCCATTGTTTATAAGTGCATGAAAACATGTACGTTCAAATATTTTCATGTGCTATATGTGAGTTACGTCAAAATTTGAAATGAAAAATGGCGTGTGTTGTTATTTGACTGTGCAAAGTTTCATTCGAATTAGCCGACGAAAACCTTCGTAAATAGAATTTCCCACCGTGAAAGGCGCAAATAAGTTAGTGCATATAATTATGGCCTTATATATCAGTGTAAATTTTTCTTTACTTATCATTTAAATAAATGAACGCTCAATGATGAGACTAAGAGGAGATTTGCATAACAACAATGCTAAACATTTCAAAGTAGTGTAACCTTCGTCGAAGTTATCACGAGTAAATTTTTAACGAAATCAGCTAAGCGCAAACATTTCAACATTATCGAAGCTATATAGGCAAGTGTGATTATGTCAACTTTTGAGTAATCCATATTTCAGTTCTTGCGATTCTTTGATGGAAATGCATCTCCATGTAGTAAGATTTATTCCTTACTTCAGTGCAAACTGTTGCATTTCCTCTAAGATATTCGATACGATTGCTGTAGTTAATATTACAGTCGTGAAAAAAAGATGGTCTGAGATGGCTGCTTGATATCGTTTGAATGTACGTTTGTTTTCGCAGCGAAGAAATTTGTGTGCTCGCAAAGCGAATTCTTTGAACTGGACTCGAGTATGACTGCTCTTTTTAGTTCATTTGATCGGTGAAGGACTATACACACAAATGCTTTTTTCATTTGCAGCAGGATATCGACAGTCTTCGATATGAAATACAATGGAAGGACGGTCGTATCGAATTCTTGCAATCGCAGCTCGCCGAACTTGATACCGTGCGCTCCACTTGTTCTCATTCCCCCTAATTGCACTTGCTAATCCCCATACCTTCCCACACTCCATTGCATTATACAAAAGGCGGATCGTGTGCAGCATAAAACAATGCCTTCCTTGTAATTATGCTAAATTTCGTACCTTTCTGCAATATCCCTTTGTGCGCACGTTTTTTGAGTAGAAAAACTGAGGGCGTTCTTTTTTGAAATTTAGAAAGAATCGAACGCTTTGCTTTATCCATATATGCTTACTGCTCACAACTGTGGCAAGTGGATAATTTGATGACGTTTTGATGTTCGCACTAGCATCAGCCATGCCCTTATGTGATCGGGTGTGAAAGATCCTTCGATTTTGAGCGTTTCTAATTTGTTGCTTAGAAACGCGATCGTTTTTCAATTTTTTTTTTCAGTTTTTATGCAGTATTACAGATTCGAAATATTTGCTACTAGTGCTTTTCATGCAGCAATCATTCGCATGATAGCATTTTGTGGCTTATTCAATAAAATATTTCCGATTATTATTTGAATGCAAAAGTGCAAAATTAAATGCGCACTTTTTCAAATTATGTGATCAATAGTTGGTTGCTTTCTGCGAATTTAATGATTGTTGCGTTGATCGTCTCAACTCGTTTTCAACAAATCCTCTATTTGCTTATCGAGCATAATTGTATGATTGACGTCTTTTTGCTTATCGAACGCATAATCGATTACTAGATGGAAATTATTGTTCTTAGCGTTTTTGCATTTCATTTCTATGCAAGATGTGCTATGATCTCGGTCACTTGCACCGGTGGGACATTTGCGCCGTGACGAAATTGTCTAGATGTTTATTCGGCGAAATATTTCTGAGAAGAAAGCCATATGCATCGCCGTATAGTTACGACAAATGTCCCATGGTGCAATTGTCTTGACATCCTCCATCTATGACGAAGTGTCTCGTTCGTCTGCATTTGTTGTATCGCTCTGAAACGTATGCGCTGTTGGTACCTGCCCTAGAGTAGGCAGTCGCCGAATTTGGCTAAGCTATGTCCGTCGTACATAGATCTCCCTCCTAGAAATTGGACAGACTTTACGGGTCCATCATTTCTGCACAGAAAATTTTACAGCTATTTATTTTTTAAGTTTTCAAAACAACTTAGCCGAATATTCTCGACTGCAGTTGATATTTATAGAGGTGAAAGATTTCAGTCAAAAAAATTTTACTTTTTCTATTGTTTTCAATTTTTCGCCCACTCACTAAATATAATCTTTATCATTTTTAATGATCAATTTTACTAAACTTTTATTTTTTTTTTTCACTGAATTTTTTAATCCATTTTGTTTTCTTTGGAAGTATTCCATCATCATTCCATCATTAATCATCATTAATCATAAGGTATTTCTTTCTATTGGAATACGAAATTTCCTATTCATTTTATTACATAATTTTCAGTTGATTTGAAATATAGCGATAAAGGAACTTCTGAAAAGATGAGCGTTAGTAATTATGAGTCAAGCAGTTAGTTAGCAGTAGCAAATTTTAGAAAGGAATTGATTTTTTTTTTTCATTGTATTGTTATTCGCAAATACTAGTGCAACGTTTCAACGAAGTTTGCATCGAGTTTCGTTCCTATACGCTTTACGGTTCTTCTATAATGCTTCATTATGTGTTTGATACTTCGTCTTAATTGCTTTGCACTGTGCCATCTACAACGATCCGAGTATACTTTGACTGTTTCTTTTCGATTCTTCATATTGAGTTGTTTCATTGATTGCGGTCTTATTGTGCTATTGAAAGCTTGCAGTGTGAATCCATCATTCGTATTTTGTGTGAATACTCACTCTTTTCATAATAGGATTGCTTCCAAGCAATTGTTACATCCTTCAGTTGAATACTCTTGATTAAAACATCTTCAAGAGCAATATCCTACCGAATTTATATCCTACAATCTGCACTCGTTATATCGATTTTTAGATGATTCAACTGATTCGTTGCAAATGAGTTTGATATCGTTTATGTAGAGAGTGATGGGCACCCTTCAGTTTAGCTTCGTTTCTGCTGGGACTCTGTGAGCAGCATGGAAGTATCAGGTCTTCAGTTTCTTGTGGTCGTTCTTTCACAGTTGCTGCGACCGTTTCTGACATGTGAAGAACCTCACCGAAGTAACGAAGCTCGTTTATTACGAGCCATAACACCACAAGACGATAAGAAGCACACACTGATTAGCAAATAACACCGCAGCCTATTTATGTCCTTGACTACGGGACCTAAGGTAAACCATAATCCAAACGGGGAGAGGTCAACATCAAGATCAAAAAAAGTGGGAGCAAAACGACTTGTTACACTAAATGAAGATCACAGAGATCATTAGAACTCATTTGGTCAAGGTAGATCGCTCGTTAATATTTTTAGTTGTGTGCATGTTTATCAATCCGAAAAGTTTGATCTGAACGGGTAAGCGATGCAGGTAGTGTTGCGATGGCATTAGTGCTGAAGGGGACAGGGATAAAACAGGGGAAAAAGTTAACGATTCTATCGAAAATCAACCACGAGGTATCCGAATTACGAAGCGGACTTGGGGATTCAAGTGGTAAGTTGCAAAGTTCGGATATCCACACTATCCGAATTTCATCGAGGAACATATTCGAGACTGGTTGCAACGAAGGTTGATTTCGTTGATTTGCAAAAAGCGTTCGCTTAAGTTTCGCACCGTAGACTCCTCTGGTTGTTAGATGATCAAACCTTTCGTGATAATATATCACCATGGATTAGAGATTACTTGTTAATCCGCTCAAAGTCTATTCTTATCAGTGGAACGAGTTCTTATACTGGAACAATGATTTATAGAGTGCTTCAAGGTCCCATTTAGGGCTCGTTTTTTGAAATATTTTTAATGGTTTGGTAGCTAAGAAATTATTCTATTCTCTCAGCTGGTTGAGAGGATTAAAGTCATGCCTCGATAGTATTTCAAAATGTTGCAACCGGATGCAGCTTATCGAAATGCTATCTGCTTACAGTACACAGGCCAATCTTAACCACATCCGTCTTAATAAGGCATTACATGAAGTCAGTGAGATTAGAAATTTGGATGCTACCGTAGACAGTCATTTGCGCTTCAATTCCAACTGTATATAGGCTGTCACGAGAGAACTAAATTACTATTTCGATATTTTAAAAGTCGTTACATTTGAATTTCTCATCGAAATGAACCGCTTTTCCGTTCTCTTTCAGCTGCATTACTGTTCGATTATTTAATTACTAAAAATGCTCAGATCGCATCATTAATTGAGTCGCTTCGGCGCAGTTTTATCAAAGGAACTCAAAAGTGAAATAGATTCATCGTAGTGTTTAAAGTCGATTCGTTTCGGTTTAGAATCATTTGAGAATAGGCGATTATAACAGAATTCGCCTTTTGAGATCATTCACGGGTTTATCGACGTTGATCTCTCTAATTTCTTTGGATTCTCTGTAAACCGGTTGGTCCATATAGGTCCATAAAAACTTTTCTATTTCCGTTACAGAAGTAAAACAAAGAAGGGCTCCTTTGCTGTGAGAGTCATATCGGTTTCGAGTGATATTCCATCTGATGTTATCAATTTATGCCCTAGTAAACGGTTCAGAGCGGCATTTTAACGTGCAGTAGTCATGAACATCTAATAAACACTTAAAATACACCTGCAGATATCCCGAGTTCCGGTTGTCCAACATCAGCTATTAGATTTTAGAATATCAGTAAGATCACATTAAAGGCATCTCACTGTTTTTTCTTCTGCTTCTATTTTACGTTGATCAGCGATTATTGAGGAATAAAAGTTCATATAAAAGCAAGTAGTAATACGTTGAAGGGTTCAGTTAGGTTACTGCGATGAAAAGTGCAAATACATTTTATGCGAGGCGCCCCACAACATAAAATAGCAAGTTGGTGCTTAACAATCGAGTTTATAACCTTTGCAGCTATGCTATGTCAACACATCGAGTACAATGGGTCACGATGTTAAACGTTTATGCACACAGAGAAATGCCACAACGACTAGTGATGGCATCCACTCAACGAGTCAACGCTAATTTGTGATGTTCGCTTCCCTTTTCCGTTAAGTTGCCTGTTTGATGGTTAAGCAGAAGCGTTGTGCTGGAGGGTGTTGCACGTCGGCAAATGAGTTAACGCATGACGAACATCTGTCGCTAGCGATGCTAATGATGTACGCAAAGCGCAAATGTTTATTTATTATTTATAGGTGAAAGCGATGGGTGTCATTCACATCGGTATCAGCCATCTTTTACGTTTCACGTAGGTATTTCATGCAAGTTCTTAGCGCCACTGGTTAATACAAACATTATTGAATTTTTTTGCAAATTTTGATTTCGTTTTGCTTTTATATTGAACTGAAATTCACTGATTGCAAATATTTTCGGTTTTGGATTGCAATAAAACTCTCTTGTTTCGGTTTGGTCACTAAGAAACAGAAAAACCATCAGCTCGAGGTCTTCGTTGTAGTGTATCTCTTTATTTCGTCATTGGTCGCTAAGTTCATCAATTGTTCAGCTGTGGCTGCGGTCGTCAGTGTCTCATAAATGGTATCAACATATCTACGCAATACTTCTAAACTTTACAAGCCAGATGAAGAGAATCATACACAGCTATATCAAGAATCACAGGGCGGTTAACCAATCAAAGGATTGAACCCATTTTTTGCAGGAGGGAGAGCAATTCACGCTAAGTTCGTAAGGCTCATAGCTCGTACTTGTATAGTTTCGTTCGTTTATTACGATATTCTTTAAACTCGTGCTTTTTTCCCATTCAGCGGATGCGGCTGATCGTCAAATCTAGTGAGGATAAATTTGATTTCTAATGACTTACTACTTCATGATCACAAAATCTTCATTATTTTAAGCAGTGATTAGAAAATGAGTACTCTTATTTTCCTTACTTACGGGCCATCAGTCAGATATGTCGACAATGAAAGTTCCATGTCTTCCGAACACAGTAGGTTTGTTGCAAGTCTTTTTCAAAGTAAATCTCATCGCTTCGTATTAGTATATAACACAACAATGATGTCATTTTAAATTATCAGTACCCACGCTGTGCTTGTTGAATGGCCGATATTTGTAAAAGGGAGACTTGCATTTATTGAAACTTTTCCGGCACTTCCAAATTCCCGTATTAAGTTATGGATAATTAGAAAATTCTTTGCTACATCCCTCTCATCTCGAATCGAAACAGTTATTCGTTACAAACAGATGACGACATTACAATGTGTGCTCATAAAACGGGTATATCACGAGCGTGAGCACAACTTTACAGCGGCCGGTTCATTCAACGGCTCTAGATATGATCTCTCGGCGATGCGTTGTTATGATGGCCCGTCGAGCGCTTTTCTAGAGTCAACAGCGAATGGTCAACCTGTATGTATGTACGCCATGAGCATCTAGATTTGCCAGTCAACCTTTTCTACTCTTACTAAGAAGACGCCACAATAACCTTCGTTAGTTTAGAGGCTGATAGTTCGCATACCGTTGTGCTATTACCCATCTATGACTAACGTTCTAGTAAGCTTAAAACGAACTAAATCTTTGAAGTTCCTTTTTGAAGTGCATTTTGAAAATTGCTGTATTATTTTAGCGGAAGTTTTTTTTTAGCGGAAGTGGAAATTTCCACTGTCACATCTGCATTCTAGTCTATTTTCCAACTAAATATTACTTACGAAGCTTACGGAATTTTCGAAATCGGTTTTTTTTTTAATACGCGATTCTTATCATAGTAACCATTATAAAGGCTATCATCCTGCAAAGCTTAATTTAGGACAGTAATGCCGCTAGCCATAAAAACTACTATTAAAACAATTTTAAAAGCTATTAGAAAATCCCAGATAAAATAGCCATTTATAGAGTTGGTTGTTACGCCATGGCATCATAAACGTAAAATTTTACCCATCGTCCTCCCTTCCCCTCGTTGATGTGATCTCCACGAATATCGCAATTTTCAATGTTCTTATGACGCTCTGAAGAAGCCAAGCAAATATTGGAAAGAAACAGTCGAAAATTTATTAGTAATTACAGCTTTCGAATATTTGGAGGGCAATTCGAAGAAAAATAATGCGACACCTCAAATTGTCAAGGTGTATGGATGGCGCTGCTTATGGTAGCCGTTATTCAACAAAAGCAAAAAAGCATGCAAGAGGCGTTGGCATGATCTGCGCTTCTGTATTTCAACCGCTGAACGGGCTTTCTTCTACAAATTATTACGCAGTAATAAAACGTGGAATAATGCACTCATGTCCTAAATAAACTGACCTCTCTCACTGATTATCTGCAAAAGGCTTTTTTTATGAACCAACCGGTACCAAATCGACTCGTCGTTAAACGTATGTAGATTGTTTGGATTGCTCAAATCTTTGCAACCAGACCTTTACGGAGTGGACGGATTGATGTGATAGGTGCTGCACAAGGTCACCTTATGGGTTACTATACCTACTGAATTTCAATGATTGGCGATTTGGAACTTCTAAATGAGCAGACAAACAGACAGGCATGGGAGCGAGATCACCGTGGTGCGCTTTGCAAAAGCTCATGAAAACTATTTCTTGAAAATTAAGGTTCTGGGCAAAAATGATTGTAAGGTGGCCCATACGGCTATAAATCAGGCGGGAATAGTGCGCCGTGAGGCTAGCCTGTGGCTGAATCGGGAGGATATTAAAGGAATTGATGTGCTGATATGTTCATCCCACGTGCTAGATTGTTCGCTAGGGAGTGCGTGAGGCGAGCGGCGTCAGCGTGGAGTTCGCCGGGTGGAACTACGGGATCGTGCCGACGATCGAAGCCATGCTTGTGAACGAGTCCTTGCTTGTTTGTCACCTTGTTGTATAAGTGTGATAAACTGTTCGCTCTCGCAGTTTACTCGACCGCATCTCGACAGAAGGTGCAGATTCTCAAGGGGACCTGGACGATTAAACGAGCCAAGGGGAGCTAACCCTTATATGAATCTCATCAAATTTTCTCTAGACTAGAAAGAGGTGCAACCGATACGCGATGCAAGCTGCAAAAACTGTATTGAAAGCGCACCGCAAAAAGCGCCGCGGCATGGTCGTTTTGCGTTGTTACAACCACAGTCGGCGCCACTTTTCCGCTATTCACAGGGCGAAAAAAAGACGCCAAAAGAGCGCATCACTATACGTGAAGCACAGTAAGCGATGTTGCATTCGCACGCATGCTGTAACTTATTGATAGTGCAATACTTTTAAAAAAAACGTACCTTTGCATAAAACATTCGGCGTATACCATATTATAGAATGCCGCGGAGGTTTTTTTTTTCGAAGCTCACCTTCGCAACAACACCAATCAGATCGGCAAAAACAGCCGCTCGTAACTATTACAAGCTATATTGACAGAAATGTTCTGCGATGGTGCGTTAAGGTTTGATGATGGCACCAACAAAGCGATAATAGTATTGGGGAAAGAAAATCAACAAGAATAAAGAAAATTGCATAAAAATAAAAGCAATATACAAACACAATGAGAGTGATGAGGAAGCATCGGTGAAGGATAATGAGATCTTTGAATTTCATTATCTGCATTTTTAAAAGCTGATCCAGTCTATGCCGTATACATTTTAACGTATGCATTGTGCTGCAACTATGTTCAAAGTTAGCCGAAAATAGATTCCAAGAAGAGATCGTGAAATGGATGAATTAGTTAAATCCAATGCCTACATCGACTATCGCTAACAGTTTTTAAAAAAATCGCTTTTATTCGCTATATAGACTCGAAACTAGAGGTCAATTTATTCTTCAAACGTTAACTGAAGCAACACTTTATTTCCTATCTGCGCGGCGATATTTCCGATGCTTATTGCAGTAGTGCTAAAGTTCTATTCTATGGAGAGCTTACTGGATCCACAAGACTGGCTACCTTAGATGCGATTGAAAAAGAACAGCCTTCAAGTTTTCAATGATTCTAGAATGCGATTAGAGCGCAAATGCTCCTAAAAATTGCTAATCTTCGTATGAAGACTATTGTGAGATTTTCGCCATCCTTAAATGAATGCGTAATAGGAATTGCATTGAATTGCTCGTCGACTAACTAGACGTGCGTAATATGTGTCCTTCGTAAAGCGTATTGCCTTTGATATAAACTTCAATATGCACAATGCGCGCATAATATCCCATCGTAGAGGCAAAATTTAGCAATGAAACCACAAAGTCAATGGCTACTTGTTTACTTATTGGAATGAGAATCCATATTTATTAGGTGTCCAGCTGTTCAAAATTCATCTTTCTCTCGTAAGGTTTATTTTTTCCTCCTTTATTTTTCAACTTCCGCACAAAGTAGGTTGTATTGTTGGCATGAGGAAATAAATGCTGAACTTTCAATTCGTTTCATAAAGTTTGTCTTGAATATAAATTCTAAACTATCGAACGAATCTGAAGCAGCGGCTTTCAGTTGAAAGTAAACATAGTAGTTATGCGATGCAGAAAGACAGAAACCACTTTCGCAACTTGTGAAGGCAAACAAATAGAGATCGTGATAGTGCAGTTAAGTACGGTACACGCTTTTGTACTCCGCTCATCTGCACAATCACTTTCATAAATTACTAGAACATAATGAAATGTATGGATTATTGCAATTTTATTTTAAAGGATCCGAACGATATAATTTTGCCATCAGTGGATATATCTTTTGCCTACCCTTAAGTGTTTACAGTTCTCTTCGAAGACGATGAATCAAAGTAAAAAGTGATGTGGACAAATGATACTATGTTTACATTTTACATTGAAAAATTTTGCAACTTTATTTTCAATAGACGAAATTATGAAGGCAGATAGACAAACACTCATACACATATACGATCGACTTGACATTGCAATAAAACGTTTTATAAACTCAAAATTGCGAAGAAATATAATACTAACGAATATATTACCTCTATATTGTTGAACTTTGGTTTTTCTTAGTGCAATGAATATTTTCTTCATTTCTTGCTTCTAGTGATTATTTCATTTTGAATCAATTATTTTGCGTTCTAGAAAAGAATTTCGCGAAAAGATCGAATTATAGAATTGAGTGAATTTATATTGAGAACGTTATCGTTACATAAAAATTCTCTCAGCGGTCCCTATTGAGGAGATGCACTTTATGAGCGCATCATTGAATGTCGGCCTAGCTTTCTTGCTTTTCATTTCTAAATGGCTTTTTTATCAGCCCGCTCACCCATAATCAGTATCACTCCATAAATATCACTTGATTAAAAACGTATTGCTCCACACCGACAGAGGAAGCAATACCATAAAGTTGCAATAGCACACGCATAACACACGTACACACACACACATACACACATACACATACACACACACCCCCCCACACACCACACACATCATTGAAGACAGTGATTGTGAATGAGTGCAAACAGTATACGAATATTTCCATTGTTCCGTCTTCACATCAATCCAGATGCAAGAAAATATCGATGCTTCTCGCTAATGCTCTAATTCAACGTAACTCCTATCTATTTTAGTGAGTGTTTATTCGGAAGTTGTGCATAACCGAATCTTCAACCCTCAATTTACCGCTAGCCACATCTAGTTAAACCTAAACTTTTACAGGTAGCAGCGAGATTAGCATTAACTCAATCTTCTAACCCATTATAACATGGAGATAATATTTCGTAATGAAATGCTTTAATAATCGGCGATTTGTGATTTTCATTAAGAAAGCAGGCGCATTGAATATATTTTGTTCGATCTCATCTCCATCCTTTCGGCGCCTTCTGACTTATTTAATTAGTGATAATGGCTAGCTTGTGACCGATGACCGAATACGTCTTCGAATCTTACCGAGTCGACGACTTCTTCATGCTGTTTTAGAAATCATGAGCCACATACGGTGCGGAATTGCGCCCGGAAAAAATATCTCTCCTGCACTGTAGAATGCAAAATTCAATTTGCGATTGTTGCTTGCATTACTGACTGAATTAACAAGGAGGCTGAACTAACAGCCGTTGTAGACACGACAAGGTAAGCTAACTGTTTGGGCGGTCGTTTAGGGTCTTTATGCATTGTCGATCTAGTGGAGCATGAAATACGCAGATGCTTGTCTAGGAGGTAATTCTTGTCTATTCGATTTTAAGCACTCATAGGCTTTGCTGACATTAAACAAGAAGGATGATGAGGATAGTGGGGAGAAGGGGTGAGGGAGGGAGGGAGCGAGATATCTTTTCGCCATTCAACAAGGGAGTGGCGTGTTCACCTTTCAGTGTTCAGCGCCGAAAGTCCCTTCAGGACCATTTTGAAGTAGTTTTCGTGCGTAGGGCGACCGCCTCCCTATTCATGCATTCCCAACATGCATAATTGCCAAGAACGCGGCCGCAGTCTCGCCTCTTGTTATGTACGCTTTGCGAGAGTGCAAACAAGCGATACGTTTTCGCCTCAGCACAGTAACATGGCCCACTCGACGCCACTTCTCTCTATATGAATGCTCTTCTTGAACCGAACAAACGAAAGGAAACAAACTCTTTAAGGTTATACCAATGAATTTCCAATCTAGGCGCTATCTGCTTCTCTGAGAATGGGCATCCAACGTTAAAAGGAACACTTGGCGATAAACTTTAAATGTTGCTAAGTGCCTCGTTCATCAGTTCATGCGTTAAGATAGAAAGTACGACTGGTCTAGGCATGTATCAACGTTTACAAATGTAAACACAAGGTAATATAAACATCTCCATTGATCCCTGAGGAATATGTCAAATTCAGTGTAAACGTGAATTCAATGTTCAATTTCACTCCATTCAATGTTTTTTCCCTCTGAAGCTAGACACATCATACTCGCTCATCTTCACAAATGGATGGAAGGATGCTTCGAGAACGTATGAAAAGCGTAAATGCCAAAATCGTTTATGTATGGGGACCAAGTGCGTAGCAACATTTCATAGACGGCACTGTTACCATGGTGATAAGATGGGCTGTATTCGATGAAGAAATGAAGGTGGTGCGCAAACTATTTTCCCTCATAAACGTTTATCGGCTTTTTGGCCATGCGTTCAACACATCACGTGTAATCAGTGTAGTCGTACTTCAAAAATCTTCTTCCTATGTGCGCAGCAACACATCAGCTTTCATTTATTCGCTTTTTCACAGTCTAATCTTTCTGGAGAATAAACGTCTTCCAAGGTTCATACTCATTTTGCATCATTTCGCTCGACCATTCAGTTAAGTGAAGTCGTTTTCATTTGCGTCATTCAACGTTAAACGATTCAATTTTTTTTTTTTTTTTTTTTTGCAAAATACATTCAAGGTGAAGGCGTCGAAGTTAATTTCTCGGAAATCTTCCATTATGGGGCTCATTATGACCGTCGTCAGTTCATGATCAAGGTTTTGCCAATCCGCTAAGCATAGTCATTATGTGACGCTCCACAGACGTACAATGACTCGCTTCTGTTTGAAATCGCAACATTCATGCTACGCTCTTCCCATATCATAGAGCAAGATGTAGCAATCCTATGCCTATAATAAATGCAAAGCCACTATTTTTTTCAATAACGGGAACCAGAAATATAAATGTGTCCATCATATACAAACAACCTCCCAAATCAAGCTTTTCAAATCAAAATGGCAGGGCCCTGAATGATCTCATTGGGCGATGTGTTCCGTATCCGCGTAATTTGGCCTGTAAGCGGATTCAGAATACTCATTCGCAAGGTCACTGGTCCAATACGTGTGATGCGTATTCCTTAGGATGCAGTAGAAACGCTGTGAATGCAATGAGGCTCCAAAAGATAGGACTGAAGATAGAGCTATAGTAATGTAACTAAATTTTTGGGAATGCCACTTAAAATTCCAGCCGAAAATCTCTTAATATTCAAAACTTCCCACCTTATTGCTATAACAATTGAAAAATACCTGAAGAAATTTATGAAGCACGATTGCGCCTATAATACAATTTCCAATATACCAATAGAATATGGGTGAATTGCGATATTCAATGCACAACAATAGAGCAAACATGTTCAAAGAATCTTTGAATTCACCTTTATTTGTTTTCGCTTGTCAAAATCATCTTTTAGCCAGAAATATGTACTATCTGTTTCTCTATAAACGTTTTTCATCCGTCAATGGTAACTGTGTAATAAAGGGATCAAAAATGACGTTCATCTCTATCGGATGCAATAGAGAAGCATTGATGAACATATTAATTATTTCATTTGATGATACTCTTTGAAGGTGTGCGTCCGACGGCATGAGACTGATAGCCTCACTGGCTGATCTCAATTCTGGCTTGCACTCGTTCGCTCTTGAGCTTGTTTTCACTAGCACACTCATAAAATGCAAGAACAACCTGAAATAGTTAAATCCATAACTGGTTGAATATGTAAGAATAACTCGAATTCGAAAGATATTTTCGAACGCAAACATTCTCCTGATAATCTACGATAAGAAGACAAGATTGTATAGAAAACTTTTTAGGGGGCTTGACATAATAGCGCGATGGCCAACTAAAAAATTGCACACTCTTTAGTGTTTTTTTCCACACAAAAAAAAAGCACACAATCAAATTTTCTTCGCAAGCGGCAGTCCATTCCTTCCTTTCATTCTGTTTCAAACATCATCAGCAATGCCCAAAATTTCATGGCAATTTATATTGGCGGTGATTTAAGAATACAGTACGATGCAATGCCTATCGATGCAAACAACGTGTTTCAAATAATTGTCTGAATAACTTCTTTTTTTGTTTAGATAAACAGATAGCTAGTTTTCGTTCAACTGCAGAAGGTGAACCAAGACTAGAAAATATGGATATATAATGTGCTATCAGTATAAACAACGTTGAGCAAACCGAATGGCAATGTGGCTATTAACTATTATAACGTGTGGATGGAGCACATGTATATGCATTGCTCACAAATGAGACAAAAGGAGCTCGCGTGTCGGGAAGCAATTTTTCACACCATTGCTTAGGCATTCATTTGCGACTACCAATTCAGCCACTCCACAAGATAGCTGAGATAAGAAAATCAACTACTTCACACGCTTATTTCAAACAGTGAAGCCGTTGAGGATGCCCCTAACATAGCGCATAAGGATTCGAGTGATACACTGAAATCCTTAGTCGTCCATCTTCGACCAGTTTGCTAAATAAGAGATTTCTTGTGTTTCTCAGTTCCCACATTGAGGGTGGGGGGGAGGGGGGTTATAAGGAAGGTGTACTCGATAAGGAAGGTATGTACTCACTGTATCGAATCGAGTGGACAGAAAGAGGAATCGCATGTTAAAATGGATGCATTATGCCTTAAAACCAATGGCACATTTGTGTTTTGCACCTGTTGAAATAAAGAGGGGCGAATCAGCGCTGATCCCCCCTCAACGATAACGTTTGCCTGCATGAAGCGCTTGCCGCGTGAGGCAACTTCATCCTCTAACGAACGTGATATAAACGCGACATGCTGCCCACTGGCCTAAGCCAATGTTTCGTGCGTTGGTTTCGTCGTCATGGTATTAGGAGTAACGTATCACGGTGCGCGTCAAGGACGCGGCCAGTGCCTTCCTTTGCTAAAAGGCCGCTGATCCCCGACAAGACTGCTCCACCAATGCTGTCGTCCTTCATGCACACAGTATTTTTAACGTCTGAAAGCAATATTTCATTGAATATTGCATAAACCGGACTCAGCGTGCGGTATTGAAGGAGAATAGTGTCTAGCAACCACTCCCTACTTCCCAAACTATTTATCTGAAGCATATTATTAATGGGATCCAAGTCAAAACTATTAATGGCTTAATTATCATGTCATAACAAAAAAAAAAAACGATTAGGTGTTAAACTTCTCCTTATGAAACTTCCTCATTTCTGCCCGATGGTATCGTTGGTGGGCTCCGAGAAAGACCAGAAGACACTACTCTTGAATCAATGCAGATGTTAATCGGTGAATCAGTGTATTTTTTTTACCTGGTTTTGAGGTTATCATCTAGAACAAAATTGTGGAATTGCAGAACTCAAAAAAAGACAAGCCAAAAGTGATGTGTTTTCGAGGATTTTGCAATGAGTAAATGGGGCCTATGAGAATGAAACACAGCATTTATGAATCACTGTCTCTTGGTGGGCGCCACGGGCTCGTAGATTGCATGTGTCATGGTGAGACATGCTGAAAATGCTAGGAAAGTGTGTAAAAGACGGATTCAAACAATGCATCGCGCATGCTCCATTTGTGGTGAGCAACAATAAAATACGCAGGTGCGCGCACAAAAAGTGGCCCGCTGAGTGGCAACCGATCAACAAAAAACCTGTCGTGCTTTTGCAGCGTTTTGCGTGTTCGACCGTCTCACAAACAACCACTCGTCCAGTGCGTGTCACAACTCACCTTTTCGTCACACTCAAATCGCCATACATCTGCCCGTGCAATTACCGTTGAAGCGTATAAACCCGCCGGCTCAGTCATGCACAATCACATAGCTGAACAGCAACGACACAGCGACCAACAAGAACGATTTGTCGACACCGTCCAAGCTAGATGCAAACGAGCATAGGACTCATATCGGTGCTACCAAGATCATTAAGAAAGCGTGAGTAGTATAAGTGTCACATGCCACATTTCGAGCAATGTGTGATGCTGCCATTGACATGCCGAGGTGCTAACTGCTGACAGATGAGTTTTATGCTTTATTTCCTTTCTCTCGAATCGAAGACGCCTCAGATTGTGACGGAGATGCAATCTAACCACTTCATCCGATACTGAAAACAGACGACTAGTACTTACATAGAGTTACACTTCATCGACAATATTCGTGCGTGATTTTGAGTGTCATTAGGAAGGAAGCATTCCCCATACAGATCGGCTTCTCATCCTTCCGCACTACCAAAGAGACTTTCTGACGTGCAAGAGGGTAATTAACGGCCTCTAAGGACAAGGGATATTCCATGCTTCAAGACGCTTAACGAGCATAAGCCCATGACAATAAGCCGCCGTTTATCTCAAAGCACTCTTCTGATTGGGTATGGATTATAATTGGTGTAGATGACAGGAAGCTATCCGGCAACGCGTCAGCTAAGTGATAACGTCATTTACTCTTGTCGGCATACAGCAGTGGCATGAAGCGATGCAAACAGCAGCTATTAAACGAGCTATGCAAGCAGATAAACATACCAATAGTGCAACTGCATTCATGAGCATAGAACAAGTTCGTCACAATAAAAGGTGCAACAGTGATAGCAGATGGGGGACAAATTTATTTCCGCTATTACGTTCTGGATGAACGGTAGGTGTCAAAATGTGAAATGAGCAACTCACCTATTGCGAGATATTTTCGTCTACAAGCACCGTAAATGATCGCCTCCCACCTGTCCATTGAATGAATCTAGTACAGTTTGCCATGATAGTGTCCTACATATAAGCTTCGACACTGATAAAGCAACGTGATAGCAAACATTACCATTCGATCTAAGCATGTTGCGCAATAGCTGATATTAGAAGAACGGAAATTTCAATGTTCTTGACGTCTTTCCTCGATTCATCAGCTCTATGTGATATCAACAAAATTTTCGCTTTTTCTAGCGTTTACCATAGGTTTTTTTGAATCTCACTTACCTCTTGTATATCTGACCAGTTGAAGAGCATAGTGCTTGTTCACATATGATTTCTGTGTCTACCCATTAAATTATCAATTCTGCTTGTGTATGAATGTGATATTCAAAATACAAAATAATTTCATCGACAAGAAGAGACATTTGAGAGTCATCTAAAATTATGCATGATTTGCAAACATCAATTTTCGACTGCCTTTATCTGATATTTGAAGGTGTTTTCGCGGTAAAGCAAAAAATAAATTTGCTGAAATCATTGCAGAAACGCATCATCAACTATGAAAGTGATCCTCCAATTTTTTTCTTTAGGCGATACTTTCAATGCAAAAATTAACTAGAATTGCACCAGACTTTTCTTAGCCGGAAATGCCGGTGGACAACAAGACGAAAAACTCGTAGCGATGCCTGATAATCTTTAAAGAGAACACAAATGCTTCATAATATGATCGTGGACATCAGGGAAGTGCAAAACAGCGCAGCCTGTCATATTTGACATCTTCTCTTGCAATGCCAGATCATTTGGGAACTACTGGGTTATGCGGTGAAAAAAACGAGTTTTATTATTCAATGCTGAAAAACGGCGAATTCCGCTGACCCACCTTATCCAAGAGGTATGCGGAAAGCGATTTGAGATCCTGACGTGAGACCGAATGGGATCAAAGTGCCAAGCGAAGGGACTAGACGGATTTCAATTAGAATGGAAGATCTCCGCTACTGGTTTACGGGAATTTGAGCAGCGCCTCCGATAATCACAGAACAGCGCATTAAATCGATACTGAATATTCGAAGCTCCAGAATCCCCTGCAGTATTTGTTGCAGCTGTATAACCGTTCTGCTGATACAATAAACTCATTCACAACTAAGCTTGTTTCGTTCTTTTGGGCACATTAAAAAACACTGATCTGCGGCTGCGAAACTACACGGAGTGCTTATCATGCTTTCTCATTTGTTTGGACACCGAAAAGGAAGCGTTCGACATCATCGTCTTATATGCCATGTACACTGCCCATGTACTTTCTCGGTCCTATTTTTGGTTACTTTTTGTCACTTATCAACGGTCAGCTGACCAATTACAGCCATTTCGTAAGCATTCCACAAACAAAAAAAAAGCATCTGATTTTCTCCATAGTTGTTTATCGCACATTTGTAATTGTTGAGAATATCATGTGCAATTTTCGATGCGATAGGAACCCTTAGCGCTAGGCTTCAGATGCGTCGTATCACTGCAAGGTGTATCCCGCAGCAGTATCGCCTCATACATCATACAAGCACGAGTGATAATAAACTGATAGACTTCCCAACCTCGACTATATATTTACATAATTGGAAATGATAATTCGTCCACCACTTAAAATGCGTTCATACTCCGCTGACGTCACGAAACTTTCAATTCTGCAAAAACGACTCGGAATTCCCGCAGACTCCTAAAGCTTTTCAAGCGCTAAATGGAGGTTATGGAGGTCACATCGTAAGGTCATAACAGTCGGATTTTGGGGACAACACGTGTGGCGTGCGGCGGACGCGGGTACTACACCTTTATGAGAACCTGGCTTTTCTTGGGAGAGGGGGGGGGGGGTGGGGACGGGAGGGTACTAAGCGTTGTTTTTCAAACAACTTGGAGTAAACTTTTCAAGCCACAATGCCAACATTATTGTCAGAGCCAATTAACTCAGCGAATTAGCATAGATGCCTGGACTTGCACTATGAGACATTTGCTAGCACGACTGTGGAGCTGTCTAATTCTTACAGCCTATTTGCATAGCGCAATTTAGAGTTTTGTAAGCGTTACGAAAGAAATAAAATGCTTACTGGAATGTGAAAAGGACGGAAATGAAATTTACCGATAACTTCCCTCGAATTGACAAATTTGAGTTTCGAAAGCTGTCACATGGCATACACTACTGCATGAAATGTGAACTCGTTGCAAACATTACTCGTGAACTGAACCTATCGCACAGATACTCATTTATGTACGCTACGCAGCGAACAATACTGAAATTCAGTGACCCAATGGGTACGATATCTCGTCAATACAACCGCTTATAAAGAGTACCGAGGGGCAAATTCAAAGTGCTCCATTCGCAATAACGTGCTACAGTGTGACCCGACAATGTGATCGCATCGGTGAGGTCAAGTGCGAGTAAAATAGTGATTTGCATATCCCACTTGCCCAGCACCCCTGTTTCATCAGTTTAACTCACTGATTTCTCTTAAATCACCTGTCGTACTAGAACATCAACTCCCCAGTATGTTTCGTCCGCGTTTTGCTGTCAAGCCCATATACACATCATGCCTGAATGCGACACATGACATCCAAGAACTAAACATTGGCACAAATGGTTGCCTAAGGGAGAACTAGTTTTGCAAAAAAAAAATTGGATGCGCCGTTGAACTGTTGAATCATCTGACTGGAATGCATCTGACTCGGGTTTGTTCGTTTCTTCGAGTCCTTGTATCAACTAATTCATCCGAAAGTTGCGCGATACACTGCCCAGTAAGCAGGGTTTGATATGGAAGGCATATTAAATAATCCACCAATTGCCTCTTTATGTGCAACTCTATGCCTAAAAGGTTTCACCTCCTCGTTTGAAAACCCCATGGACGCCCCCTTATCCACCGTCTCAGTTCATTCTCTATCATATAACACCGCAATGAGGACTAACGTAGTTCACACTCCGCACGCATCTGAAAGCAGATCGAAACTAAACGACACCCGGGAACGGGGATGCAGAGGAGCACTCAAAGATTATGACTCGTGCCAGAGCAGGGATCAAGCGCCTCTACGTTGGAAGCACGCCGAACTAAGTGAGGACTGTGAGATGTCTGAACTTGTTGGCCAACAAAGAGGCGCACCAACGAGCGATGGCTTGCAGTGTTCTTTGCAGTCGGTCGCGTGTAAGTGTAACGAGCAGCGCATAGCGGTAGCAGGTGTGTTGAGGTGCGCAGTGGGGGTGGGGGAGGGAAGACTCCGGCTCGCCCATGGCAGCACGGTCTCAACGCCTCCCGAATGCCACTGGGGTGCTTACTTATGTTTCGAGTGCTCTTGGCTCGCATCAAACGGGTAACGGTCTACACGTGCAAACTAAAGTCACTTCTCGAGCTCCGAACCAGCATTCGTTTGGTGTGTGAATATTGCCGTGTGTGTAGATGATATTGGCCGATGTGATGCGGTAAGGAGCTGTTACCAAACGAACATGATTATTGCATTTGACAAAATCAAGCGCACGGAGCATAACAAAAGAAAAGGGAAACGCAAGTTATTACAAAGATTACGCACAGATAAGGAGCAAAGAGGAAAGCCATACAAAGTACAAAACATCCACAACATCCGGCGCTCACAAAAATCAAGCTCTACCGAGTGCGCGCCACATAATTCCGAAACGAAGATGGCAAGAAGCGTCAGTGAATCGCAGATCAGCGCTCGTTTCGCGAGGTGTGAAATATCTGCCCGTGCCTGCAGCATGCGGGCTAGTCAAATGTCCTGCCCATCCCATTTTCAAGCCAGAACAACCATTCCTTTAGCAACAAGCTTCCAACATGCACCCGCTAGGCAAATGTGATGTGAACAACACATACAGAGAGGACTACGAGCGCCACAAAAACACGAGAAACCGCGTAGAGCTGAGAAGGATCACGTGCCGTCTGAACAAGGGTGCCCGCTGTGTGTATGTGAAAGAGACGGCTTAGCCAAACGGACAACAGGTGAAAAGGAGTGCATCTGAGTGCAACTAGCCTCTGATATGATCCCCTTGCTGCTCCAAGAGTTAAACGGCCAATAGTGCCTTTTCCCACTTAATATTCGAGTTTATTTGAGTGCCTAAACTGCAAACAGTAACAACTTGTAGCAAATATTTCCTCTATAATTATGTGGGAGCCGCTAGAGAATCTTATGGAAAGAATCACTTCGCAGCGTTTTTCATAACGACATTGAAGATACAACCCAGGATTACATAACTGCGTCGTCCTTAGATAATTATACTAATAATGACTACATCTCCCTTCCCTTATCAATCTATACAATAAAAAGAACTCGAACTCGAAAGGATTCACTGCTATCCCAATTAAATGAGTGATCGAAGCAACCCAAGTGCAGACGTGAACATGGTCTACTTCGAGCAGCGGCCAGTAAAATAAATAAAAACACACACAAATATGATAAAGTCAACATCAACGAATGAGAGCAATTTGGTGGTGATCAGATAAACAAGTGAAGGGGGTAAATGTAGCAATGGAAAACAACGCAAATAAAACGTGGTCATCACTATAAAATGCGTTGTGTGCATATCACAGAGGCTGACAACAGGGACAGCATCGTAAAAATTGTCTCAACATGTCAGCGGGATCAACGAGCCAACGTCTACACCGAATATGATCGTAATCTTTTTGTTCGTGCTAATCACGTGATAAAACGGTAACGCTAAAGTCTTTACTTCGATTAAAAATAAAAAATCAAGTACCGGTCAAGAATTTGCGAAAAAAAAAAAGATTCTAACAATTCGGGTGAGAAATACGTGGCTCGAGGAAACCCGTTCAAAGAAAAAATGAAGTAAGCATTACAAGTAGTTCGCACCCTCAAAGGTGCTAAAAACGAATACGAGGAATGCACATTATTTGGTCTATGAAGTCTGTAGAGATAAAACAAAAGAATAAACAAAACAATCGAGTAAGAGGATACCCCAAGGCAAGAAAGCAGCTAGTGGTGAATTCATCTATGCGAAAAAAACACAATCAGATGCGTCGCCTAACTGCATGAATCACTCCTCGGCTTTATTACATGCGACGCCTTATGCAAGCTGGCAGAAGCACGGAGCGTGCGTCCAGAGCGCAATGACCTCCAATTACTGAATCCACCCTCGAAATTGGAACGGGAGCATTTCCATGACCAGCAAAACTTCAACAGACGATAAGATGGCGCGTCGAATGCAACAAGTGCCCAGAAGTGCTCGATAAAACTACGCAAGTGGGTACCAATGTAAATATATCCCAACAAGCCAATAAACAGTGAAAAGTCTCTGAAAATATGGAATCTGTGTGCAAATGACGAGTGTTAAATGCGGAAAAATGCAGAAAATCCACACAGAGACATACCAGCTGTCTTCTGCAAGCTTGAAGTGGGCGTGCCTCTCTTGAAGTTATTTTGCCAGCAAACCATAGTCGCGTGAATTCGCCGTTAGAATGCACTCAATTAGCTGAAAATAACGAGAATTCCAATGAATGTGCAAACAAACGATCACACAATGCGCACAGTTCGCAAATCAACCTCACAAGGGCCTGCATGCCTCCAGAGAAACCACAGCTCAGATTCCTTTCCAGTTCCCTTAGTATTAAGGAAACAACTGCTTCTTCGACTGTTTCGAAGACAACTTACACGCCATCGCTTAGAGCACGCACCCACGACCTTTTGCTACCGTCTAAGCAACCAGCCTTTCAGGACTTAAAAATGCTTAACGCAAATTACAATAGTTCACAAACTCCAATTCCAATAGTCTAAACAACGTCTAAACACCAGTAATTACAATAAATCACGTTCATGAAAACTTCGTGGGTGGTCATGAAAGTGATAAAGTGATAAGGGAAGTGATAAGGATTTCATAAAAATTCGTTCGTAAAGAAGAACTGTCGAGACAACTTTTGCGACGGATTACAAGAAAAAGCCATATTAGCTCCTGAAAGAATCTGAAACAACAACAGTACTATGGCAATTTCACGACGAAAACGATGCGCAACTGTTGCACTCGCAATAAGCACTAAAGCAAACGGATTTCGTGCAACATCCACGGGAATAACTGTCGAACACATTCGACGGAAACAAAGCAACATTTCTAGAGTATGCTCACAGCAGCTAAATAACGCCGAAATTTCGGTTCACTGCTTTCTTAAAAATTCTGATTCCCTCATGAAATAAACTGCTGCAAATGAGGCTGAAAGTGAGGAAAAATCCGGATCGCTTTCGAAAATGATGCACAGGAATGCTCAAAGAAGACTATCAGTTTCCGGACAGAAGTTTGGCATTTCTCTTACCTGCGAAATGTGTACATGTGCAGTTATTATATATAAATGAAACCATAGAAGAAATAAAACCTGACGGTGCGCATAAAGATCGGTGAAAGAATTTCTCAAAGCGGCGAGAAATTTCTGGTATGAGCACCTCATTTCTGGTATGTTCAGTGACGCTAAACACAACAGTAAAATCCGCGTCCACATAAAGAAAGATGAACGGCGCTGTTAATGACAAAGACGGCAGCGGGACGGAGACTGTACAGCGTAAAAGGACCAAAGATTATAGGGGACAGAACTGACGAAGGAATGAGGTGGACCAAAAGATGTCACAACAGAAAGCACGCAAAACAAGGTGAGTGAACAAAACGCATGGAGCGACTAATGGACACCTAGACATCATATCAATATTCCATTATTAGCAATGTCGTGGATCGGGCGGTACTGCGGGAACGACACGTTTCATATCGTAACGGAAAGAAATGAAGAGGAACGAAATGATAGCGGTAATGGAAAACAGACCTAACGATACAGGTGATGAGATCTATATGTAGGAGACTATCGCAGTTGTCGCAATTGCTACTTATTCTTTGCAAGGCCACAACTTCTATTTTGTATAGGATGGACAATGATGATTTTCGATTGCTCGTCTCAAATACTCAAAGCACTCCGAATGTTCGGCATCATCTCGGAACGAATGTCTTCCATGACTACGAAATCAATAACTGAAAGTGTTCGAAAAAGGCGCAAAAACGGACGCCTGCCGAGCGCACTGGGGAAAAAAATTAAGAGGCGACAGAAACTTCAAGTTCGCGAACTAAGCAGGCAATTTCTCGATTCTATTAGAAGCACCTCATGTACATTCCACCTCCAACTTCTTTGCAAGTGTTAACGTAAGGACGAGACCAACATAAAAATGATGAAATTTACGGCGTTAAGCTTCGTCTCGTGCGAGGTCCTTGCAACATTCAACTCAATTCTAGCCGCAGTGAGCGAATTTCAGGTCGTTCAAATGACAAGCCGATTGCGTGAAGTAGGAGAAATAAGACAGAGCCAGGACGAGCATAGCGGATACTAGGCATCGTAACAGACACAACTGGATAAGGTAAACACAACGCAGACATCTTTCCCTGGGTAAACATAACACAAACATTTTTCCCTTGATCGTCAAGCGTAACTGGTCGAACTCGCATTAACGCTAACATAAACGCATGAAAAGGTCACAGCCCATTCTGACACGATTAGACATCATCACTATACCGCTTCAGCTTTTACTCAGCAAACAACTGACATAAACAAACTCCCGACAATGGATCATATCATTACAAAAAATGGGAACAGGAACCTCACAATTTGCATTTCATTCACTGCGGTGAACAAAATGACAGTGAAAATTTGTGAGAGCGTAAATGCGTACTGAAGAGACAAGGCATTTGGGTATTACAGGAAATGAGGTGTGCAAAATTGATGAAAAGTGTTGCTTCACAGATCTCTTAATCGTATGTCACGTAAACGCGTGCGACTGCTTCGATTTCAAATCACGCAGCATGACTTCGGCCACTTCACAAACAGTAAAGAACAATTAAAAGCACGCTTCTACGCTTTTTATATGCACAGCGTCTAATTTATATTTTAAAAAACAACAGAAAAAAAAACGAACTAAAATACTCACCATTAACCGCTGACGTCACCCATTTTGTTCTTTGCATATTCGATGCGCATGCCACCTCGCTCAGAGCTCGATATCTGAAAGCCTTGCAAGCTAGTCATTGCCTGTGTTGCTTGTCGCACATCCAAATATTCGACAAACGCAACCGATGTACCGCCCTTCGTATGCATCCGCAGACGACAAAAGCCGGGGAATGAGCGAAACACCTGGAATACAGTTATTAACAAATCGAGCAATAAGGGTGTAGCGACATTTGTTCGATATGCCATATGTTTACTGCTTAAACCTTGCCATATTGAATCGCTTTTTTAACAGCGGAATTTTTAAGATCCTAGTGCACAGTCGATATTTGTTATCAAAGAAAAAGGATTAATGGGAAAACCTCAAAAAAAAAAGCCGATGAAGCGCTTGAGAAAAATTTGAGCATAAAAGTTAAAGGAGATGGTGGTCTCTGTCTGATAAATAGATCCAAGGAAGTTTTCCAATGAACTCTCGGGTATCCAACCAACAAACAACCACAATAATGCTCTAACCTCTCATCAAGCACTTATTCCACCTTAAAAAGGGGGCCCCAGCCACGCAACAGCGTCCTCTGAAGACCTGCTCGAGCTCAAGTTTTGCCCCACCCTTGTAGTTGATCGACTACAAACAAGACGGAATCACCGAGCAAAACGAACAACTCAAATACGCAGCAACTGTATATGCCAAGGGCAACCGCAATGCCCCTCGACGCCAATTCCATCGTGCAATACTTCGTGGAGAACGTAGCGGTAAATCCACCGATTTTACAAAACAATTTCCAAAAATTTGCTTTCCGAACACTATCTGATGTTGTGAACAGGTGTTCACAGTGAAGGAATCACGATCGGATACAACCTGTATCCTATCAACTCATACCAAAGGTAACCTCTGTCACATCAACTCATACCAACAACGAAAAATTGTCCCCTCCTGCTGCTGCTGACGTGGAAATAACCGGAAAAAAATAGAATGATGAAGGAAAAGGGAGACTCGTCAAGTTAGAGGACCTAAAAATTTTACATCACTCTACCTTGCATTCTACCATCTGCACATCGTGGAGCTTGGCAACAATAAAGCCATTATCGCGTATCCTACAAATGAAAACGGCAAATGTTTCTCCGAAGTTGCTATAAGGTCGACGTTCAAATGGATTGAGAAGTGCTGCTTTTGCTAGTCAATGATGACATGATGCAAAGATAATAAGCTAAGCAATACCCTGTGATGTTTCGTCACATCGATCTCGTCTTTCGCTTAATTTAAACTGCCTGACCACACCTTCTCAAGTTCATTCTTCCATTATATGCATGGTGCAGACAACTTTGTTTTCTGCCTCGTCTATAAATCGCGCCATACTGAGAAAAAAGACAACTCTACTCGAACGAAAATTGCCTAATGTGACAGGAACCTGCATAACAAACAGTTACCTCATACAGTGAGAGCATAGAAAACGGCTTCTAAATGAACAATCATCTTTTATTGACCAATTACTTGCCCACCATCAAAAACAGTTTCTCCGAAACCTGTTTGCCAAGAAGAGATAAACGAAGGCGAAATTATTCAGCCTGCAGTAGAAGCTCTAAATATAAAATGAGAATATAAAATAATGACGAGTTGCGAAGCAAATCGCCAAACATAACAACTCAAGCAATACATTTACGTAGCATCACATTTCGTGCATATGCGTTGCAAAAGCCATGCACACCACTCCTCCTAAAACAATCCACCTAACCAAGTGGCTCATCAGAGAAAAAAAAAAGCAACAAAGAATGTTAAACGAGATAAGCAAACATCAAGCGAAATAGTGTGTAACTGCCGAATGATCATTAATCATCGACTAATCTTATGGCATTTCCTATTCAACAACAAATCGTAGGCCAGTTTTTTTTTAAACAAAATAAAGGTGACGCATACGTCAATCTTTTTGCAATGAACTATAGGTGCAAAATGTGATACTTAGTGGAAAATGTGGTATGAAAATGCAAGAATGAGGCGCTTCAATTGACAGCCAATCAAAAAATAATATAATTAAATAAAAACCTCCCCGTGTCTGACGCATTCGCATAACATTAATAGCTTTTCGTCACGCAGCTTACTACCAATATCGCATATACAACGCAACAAAGAGCGAATGAATGGGAAAATCCTACACATGATGGATCACTATAAAACTATTAGCATTTTATAGCAGTGAATATTCTACGGGTTAAACAAAAGGGATGAAAACTTGCTGAGTATCTAATTAGTTCGGACTTTGTTGATAAGTCAATTAGAAACTTGAAGACAGATACTTCTTATCTCTGTCAATATCTTATACGTGAATCCAACTGAAATTCATAGAATTTCTGCGTAAAACAGCTCAACGGAAACATTCTCAAGAAAGTATCGCAAAAACACACAACGTAAAAGAGTTATTCGGCTGATGGGTGAAATTTTTCAGTAAATTGCAGCCACATGCCCACTTGATGGACTGGGACTCCTATTCGCACATAAAGCAAACTGATCGGAACTTAAAAAATAGCAAAAATTAATTTGAATACTGTGCCCGCTTTGGTGCCATAGTTGCGGACCGTTGCATAGTTTCCCAAGAGCTTGACCCCGTGGACACACGACGTATGATTTCTCTCTAAACACCGAGCAGATTCCACCTGTATATAATGTGCATTTCGCAAAAAACAAAGCCAGAGGTTTTTGCTTCTCGTTGTGTACGTTCGAAAGTAGAGAAAAACATTGACAAGCTGGGTGATTCCGAGCAGAACTTTTGCAGTGTTTTCATCATCGATCCTTGCTTGCGCTTGCTTTGAAAGTTCGATGTGCGCAGCATGCCTCTTCTACAGAGTTTAAAAGGGTTGGCGTCTTTTGATCTTTGTAACTCCTGGTGAATTAAACCAAAACTAGTAGGAAGAATCCCTTCCACATTTAAACAAAAGCATTTTTAAAGCAATACTTCTTTCAAAAACGGTAGCTCCTTCCGCTAAATTTCCGAAGATATGAATCTGCTATACAAATAATGACGCATCTTCGCAAAGGACGGACTAATCAAGTTGCAGTGTACTTCGCTGAACTCAACATCAAAAGCTGAATAAAGAAGTATACAAACCCTACTAATGAGCTATGCATTTCTAGACTCGAATGTATCAGCCGGATTCTTCCCACAAAGATTTCAGGGAATGTCGCCGAGACATCACCTCTAGCGAAATCAAACTCGCCGAAGCCCCTCCGAGATCTCTCTTAAGATAACGCCGAACCGAGATTCGGCAAGTGAAATTCGCAATTTTTCGACTCTAAAAATTATTTTCAAACGGAATATCTCGTGGAAATTCTTTCGCGTCCGGTTTCGCTGATTGTATTAATGAAAGGATCGATGGATATGAAGGGAGTGAAGAGATCACTAAAATATGAAACAAGCCCGTGCTTCGTAGGGAGTGAAGAGGTTGGAAGACACTAAATGCTGTTTTGCTTGAATTTCCTTGGTAGACCACAAAAGGTCGAATTATGTTAAAGCCGCATCAGTGCCTTCCTTTCTTTCAATAATCTTTTGATTCTATCGCCCCCTCGCCATCATTCAACAGTTACAATTCCCTCGCTCAAATGTTCGAAAACTGTGAGTCGCTATACTCAACCAATTGTGCGTCATTGCTGATGCTGTTTTAATGGCATCACTACATCCGGCTGAGGCTTGCGAAACGCCCGGCGCGAGGCTATCTTTGATACGATACGCTTGTCGCTAAACGATACGAAACACAGAGACGCAACTAGGCAGGTACTGAAGGAAGAAGTGTCGGATGGCGACAAAGTACCAGGAGGCATGCAAATGCATGCGGCGCGCAGTAGAAAGCACACAACGCACCAACGTCGTGCAAAGGTCTAACTGTCCCACGTTATATGTCGACTCCGCGTGGAAACATTTCGATATTCTCGGAATATGCCAAAACCATGTGAAACGGAAAATCGTATGGTATATATTTAAGAAAGTGACAATGGATCAATAAATCCGAAAGGGAAGGAAGGCCCAAATATTTAAGGAATGCATGCATGGAAGATTTCTGCTCTTTAAATTCTGCACCACTGTGAAAAAACGGATTAATTAAATACGCTATTTTCCCATTGCAGGTTCCACAAGCTGGATATAACGATCGACCAGCTTCATTGTATAAGTAAACCTCATTCGAACTAAACACCAAGATTGGAATAGGATGAAAGAACAAAGAACAGAAAACATGATCAACCTGCTTCAGCTCCTCCTCGTTCACTGACTGCCCCAGATTAGCGACAAACAATGTGGAACAAGCTGCAGTAGATGCGGTTGCGGCAATAGCAGCTTGCGATACGGCGGACAATTGCGCTGCGGCTTGTGATGCTGCCGTTAGCTGAGCCAGTGCAGCCGCGTTCGGCTGAAACATAGCCGCGGCCGCACTTGATGCCACCGACGGAATTTGGATGCCAGCCGCTGTCGGGAAGAGCAATGGTGTCTGTGCAAACTGTGGTAAGGTCGAAAGCGCAAGAAGCTGATGCTCGGTAAGGAAGGGCGCCATGTGAGGATCGAGACATGCGGCCGCTGTGGCAAGATCATGCGCGTGCGAGGTAGGCAAAGGTGCAACAAACTGATGTGGCGCGGCGGCGGCCGATTGCAACATAGCTTGTGGTAAGCTTGATGGCCCGTTAGGAATCACTGGCGGTGAAATCTGCTTCGGTTTTGAGACCTTTGTGTTGCTCCGCGCCAATTCAAGGCGAATTGTCTGTGCGTTGTCCGGATCGAATCGTACGCCCTGCAAAGCTTTGCGTGCCTCATCGGCTTCAGCCTTCGTTGAAAACGTCACAAAGCCAACCGGGGAAGCCGTCTTTCCGTTCTTGGAAGTGATCTTGAGCAGAGAACTCTCGTAGCCGGAATAAGCTCGGAAAAGCAAATACAGTTCTCGGGGTTTTGCGTCCATCGGAAGACCCGAGACGAATAGAGTTCGTACTTGTGCCGGCGGCACGGCTGAGGTTGTGCTCATGTTGTCGATAGATTCCATTGACTGAGCCGCCGTCAGCTTGCCGTTCTCCATCATGGGAGGCGGGCTTCGAGATCGTGATCGCTTCAGCCTAATATTTGCTCGGTAGCGTTGTTCGGGAGACCAAAAATTTTCTTGTGCTCGCAGGAACACAGATCTGCAAATAAACACACCATAGAAACGAATCATGCAACATTCAAGAAAGTTTATCAACGGCGTATGTAGTAAATTAGAGTTGTTGGCCTGAAAATCACGTTATTGGCTTCATTAACAACGAAAAGGAATGGAGGCAATATAAAACGTTTCTTCGCCAACATACAAAAAGTACTGACCAAAAACATTCCTGAAAAATTAACGTTGGTCTCCGATAAGGCTTCCACAAAACTATCAGAAACACAGAGCTACACAAATCGAATAAGAAGAACATAACACGACTTTGATAAGAACTTTCGCGAGCATCCTCTCAAGATCGAGCTAAGCTATGAAGAGACGACAGTACCTAGATATAGAGTAACTATAAGGCATGACGAACTCACTGCTTACACACCCGTCGATCTACCTAACAAATGTCGCCTCAGCAATCAACAGTACCGTAGACACTGTGAGTACAATACACGGAGCGATTGAGTCACTCCAATGAGCCACGAGAGTGCACCACTTCTCGCCTTCTGAAGCAAAACAGGTTTAGCTCCCTCAACGAGTGTTTCTGCTTAGCGCTCGAATACTTCTAGAGAACTTCCGATCATAGAAGTGCACCTGTATGGACATACCTGAATTCGGTCCGATCTTAACTATTCATCTCTCCAACTGCAAAGCATCACTGCTCAAACGCTACAGTATGTGCAACTTCATTCAAAATCTCGTTTGTTCATATTTGCAGAACAATGCATTTTACAGTTCTATCAAAACATAAATGCACTAAAACTCAAGCCATTAGCTCAGACCAGATAAGCAAGCCTACTCGCCTTACCACGTCCGCCTTATCACTTTTTTCAACTGAAGAAGGACTGCTTGCCATTCCAAACTCCAGATAAGCGAAGATAAGAACATTTAGAAATAGCCTTGCAGATGAGTCAGAAAGCAGACCTGTGAAAATTTCTGAGGTAAAAATCATGAGCCTGATTCATGACTTTCAAACACGAATGTTGTGGACGAATCAGGAAATCTTTCTTGCTTTTAAACTGCACATAAAAGCATAAAACTAAAATTGAAGCACGATGGTGCAATTCATTCGCATAACCTTTCAAGTGTTGAACTATGGTTTTAAATCTTGCAAGTGAATAATTAAAGCCAATTTCCAAAGTGCTGCCAATTCGAAAAGGGGAAATAATGATGCATACCAACTTTATAGATACAAACGCTTCAAGGAAGAAATCAATACACAACAATCCTCATAAAAACTAACGACAATATTGAAAATAACCGAAATTTACGGCATCCATCGCAAACAGCAGAGTCTCATTTTATTTTTTGTACGGAAGCGTTTTCCTTTAGTATGCGAGGATGTCACACAACACTACCAAAAGTATTACAGCAAAAGCTCAAAACAACAAAAACGGTAACCTTAACACATGCAGAAATGTCTGATGGTGCATCGATGACGATGCCCTAGCCGCCATCAATTTTCGAGGCCTTCAGAAAGAAACCTGTGGGATAATTTTTGGAATGCTGTTGCAATTTCTACGCGAAGCTGATCTGACGTAATATCACCTGCGGTAAGCTGTCCCACACCTGAGCAAGGCTAGCTGCTAGTGGTCTATTCTTCATAAGATCAACTAATAGAAGACATAGAAGAGCAAATAAACATCGATAACATGATCTCACGGAAGCGATCTACAACAGAAAAGAATACAAATACATAAGAGTGGGCGACCACAACAGTTATACATGTGCATTCTCTAATACCTTTATCAATGATGACCTCAGAAGGCAAAGACGAATAGGCAGAATCACTGGAGATCGGAGCAGAAGGGGAAAAAAACAGGAATGCATGGAAAAAAAAAATAAAGGCAATATAGAGGTTCAGGTGAGAAATCGCATTGAAGAATGAAAAATTAAAGCGATGAATACATCAAAGAATGTGTGATTAGATGCATGTTTTGAAAACGAGACGACTTTCTACGTTCCAACTGAACAAATGGAAGTTATGAACAAAAAACTATAGTTCCTGCACAATGATCACTTCAAGTTTCTATTTCTTCACCTTCATCCCCCTCCCCCTTTCCAACTCGCAAATCTGCTAAAGCATTCCTCCAAGCGATGATAGAGAAATATTTGCCGCGATCCTTAATACCACATCAAGTGAATGAAATCCCATTAAGGAAATCCAAGAACGCGCAGCATTTTAAGATGCTTACAAAACTACATGCAAACTTCGGTCCTAATTTGTTCGTAGAATGTGGAATGGCTTCCAATAAAGCCCTCCCTCTTAGCGAGTATTGCGGCCAAATTCTATCAAAATCTCTAAGCACGTACGTTTGACCAAAATTTCTAGGCAAGTTTGCCTCCTATCATTACTAATATTCATAAAAACGACAGCACGATCCACTTAACACAGTCTAATTTCCGACCTCTGTCAATACGAAGATCCGGCTAGGTGAATGCCAATTTCATTAGTCGTGAAGAGTGTAAAAATTGATAGGCGGGCAGAAAACATCACAAAATAATTTAGCCGTTGGGCAAAAAAACTAGTTCGATTAGTGCTGGTGAGTGACGACGTTGTGTACGTATGGGTGCTATCAATGAAAAGAAGGAATGGGAAGCGCAAAGAAATAATTTCACAATAGTTGAAAGCTACTACAATCTGTGATGCCGCCATACTAATCGCTCATCACATCGGCGAATGCGACTGAAAATTGTGGATATTAGACCGGATCGGATTACACAACACCGATCAGTAGCGCAATTAATGGAACGTGCTTAATTAGTGCTGTTGAAGCTGGCAGATGAGAGGAGCGCACTCTTCATGATCGCAACGAATGCGCTTTCGCTATAAGCGCTCTGCCAGACGTTCTCTTTTGACGGCACTCGAATGTATAGCGCATTCATCGCATCACGACAACTCCAAAAATGCTCGCCAACAACGCAAAAATCGCGTCATTCCTATGAAGTTCTGTAAAGTCGAAAAATTACAATCCGACAAAAGCGACCAAGTAATAAAGAAATGAACAAGCACAACACCAGAATAATAAAACAAACAAACGCAACAATTTTACAGTGCTCGAGCTCATGCTTTTTTCACGGGCAGCCTTAGTTTATTTCAGCTATATGACTTCTACCTCCCTTATATCTAGAATTTACACACCGCACACTTTCAAAGAAACGAACGGATTTCACTCAAGTTTACGTAAAGCCAGTGGATGAATCAATCTGTAAGCCACTAGATGAATCAAACGAAATGTTGTGAATGCAAAACTTGACTCAATAAAATTCTCTGAAAAGATTGCCACGAAAACCTCCAAGAGATTTCAATGGAAATTAGAATCGAACTAAAACAATCGCGATCTCTATTTCTTCGTTTTTCAATTTCTCGCTATTCCTCTTTTCTTGTTGCTTTTTGATCGTGTCTAACAATCCTTAAGTTTTAGTCGCATGACTGCTACTACTCTATTATATTTACAATTATTTTACAGCTAGTTCAATTGGTGCTATCGTATATACAGTGAAGCTTATCCTAAATAGGTTGTTTACAGCATCGTCATTCTTTGAGCAATGCAAAGTGCCTAAACCAACGCACATAGCACATACATACACCACTCTTATGTTGTCAAAAAAAAGCATTTAATCAACAAATCGATTGATTCATGGCACAAACAACGGATTTGGGCTCTTAAATGTTCATATATTTAGATAACGACGAAATGGTGAATTCCTTTGCACATGAATGTACCATTCATTACTGATGCATAATTCTATCCTTCAAATTGGACAATCTGCAACGAGCACATTTAACGGCAACAACACGACAAATAAAAGGAATGCAAAAGAGTGAGCAGAATGCCCGATCGCATCGGTTACACAACATCGATAAGAATTAAAGATGCTGAGACCCTCCGGGCAAACTATCGACATCACCGAAAGGGGCGCTGAGACAAAGGAAAACGTTGGCAATATCACGACAAATGGGTATACAAACAATTGCGAAGTGATTAACACTCCAGACGGATGGCGCACCACTCCAAACAAATGCCCACTAAACAGCATTACAACGTAGTTTATAACTTTCTGACGCATTACATATATCTTTCTATAAATACTCACCACAAATGAACTACGCATACACATACATATGGTTATGTTAAGCACATATACAAATATATCTTCAACGAGAATATCGGAGAGCACGTTGCAAATATTTATTTTTGTCCCACATAACGAAGCGTGGGCAAAAAAAGAAATTCTTCACTAAAATGTAAAGGAGAAACTAGGTTTTTGCAATGGGGAAAATATTTGCATGAAAGAGAAGAAAGAGGTCGTGAAACAAAAAAATAAAAGTTAAAAAACGAATAAATTACACTGTTTTACGTAGAAAAAAAAAACACGACTTTAAAGTCCTCAAAAAAAAAAAAAACTATGAAGAGTAAAGTGCAGTTTACGATCGTTTGAAGAGTTCGTAATGTCTGCAACAATAAATTCGTGGAAGAATTTCAAAGAAATTCATACTGCTCAGAAGGATTCAATACGGAAATAAATTAAAGATGAATACAAAGAAGAAAAAACAAACATGCAGAAGTGCACTAAACAAGGTGGCACGATACGCGTTTTTTTGCAATTCCACTCAATGGACTAACCAGCTGCATGAATCGCCAATAGATAACAAAATGTGCGCAATAATGCAACCGTGTTTTACCCGATCCACCCGATTGTACAAAACTTAAAATTGAAGGCTTGAAAATGCACGCGGGTTTTCGATCACTTTAAAATATCTTCATCTCATTTCGAGGTCAAAAGGATAATTTGAGTGCCGATTTGGGTGAGCGACACACGGCGCATTTCATGGGCCTAGCCTCTGCGGCTGCGAATTTGACGCTATCGAAAAAAGATACAGACGTCAAACTTGCATGAATGCATGAAAACTGCCACGATAGGCAATCAGAACAAATGACGAGATTTCATAAGCGACTTGAAGTAATAAGGGAGAAAAGCTCACCTAGAATTGAAATCAATTAAAGCAGAAGTAAGTTCGAGTGTTGGGTTCGAAATAATCCACGAACAACTTCGCGTAACTTGCCTTCCAATTAGAGAGATGTGAAGTTAGGTGTTTGCAGTAGGCAAGGAAGGCGGAAAGCCGCAGCGGAGTTGACCCGTTGACGGTCACGCATACACACACACGCACACATACACATTAAAGTGACCACCTACACCATGTATTAATCTCTTTTTGTGGGGACATTCCTAGGCGTGATGCAAAAGCGCAGTTGCATTTTGCAATACAGCGACCCGGCAAACATGCAAATGAAGAAAAACGCCTGAGAGCAATTTTAAACTGAAAAGCAAATAAACAACGTTAACAGATGAAATGACTGCTGAATAGTCCTTAAAAACACCGCAGAATTTCTTTTACAGTTTGCAAAGGCTGATGGGAATAAGGGGAGGGGGGACTGATCGCACAACGCTGGTTGGTGTGCTTTTTTTTCAATCCCAACCGAACGAATCACTAATGACCACAACTCATGAGCAAAATGAGTAGTGGGAGCAAAACTGGATTTAAAAATTAACTCACCGAGTAAATTAAGTCAGCTAGATTTTATCATCGTTGCTTTATAGTGCCTATGGAAATTGCCCAGCATAAAGATATATATATATATATATATATATATATATATATATATATATATATATATATATATATATATATATATATATATATATATATATATATATATATATATATATATATATATATATATATATATGAACACACAGGTACAGACATGACGCTATAATGTGCCTCTTCAAGTGCCTAAAAATGAACACTAAAAAGAACATGAGCATGAAAACTTTCTGAAAGTGGAAACAGCGAAATCTGATGATCAGAAATGACTGCAGTAAAAAAGCTAATAACCTTTTCGACAAAGACGAAGCAAATGGCATTGCTTTGCCTTTGCCGCGGTACGACAGTTCATCGAGGAACGAATCGTCAAAGACGAGGAGTGAATGCAACACGGAAATAAAAAATTAAGTTTTCTGCACAGGTGTTTCTCACCTGTAATAACGACGACGTAGACGCGAGAAACAATTTCTGAGATGCACAAAACCGAAGCATCTATTGACATCATTTACACCTTACTTCGAGGCTCCATGAAAGTGCCATCAAACGGCAATTGAAGACCATATATAATTCATGACAAAAGCTGCAGTGGCTCTTCAGCAAAGGGATACAGTCGCCGATACTTTTTTCATCCGAATGGATGTCGGCGGAAAATGACGGTGTGTCACTTCCGACAATAAATAAGTAAGTCGTATGTCTTTGGTAATGAAAAATGCTTGCAAATGGCAAAGAATTTACCGCGAGTTCCCTTTATCGAGGTATCTTCACCGAATGCCGTTTTGTCTCATGCATCGCAACAGTAATGTCGTCCGTTTGTGTTGCAACCAATGAAATATTGTTTGCTATATATTTATCGAAACGTTGATTTATCGCCAATTAAATAATCATTACATGATGAGAGCAAAAAAATTATACAATCAACTCACTAGATTTGATGAGGGAAATGAGGCTACAATCCTCATCGCACACAAACTTACTGAACATTGAAGACACACCGAGAACCCCACCTCTCCGGTTGTGACATAACGCGCACGGTGCTCTGGCAATGCACAATACGGCGCGCCGCATATTGCTGAGAATGTGCGACGCGCGGCTCTTCCCGCCCCTTTACGCCACTGCGGGCGTTTCCATAGCAACATGTCAACACACTCTTGACAAGGCGCCAGTAGTGCCGCATTGCGCTCAAAAAGTCGTGCCCTATCTTCCAAAGAGCGTCATACCAAGTCCTTTCAAGTGCTCTAAATGCCTGACACTCTTTGTTTGCGCGGTCTCACATTACCGCTCTCAATCCCTCGCCTTTACTCGTACATCCCACTCTCAGCTTTCATTCTCGTCGCCTTGGTGTATGCGGTGCTCCCGCTCACTGTGCGATGACGTCGCATAACTATGTGTTGCTCGTGATCGTTGGTGTCGTATCACCAAACATGCCATTTGAGGTGGGCATCGCTCATTCATCGATGCTATAAGGGATTCTAATCACCACACAAACAGGTACGTTAAAGTAAAATCAGAAGTCGTGATCGTTTAGCACGCAATGCATTCGGTAGCGTCGTTCGAGTGCATCGACGGAGAATCAACGAGGAAGAGCTTCGGGAGCATTTTTGTGACGTCAGATGCCCGTAAGGAGGGGCATCTTATCGGATCCAAAATGGGTGGATTTCATCGACATTTCCACAAACAACTGTTACCTATATATGGTGAGATTCAATGCATCGATGTAGAATTCATCGATGCAAATAAACAAAAGCGAATCGCTTACGGCATCGCAATTTTGATAAAAGCCGACATTGACAGGTACATAGGTAATTGAAGAGATCGACGCACAGGTAATTTCAGATGTCGCCGCAAAAGCAGCAGCAAAAACATAACAAATCACACGAGTAGAATTATCGAGAGGATAACGTCCGCTTGCAGCCTCACTAGAACATGACTTGTTTGCCATCACAGGACTGCAGCACCCAAGTGCACCTTCCGTTCTTTCCTGCTTCGTCATTCTACATCCTGAGTGGAAGCAAAATGCACTACTTTCTACCGACTGATGTCAGTAGTGCCTTTGCAATATTAGAAATATAGGTTTTCCCCATAAGTTCAACGGATGGCGGCATTCGCTCGATAAGATCAGAGGTTTTCATTCATCAAGTGTTAACTGGCAGCTGAGAAATACATCAGTTTTTTTTGGCAATAAAACAGCAAAGTCGTCCATTTTTATTACTCGGTGGCTAAAGTGAGAAGTAACTAAGAGACTGAGAAGTAAATCTAATAATTACGTCGATAGGTGTGGGTCTGAAAGTCGGCCACCAATTAACCTTCATCATTTTTAATGAAGGAAGGAAGCGCAAAGAATTCATGCTAAATGAATTTTTATCTATTGGAACTTTATGTATTGCGTCATTACTACAACAACAAAAAAAAAAAAACTATTGAGAGCTATTCGAAACACTTCCAGAATATCGCTATCGAAACATGCTGATTATTTTCAGGTTGACCAAATTCGAAGCACAGGTAAAAATTAGAGGTATCGGAACAAAAAAACGCTCCCTTCTGGTTGACCTATATCGGAGCTATTCAGCTATCATTTTCACAGTGTTCATTGAAATTTCCAACTTTTCACTCGTTCCTCATAAGCGTTTCATCTATAAAAACGGACGATTGAAATATTTTAACGAGCGATATTTTCACACCAGTGTATCTAAATATATAAATATAAATAAATAAATAAATAAATAAAATAAAAATAAAAATATATATATATATATATATATATATATATATATATATATATATATATATATATATATATATATATATATATATATATATATATATATATATATATATATATATATATAATCGGTGTTTTAAAAATAAGTTCAGCAGTCCTTATTTGTCCGCGAATACCTGTTTCTTTTATCTTTTTCTAACCTCTACCAATACAGTATATTACTACTTACATATTAATTAAAATCAGTCCTCTTTTTCCTCTTTTCTCTCGTTTCGTTTTGTATGCGCAAAATTCATATGTAGAACGTTCCACTCACCTTATAACTTGAATTATTCACCTTTATCAGCACTTCAATAGATCTTGAAATGAGTAAACGGCGAGAAAGAAAAAAACATTGCTGTTGTCAATCTTCTTCAATCTTTAAGTCATTCTTCACTTCAGTCATCAAAAAAAAAGTTTTTTTTTTGCAATTTCTTCTCATTGCTAAACTTTTATGGAATTTCATTACTTCAAGTTTATATTTCCTAAATGAATAATATCGTGCAGATACATCATTATTTAAAAAAAAGAAAAAAATAAAAAAGTTTATATTCATCGTCTGCCGCATTTTTTTTCTTAATTGCTTCCTTAGCGACGTAACTGAAAGATTATTTCCTCTTTTTCGAATCGCTTTCTCTTCATCCGTTTCAAGGTTATCACCATTAAAGTACAAACTTAATTTATATCGATAGATCAACAATGCTTTAACGACCTTACCTGTTAGACCTTGATGAAACACCATTAACCGTTCCAAGTATCTGGCTATGGCGTATTTAGTGGCCTAGCGTACTAATAGGTCAGTTGCGTTATTGCGCAAACTGCATAACAAAGGAACCACTCAACGAAAGATGTTTTTGGCTGTTTCAGCGCGCCGCAATTTCCACACTAATAGTCGGCATTACGCATATGCTTCAACGTTAAGCTGAATAGCTCACAAGTGAAAGGAAGTGGGGGAGGGGATGGGCGGAGGGGTAGGGGGACGTAGCTGAAAGCAAGTGACGCATTTACCGGAAGCATTCTGCGCAAATTGTGCACTTCATGTGACGCTTGAATTACTAGCGTTAGAGTATTTCGAACAATGGCCATACATGCGTGTATGTGCGTTTTCGTCTATTCAAATGTTACTTTCAAATTCGGCGACGATTGAATCTACAATTACGGAATTTTTTAGTATAATCGAACTCGCAAGGTGGCCTCTTTCGAGATTTTCACCTTGATCCGACGATTATGATAGCAGTTATAGACAACTTAAGATGCCTAAAATGGTATGTATTTTATAATTGGTGGAGGCTGAAAACAGAATCTCTTACAGAAAATTTTCGGTGTTTTACAGCGAGATTTTAAAACCTTCTTTTATTACTAGAAGATTCTCAAATATTTCCGGAGCCCGCAATCTATTGGAGTTAAATAAAAAGCATCATTGCCTATGTTTTATTGTTTGTTAGCGATGCTAGAACTTCTGCTTTCAAAGATAAAACTACAGAAGCGCAAATTGTGGCAGCTCTTCTGATAAGTTTCTTCACTCGTTTTCTTTGCTATTCGTTCTTGCATTCGCCTTTTTGTTGGAGAAGTCTTTGAGCTAACGTCGAGATAGTAAATATTATTAGTGCATATCTCTTATTAGCCTCTTACGCATACACTTTCTTCTTGATGGAAATTCTTTAATAAAGGTTTCCTGTGCATCTCGAAAGTATTTTTCCTTTATTTATCACAATGACGAAAAACACCATTCACAGATCCTGTTTGTTTATCTTTCATATCAAGATCCACCTTAACAAATCAAATGAAAATCATAAAGCGAGAGGGCTTAGTTTTAAAGAACCGGTCCTACATCCGTCGTATGTGCCGCGGTAAGACCACAGCGATTTTTCAAAGGTCGTTGTTTTGATACCGATATGCGGAATATTTTCACATCCCGTGTAACCTGCACTGAAACTTCTTTTAACGAGTGTTGGTTGTTAAAGTTAATTCCTGGCCTATGAGAACCTGATACCTTAGGGGATGAAACGGTCAGGGAAGAAGTACGCAAGTCGTCATCAAACCACTAAGAGGTCTCTGAGAATTGAGCTGCCGGATGTTGTAAAATTTTCAGTTTTTAAATACAATTGGCAGCATAATACGTTTATCTCGTACGAGTGTTCAGCTTAACGCCAGACTATACCAGTAATGGTTCCCAAACATGGAAATTTGAAGAGAAAACTCTTCAAAGATCTATGATTTTTGACCGCTTGGCGAGATAGGGGAAATTGATCCCCTTAAAGCGCTCACATCGGTGCTAAAATATACGAATGACAGTTTCCGAGTACTGAGGTATCGAATATGATGCTAATGAAATATTCAAAAGTTCTGGTCATGTCTACCAGCTCGGTGCTTTACCTCTCGAAGGTTGTCGCGGAAATGAATTTTTCAGTCGCTTTCAACCACTCTGCAAAAACAGAGAGATTGTGCCCTAGAGTGTTGATACTTCCCGACCTCTCTCAACTTAAACAAGAAATGTTTATTTGTTCTAACTGGTATATTCGCCTTACGTTTAAATGATCGTGCATAAAATTCAATTCAAGCACCCTCATTGAGTCTGTGCCCCTCACAAAAAAAGGGTATTAAAATGAAGGAATAAATTGAAAGGAGCTAATCCGTTTCAGCCAAAGTGACGTTATCATCGATGATATCTGTAAATAGTACTTATTGAGTGGCTAGCCTCTCCCCTCTGAATTAATTTTTACCGATTGTACTTTTGAAGTTAGACCGACCTTCAGACTTACAGCAAAGTTCGAGGATTCTCAAGAAATTCCACCAGAATTCCTGCACATGTGAGATTTCAGCCAAAAAAAAGCGATTACTTCTAAATTTGTGTGCATTGTGCTGCTGCATTCAAGTCGCTCTTTCAAAGTTTCCCATCTCAAGACGCTACCGTATGATTGGATGAGGTTCCTCCGATGTTGCTGAAGTTTCACATAAATGCATACGTTGCGTTGCTTTAATGGCAGGACCTACTTGTTCGTGTACCCGCATTAGATTGTGGTGTAATGGTGTGGCAATGTTTTCCTCTTGTTCGACTTCTTCATAGTCGATGGGAATTGTGTTCTCATCGTACAGTTTCGTTGAGACTATGATTACTACTTTGTTTATGCTTGTAAAATACAATAATTGGAGTATAGTCACTTCAATTTATTAGTGCTTCATGCTGCAGCATTTATATCTATCCGTATGCTACGGTGGTTGCCTTTGACTTCTATCGTTTCCCCTGCATTTTTGAGCTTGACGATAACACGCAGCAGTATTTAGGAATCGATCGAAGCATGACATTGCTTCGGTTACGACTACACTGCTGTAACAACTTTCCACGTGGTTTCGGCTTTATGTGCAGGTGTCATTGTCTGCTATCTATATTTATTGGCACTTCGCAAGGTTGGCACTAGTCTACCTGAGTCCACACCTCTGCAGTGAGGACATACTGAACTTGAAAGATTCACAAAGAGAAAACACTTGGTGAACATCGAATTTGCTCTAGAGTAGTGGAAAACCCGGAAACGGAAATTGAACTTGTGCAAGGTCATAGAAGAGATTGTCGTTCATCTAGCCCTTAGGTTTCTTAGAAGGGTGCTGTTATCGATGTTCCAACGATATGAAAACATAGATATGGGATGGCTGACTGTGAGAAGTGATTTCGAATGAGGATAATCTCTCATTATTTTTCTTTATTTTTGACAGCGTGATTCCGCTTGCTGGTATCGGTATTGATTCGTTTAATCACCTACTTACAGGTGCAGTTCACAGATGCAGAGAGCACTCGCCGGCCGGTTTGCCTGGGTGAGTTCTTTTTTGCACTCTCAAAGCTTAATTAACTTCATTAATGACGGTGACGAGGTGTGATGAGTATGGATGTGCTTTTACTTATCTTAGCCAATTTCGCAGCATTCTTACTCGAATTTTTCACCTCAGTCGTAATAAAAGTTCGACTTTATATTATGCAGCCGGGAAATGTTTGACGCTAACAGTAGGTTCTATAAAACAATTTTGCTTCCGTTCGGTTGCAGCCATTATTCGGAATAATTATTGCTTTATATGCTGTTTGATTGTACGTGATGTGCAGCAATCTCAATTTCGATCCCCATTGTGATCATAGGCAATAGCATAGCCTCGTTTAGTTGCTCCTGATAGAGACGTGTGGTCGTATTATTTTGATTACGATTAGTGTTGGAAGTAATAATTGTAGTCAGCCTAGAGAGGTGTTGTTTTAGAAATCATTGGCTTTGAGCGCAGGCTTATGCTCAGCGGCTGGCGCAGGTGCCCTTATATACGCTCTTGAGAATGCAGTCACCGTCGAAGCTGGCGAACACGTTGTTCATCCGTATAAACTCCATTGGTCACATAGTGGTGTATTTTCTTCCCTTGATATGGCATCGTAAGTAACAACAAACTTCATATTTTTAGCGCTGTACTTATTCACTCTGTTTTTGATGGATAGTGGTTCCCATATACAGTTTTTCTTTACGGAGGCTTCTGAGTTTGGAGCCACTTCATCACCAAAGAGCCGACAAGAAGGTCGACCTCCTCAGTCTGCGAGCAGACGACCACCGAACTGAATGCCTCAGATTCGTCGAGCACGTCGACGAGAGAATGACAAAGTTGAGGGTAATGATTGAGCAGACGTAAATAAGGAGGAAAAGTTGAACTTAATATTTTTTGGATTTTTGCTGCATGAAAGTATCTACGTACATATTGCGTATGCGCATACAACTATGTGAGAGTACCCGAACTGTTTACTCATATGCATTATATTTAGCGCTATTATGCTCGTTTACAAGGTGTTTACTTTCCTTTGAGTTGCCTCAATGCAACATCAATTAAATAATGTACTGTGCCTCAGCTAAGTGTCGTAATTCAACCGCTAAATGTATCATTACTTGAGGGGAGGTTTTTATGCTTTTGGACCACAGATGCATCTCTAGTTGAAATGGGATTCCATTTCAGCGTCCGGCGAGGTTATGAGGTTTATAAACAGGTGTGCGCTGCATGTCATTCTATGAAATTTATCCATTACCGTCATTTCGTGGACGTCTTTATGACCGAAGAAGAAGCGAAGGCTGAAGCAGCTGAAGCCACCATCCGTGATATAGACGATAAAGGTGAACAAGAGGTTCATTGCGTTTTCGATGCTCATCCTGTACGAGCACGATACGCTGCCCTATTTGCCTAAGTGCTGTTTTGTTAGAAACGTTAGTTGTTAGATGTTCGTAGTGTAAATCAATAGCGGTAGTCGAGCCCTTTCGCAGAGGCAAATGAACCGTGGAGGGATCTGGTTTAAATAGAGTCGTTAAAATGAGGTTTATATTGTTCATTAAAAACGAGCAGTATAGGCGCTATTTTCTTGTTGCTCATGAAACATCACTGATTGCGATAAGTATTTAACTTTTAATCAACTTTCTTGAACGTTATCATTCATAGCTCTCGCGTTGCTATTATCTAATATTTTGCATTATGTCCTTCAATGGTAACTTTTTTCATTGTTTATTTTTGAAACGAAAAATTGGAAGTGAACACAGTACAGTCAAACATCTTATCATTAAAGAGTCCGTTTGTTTTCTGTGATTATGTCCTCTCAATTTTATTCAATCATTCAGGAGCGCCCATTGAGCGACCAGGTATTTTAACCGATGCGTTGCCTTCACCGTATCCAAATAAGAAAGCTGCTGCGGCAGCTAACAATGGTGCTGCACCACCCGATCTATCACTAATGGCGCTAGCACGCCATGGAGGGGATGATTACATCTTCTCATTATTAACCGGATATTTCGACGCACCAGCCGGTGTCAAGGTATGTGCTTCAATTCAAATTGTAAGCGACATAGGAGGTGTATATTAAAGCCGTTACTAGCAAATAACTGAGACAGTACAGTGGACGATGATTGATAAAATTTCGTGAAGTAGCTATTTTGGGTTTCACTTTGCTATATGGCACCACATGGGAAAGCTCATGAAGTTGTATGAAGGAATTGATTGATATACGGAAGGGAATGGCTGGTGTAGAAAAGGGGAGGGAAGAGGGTCTAGCACCAACTCGTTCCTAAAACTCAACGGAAGAAAGTCCTTCTTTGAGGTTTTAAGAACTGGATTTCCACAGGAAGTGAAAGAATTATAAGAACTGAATATATTATGAATTTATTCCACAAAGTTTCTGTTTTATACTCAAGTGTAGACGAAATGCGTTTAAGTAAGGAACTTTATGGACAAGTTGAACAGAAATTGAAGATTTTCTGTCTGGAAATAAGTTCTTCGAGTTAAGATGTGGATCTTTTATATATCAGTTAAATTAACAACTCGATAAGCATGGTTCAGCTGATATGTAAACGGTCGTACGAAATATGAATGAAAGGGTTTAGATTGATGAAGGCAAGGCATACAATCCGTATTTTGCGGGTGGTGTTATTTCAATGCCTCAACAGTTGTTCGACGAGGGTATCGAGTACAAAGATGGAACGCCAGCGACAGCGAGCCAACAAGCGAAGGATGTGGCCACGTTTATGCGTTGGACCGCAGAGCCGTTCCATGATACGCGTAAGCGGTGGGCACTCAAAGTAAGCTGATTTCCACATCTTCGTTCTTCACAAATTCGATTGCACAACGCTCGTTTTAGTCGTCTACCCATATCTATGACAAACTCTAGAGTGTGCGCAACTTTCATTTGTAAATAAAACACAAGTAGCCCTATTTTAGCAATGTAACTTGTGCAGGAATAAAGTTGTGTGCCTCAATAACGACAGATGCATGTCTTTGTACCAAATCCTGCACGATTGTAATTTGAATTCCATAGTTCGAAGCTTATGCCATAAGGTTTTGCTTTCCTGGACTCGAGCATAATCAATAATGTTTTCAGGTTCTTGTGATGTTACCGTTTGTAACGTTCGTACTTCTTTATGGTAAGCGATACGTGTGGTCATTTGTGAAAAGTCAAAAGTTCGCTTGGCGCACAGTTAGAGGTCGCGAGCCACCAACGAAGAAGACTTAGATTGAGTGCAAGTAGCTGGGTGCCGTGGAAATGCGTCGCCTTATGACTTATATCTTTCGTTTTAGATGCAGAATTTGTTCTCGAAAGTGTTCTTCATTTGTAAAAGCGCGCCGTCTGAGTATATAAAGGTATTTATGATATTCCAACAAGGTGGATATTCATGTATATGTATAAAGGATTGCTTGCAAAGGGACGCACGCTTATGCTGGATAGTTTTTTAACTGTATTCGAAATAGAAGGCTGAAAGCATCCCATTGTTGTTATACCTCAGTTTAATTTGAATATTAGACTTATTAAACGAAATACGTACACCTCGTTTTTGCTAATCTCTTATTGCCGTTCTGATGAGCGGAACGCCCATCTAAGTGACGGTGTTCATCGATTGTCACTTCCTTATTCACCGTTGTCTTTTTATTGCTTTTAATCCACCTCATGCAGTGATGTATGCCGATCGCTAAAGACTGTTGTTTTAGTCGATATTTTAGAATATATGCTGTATATTTTGTGCCTATATTCGATGTTGTGATAGGGAATATGGTAGATTGTTTGTAGTTCATTTTGAAATTAGTTTGGTGATGTTTGTTAAGTGAATGTGGAATGACGAAATGAAACGACCACTTTCATTTGATATGAATTCTGCGTTAAATTCGTTTTACGGCGAATGTGAGGCACACATTTCCACTAAGGTTATACTATTATTTTAGCACTATTACAAGTAATGTTTTATCTTCTAGGCGATATCACGCCTACTGTTAAGCATGTGTATTAACGCATTTCATTTCCTGAAATGTTGAGAGAGCAAGTGAAGAAAGTGGCGACAAATTTTATACAATTATATTTTGAAACACGAAGCTGAATGTGAAGGAGAGGGGTGGTTGAAAAATATATACGCCTTCCATCCAAATTAATATATACATCTTCCGTGTAAATTTTGCCAAGCTATAAAGTAGAGTGCCGTATGATGTGAGAAACACCTTGCTCAACATTTCGTATCACTTCCTAGCAACATTGTCGACAAACATCCGACGATTCAGTCTGCGCATAGATAGTGCCGAGAAAAAAGTCCTCTTAAGCGTTTAAGCGTTCTACTGCACTTGGGAAAATCATTTAATAATTTTTCTTCATTCCATAAAAACCTTCCAAGTTCTAAGAGTTTCGAAGTAGGGAAAATGTCGAAGTAGGGATGTCGTGCTAAATTTGTGACATACATGTGCTCCTCTCTGACCTTTTCCCTCTACAAAATCACATCGGTATGACTTTTGCATTAGAGTGCTATTACGTTGTGCTCCTCATCTGTATGTATCGATATATATGCGTGAACAGCAGATCTGGAACTTTGTGGACGCAATCGCCCACGCATAAGGGATTTAGAAATTCCGGCTAGCTTTGATTTAATAGTTGCTATAAAAGGTGTTCGATGTTGCAGTGGATTTGGAAGAGATATTAGCGAGTACAGAAGGCGTGTGCTGCATTATTGATCGTGAGGATGCTGTCCGTTTCTTTGGTTATTGCATCTACGGCAGAAGCGTCTTACTTTAGTAGAACATACTAACCGAGGAGAATTAAGTTGTTTCAGTTGGGTCTTTAGTGCTACTTACGCATAAACAACTATTTTTTCCCCAAGATCTACTGAATTTAGTATAGGGCAGCTTGGTGAAGAATATCACCTACTAGTTGTTTTCTTCAAAGTGAAAACAAAAAGAATGCGTACTACATCCGTTTCGATGACCGGAATGAGTTCAGAATGCAAGCAGCTGCGCTTTTCCATGCATCCAAACACCTATAAGCAATATTTATTCAAAGCGGTCACTAAAGACGATCTCGGAGAATGGTTACGAGCAACGATGCCTTCAAAGGCGACGTTAGACGTCGCATTTGACGCGTACTTTGTTCGTTATAGTGAGCACTTTTCATTTACAATAATTGACTGCATCCAGTTTTCTTAGAAAGGAGATGCTGAATGCAGCATTTCCTCCCTCCTCCTCACCTTCTCTTAAAGGCTTCTTTGTAGAGATACGTGATATTTTTCCCTCATGGCGGTGCTTTGCAGTGTTATTGAGATAAGCATAGAGATTCTTTGCATAATGACTCACTGAGGGAAAAAACCTGTGAAGGTTTTCACTCATTCTTAACCTCTCCGAGAAAAATTCTGAAGAAATAATGAACCCTGGTAATCTCCAAGAGATTACAGAGGTCCTTATTCACATTGCACGATGGATCGTTCACGAAACAACAACAAAATAGATAAGGTCGCTTCATAAGGTTAAACCGATCGTAGAAAGAGGCCTCTTTGGAAGTAACCGGGTACAGTCCATAATAACAGCGCACTGAACCGACAATATTCATCATTACCTAAGGTCACTAGAGATCAAGTAGATTGACCGCTTTAAGGCAAGCGCCGTCACCTCTGGCAGTATAACCGTTCGGTCCTACTCAGCATTTCCATAATGCACTTGCGGAACAAGCCATGATTAACCAAATAAGCGTAAACATGACCAGCTCCTTTCAGCATCTAAAATTCCATTCGTTACTTCCTCTCATCTAGCAAAAGGTAACGAATTTCAGTTCCCCCCTTCACATAAATCACCCTGTGCTTTCCTAAAGATACAGCCTAACGGGCTAAGTTCGCACCTATATCTCTGCAACTGAACGATATTTCAAACAAACTGCTATCTAAACTAATAAATCGATAACCTATGACTGCGATAGAAGCCATTTTTCTACTTTCTATTCGGATTTCGCATGTCGGTTTTGTTCCTGCTGTGATAGCTTTCCTCATGTGCCGCCCTTGCGGCATCAGAAGTCAAATTTCCTGCTAGTGTGCACTACAGGACCGTTGGCGCTCCTACACGATTAGCCATGAATTCTTCGTTGACCCCAAAGACGCTAATCCCACATGCCTGTGGAAATGCACTATACCCACTAGAAAAATTTTACCGATCCAATTATAGGCTCAAACTCGATAGTCAGCGCACAATACCTTTTTGCTCCAAAATAGCTTTTCAAGCTTGAAACTTTTCGAGCTTTCAACAATACGATTTTCCGGCACACCGTGTCACCACAACACCCACTAGTCAAGCCCAGCGGCCAACTGATGAAGTATTATGCTAAGCACTTAATTGCTCCCGTAAACTCCATTAAGTAAGCTGCCCTTCATACCTCGAGATGTCTAGCATACTGTACGTTGTTGCATTTAAGACGGTCCACTCGCATAGCCGTTAAAAAACTGATATGGAATAATGGCTAATGTGCTCACTGCATCGTCTGCTGATGTTCTAGCTATCTATTATTTTTTCTTCTACGATTAATCAGAAGCTAATATTCAGTTATCACTCCATATAGGAAACTCGTCCTTTGCAGCGATCTCTCCCGACAGCATAAAGCTCTATGCAGTCACTCCACTCTTGCATTCTTTTTTGAGTGCAACAAAACAGCGACCTAAGTACGAAGAAAATGAGGACAAAAAGTTCCGCTTACTTACCTCTACATTTGAACCGGGCCAAAGCTCTTGTAATGATGGTGTTCCACTGCGTACTATATATGCGTCATTTTCAGCGATAACATTTTTGACAAGCGTCGTATCGACTGGTTTTGGATAATTACCAAGATTGGTGAATTCCTCCATTAGTACATACATAAACTGAAAAATACCTTTCAATTATTACACTCTCTACTCATATAATTCTTCGAGAGAATGCATAGTAAGATGAGCGCATTATCGAAATCGTTTTGAGAGAAAGTAGAGTTACTATTCTTAGATAAATAGTTTTGCACCTGCTTCGCCATACCAAATGCACAATCACGTCCCAAGCGTTTTTCCATCTCATGGGCGCGCTCGATCCAGTCGCATTGAGGAATCTGGTTAATTGCCGATTGAAATTTTTTTGATCGGAATTCCATTGTCAGTGTTTCCCATGGGATCGCTCCAGATAGGGCACCCTTAATGAATATTATATTGACAGTTGATTGGTGATAGTTTCGAAGAAATTCTTGATAATATAACTGTACTCTGGCTAGGTAACGGAAAGGAGAACAGGAGAATGTTGTTGCTCATCCCTCTAGCAAATGGAGGCCATCAAACTTCTCCCAAAAGATATGGCAAAAATAAAATATGCATCCCACTTTACATAATCTTTACTTACAGAATTAAGCAGAATGGATAAAATATTTACCTTTCCGGTAATCTTTTCTGCAAACGAATGCTTTCTTCCTTTCCTCGAACACCGTCCTACTTCAAAGATCTTGCGAGTAGCTTTTAAATTTCAGGTAGAAGTTTACATAACTTTCCAATCTGATCCGCTTTTGATCAGCCATCCATGTATGAGGAAGGCAATGAGACTATTCTAAGCAGAGATAATCCCAAAGAGGTAGCCGCAAAAAATTTGACACACTATTGAGAGAATTAGGATTTCAAATCATGCAATTCGAACGCCATCAAAAACACACAAAAATATTTCCTCACAGATTTTTTAACTATGTGGTATAGGAACTTCTCTTTTTGGCTGATTAGGCAGGAGGACAAGTTAAATGTAACACAACCGATTTCATGTTTGAAGGACCATATTAAGCATCTATGATTTATGTGAGATTAATGAAGTTCGCCGAAATCGTAGACTCCTAAAATGTATTCAATTTAGTACTGACTGCTTCCGCTGACTACAATATTCTTAGTTCAAAGTATCACCCTATCGGAATTCTGAAAGCTAAGATTGCAACAATGCGAATTCGAATAAAAGAAACTGTATAAAAGACTACCTCAACAAAAACTGGCGCAGCAGTGGTCCATGAAAGGCAGGGTACCACAGCCACCGGATCGGGCGAGTTAGTGCATGCAAGAGAGACCATATGACCGCCCATCGATACACCGCATAGACCCAGTGGGCAATATCCCATTTGTTTGGCCCATTTTAGCAGAAAGTTGCATTCGGCCATCAGCGCGCCGCCCATCACAAATAAATCTGATACGTTATTCAAACTCGACCTTAAACATCGACCCATTCATGTAGCGCTATAAAGTGGCGCATTGTAAAACAGAATTTTCAAAACCTGAAAGGTACAAACTTTACAGTAGCAGTAGCAGAAATAATCACTGAAGGGAATGGTTTAACTGAGGCAATACGACTATCCAGGCCTACCAAAATTCACGCACTAGAAATGCACATACAGCATTTCGAAAAACAAAATTCGCATCAACCTTTTTGGGACATTAGAAAAAATTATATTATACGAAACGAAGACATATCACACAGTAATGAACATTTCTGAATTTGAATAGTTCGAAAAAAAAAAGAACTGGAAAATTACCTAAATTGGTTTTTCGGCTTTCGTGATCCGTAAAATGGATTCTCTAGAAGAATTGAGCTGACTCCTTGTTTTAATAGATTATTCGCAAAACCCCATTCACGCCTGCAAAATATATGCACATAAAATGTCACATAATCACTAAATACATTATAATGACTGCATCATAAATTGTGCAAAATCATGAAAGTTCAATAGTACTCAATACGAATTGCTTCGTGAAGAGGAGATATGTGAAGCTTACGTGTACTTCCAAGTGGCAAGTTTATTATTATGTAAGGTGCATGTAGCAATTTGAATGCTTTATGAAATTGACTAAAGTTTTATAGGTGATAGATGAGGATCTTATGACAACAATTTTTCGATTCTCCGTTTATAGCCCCAAAAATCTTCATTTAAAGATGGAAAGAAGATTTTCCAAGGATGAAACGATGATCTGTTTAATAAGGAGATGAGACTGCCAGAATGTGAAAATCCACCTAAAGAACGAATGGTCTCCAGTACCCGCGAGGTGAATAACGAGTGCTCTTCTCAACTTTTTTGGGAATATGCCTCGCCAAGTCGCCCATCCAATATTGTCGGGCATCATCTCGGGAAATACCCAAGCGTACGGGCTCTTGAAGCAACCCTCCAAGTAGCGCGTTTCCTTCCTTACTTCCTCCTACAAAACAACCAAATATTGATGGAATAGCGATGAATGCTCACTTTTCATCAACTCCTCCACAACTGTCTTGTTTCGACTTACGGCTGATACGTGAAAAATTAGCAGCTAACATATAAAGAACAAAACGGAAGCATTTCTAATAGTATTCTATCTCGTTCTGACGATTGGCACTGAACGTCATGACGACGCATATGCCATCGGAAGATCAGAGATAGAGGAAAAAAAAATAGACAGCACAGCCTGCTAACACCCATCCAACCAAGAATACTTAAAAAAACTGTCAACGAGAGATGGATGTGCCGACAACAACAACAAAAAAAAGCGAGGTTAACGTTTTTTTTTTAAATCAGCAAAAGAATTTCTTCCAAGAGAACAATTTTGCCAAAAAAAAAGTGAAGAAAATTGCCAACAACAAATAATTGCTACTTATTAGAAACAACGCCATCTAAGTCGAATGTACCTATAAAATATGTGCAGCGCTCATCCGATTTTAGTTGGCGATCTCCCGATGCGCTAACAACTCAATAATTGCTTCCCATTAGGGAAAAATTATGCAAGATTAGGCATTTCTTTTAGCAATGAGATTATTTTTAAGCGGCGATCATAAAGCGGAAAAAAAAATTGTGGTATTTTACGCAGGGAATATTCGGTTTTTATACGTTCGCATCACCTAAGATTTGCATCCAAATTATCAAAAATTAGAATAAGGTTTAGTTGAAGAATTTCAAACAATAGAGCTATCCTCGATTTATGTCCTGAATTTACTTGATGAATACAATCAAAACAAAGCAGCACACAAAGAACGTCCGCTATAGGTAGTTCACAAAAAATGCACGCAAACGACGATTAAAAATGACAGAGAAAAGCCGATATACGTCAAAACACTATAATAACGAGAACGATAGAGAGAATAATAAAAAGAATCATAGAGAGAAGCGGATATGCGATGAGGAGATACCTTTGTGATGATCATTTTTGGTTGCATACGTTCGATTACCTCCATAATTGCACCTTTACCCATTACGCTTTTCCGGAACGCAAACATCCTATACATACGCACAAATCAACGCAATTGTAGTGCATTTGAGGAGGGACGTAATCAATCAATACAAATAAACGCATCAATGCAAACTTCCACATTTATGCTGCATAACGCAAATTACTCATTAAGTACGTGGCACGTCATGAACTCCATCAGTACTTCTCTCTTTTAAAGTGGCGTCACTTCCGATACTTTTTACAACCATAGAGTCCTTCCCCTAAAACGATTTTTGCCACGGCTTCAACTGTACCTTTTCAGCTACAGCATTTAAGCGAAACATTTTCAAAGAGATGAATCCGATTACCTTCACGTTTAAGTTATCCACTTCCCCAAAAATATTCAAATACAACTTTATTTTTTCTTGTGTGTTACGTTTTCGAGTTATGCCCACTTGAAATTACCACTAAATGAGTAACGTAACTCAAGAGAGAAAGCTTCAGTTGCTTGAGTAGTCTAGAGCTCAAATGCTGTAATATCCGATTTTAAAAAAAGTTTAGCAGTTTTTAATGGGTAATTATATACAATTCAGGCAGGTGTTTTAATTCTTTCAGACTTCCTGAGCAGATATTTAGCAGGAGCTGGATAATTTGCCACCCTTTTTAAACTTGGTTTTCCAGGTCTTCCACTCACTTCTGCTGCTGAAGTTTTTTTTTAATACACTACTAACTACATGCTTTTCCACACTTAGCTCAATTTTTGATGAACGAGTTTGACCTGATGGCTATCGTGCCTCACATCGAAAAGGTGTGACATCAGGTGGGTGCTTCGAGTATTCTGCGTTTGCGTTGAAAAAACTAACTACTAGAAGTGTGAACAGAACCAACTTTTCGAGCGCTTTTGGGTTGCCCCACGACGTGGTGAAGAGCTTCGAGAGCAGCAGCAACCTTCGAAAGCCCAAATCGATGGAGCTCCAACCGACACCTATGGCTGCCATTCGGATGGTGCTCGCCAGCGGCTCCAAGCAGCGCCTCGACCTCCTGAGGCAAATTGTAAGCATTACTTTGATGCATTTTTATGCTTATCGCTATTACAGTTACAGCATTACTGCAGATCGCTTCAACCTTTGTCGCTATTACAGTTAATGAATTTCTAATGACACCGGGAGGTATTCAACACCGATATGTGCGTAGCAATTTAAAGTAAAGGTTAACGATGCGTTTTAAATATGCAAATAATGAGTGACGATTGTAAATTCATCATTTTCGGATTGTGGAATTATATCGTGATACTCGACAAAGAAATGGACAATTTTATAAAGAAATCCATCATTTCAATGAGTGAGTAAATAAAAGATGGTTCCAAAAATGAGCACTAAAAAGTAGACGTGTTGTAACGATTCGCGACATCGCCACTATGGATTTGATATCCTTGGGCGAGCATTTCATAATACATCCCACTTCAAGGCGTTCGTAAAAGATAATATGAATTTTTCGAAAAATACACATCACATATTTAACAGCAAATAGGATAAAAAATCAAATAATCGACTATATAATCGGAGGGAAAAAACAACAAAAAAAAAAACAAAAAACAAAAAACAAAATCTATAAAGCGAAACGTAGTGCCGATAATCTAACAATATATTCAACTAACGAATCGAATATGTGAAATACGAATCGCTTCCGATGCGTTAATAATATAAGCCAAACAAGTTATTACTTTTACTGCAATACAATGAACTATTTAAAAATTTACAAAACCGATCGAAAATTGATTGTTTTAATAAATTGAACACTTTAAGCGCATCATCGATGCATAATTCTCGATATAAATCGCCGCCAATCATAAAAATATTCATCTATTCACTAACGAAATATCTTAATTTGAGAGCATCATGCGGAGCATTCTGATCGAGTGATAATTACTGAATAAAACAGTAAAATAAACGAATAAATATCATATAAATCCAGTAGGAAATCCAATATTTTATAGTAATTTTCATTACAATTTTTCTAAGGTTGTTAGATTTTGAACGGTTAAACAACGACAATATTATTGAAGATCTAGTCAGCTAAGCTTTCAATGGCTTAAAAAAAAAATTGATTATTTATAAGGAACGATAAGCAATAATTATGTCCTACAAATTTTGACGACGATGCATTATAGCCAATGTTCTGATTGTCTAATTGCATCAAGCATCATTTTCATATTGACTCCGCTAGGCGATTTCTTTAAGCAATCGAAAATAAAATCTTATGCAGTTGCTAAGCAATGGCAATGATAGTTCCTCACCAGCTGAGGAAAAAAACGCACGTACCCCATACGCTAATTCGCGCTAAGGACATTCTTCTAATGTTCAAATGTTCGAGTAAATTCGTGGGTGGTCCAAACGACTTGGCCGGTAAATATCCCCAGATGAATCATACAAAGTTCCTAGTTGAACGTTCCCAACGATATTTGCATTACTCAGTTAATGTAGAATGAAACGGAAGGACTGAAGAGAAGAAAAACGAAGGGGAAGGAAACAGAGCATCAGGTATCATACGATCGGCTTGGAAATACGTCTGAATCATATCAAATGTTTTTCGAATTTTCATTAACGGGAGCTGGAATAAGCATGTGTTCTTCTCTAGATAAGAAATTTAAGTTGTGCAAATCTCTCCATTCATATCGACATCAATCCTAACGTGGCTGATTTCATCAGGAACAATGCTGAAAGTGGTTGTGTTGGATGACTTAAATTTAGCCAAATCAAATCATGTCAACCTCATTCAGAATATCATTGTTGAAATGAGAAGATAGTCGAATGAATTTCCCAACAAATATCGCATCATTGAGAGGATAATAAACTTTTATCAACAATGAACTACAACTGCTTATTTGCATCAATCACTCCATAAATATTGTCTGTATCAAAACCGCGGCTGTCACAAACACACCTTTTTATTATATTTCGAGAAGTTCATCCTCGAGTTACACACAAGAATATCGTATAAAAGCGGAATACCGATATATAACTACAACCTTTGCAGGGTATTGAGCCGACTGTAAAGGTATCCGACTATGCGGAAAATCTAAGCAGGTCGATGCCTGTTGCCGACTTCGTTGAACAGACAGCCAAAAACAAGGCTCTAGCAGTTGCTAGTCAACTCGTTAGGAATTATTTCAGTCATCTTTTTTTTTCACTTATTTACTAATATTTGTCAAGCAAACCATTAACCTCACTATGACTTAAAGAAAGATATTGAAAGATATACGTGAAAACCTATCTCACAATTATGAATTTAATTTTCATGAAGGAACTGCCGTTAGATAACCATGAAGAAAGCTTGAAAATTAAGCGTTCAACCCTCTGGTTAAAAAGGCGAATGAACACTTTTGCTTTTATGTGCTTTCTAAGAGAGTCTTATGGCGTTATTCTCGCTTTTACAAGAAACAAACACGCGGAACATACGAATTGCACTAACACATCACTGAACTATGAAGAATAAAACGAATGACCTATTTCAATAAGTAAATAACTTAGACCCACTTTAAAATATGGTCCATTTAATCGTTTCGAGAAACGCTTTTGTTCCATATAAAAGCAATTATAAAAAGGATGCGGTAATAGATGAGAGCACTGCGTACTATTGTTAAATAAATGAACAAAAATTTGAATAAAGTGTGTAATATCGATGTTCTTTATAAAGGTTAAAATTTGAAAAAATTTCATTCATAGAATCCGAATGAATACGATATTATAATGGGATGCGATACGGTTATTGTTCTCGACGGTGAGATTATTGGAAAGCCACGAGATATCGACGATGCAAGGAGAACACTGAAACGGTTTGTTATCGCCTCTTCTATATTCTCAACATTTCATTTCGTTCATAATAAAACTTACCTTACAATCTAATTTCTTTGATACTTTCAAAATCATTAAAAACAAAATTCAAATTGGATTCTTTATTAGCCGATAATCCTACGAAGTTTTTCGAGTACTCACTTTGTAATACGTAAATCAAAAATCACTTTTTTTAATATTTAATTAGATGTAGTATTGAAATTAGTGTTCACATCTGGAAACCTAGGCCGAGATTCCTGATTACTTTTCGATGCATTTCTCGACTTTATGTTCCTCGATAGCCAAATGGATCCGTCGGCATTTTTTTTCCAAACAAAAAGAAAACGTTTAAAATAAGATGTAAACTAATATTTTCGTAAAAACGATCAGCAGCCAAGAGTTGAAAGTGCAGAAGGGCAATTGCTTTCAGTCTCAGCAATCGTACACATGAAGTCTTTACGGGTGTAGCGCTTATCGAAGCCAACAACTGTGAGCTATTCCATGAACGTACATCAGTGAAATTCGGTCCGATACCGGATGCTGTCATCGAGCAGTATGTCCGTTCAGGAGAGCCACTGTAAGTATATCAATCAGTTAAGCACTGTTTTGCTATCCTCAACTACTCAACGTTTGCCATCGCTTCCTCTTAGCCATTAAAATCTAGGCAACCAACAGTGTGCATACGCAATATGGAAATAGGGAAATACAAGTTTTCAGAAAGAATGCAATGTACCACGAAAGTTTAGAACTTTTCGAAAATATTAGTAGCACCCATCGTCAATTAAGCCCAATAAGACTTACCGGAAAACCTACACTAAGCCAGTTTCGTTGTGTCAAAGATTCGGCTTTTGATAACGAGATCATCGGAACGAGTAAAAGCAATCCGATCGCTTTAAATCATTTCAACAACATTAATTCCAGTGGTCGAGCCGGCTCATATGGGATTCAGGCTGCTGGAGCGATGTTTGTCGAAAGCATCGATGGATGCTTCTATAACGTCGTCGGACTGCCAGCACATCAAGTCGCGAAGAGGCTTTGGCTACGTGATACTAAACCTCACTAAACTATTATATTACAAAGAGGGGTTTTTTTTTGTTGCACATCGCGCTGATAAAGTCTGCAAAGCCCATTAACGACGACTTATATTCCAACAAGTTTCACGTAACCGATTGCCGCAAAAAGTTTAGCGAGCTGTGAAGTTCACCTGAATTCTCACGAATGTAATATCTTCACTATCATCCTCTTATGCTCCCCTCCCTTCCGTTAACAGAAGCAATTTATTGAGTGCCGATCCGTTAAATAACAAACACACTTCTCTTCCTCGGACTTTCTATCGTACAACCCTTCCAATAAATGTGAGACGCCATTTCTTCGCCTTTACTGGTTTTTTTTTTTTTGAAATTATTGTTTATATTTGCTGTGTTTCCAACGAGACGATTTCGCCGCCATCTGTCTTTGAAAGACTTGATCCACCTGTAACTACTCGTAAACAAGATCGCATTGCAAAAGCTTGCAAAAAAAAAGGCTGAAAAAAAAAAGACGAACGAGAAAACCTCTATAGAAATAACTGATTGCTCATTAGCGAGCAAAAAACGATGTCGCAAGAATGGCGGATATCTGTGCGGATATAACGCTAGCGGTTAGCGGAACATCGCCGATATGGCAACCATAAAAAAAGAATCACACAACGAAATGATATAATTTTATCGATCTTCACTGGATACTATTCGGTGAGAGCAACGAAAATAGAATCATTAGCGCGTCTTACAAATATTATTAATATATCACAATGGACACTTCGAATGACCATAAATAATCAATTAACGATAAGTACAAGGGTACTGCAACCAAACAAAATTTCACGTCGATAGTTAGCCAATGCAACGAATAGGTGGGAAAAAAATATCGCTCAAAACTAATAAAAGGCAAATTGAATTGCTTAAAAATGTAAAAAAAAAATCATCAAATTGACCATGATTACGATCAATAAATAGCTAATTAGAGATCAAAAGAATTTAAGAAAAATTACCTGTATACCCCTCGTAAAAACACAAACAAAAAGAACAAATAAATAAGAGAAGATATCTCACCGATCGATTGTTAACGATTATAATGCCACCAAAAAAAAAAAAGAAACAAAAAAAAAACAATCGCATAACAATAGCAAAAGATACACGCAAATCAATGAGAAATTCAAATCAATATATAGCGGAAATATCCACTTCAACGCTCACAATAAAATGGCATAAGGAATGCCTATCATAAACAGCAGTAAATCAATAGAAGACTATACTGAACTTAACAATCATTACTTCTTCTAGGCCTTCGTCTATGCACCTCTAGCCAGTGATCTAAACTTTGCATCAGAAGAAGCTTAGCTTTGAGTGATGCTGTTAGCAGGAAATTTTGGCACTGCAACGAATATTTGAATGGAACAGCCGTTAAACAATAGCATAGACAATAAGAACAATTTTGGCAAGCACAATACGACTAAAACGGAACCCCCCTTGATTGCGATGATCGTTGAAACTTCACTGCACTCGTGATATCGAATGCACTTACTTCTTCAAATAAAAAAAAAGAAAATTGAAAAATGCAACACAATAAACAAATAGTTGAATCAAAAAAAAATAGAAATGCAACAAAAATTCTAGAATTACAAGCAGTACCAATTGTGTAATTAGCGAAACGATATGATGACGATTATTCACAGAGGTTTTTGCAATACTTCACCAATAAGAGAGTATTACAGCGTTCAGAATCACACAGTTGTATTATTAGTACTCTACAGTAATCTTGTTATTAAAACTCCACAGTAACTTTGTCATTAGTACTCGATAAGTGCCTCAACTGTAAACGATATTACAACGCTATGAAAACAGCAAATGAATCATATTTTGTGAATTCCATCAACTATAAACATCTGCAAAATGGTGCAAACAGATCACCGCAACATATTTCATATAAGATTACGTTGGTCAGAGACATACAATTTCATAGCCATAACCGCCCTGCTTCGTGAACTGAGTACATCTTAGATAAACAGAGAGAGGCAGAGAGAGGGGAAGAGAGAGAGAGAGAGAGAGGGAAGGAGTTACAAATAAGTACATATAGTACAGCCATCCACGTAGTCATCAAGCGTTTCTGCAAACGCTCAACGGTATACACATAATCCGGCAACTTTGACAAGAATTGATTCTTTCAGAAGCATATCACATATGGTTAATAAGCGGGATGATAAGCTGTCCAGTCAGTAAACGAATAATTTTATGGCACGTCCAACAGCTGAGAAAAAAATCGATAATAAAATTAGGCAGAAAGAAAAATGAGACACAAGAAGAACAACAAGAAACGAAATAACTTCCGGTCTCATATCTAAGCCCGTACGCACTCAGAATTACCTTGACAATAAAAGATTCTCTTGTAATGAAATGGAAAGCTCACGCAATCAAATAGAGCAACCTGTAGGCAGCGGATATACCTAGAGCCTACAGTGGATAATTACTGATTCGCAAAGCGCAATCTGTTGCGCATTCGGAGAACGGCTCCGACTTTACACTGAATCACGTGTGTCTCTAATAGTAGACGGTTTCGGAGTTCTATAGTCCATGAGTGGACTGCTCGGGTCCAGTGTCAACGTTGACGGTCGTGACATCTCAAGCGAGGCATCTGCCTCAGGAACACTTTCAAGTTGCCGTGTAGTAGGACATTTCTTGGACGGATCCATACTACTAGGACGGTCGCCGCCACTCTTTCGTTTCATACCTCGTCTTTTGACCAGCAGTGGAGCTGCTGCCACCTCCATCAGATGGAATCCATCGCGATTGGCGGTCAGAAAGGCATTCATAGTCTCATTGAAGGTTTCAGCTGAAATGAAGCTCTGCTCTAAGAATACCGTAGTAAAATCACTTCTTATTGATTTCAGTTGAAATTGCCAAGCCATTTCACTCAACAATCTGATTTTCTAAGCAAGCTCACATCGGTCTCTTCTTTATTTTAAAAAGTTCTTATCCATAATGAGCTAAAGAACTTCGGTAAAAGTGACGCAGCGAGGAAGAATGACAAAAACACTAAAGTTGGGGTCCGATGTAATATTTCAAGTCTGTGCAGAGTTTTCGTCGCTTTCGCTAACTTTTCTATCACAAGAATTGAGGAATGTGGTTGGGAAAATCAATTACATGCTGAATAGAACTGTACAGGAATTCTCAAGTATAGAAGAGTCATCATCTCTATTTAAGAAACGGAAGGCGTTAACTAACTTCTTCACTCTAGCATCTTGAATTATAGTTAAAGAGTGCTAGAAATTCGGCTTACTGGCATGTGAATTCATCAACGTTGTCGGTGTCTGTAGCGGGGTTTCATTATGAGCGGCTGCATTCAACAACCATGGATGGCGCTGAAGTTCGTCGAGTGAAAGCCGCTTCTTCGGATCGACTGTTAATAAGGCTGCAACAGCGTACTCTAGGATATCATATGTTTGCTCTCCTTCTTATTTCTTTTTAGAACGCCCTAATTTTCACACTTTATCAAACAGCGCAGCCACCTATGCCGATACCTTTCCTCCACTCACTCACATTCGGTCAACTCGAGCAATCAAAGAATCAATTGGTGGTACAATACAGAAGCGATGCCTCACCGAAGTAAAGTTAGTGCACAGAAAACATCTCAGTTAACGTAGAACACATAATTTTCGCTCAAAATTAGGGCACCCTCTTATCAATCACGAAATATGAAACTGGCGATTCCTCTAGAAACAATATCGCCTATTTCAGTGCATAAAAACCTACTCCATTAGTTAATTTTTTTCTTATAGTTTCCTACTTGGTTAGCTGATTGTTAGGATTTCTGAATGTAGAAACTGCCCTCAAAACTTAATCAACTCGTTCTATCGTGCATAAAATGATTTGTCATTTGCGTTATAAATACGCTTCTATGTTTCTGAAAAAAAAAAAATTTATTTCGGGCAAACCCAGCTATAACCAAACAGATGAATAAGAGTGCAAGATAAAACTCACAAGTAATAAGTGTTTTTGCTTCCGCACTAATACCCCTCCATTGAGGTGCATCGAATGAAAATTGTGCACTTCGAATACGAGCCATGATATCGGTGGCCGATTCGTGTTTGGTGCGTGCATGAAACGGTACACTTCCACTAAGCATTGTGAACTTAAAGAAAACGACGATCATAAACGACGCATTCTCAGCTCTCTCTCTCTCTCTCTCTCTCTCAAAAAAAAAGGATTCTCTACGCGGACAACATATAAACGTTTAACGTTGCTGCTTTTCACAATTCAATCACTTCTTTAGCCAATAATGATGTGTTTGTACAATTATTCAGCTATATGATCCAACCTCTTATCAAAAACACGAACTATAATCTTTGTTCGCCAATAGTCTATTATAAAACTGATTAATTTGAAATAAAAAATTTTGCATATATATCATATGACATGTATGCAACAAATAAACATATCATATGACATATAAATATGGTACAGCAGCGATGCAACATGTAACTATACTAACACACATCTCTATTACGATATTGTATATCACAAATATATGTGTTGATAATCTTATCGTAATACGAGGTGTGCGTTATTATATCCACATAATCATAATTGTAGGCATATGTAGGCTCTCTACAGGGGATGCATCGCATGCATCAACGTTCCACAAATGGATATTACAAACCGCCGTGATCAAAATGAAATGCAGTATACATTAAAACTGTAGGTGCCGAATGAGCTTATACGTAAGAACAACAATCAACGTATTATTATAAATTTTCATCACACACAAACGACCAAAGTTTTGCCTAGAATCCTTCACAAGTAGAATACAAACAGCTTCCAGTTTTCAGCTGATCATATTTTATCCATCGTACCTCTAAACAAGCCCAAAATGCCCACTAGCGCTTACTATGAAGGCCTTAACTTACACTACAGGTTATACAAGCATTCTCCATTTGAAATGAAATACAGCAAAAACATAAACACACCAATATAACTCCAAGACTCCAAAGGTCGCATTGTTCGTTGTATTGGGGTAGCTGATCCTCCTTTTCCAGTACTTCAGGAGCCGCATAATGCAGCGTGAAGCAAGGTGTTGTAAGGTGTTCGGTCGCTGAAGGCAACAAACGTGCAAAGCCAAAGTCAACCAATCGAAGCTTCGCCTGTGGATCCGTACTTTCGAAAAGAATGTTCTGGAAAAATTAATGAAATCTACATCGTGTACATTCATTCAGTTTATAGAATTCAAATTCGAACCTAAAGAAACTGCCAGCACTAAACTCAACTCCGATCTCGAGACAAGCACATGATGCTCATGAGAAGAATATAGCAAAAACCCACAGAAAGCACACCTAATTTCCAAATCTAATTTAAGTGCAACTAAGAAGGCAAACACTTCCTCTGAAGCGTGAGTTTCTACAGAAGACACTAGCCTCTGGTTTGAGGTCGCGATGGACGACACTTCTAGAGTGGAGATAGGCCACAGCAGACACCAGCTGACGCATTATGTTGCCGGCAAGTGCCTCCGTGAACGTTTCCATCTTCTTTATACGCGATAATAATTCGCCACCTGAAATGCACTCGTCAGTGCCAAGAAAAATAGCACTCTTCATCTCCCCATGATCCTATGCCTGCAGTGCACCAAGGGCGATTGCTGGAAGAGGAAAGGAATCTCCCTCCAATACAGCGACATGACTAGCTTCCGAGCTGCGTTTGGTGGTTGAAGATGAAAAAAATTCTCTTAACTTCTGTCCATCTTCAGCTTACTTGATTGAGGTTGTGCATCAACAAACTCAAAAACACAATTGACTGCGTGTATAACAGTACGTTTCAAGTTTTTCTGAGTTGCCTCTGTTTAAACCAGTTATTCTCCTTTCCAATGCGAAATCCTTGCTATTATGCTGATTGCCAACAAAAAGAAGCGCTCTGCAAACCGTTCCACTTCACAACGACAACGTACTTTGGGCGTCTCTTATATGCAGCTACAAATTGGCGGCCACAAATTCCGGACGCCGACTGGCAATTACATTCGCTCCAGACATTTGAATTTTATGCATCTGTGCATAATTAAGCGACCTTGTAATGATTTTTTCGCGTCTTATAAGATGCGTCAATTACAGATATCCCTGATGGCATAACAAATAGTTATTAAACGGCCTTGTTTGCGCTGTGAATGTAAATATGGCAAACGTGTAAACAAAAACTTGCACTGCGCCAGTCTAGATGGTTGGCTCTTAATCGTTTTCTTACATACTTCATTCAACATCTACCTTTTGAATCTGATTCAGTTCGTCTAGAAGCCTACGAATGCTAAATAACTTTGTTCTATGATGCTACCTAAACGCGTTATGAAAATAAGTCCAAAAGGAAAACAAAAACGAAAAAAAAACCTTCGAGCAGCTCGAGCACCAGATAAATGTGGAGATTATCGGAAATGACGTCAAACAGGCGAACGATATTCGGATGGCCGCCGACAATTTCAAGGATGCTTGCTTCACGAGTTGCCTGCGCTTGGAACCGTTGAGAAACGATTTTCACGGCGAAAGGTGCTCCATCCGATAAACGCTCGCACTTCCTGCAGAAAATTCATATAAACAGTTGCATCGTACCAATGTCGAGATGCACGAATAAGTAGGATGCCAGAATGTACATCGAAATTTGCTTTTGCCACATTCAAATAATTACATTTATACTCTGTAACAACTAAACAACAACGTGTAATTTGACAGCAACACGTTGCGACACCTTTGCAAGAAAAAAAGCAGAAAAAAAAAAACGAAGAAAAGATGAGATCAATAAAGAAGAAGGAACAATGCAAATGAAAGGCAGGAGGTAGTTTTATTGCAAGTGCAATCTTTAACCTTCATTAAAGGGTAAATATATGAGCATAGATTGCAATCGCTAATAACATCAAATCTTCGAAATTGCAAAGTTCGCAATAGCTCAGTAATTTCACTATGATATGTAAACAAGATAATTTAATGTGAAAAGCAAATTTCTGAGAACGAATCTTTGCTACCTGAAAACATTGCAAATATCGCAACACATGTGCAAAAAAAAAAAACCTGCAAACAGAGAATGAACCACGGCCAAGAAAACCAGCTTCCGTTCTAATAAGTTTATATTTGGAGAAGAATGGCGATACGGAGACCAACGCTTGAAAATCGTCAGCGAGGCACTCCTCACCAATAACGTTGTTGTTGGAAAAAATTACAGATGGTGAAACAAACGAATAACCCTGAAATATGATCAGCTCTCTGTTGCAACAATGATATAATTCCCTAAATACGTCTATGATAGGTTTAGTGACTAGTATCATTTGCTAGCCAATTGACTTAGCTAAATTATGATTCAGAACACAAAAAAAAGGAAAATACGATCCAATTTTCTCAAAAACTCATAAAATCCACCACTTTCATCATAAACCAACAATTCTTTTACATGATTAACAAAAACAGACCACACTGTTCGGTCACTATTTCTCACGGCCGAAAAATGCTGCCAATTCCAGAAAACGCATAATGGACATCGAAGCAGCCCTTTATAGACAATATTGAACTCAACTTTACTAGTGGATAATACAAACAAAATAAAATGGATTACCTATGTTGATGGCATCGCTCGATATCACCGATGTTAGTTACCCCTTACAGTGCTCTTAAAAGTGTGTCAAAGGAAATAGGATTTGTTAGCTGAGCTGCCCTTATATTGATGATGGAGGTTGCAAACAACGCTTCAAGGAGGAAGACCTATGCAGGCAGCAAAATTAGTTACACAATACGATGCCACCTGAAATGAGCACCTCTTACCACAATTCTTTGAAGCAAGATCTACTCGAATTGGTCAATTACGTTTTTGATGATCACCATCCATTCCCCATGTAAACTGCTTGCAAAACTCACCCGAAAAAGATTGAACGCATTAACGGGAGTATCGGCTGGAGAATAAACTGGCAACTGATTAGTGAATTCGGCTGCGAAATTCGTTGCATCCATCTGCAAAACACTATTTACCACAAAAAACGGAATTATTCTGATAGAAGGCAATTAAACGCTGAGGAAGTGGGGGGGGGGGGGGGGGGATCATTGAAGAAACTTCTCGCAGTCTCTATTCTTTGCAATTTCAAACCAGAGGCAGGCGAAACTCAGTGGCAGAAAAGAAAGTGATAAAATAGACGTAAAAGAAGATGTCACACTTACATCGTTGCTGACTTTTGGCACGATAGGTGGTAAAAGCTGCTTCTTTTCGCATTTTTCCCAGTCAATATCAGCAAGGAACGGATGTTGTTTAATTTCTTCGACACCCCTCTTGCCGAGCCGACGCTTAGGTGATTTTTCGAGAAGCCGTCCGACGAAATCCATAGCCACTGGGTCAAAGTTCTTCGGAAATGGTACTTTCTTAGTCAAAATCCGTCTGCAGTTGTTATGGCCATTATAATCGCAGCAAGTAGGAAAAAAACACATGGAAACATCACAGCCATATCAGCTGAATGCCATGCGAGGGATGAAATATGCAGATAGCCGCATTCAGATTCCTTTCTGCATAAGACCCAAGTTAATTCACTAAGTTTAGATTGATCACAGAAATAAAACAGATGGCCAATAGAGAAGTAGCATGAATTCCCACCCCCTGTGAGCCTATCATGCAGATAAAGGTAAGAGTTCTAACTAACATAAAAACGGTGAAAACAAAAAACACAAAACCCTATTTCGTCCGATCAAAGTGTTCGCTGTTGAATGATATGTGCCTCAAATAAGCAGTACAGATGTCCTATGTACATCACAAGCCCATTGACAATCTCCAGTACTTCAAAACTACTGCAAAAGACTAAACCATTCAACATTCTTTTCCGACTCGTGCATAAACTTGAGAACCTTCCCTCTTATTCGTTTTAAATTTCGTTTCCTTTACTCTCAAATTTCGCTCTTAATCAAGACCTCATCACATGCATCACATGAACGTGTTCTAGGGCGTTTAATCACTCTCGAGAACTTATTTCCCTCTCAACGCTCTCCCTCCCAACTTTGCCAATCGATGCAAGCTTTCAGGTGGTTGGATGCAGGGATTCTTGTGTTTCTTTATCTTAACAAAGAAATCAAAGAACGCAAAAGTTTTACGCCACAGTAATCCTCAACCTGTTCAGTGAACACATATCACGGCCAAAAAAAATGTGTGCACCCATACACTCGGAGGACTTCTGGCAACAATTCGTTACCTCTTTCGCAATCTGAGTCATGGAATAATGCATCTCTGGTGTCGCTCGTTTCTTATCTGCATTGCCCCATCATATTTCTCGCTCTTACATTGCATTAACTTTTACAAAGTTCTTCCCACTGACGAATCATACATGGCAACTGATAATTCGCCAAATTGCACGTGTTACACTGCGCACCAAATAAACGCCTTAGAGGAACAAATTGACTGAAACGTTTACCTGGCTATATCACGACTGTTATTCGAGTGACCGTCCACCGTGAAAGGTGAGCAACCGGTGAGTAGCTCGAACGCTATGACACCAAGACTCCACCAATCCACCGTTTCGTCATAACCTTCATCTGTACGATCCACAACCTCAGGGGCCATATACTCGATTGTGCCACAATATGAGTTCGCCCTATGCAACTGCAAACGAATCATTTTGGCTACCGCACAAAGTGCTTGCTGCAAATTTCCATGATATTGCAACAAAAAACAGGAAATCCAGCATTATGCAGAAAATATTGCTAGTTTCAATCTCATTCGGTGGCGTTGAAAAGTTGCACTTATATGGATCCACTTCTGAGTTAATTCGATGATGAAACGATAGATAAGTGATTTTTTCGACAACGAATGTCAATCCACGAGAAATTGCCAATGAAAGATCCGAGGAAACTGTTGTCTTAGAATGATGAAACAAACAACGCAACGGTAAACGGGATATAGCATCAATAACGTTGTGAGATTGGGCAAGTGACCAAGACGAATCCTATAGCGTTGAGCGTTTCGCAAGAACATCTATGCCATTCTATAATGAACTTTCATCCACTGAAGTAATTTCGCCATTTGAAACTTTCTGCAATATTCCAAGCATTTATTTCGATTTGACCATGTAAAATAACTCACCAATGGCCATATAAAAATGCTTATGCTGCCTTCATTTAAAAAAAAAAAATAATAATAGTGCAGTAAGACTCAACGGACCTCTTCCTCCGACAATTCCTTGCTAAGGCCGAAATCAGTTAACTTTATGTGTCCATTATCGTCCAAGAGGATGTTCTCCAATTTCAAATCACGATAAACGACATTCCTCTGAAAAAAAAAAATCGTTTATGATCGATATACTCAATCGTTCCGCCAACAAGACGAGGAATTAAGAAAATAGCATGATAACGACAAGTGAAGATAATATCAAAATTGATAAGATGAGCTCTGTGCAAATAATGAATATAATCAAGAAACCTTGTGGACACTATCGATAGCGACCACCAATTCGGCAATGATGAATTTGGCTGAGGGAATATCAAAGGAACCGCGACTGCAAAGATGTGTGAACAGTTCACCGCCTTTCACAAACTCTGCAAATGCACTCATCCACAACACCAACAAATCATTCAAGTGCTTCTATACATAATACGTGATTAAATGAGAAGGCAATCTTCCGATTTGTCCATCTATATATAGGTACATCGTATGTATTACTGGCTAGGGGTCATTGAAATTACAGAAGATGTAACGTCGACTGTCTCTTGTCAACCAAATCCTGATGAAGAGTGAGCCTGTCACAATTTGAATCATTTCTTCAAATGAACTGCACTTTTACTCTGTGGAAATAGGCAACTCATCGTACCGAAAAGTCGATGGAAGCAACAATCGAACCTCACTAAGGCGCACAAATTTATAGCGACGTTCAAAACAAGAAACTCTGGATGGAGAAAAGTGGTCCTCAGAGGATAAAAATACACCAAATATCATTAACGCAGAAAATATTTCTTCCAGTAGGAATTCAGAGTGCTAACGTTTATATCAACTGTAAACATTGCATACTGATAATGGTATTACAGTAAAACATTTACCCATAACAATATGCAGTTTTGCGTCCGACTGAAAAGCGTATACAAGATTAACAAGAAAGGGAAGTCCTTTAAGGCGTTCTAAGACGTGCCGCTCGGCCATTGTATGTTCGAGAGTCTTGGCTTTTGTGAGAACCCTACTCTTCCTTAATACTTTCATAGCGTAGATCGTACCATGGTCACGACCACCAACCTTCCTCGCCATGAACACCTTACCGTATGCTGAAATCAACGTTCATCTACTCTCATATACACATACATATGATCACCATCGCCACTAAAAACTACGCCTTCTACCAGTTCACATCAACGATTTTTAATTCTTTTTTTTTTTTTGCGAAATAAAGAGAGGTAATTAAATCACTCTAATGAAAAAATGAGTGCAAAAAATCAGACGATTGCGACAAAATGCTCCATCGAATTGACCATCTCACTAATGTTGTTTTAAAAAATTGTATTGATAGATAATAGCTTATCAGGATCTCCGACAGAGCAGAGAGAGAAACGGCTGGTCCTACTCAGTGAAAAGCGAGGCACGGAAAGACTGCTCCGAACCCGATTTTAAAAAAATTTACCGACAAAGGCAATTGTTTTACTTATAAAGCCAAGCATTTTGCACTTTTAATCGAAAAGCACAAACTTCTGGAATAAACTCGAGCGCAGCTTTACTAAGCTCTGAAATGCAGCTGCAAGAAATATCAGCAATTTTTTAGGCCAAGAGTTTAAGTAAACATTAAGGCTCACCTGAATGTTAAACATCAGGTAAGGCTCACCTGAAATGAGGTCGTTATTTTATACATATAAAACGCTAATTTATAAACTAGAAATGAAATTATTATCATTAAGAACTAACCTCCTTTACCCAATACTTTAATTAACGCAAAATTTTCCATAGTTACTCGTTCCTCATCGGAGATATCGCTCTCAGCTGAGTTTGACGTTGAGGAAGACATCGAGCTGAGCGACATCCGTCTATAAAGGCACTAATAGACATTCGAAATATAAGCCAATCTTATAGCAAACGGATACACTCTTCTTTGCAATCTTAGATTGAAACTAAACTGGCTCCGATTCGAAATAAATATCCAACATATTGTGACTATTGAGTTCTTAAGTACCTACTAATAAATCAATTTTTGCTATTCTAGAGCAAAGAATAGAGAACACTATGAGCTCAAGCAACTACAAAAAATCCTCTTAAAAAAAACTTATGGAAAATACTATCAATTAGAAATAATTTTAGCACAGAGATAATTCAAAGCGCTTAAATCTTTGGGCAATTGCTTTCGTTTCTTTTAGCAAGCGCATTTTCTCTCTTTTTTTTTGCATTTTCATGCTTTTTTTTCAGCCGAATTCTGAAGTATTTCTTCCGCATCGTTTTTGTATTGGGTGCGAAATACCAATAAAAACTATGAAGTTAGGCAATAAGCACTAATAGCAACAACTATTTTAGGTGGTGTTAGAGGGTAACACACAGCAACACATATACGAAACGGCAAACATCACAAAGGTCTATTGATGTTTTCGAGGGCAGATTATTACATTTGGGAAATTGCATTAGCATACGTTTTTGCATCGCAATTATCGCATAGAGGTAGGTGAGGCTTTTTGTTAAAGACTTTCATCAGTGTTTACATGAAAAAAAAATCGAAGAAAAGAAAGTGCGAAGCTGATATGTTTTGTCGAATGTGAAAGAAGCAAAGCCAAAAATGCAAAAACTATTGCAAAAAAAAAAATTGCATATCTACATACGCTTTATTGCACTCACAGTCAATAAAATTGCAGTTTGCGGGAGAAACATACAAAAAGGGAGTTCAAAAATTAAAAAATGAAACTTTTTTTTTGGATAAAACTGGCCAACATTTGCAGTAATGCAGTTACTGTTACGTACGACCATCTGCGCCGTAGCGCTAATGTCCCCTGACCTAGATGGTGTGGCATAACGAGTGCACAATACAAATAACGCTTCCAGCAAAGATCTCCAGCGTCGCATCAGACTGAGTGAAATGCTTCGATACTGCACAGATAATGCGCATTCAGCATTTACGAGAACGTATACAATTGCCGCAGTTTCCCATTCGCATCCAACCCTGAGAGAGTCCAGTCCCCCGCGTCAGGTACGGCACCAACTTTGGAAAACTATTGGCAAATACGTGAGCGGCAAAAAATACGCCGTTGGTGGGAATATGAAGCTCTTCTCAAGTATGTATCACCTCATCAGCAAATTTCCATCAATCACCAACATTCACCTTGAACAAAGTTCGAAATCCGTGCTTGCCACAATCCTATCCCTTCCTCCCTCCCTCCCGCATCCTCTTCATAAGCCCCATCAAATGTTTTTTTTTTTTTTTGCAGGATCAATAATACAAGCTCTGAGGCAAAACAGACTGATAAATACTATGGGTCGAGCGCAAAAAAAAAAAAAAAAAAAACACGATATGTGAGTGATGTAACAAGTCAACAAGACGATCTCAAGCAGAAGCTCATGGTGCAACCATCAACGAGTATCGTCTCGAATAGTCAGTGTGGAAATTCACGACGCTATTCGTCTCGAGATTATAGCTGGTAACGGGTCCTATTGAACACTGTCGTAGAGATCCTGTCCACATCTAGAATAGTACAAGTAGGCCAACGATGTCGGGAAGTTTCTGACGACGTTTGACAACATCCAAACAATTCAAGTATCTAATAGTCATCCTTCTCATATCTAATGCACAGCACTAGATTATTGGAAAAATATACGATGCTCTTTTTTTTTTTGAGAATCTTCTTCATGCATTAGTCGTCATTTTAAACCTCTAATTTCCCACCTTCTTCATTATTATACACTTTCACAACTCTAAAAGATGTCATCACACCCAATTTTTCGCACCTACCCAAAAAAAAACCACCTTTCATTGCTTTATCCTCTCTTCTATCCGTTATTTGGTCCGACAATATATATGCGTACAGGTGCGTCAACATTTTTTTCCACTCGATTGCATATTTTTATAGCATAACAGCCATCCACGACTTCTCTACCTCTTCATTGACGCAACAGGTGATGAGCGAGGTTCAACAGGTGAGTTCATATAAAGCATGCATCACAGCGAAGCAAGAAGGGCGCATAGAATACAAGAGGAATAAATGAACGAAAAAAAAAAAGGAAACAAGGAATGCACATGCGGGTTTCTAGATGGCAATAAAACTATTGAGGAATGAACAATATTCAGTATATACCTGACGCACCAACAGTTGAACAGAAACATTCAAGTATGAGTTACAAAAATAAAGCACTGTGCAGAGCGAAATGCGTGTGACGATAAGAAGGCGCAAAAATTGATGTGCACACCAATAGAGCACAAACACCGTTCGAGATAACCGGTCCTATGCCGGTAATGACAGCCGCTATTCGCATTCGACCGCACACAAACATACGCATCGATGTCTTATAGCTAAGAATGCACACACACACACACACACACTACTGCACTTGTGACCGAAGTGCGCGATTCTATTTGGATGCGTTAATAAAAAAAAAAAAAAATTGAAATGCTTGATGCAGAATGGCAAAATGCCAGAAAAATGTACCGTAGTCATATGCGATGAAATTTTTTTCGAATCGTGTTGAAACCAAACAAAGTTGTATTTGCGGTAAATTAGTGTGGTGCTCGCTCGAATCGGCGGCGGGTATATACTGAGCAAATTGTGGTGAATGCGCTATGTGGGTGTTGTTTTTTTCTATTTGTTCTTTCCTTTTCTAATTCATTGTTAATATCCCATATTCCTATCCCACATATTCCTTCATCGACACGTCTATCATCAAAATATAACCTGAGTTCGACCTGATTGGTATCCTTCGACCTGATTTATCAAAGATCGTCACTCAACCGTCATGACTGAAAAATTCACTCTTAGTTCGTGTTTTTTGCCTTTTTTTTTGTGGTTATGATTTTTCATTTCAATAGAATCAATAAATCATAAAAAAAGAGCCACTGTTGTTTGCAATCAACCATTGCTTTATAAGGTAAGCTATAGGCGATGAGACACACTCTCGATATAGCCTGAGGCATTTTCTTTCTGCTCTAGTGTTATTCGATTGAAATTTTCAACCCTGTAGTTAAACACATGTGGACATTTCCAGGATTGGTTTAGATTGTTTATAGTATAGAAGTACAACGCAATAGTAGTCCAAATTAAGAAATTTTGGTAAAAACACGGGGAAAATCCACGGTATTATAGGGAAAAATACACTTAATTTTGAGCTGACTTCTCACATCAGTGCGGTATACCGGAGATTGGCTATAGAAAGGATTCATTTGTGTAGGTTCTTTTTGTTGTGTTGAATAAAAAAGGCCAATGTGTTATAAAGGATATGATATAGTTGCGAATCGTCGATTCGTGTTACAGTACTATGGGCAAGGTAAAACTCGATGGGTAAAACGTTTGAGGATTGTTAATCCACCTAATGGTTGGTCCATTCGTTTTGAGCAAACTCAGTGACAGGAGTTTTTAATTCTCGCTGACGTCTGAAAGGATGGCGAGATGAATGGCCGATGAAGCAATTGCTGAGAGATGTATGCATTGGGACAGGGATTATGGCATCATCTCACACGCAAATGCGATTACTTCGTTGTGATCGTTGGCCTCGACAACGCAGGAAAAACGGTACGACGTTATGATCGTTAGATAGTCGCAAATTGAGAACGTGGTCCAACTCTTAATGTTCTTGTTGCTTTATGAAAGAGCACCTCTTTGTCCAAATATTCCAAGATTTATCGCAGAGGAAAACTTTAACTCAGTCTCGTATCTACACATTCACGTCGAACTCCGACTTCTGTTTTTCTTGTTACCCCACTTCCAGACTTCTGCAGTGTTTCTAAAGTTTCGCAACATTTTGCTGGATTTTCAAACGCAAAGTACAGCTGGATGTGAGTTAAACCCTGATGCAGATAGAATTAGAACTGAAGCCGGATTTAACCCGCCCTCTATACGGCCATGAGTTAAATCTAATCCTTCCGGGAACGAATTTATCCCTCACTAACGGTTTATTATTTTCCATGTTTTGTTTTATTCTTTTATCCAATATTCGTCAGTCGGTCATTGTTTTCTCATCTCTTTACTTCTCAGCGAACAGAGTTGTTCCATCCTTTAAGTATGTAGCCATATCAAGAATCCTTATATTCGAGGCAATTTCGGCGTGAATAGGTGGTACTCTTATAATTAAAACCTCAAAAGATCGATTTTTACTATATTCGGTCTCCCTAGTTGTGAGGAGGTTTTTAATGCAATTACAAAGCGATATATCCCATGAACGGGGCGGTATCATTAATCATTCCTGCTTATCGTCGTTGATGATGCTTCTTGGGAGTGAATGCCCTCTCGGATTCTCGTAAACGGATAAAGTCCTTGGAGGGGATTTTCTTCTTTGGACGGTTTTCGTCTTGGTGCAGGATAGGTAAAACCACCTGGCATTATATATGGTCGAATCCAACCGTTCTTCTAACTGTTGTACCTGTAGAGGTCAAAGCAGTTTGCATAAGGAAGGCTGCACGATAGCGGTTTTACATTGGGCTGTGGTTTTTAGATAAGCATCACTTTCACCAACGTTAAGCACGCTAATTCATTTATTATTATGTGGTTTAGCCGTTTCACACGTCTGGCTTACTTGAACTTTAATGTATAATTGAGTGGATAAGTGACTGAATGGGAGCTTAGCGTTAGCGGTTGGATGCGGTTTTGAGGTGCCTACATCCATAAGATCAGTATATTAGTGTTGCTCAATTTAGTAAAGAGTATCGATTGCTTGCAATAATTCAATTCTGAAATCGTCTATTGCATTCAAAGCGATCGATTATTTTTAAGTGCGACATAAATGAAACGAAATATTTTCAGACATTTTTGGAGCAAACGAAGATGAAATTCACAAGAGGCTATCAAATGCTGAATCCGCTGAAGATAACGAGCACGGTCGGATTGAACAGTTTGTTTTGCTGGAATGATGTTTTAGCATATTTGCAGAAATTATTTCATTTTTTATTGCTGTAAACATCGAATGGATTCATTGAATCTCTTTGAAATTAAATAGTTTATTCAGCTTCTAAAATTTGGAAAATATTCAAAATTTTGACTCGTAGAATTATTTTCTTATCTTTTTTTTTTTGCATGTGATATTCAATGTTGATGGCAAGAGCCTAAACTATAAGCTACAACCTATATACTTTAGGCAGTCTTGTGAGACTGAAATAAAAATAAATATGAGAATTTGAGATTAAAAAAGCGTCTGCTATTCGAACGTTATCTACAGCTATGGCTAAATGCTATGCATATAGATTAATTCCAAAGAGACCTATTCGATTTTGTCGAATATAATTTTGATGAATTAAACTAAGCGTTTCTGAGTTTCTCTTTTCCTTTTTTGTTTTCTTCTAAACGGGAAATTTGCAGTCGGCAAAATCGAAATTGGCTCCGTACGTTTGAATTTTTGGGATTTGGGTGGCCAAGAAGAATTACACTCATTATGGCACAAATATTTCGAAGATTCACATGCACTTATATTTATTGTCGATGCGTGTGATGTTAGTCGCTTCTCGGAAGTTGCCACCGCTTTTAGTAAGTTCAATTTGCTATTTAATTTCCTACTCGAATGTTTTTTGTTCAGTCAAGGATTTCAGTTATTTAAGCGTTTCTCCATTTCGAAAGAAGTAAGACTGATGCATTAATCGGCAATTTTATAGTATTATTTAATGGCACAACATCAATAGTTGCATTTGCATGTGATGCTAGGGATGCAATTATCACCTTTTTAAAAGGGTAAGATCTCTTATCCTTTCAGCAGTGGTTAAGTTGGTAGCAACTGTTAGAACTCTAGAGAAGCATCTCGACCTTTTGAAGAAAAGAAGTTCGTGGTTCCCCACTTCCCTCCCTCCCCTCCATCAAGTTTACTTCCCCATGCGGGAAGTAGAATAAAAGCTTTCTCCTCGAAGGTCATTTGTTGCATTTTAATAACGGTCTGCCATAATCGGGTATATAATTTAAGTTTGTTAAATTTTGATGTGGCAGGAATTGCCAACGTGATCACAGTTACGCATAGAAAGTTCGTAGTAATTTTTTGGAAGGTTTACTGTTAGAGGATAGATTGTTAAAAAGTGATACTTGCAAAACATTGTTGCCCATCTATAAGGACTTTAAGGACTTTTATTTCTTGTGCCCTCGGGGATCTTTTGTCACTTCCCAGGATCTTGAAAAGAATTTTTTGTTGTCATTTAAGGTTTTCAGCCATTCCCTGCTTAATTTTGGAGAAACCCGTCGCTATTTTGCTTTCCACCATGTTATCCCCCTTTTCCTCAAAAAAAAAAAAAGGAGAAATGCTACTACACCAGGCGGTGAAGAATGGAGTGAGCACATGATGTTGAAGTTAACATTGCGTTTTACGGTCTGATGTTCGGTAGTTAGGAAAATGCGTAAATATAATCTATCATCCTTCCCTGCTTCACCGTCAATTTCCCCGTTCGGTCTTGGAAACACGCGATAAGCAGCAAACTTCAGAAAAAGCGCAAAAACTGCCAAAAAATGTCGAGAAAAGGAGAGGGAGGTGGGTGGATGAAAAAAAGGGGGGAAATGCGCAACTTTACCTCACACTCATCAGTTTTCATACGGCCGTTTCCTCTGGTTACGAGGAAGCAAGCTGAGATTTCTTTTTGAGGAAAAGGAATGCACAGCATCTCTCGCGTGTCAGGTGGAATGCGCAGTGACTGTTATATGCAGAAATGTAATCCGCATTTCGCGTGACGTGTTCGGTTGCGTTACACGGCGCGGTTTATATATTCCATTTAAAGCCCCAGAATCTTAGCGCGCATGTAAGTTCCTCCAGTCCGACTCGAGCTGGAAATTACAAGAATTTATTCGTCTTATAAAACCTGCAGGTCATCGATTATGGCGACTTGAGAATTTGGCCTCTTTGCCTCTTAGAAAGAGCATAAATCGATCCTAAAAGTGGAAGAAGAGAGTACGTGTATCCGTTGTTCATATATATATATATATATATATATATATATATATATATATATATATATATATATATATATATATATATATATATATATATATATATATATATATATATATATATATATATATATATATATATGCGTGCAGATATGAGGCGGAAGCCGTACGAGTTCATGGCAGTTGCTTTCGTATAACAAAATGGGGATGTCGATTTGTAAGTTTATGATGTGATGGGATGCAGGACGTGTAATGGACAGCCAGGCAGTGCAACGAATGCCTGTGTTGGTGGTGTGCAACAAAAGCGATATGGAGGAGTGCGCGAGTGCGGAGTGCATTCGAGAGTTGACTGCCGACGAGCGGCACCGAGGTGATTTGGCGCTTGTACCAGTCTCAGCATTGCAAGGACTTAATGTTGAGCGCTGTATTCGCTGGCTACTCACTGCATTAACTCGCAACAGTAATTTTTTATTTTATTGAATATCTAGACTCCAGAATGAATTCTTTGATGCGCTAAAGGGAATCTTTGGATCAGCTCGATTGGCTCCCTCTTTTTCCCGTTTGGAAGCTAACCTCGGAAAAACGATCAGATAGACGAGTTGTTACCTGTTGATTATTTGCTTACGTGGAGCAATAATGGAAGAGTTACCTGTCGCTATATTCGGAGAAACGATACACGTTAGCGAAACGGAAGTAGTGGTGTAAAGGTTTTATTTGTGTTAGCATAGCCGCTTCTTTAAATTCGGTCCGAACGCTAGTTAGCATTAAGGGATTTCGATAGGGTCTTTACTGCATCAGTCGATTAGATGCCTGACGACCCGCACAAGAGTGAAATGAAATCCTGCTTTTTTTTCAGGTGCAGGTTACACATAAACGACAGTGCAATGAGTGGAGTATCATTGCAGTCGATCATCAGTTCAGCACTTATGTGTTATTCCTCTTACTGTTATCGTTCTTAAATGTTTTACACGCGGCCCCGCATCGGGGACGTACTGTTGAACTTATGGTTGAATTAAACGGGATATTATTAGATGGGTGAGGTTTCTATAGTTCATTAGTGGGGAAGCAACTCCTCTTCATCATGACGGTTATATGGTCCGTCGGTGCGGTCATTTCCGCAATTCACCAGCAATATTTTCATCTCCTTTCTTAGTCGAAGATCTTCCTTTTCTAGGCCAGTTTTGGTACGCTTTCGACATTTGTATCGGCATCTAATAGTTCTAATAGGCGTTCCAACTTGCGCACTCTCTATCACCTACATTTCACTTCCATTTATTTGGCATAATACATTTCAACAAAACCACTGATGTTGTTATATTTATAGCTCGGAGATTTTTCTTCCAATTGAAAAAACTTTCATGCTGACATCATTTAACTTGACATTAGCTTTGTGTATATTGCGTTGTATGTGTTTCGTTTCTGTAAATCATGTGTTTTTTGCTGAGAGCAGACGTATGTCTGGTAGTACTTTTTCTGAGCTTTTATGAGGGAAGATGGAGACAACTCAGGTAGTGCATATCCCACGCTACCTGAGTTCCAGGTACTTAAATTACGCATAAGCACATCTCGCAAATTTTGAATAGAGCCGATAGAATAAGGTGACATTCAGCATTCATGCGACCGGTGAGATGATTAAAGCAGGGTCTTTAAGACAGAAATAGGGGGAAGGGAGTTGGATGATGTTGTTTTGAGCAAGTTTTCGACGGTTTGATTATTTCTTTCTCTCGCATTCATCGCTGATACACATACCATTGCCCGCTGTAAACGTTTTTTTTTTTTATTATGCGTATTGCTTATTTGTGTGAGAGCTCTCTCATGTACGCGATAGAGAATTTATCATCTTATCTCCTTAAATCCTAAACTTTATACTGGAGTGTTTTCTCTTCCATCTCTTCATGCCCATCGAACATGTCCAACTGGATACACAGATTCTCAATAAAAAATTACACAGTATGCGAATGAAGGGATGTTTCATGCTCGACGGTGGATTGTCAAACCGCAAGATATGCGTAAATAAATAAACATTTGTTCGTCATAAGTACAAGAAGATACCCACGCAACAGCCAGTATGTCACCTTCAGGCCAAGCTGTTAAATAAATAAGAATGGGTAAATAGGAGAGTTGGGGGGGGGGGAGGGGGGATGGGGAGAACAGATAAGCCGAAAGTGAATGCAATCCGAAATGCAGGTTTGCATCTTTGGATTCAACGAATATCAAATTTTATCCCTATTAGGTTTCGCTTCTGTTGATGAACGTCTTCCGGGTCAGCATCGTAAAAGAACTATGTAGAACGGAACGATCACCTGAGAAAGATTTTTTGGATTAAGCCTTTTAGTTTCAAAGATCCCCCTTTATGGTCACTAAAAACTATTATGGATTTTTGCGATGAAATGGGCTGCTTATGGTCAGATACTGCTGTGTAGTGCCGCCTGGTCACTCTATTACTGAGCAACTTGTAAAGTTACTTAGTAGGACGTTGCACTGCAGGACATCTGATTCTTGAACATGATAAACGCCCTACGAACATCAAGTGAAGCTTAAAGCTCGAGTTGCTTAGTGGCGAGCGCCCACGACCAGTAGCCCAGCTATTGTCAGTAGAGGCAGTGTGGAATGTGCGGTTTGCAAAATTTTATTGCGCTCCATTTTCAAAAACCCGTCCAAACAGGCTGGCCTTCAAGCCAGTTTCAGACTCAGCTATATAGTATGCAGAATTTCCGCAGCATGTTTTTCTTCCAGAACAAAGGAGCGGAACGAACACATAGTAAGTGAACAGACCACTGGCAGGGCATTCACACGAACACTGATCACTAAAAGTGAAGTACCGGAATTAGGGCGCAAAAGTATGAGTTCAAGTGAGGTTGGATTGTTGAAAATGAAGGAAATAAGTATTGAGCCTTCGATGTCTGTTAAGATAAAGCATTTGAAGGCAAACTATTTCAGTATCGTCATCGGATGCTCAGTCTCAGCCTTAAATCTAGGCTTCTAGGCAACAATCGAAGGTGGCGAATTTCACGCTAGGCTCACTTTTCTGATGACCACTTGTGGAATTTTTTGCAAGACAAGAAAAAAAAAAACGTAAAATTATAGCAATTCTGCATTCTACCAAACAAGGAAAAAAAGATTCCTAGCATAATCACTAAAATGTGGCAAGCGTTCCTCATAGTCGAGTCTGACTCCGTGAATCTCTTATCAGCCAATAGCCTCTCTTCTGACAATAATTGCGGTCTTATGATCAACCATGACTTATATCCCCCAGCTATAAAATTTCGTTTCCACTCGAATGAAAATGTATCAAAGATAAGTGTGGTTGATGCAACGGATGTAACGGCGATACGTGTCGTCGATAAGAGCACATTCGTCGATCGACAAATTTTGCTTGTGCAATTATCTATGATTATTCTCTGTGCATATATTTACTCATAGATGCTTACATACTCAAAACACGTCGTATAATTGGCGCCTGAGAGCTCTTAACACGAAGGAGACCCTCAGTGAGACTCATCCATTGTCGTTTCCGGCCGACACATCCATCTTCCCACTCGTCTAGCTCCTCCTCTACAGATAGCAAAAATGCAACTGTCCGATGTCTTCTCTCCTCATCCTAAAGTAAGCTTCTTAAACATTTTTTTGAAGGCAAATATAAAACAACACATAACAATATGTTAGCGGTGAGGAAAAAACATATCGAGGTGAATATTACGACGTGCATCTATAATAGCAGACGTCCCTAGTAAAATTACAGAGACAAGAATGAAATTGCAAAGAGGAGCAGGACTTTGTCTCTCTCTCTCTCTCTCTCTCTCTCTCTCTCTCTCTCTCTCTCTCTCTCTCTCTCTCTATGAAGTCTTAACAATGGTGTGAGCAGTACCCGAAATATGGCTATCGCTTGGAACTTACCGTGGAGCGCAAAATGCAAGGGAATATTGAATTGCAAGGAAACGGTTCGACAAACTCTTAAGATAACATTTCAGGATTTTGTCTCTCATCCATAGATCTTCTTGCTAAGAAAAAAATCGCATCGGAAACTAGACCTCCCAATTTGCAGCTGCGATGAAAGCAGTGCGCCTAAAAGCGATGAAGAAAATCTCCGGTAAAAATTAGCATTCCGATTTGCTCTAACAGAAATCCGTTCAGGAAATAAAACCCGGATGTACAGTAAATAGTCTTCGAACGTGAGGTAAGGTAACCATTGAACAGCAGATACTCGACTTCTATGTAGATATATAAAACCTTGGTTCAATTGCATACCTTTAGTGGATCCCATCTGCACATTTCCGGAACTCAAAAAAAAAAAAAAAATGAAGGGATGGTTTTTAAAGTTGAGTTCCTCGGATGTTGAATGTACCAGTGGGTTTTTCTTTCTTCAAAACTTCAACTGTTTTGACTAAAGAAGTTTCCCTGTGCACCTTGTGAAGTTAAGACGTGCGTCAGGCTCGACATCCCTTTCCTTCCCGCATTCGCTACTAATCCGCATCAGAATATATCCACGTGACCTATTTTAACTTCATGGTGGCGTAGCTATGACGATCCACGTGGAAGAGGTCAGAACAGCAGAAAACGGAGACAGCAGTACACAGAGTGCAGGAAAAGCGCTGGTTTCAAGGAGAGAAGGGATGGGGAATAGATAAAATAGGCGTTATATCTTTTGAAGTAATGCTGCCAAGGGTGCTAAACAATGGGGTGATGATGATATCTAGACATACTCATTCCGAAAGAAACATCCAGTTCATGGAATCTGATTCTAGTGATAATTTGGTGCTTCTATAGCCTTCGTACACAGCAACCCCTCCACTTTCGGCACTCATTGAATAGCAAAACAGAAAACAACGACCTTGCCGTTGCCTTCTCGAAAACGATCATTTCGTATATAGCGTGCTCATAATGAACCACATAGGGGACGAAAGGAAGTGTCTGCATTGCCAAATATCAAAAGATCCGCGTGTAAACGAACTCTGAATTCGCCAAGCCTTGTGATAATGCGCGCTCTGACGCCCGCTTCTTCGAGAACTTCGCGAACTGCGGCGTCACCGTCACCCTCATTTTTCTCGATGCCACCTCCAGGTATCACCCAACGTTGCTCGTCCTTGCCGCCCGTGACGAGCAGTATCTGACGGCATTGGCCTTCGCCTCGTGTACATACACCAACCGCTCTTAAGCGGAAACCATGCTCGTCGCGCTGACGCTCTCCATTTCTTTTGTGCATCGAACTCGTTTCTGTCAGCCGACTGCTCCAACGTCACCCACAACGCACCACTGCTCCAATTTGGCCACCACGCTGTTCAAATTGCCATACGTTGTTCCACCTCGCTCATTCTCTAAAAGAAAGTTACGCATGTCTAAGTGGCGAAACGTCATCTGCGCGTAACTTCACGTGAAATTTACAAACGATAAAATAGCCCAGTGTTAAGTGCCGAATTGCTCCCATCGGGCCTAGAGTGGCTTAAATATGCAACACAGCTTCGCACCTAAATTAGCAACAACAATCGATTGCATGCCCCCAACTTTCTTCTATTTGGCTGTTTTCATACTCCACATTTGTTTTCAAAGTCGCTTAACATTCCGGATCCAGAAAGTCAACTCATGTAAATGATCTTATTAAGCACAAAGAACTTTTTATGTCGAAAACGGCCTTTGCCCACAATAGCCAACCCTATAAACTTGTCGGGAATAAAACAAAAGGCGATGGGCTGCATTATCCGGATGATTATCAATTAAGTCACCAGGTCGAACACTTCCTACGTCATAAGAATTGATGAAAAACTTCAAATGCTGCGCCCAGAGGAGGGGTGGGGGTGGGGGGGGGCCTACTTACGAGCACTCCAGAGATGAACATACCCCCCCCCCCTCCCACTGTCAGATAAAACAATTTCTCAATAATACACTAAGTTTTAAAACACGCATTAAAATCTACGATGCGTGACAGTGAAGTGTCAAAACTTGGAAATGATGCACACTGCTAATAAATGATTATTTCCCATCGAAATAGGTACGTCGTTGTGGATAGTTAAATGGTTAGAGCACTTATTTGGAAAGTGGAACATCGTAAGTTCGATTCCAATCTACAGCGGAGCCCTTCAATCTACTATGGGGGAACCAAATTTGAGAAATTCCCAACTTGGGAATAATTAGTCGAATCAAAAGTATCCAAAATGTTATTTTGCTATATTCCTATACACCTAATGATTCCCCAAAAGGTAAATGTTACATTTTTCATCTGTGTGAACATTTCATTCAACGTCGATCTAATAATAATCAACGAATTGTTTTCTCGTTCCTTACGCTTCTTTAAAGGTCATATGCATTGCCCGATAGTAAGTGGTATTTCTATACGCTACGAATATTTTATATTCATTAAAATGCCTACTTCCGCTGATAGGTATTAATTTTAAATCAGAAATAAACGTGAAAAAAACATACTACTCCTCTTAAACTCTTACTTGATAGTAATAGTAAGAGTAGTTGATGTGAAGTAATGCAAAAAAAAAAAAAAATTGCTGAAGTTGATCTTCATTGCGGTACGTCTATGGCCTAGAAGAGATGTTCGATCTTGATAAAACATTAAAATAGTTGAAAGGCAAAAAAAGAAAAACGAAAACGGTGAAAAACTTTCAGCGAATATCGATGCAAAAAATAAATAAACAAATAAAGAAAAAATAAAAATAACAAAAACAATCGATCAATAATATCGAAAGAACAAAAAACGATTAGCGACTAATTACATCTTATGGACTTTTTCGTAATTCCCTTCGCTATAATATAGCTGCTAAAGTTGTACGAAACAATGCAATATGCCATTATATTATGTATCGTATACGATCGATATGATTTTGAATTTTCTTCACGTAATATTTATCTCTTTGAAGTATCTAATCATCGAAAAACGATAAAAGGGGAAGTATGAGAGTATTACTAGTAAGTTATTAATGTCGAGTAGTAACGCATTAAGGTTGAAATTAATATGAGTTGAAATTAGCACTCTGAAGAGTCGTAAATGATTACGCGAAATCACTAGGCAAATAAACAAACTCCACTGCAATTGGGAATTTTTTTACCCAAATAAATTGGAGAAAATGAGAGAGGAGGAGGAGAAGCCGTTGAAATAGTTGCAACCAACAAAGTTTAGGGTAATTTATTTACCCATATGGAACGCCTAGATAACTGTGCATGAGAACGAGCTGAATTGAATTCATTTTGAAGGCTTTTTATTGGATTCAGTTGTAATCACATTTCAATTGTTGCCAACAAATAGCTATAGAGTTTGATTACCTGAAGAAAAGACTTGCGAAGTTTAGTTGTAGTCAAATTAAAGGATGTCGATAACTGCATTTGAACCAGGAAAAAGATTGTTTGAGTCGAAAAGTAGATACTCGGAATAAAGGAGGGGACGATCTGAATCAAGGAAAAAAAAATGTCGATCAGGGAAGAAGTGTTCTGAATCGAAAAAAAACCTGAATCAAGAAAGTGGTGACTTAAATACTGACATCCATGAAAGTTGCGTAAAGTCTATTTCAATAAAGCATAAGACTGTTCGTTTCATAGAGTGAATTACACGTCGATGCGAAACTGACGTGTGTGAGTGCTCTATTAAAGTGCTGCATATGTTGTGTCCACCGATATTATGTAGTGCAGCTGACTATCACTTACTTTTGATAACTTAAGTAACAGCAGTATTGACTGAGAGTAAATTGAAATGACTGCATTGCAAGTATCGTAACTGCATCGTGTTCAGACCAATTTTCTATTGATTTCTATAGCCATTGATACGGACGTATCGTTTCTTCATCGGTTCGTACAGTTTCCCCGCACCAAATATTTTCAAAGCGTATGTATATACGGGTGGGCGGAAGGATTATGAAAGACAGAGGCTTACGCTGTTCGCATGTTTCGGAACATATATCCTTTAAAAAAAAACGAGAGGAAACGGTGGATAATCGGGTTAAATTGTTTGGGAGGGGGGGGGGGGGGGGGGGGGAAGGAAAGAAGGAAGCTCATTTGGGGAAGTTTCGTATTCCCTCTACTAGCGTATTGTAATTTTCTGGCAGTTTCGTCACAATTTGCTTGCAATTTTCGAAGCCGATATGCGACTACGACAGACAACATGGCTTCCGCATACGACACTTAAGGATTGGTGCTATAGGAGACAGGAATTATAACGCTCGCAGCTTTCTGGAAAAGGCGTATATTGGGGGAAAGGGGGGGAGGGGTTATGGACAGAGTTGACCTGGTCTATAAATGAGAAATACAGTGCACAACGAATATAGCCATTACACTAACGTTAGATGGTCTGAAGCCTACGAGTCTTTGTCACTACTCAACTCGTTAACAAGCATGCTGATGCTGACGATCTCACTCGCTCGCATCCGCTCGCGTTGCAGCTCTCCGTCGCTCTCTCTGTCTTTTTCCGATGCGCGCGCTGAGCGGCACTGAGTGCCTGCACCTCTCTTCGCCCGGATTCTTTGGAGCGTTGTTGCACGGTGTCTCTGTGGTGTGAACCGGGATGGTGGATGGCCTAAGATTAGCTGAATAAGCGTTTTCGGGTAGTTTATTCCATTTTTTTAATTGTTGTGCAGTGCAACATTTCAATGAAACATTTTATGTTGTAGTTTCCTTTTTTTCCCCCAGGAATGTGAGAATGCGCACTCTTTGTTGTCCGCTTGATGCCATCTAGACTTGGCCATATGCCACTCCAAGATACCCTGCTCTCCTTAATGTCGCAATCAGTTTGCTGCGTTATCTTTAGAGGCCGTGAATTTTTATCCACACTGCGGTCTGTAAAATGTGCCGGTCTGGATTAAATCTAGCCTCGGCTTCAGGTATTTTTAAAACAATCATCCTGCCAAGCGGAGAACCGGGTTTTGTCCACACCCATATAGTTGTGGGTTAAATCCAGGCCCGCTGTTGGCTTAGACTAGGACCCAATTTAACACAAACGCAAGACGTAATCAAAGGAATACTCAAGAAGTTGAACATTTATGCGCAGACTCTTCGAACAAGATCTGAAGCAGTCAGGTTGAGGCAAAATCGAGGTTGTACCACATCCGGCTGGCGGAAATGGGAGCAAAATAGTAAGAACCAAAGTTTTGTTGATGTTTCAAGTTCGTATTTACAAAAATTGCGTAGTCGACGGGGGAGCGGTGCGCAACATATGCAGCAAGCGCGCATTGTACGCATTTACGCCCGTGCGAAGGCGACGCATTACAGCTCTCCCTCATGTGAAATCTCGTGAAGGGGGTGTACTTGTTGTTACCCCCCTCTCCCACTATCCTTTCCATTCTTTGTTGATCGTGTCGCCTTGCAGTGATAAAGGTTTATTGAGGTTATAAAGTGATACCGATGGGATTGCGAAAAAGGCAGTGAACTTTTGTTTTCTTTTACTCTATAATGCAGCTAAGTCTGTAGGCGCTTGCTTATCCTTAGCTGAATTCATCGAATGGGCATCTCTCCCCCCCCCCCCCCTCCTCGTCCTCCCTTTCTTCCGTTTTCTTCTGTTGGAGAGACTTTCCCTCACCTCGGACCGTAGCAATCTCGACATTCGAAGTAATGTAAGAATACGGCTCTTGTATTTAGTGGCGGACAGATGATATCCCTTGCTGAATATCGAAAATGCTCGATCCATGACCTTATAATATAATTCTTTCCACTACGCTGAATGATCTCTATTCTTTTCTTCACTCTTGAGAGTCACGTGATCACCAAAACGGAAATGGCCATTCTTTGGGAAGCACGCTCTCCTACTAGATGCCTCTTTTAAAATGCTTCTGTTTCCTTATTGTAGTCACTAACCACACTTCACTGAAAACCACAACGTCATTACCTTGAAATATCTGATATCTGCATCCCTTCCCTCCCCCCCCCCCTTTCCCAAAAAAAAATCCATCTTACTCTCTCGTGGCACTTCGCATCGGAACCTGTCCTAGTGGAATATTACGTGGCTGTGGCGTCAGTGCTGCCTCCCGCTTTGGTACCTTGCCTTCACCTTTAATCATCTTCTGCATACCTTTGCGCCTATAGCTTATCGATTAAGCGTCAAATATGCTTCACACCAATATGCAGCAATTGGTTCCGCTTGATCCTCTGTTGCATAAAGGATGAGGGTTCAACGTGCCTGCTTACGTCAACCTATGAGTTTGTCGTTGGCGCTATAAACGGCAGTGCATAATTTCAGTGCTCATCCGTCCACTTTTTTCGTGTTAATTTTGCAGTAGTGGAACACGCTTGTAACCTAATGTTACGCAGGGAATACGTTTTTACCGGATTAAGAGTGAATTCGTTGTGGAAGGTAGTACGGATCTATATCTTTTATTTGTGGAGCGTTATGCTTTACGGCATTTCTGTTTTGTTCAGCCGTTGTGGTCGGTGGTCACTTCGTGATAAGTTGCTTCCTTATTGCGTGGCAGTTAAGTTCATCATTCCCAGTTATCGCATTTCACCAAGAATATCTCATGCTTTTGCTTAATACCGAAGAGGTCAGACTATTCCCTTAAAGCGAGGTTTAATTTAGTCTTATCATAGCTTTAACCTGACCTTGTGGCGTATACCGTGCAGCCGTTGGAGAACTATCAGCTAACAAATCGTGGATTTGTTTTTTTTTTCGTCGTCGTTATCCATTTCGATTTGCATAAGAAATGTTGACTTAGCGGCGAAGGCTCGTTTGCTGTTGGATGCATTTTTAAGCACAGAGGCATCAAAATTTGGCATATTAAGGACTTCATGTTGAAGTGAGTTAACCTCGGGATCCGCACTTAAATATTCTAAACAATGCCGTGTCCTCAAAGTCGAAATTTTGGCGTGGAAAACATCGCTGCAGTATTGCTTATAGACCCTTCGATGTTCGGAACTCGTACCGCTTTAATACCACCGTTGGATTGGTCTGTTGCCGTAGTTTTCAATAAATGGGTCATTTCTTAATAACTAAAATCAATGCAAAAACTCTTAGAGTAGTAGTCTGCTTAATGTGCTTCTCCATCTGTTTTTTTTTTTTTTTTTTTTTTTGAATGAAAGCATGGTGTTCGAAAAAGACGATCATGAGAGAGACGCTTGCGTAGCGCTGCACAGAGCCGCGCACGCGCTCGTCTGTTTAACCTTGAGCCGGAGCCGAGAGCGGCCCTCGTCACAACATCACAACGGTTTCTGAAGTTGTCTTCTCTCAATGATCGTTGTCGAATCTCTGATGCGATAACCAGGTGACATCGCATATTCTTTTAAACCTTAAAAGGTGCCTAGAATTTTTGATCTTTTTCCGTATCCTTTTCCCTGAAAAGATTTTATCCATTCTAGACGGAAAATACCCATCTGAAACCTTGTGATGATAGGTTGATGGAGCAAGTTATCTGTACTACAAATCCACTAAACATTTTGGAGCGGTATTACTTCTTTGGTCGGAACATTAGGAGCTATCGCGTTTATCGACGTTGATCGCCTTATAGCAGGTAATTGCTTCAACGGGATCATGATTGATGTAACGTTGTGTCATTGAAGAACATTTATTTATGAGTTTTTTCTTAACGTTTATTGCGTTCAATTCTTTTTTTTAAAAGATTACTCTGTTTTACTGAGTTAGATTACTTCGTTCAGATGAAAATGGAACATTATCAGCTATGAATCGTTAAGTGGGCAATACAACAATTAACGCGTCGTCGATCGTTTCTTTCGGTGACGTTTACGCATGCTGGTAAACTATCGTTTTTACGCTTCTTTAGTTATTCGTTTATGGAAGATTTTTGTCTGTGAAGTTTTGCATAATTATTGAACTACTTCAAAAAAAAGGACCGTTCAGTTTTTAATTCATATATTTTCGGATCCTCAGGGTTTAAGACCAGCTTTACCGTTGATATCGTCTCATTGCCAATTACCTTTGCGTTCATCGATCGTTTAGTTGATGTTGGATTTTTGTTCGTCGTAATCGCGTGCCGCTTCTTTTCGTTTAATTTTATATGTCGAGTGTTGTTTATTTTGATTGCGAAAAAAAGACTTCAGTGGTTTTAAGTTGGGTAGGTAATTTTGCTCGATTGGCTGTTTTTTGTAAATGCATCTGCTAACGCTCTCAGGTGACTAACAAATATATTTATTGGGCATATCGATATTGTGAGAGCAATTCAGTGCTTTTTAGGAGGGGGGTAACCTCTGGAGGTAATGCAGGCACAAACGACTAGTGCATGGTAATGTGCTCGAAAAGGTGCGCAACATTTGGCACAATGATAGAAAGTGTAACGTTCATCTCAGCTACTGAATATGGAGTGGAGGTGGTGTTGTTGATTGGTACTCAAAGCGTTCTATGCTTGATATTACCGTACTGTTTTAAGTGAGCATGCTGTTGATATCCGACTAAAAATGCCTGGTTTGCTCAGGTAAAGGCCTGTTTTTCTTATGCTTTTTGATGAAGTGATTTGTCTCCTCATTTGATATATAATCGGGAGTAGTGACTGCCGCAAGTGGCGATTGATTTGAGCATCTCGACACAGTATATTTGTGCATTGTATGAGGCAGTCATCAACCGTACACAGTATCGCTGAGTTAATGCTGCCTAGTGGTGACGAGCCTTTGCCATTCATCGGAGATGACTTCCTTGCATTCCGATTTACACGTCTACTCGAAGAGAGGTTATTTTCTTCCTTCTAAACAACACGATTGCACTTGGCAAGCGGTGATTTGACGCCTGCAGTCCAACGTTCTGTTTTTCTTTTACTTTATACGTTTATTGTACGTGTGTTAACTAGCGGCTATTAGTTTTATGCGATTTTAACGTTAGCATGAATTTAAGATACGTTCAAGTTGTTTCTAAAACGCTTTCGCGATCCATTCCTACTACGATCCGCCATCTGCAATTTCTGAATTTTTCCCGAATTACAGCGACTTTACCATCCAGTCACTGGCGGGGGGTACCGAATTTACACTCTCACAACCATTTTGCAGCCAATTTTTCAGCATCGGTGTTCGGCTGGTTGCGATTGCAGAGGTGTGGCGTTTACAAGATGAGCATGGCAGCCTATCAGAATGATCACGGAAGTTACCTATTGTCGGTGCCAAGCGGCAGTACTTCCAGCGGCGCTGCCGCGCCACGTACCCATTCTGCGCACATGTTGGGTGCTCTTCCATCCGCCACCGTGCCACCCATGCAGAGTATGCCCTGTGCCACTGTGCTGCTACCCGCTAATGCGGTTAGCCTTTTGAAACTCTTTTTCTGTTCTACTCTAGAGTGTGTTCGTAGAATTAATAGATTTTTGTTGACAGTTGGAAGCAACACTCTGAAATTCCAGGTTTAGTTTCTGCCACAGTAGGACGTCCTGGTATAGGATCACGGAATCGTCCTATTCTCTTTGGTTGATAGACCCATCCGAAATTGCTTCAGTGGCTATGGTTTGAGTGCAGTGCTGGGAATGGTAGCTGCGACCAGTCGTTATGCAGTGTACTAGTTTTGTCGTCATGTGAGCTGGGTGGCAGCTGTGAATGGATACATCGCACACCGCTTGCCTGCGTGATGAATCCTTGCAACGCATATAAAAGTTGCAATCGACGCTTAAGAATATTAGCATTGCTTGTTTCTGAATGGAAAGTAGATGTCGATTTCATGGTTCATCAAAGTTTGAGCTAATGTAAAGAGATGCAATAATGCTAGGCGGTCTTTGGTAATAGAAATATATAAAAGGCGTCTGGATGGAAGATTAACTGATTGTTTAATTGCTGGATTATTTGCATTTGAAGTTTGCCGTGCTCGGATTCCTTTCAGTTGTTGCGCATTCTTCGTAATATTTGAGGTGAAATCACTTGACAACTTCATTGAGGTGCTTTAATGGCGCCTGTTTGTTTGGATGAGCTTACTATCTGTGTTGCGTTCGATGTACGAATTTAGTTGGATTTAAGGTATAAAGAAGAAACCTAGTCGTACAAAGTGTCAGTCGTTCGTTACGAGTGGTACTTTTTGCGGAAAGCGGTTGCTGATTTCTAGGAATACTTTCAAAAATAATTTCTTCAAGGAAACTGAGAAATACGAATACAACGACAATATGAGATAAGGATCTTCGTTTTAAGACGCTGGAAATGAAAAAATGAGAAATCCTGTGATGAGCGGCCTATATTTTTCAGTAAACGTTGCAGAGCGAAATGCTAATGCGCCAGAATTTTCATAGAATCACTCACAATTTTCTGGCTAAACTATTAGCAGGATACATCTTTAAGGAAAACTTTTAGTTGCCTCTGCGTAGAATGTTATAAATCTGTCTCTTTGCATCCTAGCTGCATAGAATTTTTCAAGTTCTTAAGGACTGAAATGAGTTCAGGAAAACACGTTTAATATTAATTGATCGCATAGGTGTTTGTAATTGATTCACTTGCACATATATGGCCCATTGCTTACTTTACTAAATATACAGTAAAGTTTTTTCGGCAGTCATCCGTGAACACGAGCAAGCCTACTCCTCCCTCCCCTTCCAGCTTTTTCATCCAGAAATCCTCGGAAATCAAACACTTTTTGCTCGATAGTTTTGCAGCAACTCAAGTTGCCCGACATTTGCCGTCTTTTTTACGTAAAAAGGCGCCTTAGCCAGTGTGAAGGCGATACACCTTGTTTTGAAGGTGAAAAGAACATTGACTGTTCTTTTTCGTCGTGTTGAAGAGCGCTATGGCTTTATTGTTTATATCTCATGGGGTGCTCTGCATCTTCCTTGCAGCGGTTGGAGCGATGTCGAGATTTCTTTCTCATGCTTCGACTGCATGTTCTTCGCATTTCTCTTTAGCGCGGTTTGCGTTTTTTTTTTAAGGTCAGGCTGTGCTTCTTTTTTCTTTCTCCAACTCTCATTTGGGGGGGGGGGGGGGGGAGGTCGTCGGATACGTCATTCGCCATAGTTGAATACACATGAAATCATGGGCTACTCGTGAAGTACTATTCATTAGTCTATATATACAGGCTATTAATTCAAATGGTGTGTCACTTGTGAATGGCGATAGCACGCTTGTCAGTGGACTGCTGTGTACGCCGCACTCGTCGGCAAGAAACCAGGAAGCTAGTGTTCCATTCGACCAGTACAGATCGGTTTGTTTAAGCGCCATATTTGTCTGATTGTGTTATAGTTGATAGCCCCTATGTAGTTCTCTTTTAATATGTTCTGTAGAGGGCCGAGTCCATTTGCATTTCATCGCTAGATACTCACAGGTCCTTTTTTAGCTGCTTTATGCTGAATGGAAATGAATGATTTGCAGACAGCACGCTGAATTCGTTTAGTCAGTAATAGTCTATACTTATCGTCCACTGTTTCAAATTATTCAAGCCTTTTACCACTGTTACAGTGTGGACAGGATTTTACATTTCGCTGGTTAAATGACGTACGCTGAGGAGGAGAAAGCCGAAGCGAATGAGCAGAAAAGTACGAATAAAGAAATACGTGCCCCATCTCCGGTAGTGAAGGATCCTGTTAGTGCGATCTTTGAAAGTCTCAGTCTTTGATGAAGGCAGTGCATTTCTACCTTCCTGTAGTAAATGAATCGAAAAAAGGTCTTAGTTTATCTCGTGTCGTTAATATATTTCAGCGATTTCAGAACATGCCACGTGCCTATTCAACGCCGCTAGTCTCAATGCAGTCGTCGCATGCGTTTCCTTTTAGTGAGGTGGAGGTGCCTCGGAGCAGTGCCCTCTCTCTCAATGTGCCGCTGAGGGAGGAAGAGGCTGAGCCGATCATCCAGCTTCCTACTCAGGTACTTCTTGATATCTTTCGTCTAAAGAAATTGAGAGAGGGCAATCCGTAGCAGATGTAGAATGAAGTTTTTCTCATTGCAGTAGTGCTTTATTAATTGTCTCTGTTACTCTCTGTTCAAATGGTACTCTATAAAGCATCTACGTGTTGTTTAGCTGAGAGCATATACTGGATTTCTTATCGATTCAGATAGTCCCTCGCCTACCGTTTTCGAAGTAGTGGTCTAAATCGCCTACGGCTTTTTATGTCTTTCCATTTCGTCCAGGTGGGCATTTGACCAGCAATTCGCTAATGACATTGCTAGTTGCTGGTGTTTTTCTTCATTCATATGCGGAGGTAGTAGTTTGTAAAAGCAATTTGCAGGCAGGTAACGGTCAAAACGAGCTCATCAAAAATGCACCTCCTTCAACGAGTACGGCGAATTCGCACGAGCAAGACGAAGAATCCGAGCCCGATGGCGAAATTGACATTCAGGTTGCGTTTGTTTTGTACACTATTCGTACATTTCAACGTATTTCTTCGAAGATGAACTCGCTAGTCTCACAAGTGCACTATTATCAGTATTCATGCTTACGGCTTATAGAATCATTATGGGGTTACTTACAACAATATAGGAAGTAACTTACCTCATCTATTTCGGAACCAGTCGCAAACAGCAGACTTATTTTGGGCTAAGATGACAGCCAGGTGGAAATACGGCATAAAATGAGGAAAGAAGAGAGAAAGAACAATTTCATCTCCACCACTTGTGATCTGAGGTTGCAGTAGTCGGTGGGAATAAGATAAGCTCATCATTCAGAATAATACTTCATAATGTTTCGAGACACATTATTAGTAATGCAAGAGGCTCCTCATTGTATATCAACACTTTGGGTGCCATTCATTTTCACACTCGATTGCAATGCAATATGCGTTCATTTCACTCGTTTTAGGCAAAACTTATTGTTTTATTAAGGTTGGTTGTTGTTTGGTGTGTCTATTGTCATATCTAATCATACAAACATCTCTAGTAAGCTGGCAGCATTTAGTTTTGATGTTTGCTGTAAAATATTTGTCGTGAAACTTTTCAAGACTGCTTGTCCTTGCGCTGAAAGAACTCATTTGTAATTGCCAGTAAAGCTTTTTTTGCATCATATTCGTTCAAATAGTCACCGATACAGGGGAAGATCCATAAAAGTTGGTCGAAGTAGAGTGATGGCTGGGCTCGACAATCTGAATTCAAGACCTCAAAGGGCAAGCAACAAAGACGTGGGCATTTCAGTGATCTTCGTATATATTATATATACTAGCAGTGAGTATCGAATCCTTTCAGAGGGAATCTTTACCTGTCAAGGCGCGCTTGTGCTGTTTGTCTCTCACTGTTGATCTGCTTAGCTTTGCAGATACGGAATGTTGTGTGTACTTATACACTGCCTTTACACATCGATCTTCATCGTGTTGCACTAAACTGTGGCAATGTGACGTTCGACCGAGGACGCGGGGTACGTTTACAGTTCAATCTGACACGTTATATGACTCGTTTTGCCTGTCCGCATTTGGGCGACTTGGGGTTCCTTCCCATCTCGTCTGCTTAACATCTTCGTCCGGTTGCTTTTTAAATTCCAGGATCTCTCTTGCCTGTTAAATAGCGTCCGGGTTTACAGGTGCTGCTGAAGCAAAAGCGGAATCCTTTGTGCTACGTAAAGGTCTACAGTTCGGGCAAGATATACATCGTCGGCTGCCGAAGGTTCACTTTTCTTTTCTCTCAGAGACCTTAATAGAATATGAAGTGAGTTAATGCTGTGCGGCCACCGGTAACATTTCAAAACGTCTGCATTGGGTGCTCAAGCAACCATAAAATGACTTTGCAGGCATGTGGCAGGGGAAGGAGAGAGGGGGAGGTCTGGGGGAATACGAACAAAAAAGAGCAGAATAATATTTGACACAGTGTGATGTCAAAGTATGTTGGTCTCTTAACGAATCCAAAAACTGATGATTCCTGAGCGTCGTTCATTTTCTACTCTCTGGTGCTTGCACACCTCTGCATGCTTGAGCAAGACACTAGAATCGTTATGGTAGGTAATTGGTACTGTGTTTCGCTTACTTGTTTCGTATCGGTGATTGCGCTTGTTGCATATAGGATGTCTTTTTCTTTCTCGAACTTTTGTCTTCGGTCTCTTGACTTTACTGTTCTGCGAAAAGCATTTGGAGTCTTACCCGATACTAATATGTAGTTTTGATGCTTTTATTAATCGGACGAAATGTGGCCTTGAATGAGTCCATATTTCAGCGAAGCGGAATGCAAGCGCGCTGCTCGAGGCGTGGCCCGTATGGTACAAAAGAGCATGGGCAAGCAAGCGGACGTTGTTCGAATACGAAATTATCGTATTTGCAACGTGCTTGCCACCTGCAAGATGCCCTTCGGCATCAAAATAGAAGAGGTAGACGTTTTGAGCTCACGAGTGTCCTGCCACGATATAATAGCATTTCGCTCACTGTTGTTCATTGGGTTTTGTTTTATCTTGATGGCTGTAGTGTTATTGATTTGCAGATGGCTCAAAAATATCCGGAAAACTCGGACTACGAGCCTGAGCTGTCGGTGGGTCTGGTGTGGAGGTCGGTCGATCCTAAAGCAACACTCCGTATCCATACCACGGGAAGCATCACTGTAACGGGAGGTCTCTTTTTACTAGTTGTATCATAACGGTGCATTTGTGTGACTTTATTGTCAGGAAAACGTGGCATTGAATATGTCGCAAAAATTCTTTTGGTGCAAGAAGTTTCTGTAACGAATTTCTCATACTCGATGGATATCTGCGGTTTCATCCCTTTCACGCTGGTGGAAGCGTGACAGCTGCCTTTTTCTTTTCAAGTTCACCTGTTTACCTTTCTATTTTTTGAATAATTTTAGCTGCTGCCCTTCGTGAAGAAAACATTGTGACATCAAGGTCTCGATGTAAAAGTTGTTGCGAATATTATCTTCTTTATGGAAGTTGTAAGGGAACGTTTCGTCTGAGTATTTCGTAATTAGCGAGAAAAAATTGAGACTCATCAAAAGAGGATTGTTTCGGGGAAGGAAGGGGGAGGGGAGGAACAGCTACTCGATTCTTGGTCTTTTTGATGAGAATTCCAAGCCGCGCAAGTGTAGAGTTTTGTTGTTTAGTTTCTTATTTTTCTTGAACATGATTTCATCTATGAGATGTTGAAGTATTGCTGGTCGTTCAACTATGGGTACAGCTCAACTTCAAGCTTGGTGGCAATGCGCTTCACGAGCGTTGTTGGACTGTAGATTGCGAAAGGAATTAAGGGCCTTATTGTAGCACTGTCGGAAGCAGACGTTATGAAAGCAATCGAAGTGATTTATCCAATCTTGCGCGAATTTCGCTGCGCCTTTCGTTTGCGTGACGACGGTTTCGGCGGCGCAAAGAGGTCGCAATTAAGGAAACGCCGCCCATCGCGTAGTCAACCCCTCATTTCGGCTACAGTTGCCAAACGTCAACGCAATCTCCAGGTTTTTTTTTTCGCATTTTGCTGTCATTTTGTGTTGAAGACATCGGAACTCTTTTTTGTAGTGTACAAAGAGGCTCAGGTCATGCGTTTTCACGCTTTTTTTCTTCTGTTGTAGTGGCCTCTGCTGGATTTTTACGCGGTACAGTAGGGTCACTTTCTGGAGTGTTTGCCAAAATTTCGCAATCTCCATTGGTTAATTTTTTGGGGGTTTTTTTCGACGTGTAGTGTTCCATGTCCTCCGATAGCCGACGTTCACGCGTGCATGTTAAAACTTGGGACCTCCTCGTTCGCGACTGAGCGTTTCCTCTCAGCCAGGATCAGTGTAAGAATGATGCCGGCAAGCCGCTGAAAATTTTCATGATGCTGTCCATAGTGATATATTTGTGATGGAAATATTTTACGAAAAGTGCTGTCTATGAGTGTATGTGAAGCACCTGCTGAAGCATAGAAAAACAAAGCCGCTATGCGCGAGCATAAATGACAGTGCCGAGCAGCAGTTGTAGGAATGCTTTGAAAAAATGCTTGACTTCTATCACTGACGTTGCAGCTTCGAGGTTGCGTCTAGTTTTCGCCAAAGAAGAAGCGCATCAGAATGTAGCACAAAGCTGCAATCTCCAACAGAGATTTAAGAGCAAAATTGCTAATTTCAAACTGCTGTGTTGTTGAGATGCATCTACAGACACTAGGTCCCCGTTGTTTGCAGACTAAGGCTGCATTGAGATGTTTTTGAAAGGCTGGAAGCTCAAAAACCTCAAGGCTGCGCCTCGAACAATTTTAGTTTTCGTCCCGATTTCGGCCGAAAAGTCTGAGATATATAGATGATTAACTTCAGGAATGTCGTCAGAAATGGATTATTGTTGTCATCCAATAGAAGTGATTTGTATTTGCAGAGCGCACGAGTAGAGGAACACTCATCGGGTGTGATTGGAAACCGTGTTTACTTCAGCGATGAGGAGGATGAGATGCTCGAATACTAGACCACAAAAGTACTGCACTGCTAATGTATGCGTAAATTTATTTATTTATCTAAGTTGAAGTTTTCATTCGAGCGTGATTCAAGTAGCTGAATTGCCTATTAATGCAGCTACTTATTTTAACGTGAAGCTCATCGAAACGTTCAACTAAGCTCCGCTCTTTTGCATTTGGGAGAAAATCATTCGATTGGAATGCTTTTGTTTAGTACTGTTGCTGTTTTTGAATTCTTACTTGCAATGCATTTTGTGAAATAGCAATAGGAAACTGAGGAGGTAGAAGGCACTTAGCTTTGCGTCGTCGTCCCCAACTGCTGTAAGGAAAGAGAGGATGAGCGAAAATCTCTATGAATTCCTGCGTTGTCCACTTCCTTCCCACCTTTCCACCATATTTCACCATGCAGTATTCTGCTTTAACGCTGGGGTGGCGAAGGGGTTGAGGGAGTGGAACGTTTCGTTAAGGAGAGGGAATTATTGGCTCATCACAAAGGAAGTTATGTGCGAAAACAATGCATTATGCCGGTATATTCGTACGTTGTTTCAGTGTTGATTATTCGCTAATGGATTGCTTTTGTGCTTGGAGTGTACAGTTGGCAGCGACGCTGGTTCCCCAGTTGGTCTCTAATGAGGCGCCGCTTGATGGATCTTCGATCCTCGCTATTTGTTACTCCATTTAGCTTGTGCTTTCAACCGACTTATGCTCAATGCTGGCTGTTGCAATCGCTTGGTTTGTCTTTTTTCGAGTGATATTTTAGCGAAACTACTTAATGGATGGTGGTGGCTAATATAGGTCATCAGGGGAAGACTTTTTATAATACTTTCCCGAGTTAGTGGCAAGAAATTTCAATCATATTGACGAATCAGAGAAGCTGGACAGGATGAATTAAAGAGGTGCATACAATTCGCCGTGGACACTAGTAATGTTCAGCGGGTTATGTCTAAACTTAGTAACCAAGGGCGTTACGTTTATGTTCTCGTCGGAGCCTCCACTGTCCTCCATTAGAAAAAACGTGACTTTATAATTGCGGCGTTTCCTGCTTACGGCCCCATTCTCTCGAGGGGTATGACGGAGCACTTGAAAGAATGCATTAGCTGCGGATTATGCAAAACCAGTGAAGGTAGGCATTCGAAAAACAAATGCGTCAGATTTGTTAGCGCCTCTTTGCTCCCATTTGAGTGACAGAGTGGAGTGTGGTTTTGGTTTTGAGATGCACTAATGTGTCCTGTTAAGGTAACAAGCGGGATATATAAGCAGGGGCGTAGCAGCTGTCCTTTTATTCGCATTCATTCATTCATGCGTATTTTCGATGTGTTATTCTGTGAGTTGACATTAATCCTGCTTGTTCGCCCATCCAACAAGTCTTCCCAACGCGATAAGAAACGGTAGGGAAGGTAGTAGTGTTTTCCTTTCGCAGCTTACTGTTCGTATTTGTTTATCATTAGCATCCGACGCGACAGCCATCCAAAGCCCCCGTATCGCTAGCATTTCACCGCTCAAACGGAAGCTATATTCTTGGTGTTGGCCAAGACTTCATTAGTATTCCAACACCATTTTAAGGTCAAAATATGGGAGTTTCGAGCAGAATTATAAGAAATTGACCACTGAGAGCGAAATTATTGGCGCATTTTTATGTAAGCTCTGCTGTTCGCCAGGGAATATGTCGTCGGAATGCATCACGATACTCTTTTTAAAATTTTCTATTCAGCTTATTTAAACAAATTGTGGGTAGGAGCAACGACGTTAAACCGCCGCGCATTATGCGATGATGGCAGGCTTCTGAATCAACTTTGTTGAAGAAGCGCTTGACTCATTGACATAATGCTAGGAGGTTTGTGGTGACTGTCCGACGTCTTTTTGGGTGGACTCCGTTTAAAGTTTTCAATGCCTACCTCTGTCTAAATAATGTATGGTGGTATCGGAGGTTCTGTTATTTATGAGGTTCGGTTGACTTACGAGGTTATTAACCTGAATGCCGAAGTTTTAATGCCTCGGAGAGAAATCTTGTCTTCCGCTTAATTAGGTTTCAAGTTCTTTGAATTTCACTGGCTTTTTTCAACAACCTTTTTTTTAACGTGAGCAGAGAGTGTTCTCCTTTATGAGTGAACGATTTGCTTATTCGCACATTTTCTTGAACATATAACATCGACATGCAAACTGCTCAGTGAGACAGATACTCTATCAGTGAGGTAGAATGTGGTTGTATGCTTCTCAGCAATTCCGATGGATGTTTTTCAACCACCGCATCAATTCTCGTAGCGCCGTCGTGAAAACTTCAGGGCTGAAGTTTTTTTACATTTCGTTACATTTACAAATCACTCGCTACATGTGAGTACAGTATCAGCGAAATTTTAAAGATTGGTCGCTCACCTTTCCCCCGCTAGTACTGAAGCGAGACGCCGCTGTTGGGAATTTTTCTGGTCATAGTTTGCGATAGTGCCGTGATTGTTAGTAAAGTAAGCATTCTTGGGCACACTACTGGGGTTTCATTACCCGAGTGTGTGAATGAAGTAATGAATATGGGTTGTCGTGCATGTAAATTTATGCTTGAACATTCGTTTATATTGTCAACCTTGCACCTAGCGCACACCTTTAATCAGAAGGGCGAGGTGCTTACGTCTGCCGGTTCAGTTGCAGACCGTGTGGGCCTTGTAATTTGTGCGGTTTCTTATCTTTGTTGTCATCGCTGTTGGGATTCACCGGTTGTGATTTGGGTCGGCGCAGAAGCGCTCTGAATTGAATTCTGATGCGATTCCATAGAGGTACCTTTCCGTTCTGTGTATTGCATGATTGAGGAGAAGTATCGCTTGATAAGCTGGGAAAGCCGTCTTGTTTTGCTGTAGTATTTTCTATTCTTGTACTTTGTCATCTTGCTGCATATTGGCTTAAATTGATTTATCATGTTGTCGTCAGTGCTGTGAATACTACTATCGTTGAAAGCTGTTAATGTTGCTGTTCTCTTATTTCTATGCTTCATTTCATAAGATATTTCAGACATTTGTACGTGAAAGCTGTGGTATATTTTGATTGCAATTTTGATGTGTAAAACTATTCTTATGTGTAACTGTTGACTCTGAACTACAATGGAGGAGGCATTTATGAAGGTGGACGGTTTGGAAAAAACCAAAACGGGAAATAAAGACAACATCTCCTACCTTGCTGATTCGCTTACTCAAGCGGATATATGTTCCTCAAATATCTGTTCGTGTTTCCTGTAAGATTAAGTTGAAAACTCTCCAATGACGTTCAGCTCTAAACAATTCGCTTGTTCTGATGCTTCTTTGAAGTAGTACACGAATTGAACTCACAGATGAAGGTGTCAAGCCCTTAAAGCTCCGGCTAAGAGTATCGGCTCCTATACTCATTTACTAATGCGCGGCAAATGCATCCCCTAAAAGCAGCTTTTGCTGCTCGAATGGCTTTTTTGTAACTTTGCCTCATTAATCATTAATTCTTTTTCTCCTTTCCGGTGGCAGCGGAGTCATCAAGCAACTCGTGGAATCCAATGGTATATTACTTTGTCGGGACTCTCACTTCACTTCCTCAGGTGGAAGTGACGGCCGCGGCCGGCTACGGATTGTCCACATGAAAAAATTTATTTCTACACGACAATTTCATAGATCTACACCGAGTGATGAAAGGATACAAAGGCTGCTTAAAATGTAGCTCAATGCGTCGAACGGACCATCGTCTACGAAGGTGCTCGATGGCGTCAAGTGTTAATGATGCGTTACCGATGCCTACAAGATGGAATGACAAAAAGTTCCACCCTGTAGGCTCTTAAGTTTTTTGCACTCCATATGGATGAAGGAATTAGTTTTTGACGGGAACGGAACGACTACACAGAAGCCCGCAAGGTATGGTACCGAAGTACCCATCTCCTCTCATTCGAAGCAACCGTTCGTCTCTATATAAACTGTCTCCTAACAGCTAGACTAATTTTACACGAAGCATGTCAACTAATTCCAGGTAGTGGCAGTTCTATGGACGACAAACAAGTTTGAAGGCGCTGAGCGATTGCAGTTAAAGTCTTCTTCCCTTCTTGCTTCACAGTGGCATGCAAAGATAGGATGGCGAGGATAAGAGTTTTTTGATAGTAACACAGCGTTAGTTCGGTGTTGGAGTTCACTAACTGATAGAACGGTGAAAGGAAATTTTTTACACCTCGAATTTCCCGGCTTAGATGAACCTTACCCAGACATTTTCTTGCATTTCGTTCGGGATTTCGGACGGCGATGCTATGACAGCGACCAACCTTTCCTTCATACGGTGGGAGAAGAGTTGTGGAAACCATGGGGTAAGGGAGAGGCAAAAGGGGCAAGAAAGCAAGGCGCAACACTCTCGCCCCACTGCGCCGCCCACAACGAACACCTCACCTGCTACACAGTAAACAAAAAACTACCTGACTATCCCGGATACGCGTGGCTCTATATCGTTACTATAGCTGCTGCCTATGAAATCATCATCGTGTCGTCGTGACACGGAACGGTGTAGACCCTGCCTTCCTCCAACCTTCATAATATTCAACGCCCAGCTCAATAGAATAAACCTTCAAGCCACTTAAAGCGAGGTTTCCCTGAGACCAACAAAGTTTCTCATGTTGTTTCTGAGAAGCGGTTGGTGCAAGTATTTGTTTCCTATAAACGCGACGGTAAAAAACAATAAACATCGCAAAAAGCGAAATCAGCATTGTACAACACAGTGAACAGCACTTAATGCTACATCTCATGACAACACTTCGATAATAAATTATAAACGATAACGGCGAAAGAGTAGAGCCTCATCGGGCAACATCAAAGGAAGGACCTTAATGAGGAAAAGGAACATCGCGGAAGCACCAACTGGACGCAAATTTCGGCTATCATGAAAATCCCTATTCAGCATAAATTACATTAAACCCGGCTGTCTAAACAAACATTCAACAATTTGTTGTCGAAACAGCGCTTTCGATCCGTCACAACTCAAAAGTGGTGGAGAATTCTTAGCTGCTGCGCAGATTTCGACGTTTCCACATGAAATGCAATTGGATCTATCAACTTGCACCAGCGAAAACTGCTTCATCTGGCTATTGCCATTACACCTTACAAGGGGATCGAATTATTCCCTCAACGCGAAAACAGTTCGCTAATTCATTCTACATGCAACCTTTTCATTCGCATTATTCACATCTAGAATAATTCCACAAAATCCCCCCCCCCCTCCTCGCATAAAAGAATGACACGTCGTCATGGGATTCTCCCTTTCCCCCATTTCTTCAACAAACAGTACAACTCTACAGAAAATCTACACATCGAATCCTGCCAAACATTAGTACACGTAACTGAATCGACTACCCGAATGGTTACACGAGTGAAACACAACAAATGAGAAAAAGACTGTGGCTAGGAAGTCCTGACTTACGCACTGTTCGCACCGATCTTTGCCAGTGAGGTAGTTCAAATGCTTAGCTTGTGCGATTTTATATTCTCAACGACATATTTCGTGAAACCACGTAAGAATTTCGGATATTCACGTTTGTAGATAACGCGTAACGCTGAACTCGGCACCCATCCACCAGGGTGTACTGCAAACATCATACATTCTACGTCTTAGTGCTTAAACGACCGTCGACTGTTCCGAAAGACAACCCTAATAAGGACAATATACAGCTGATTTTTAAATTAACAACCTGTCTGGAATTCCGGAAAGTAACGACCTATCCGGAAACTTTTCGGAATATCATAGGCAAATATTCACAACATTGCGAAATTTCTTACGAAATATCCAACGCATTTCATAACTCGTACGAATTTATGCTCGATTTTTCTGAAGTCCTGCAAAATCTTTCTCTTTTTTCCTCTCTTTCTGGCGCTTGACAAAAGTTGGCCAATAATGCTAGCAAAACGGCCTGAAGGTGATTCGATATTGTTCATAATAGATTCTAGCAGCACCTGAATACATGAATTTCTATACGTGAAAGAAGACGCTTTAGCCTAGTTTCCGCCTTGTACATTCAACCCACTTAAGTGCGACATATCATATTTTAGGATCTCAAAGACTATCGTTTTTTAAAAAAATAAATTAGGAATGAAATCTAATGAAAAAATAGGCATGCCTCGTGTAATACGGCATTTCGAATTAACAATATTTGACACCTTAGCTGCATATTTCGACTTCAAAGCTATTTAAGGCAATGAATCAAATGAATTTTTCAGTGTTAATGTCGAAATTTTTCGAAAATCGAAAAACATATCCCACACAATTAATGCACTTCTAATCGATACGTATAGGAAAAGGAAAATACCTTGAGCGACATAAATAACACGGCAGAAAACATCATCACGAGTCAATAGATGTCGAGGTTTCGTGTGGCCCTCTTTGATGATAGTTTCGCACACCATCGCTATAGTCAGTCCGACACGCACATTGCCAGTACTTTGCAACTATACACATAACAATTTACATATGGAAAACGTACTTTGGTGATTATTGCTTCAGTGAATCACAGCTGACTCACCCAACTATTTGGTAATTCAAACAATCATCCGGTGAATAATGCGCTAATATTATTGCCAGCAAAAGTTCGGCAAAAGGCGTATTCTTGCTCCATATAACCACTGAGCTCGAGAGTTGCACAGAGAAAAGAATGCAGCGTAGATTTGATTCTCTCCACCTCTTCTATGTCATGAAGGATTCGGGAAGGACTACGGATAAGTGAAAATTCTGTAGCGTTAGCTACAGAACAGATGCATACTCGAGAATATTTAGTCAAAGCTGCTAGGTGCAATAAATATTTTGAAGAGAAACTGGCCACAAGTTTGGTGGTTTCCCGTTAGAAAATAGGAGAATTTGGCAGCTCTCAGTTATGAGTATTTCACTGAACTTTTCTTTCGAAGCTTTTGCACATCTACTTCCTCCTCAAGTGAACTAAAATTGAGCTACAAATTTCTCCAGTCTGCGTATTTCCTTAATGCGATACGTGCCGCAAATAGCATCTCTTCAAGCAGAAAGACGTCTTCTATTATTTCTCACGTTTGGCAAGTGTCTTTTTCTCAAAAGCATTGTTCTGTTTTTTCCAAGCTATAAGGTATCTTCCCTCTACAAGGTTTTCTTTTCAAGTGTTTTTAGGTGAGAAGAAAATATTCTAATCTCTTTCAAGTGGCACCGGGATCCTTCACAATTGCTTTCCCAAGTCTCAGGGAAGGGAGACTCTTCCAGTCAAAAGGATTCAAAGGGAATATATTTTTAATCTTCTCATTTTACAGGGCATTTCTCGTCATTTTCATTTCAAAAAGGATCATAGGCTGACTTCCATAGGCACAATGGAAGAAGAATGCCACCAGATTCGACTAGTATGTGGACGTGTGAATTTCCGGCTGCAATACGGCAGTGAATAGACAGTAAGCAGTCCGAAGCGTTATACACTCGACCCTTCGCTGATCACCTCACCGCTGTACTATTCTCAAGATTTGCTCATAGTGTTAATGCAATTAGAGTCTGAAACGCTTTCAAAGAATGCACGCAAACCAAACATGCCACAGTATAGACTACTATCAGCAGCCCTTTTCTCCACTCCTGGCTATGACACATTTGACCGGTGGTAATTAGGAGACATCCACAGTTTACCGGGCCCAAGTGGGCATTAAAAACGTCGTCCGATGCAGATTATAAAGCCATCGAAACAAAGGCTTTTTGCACCTTTCAAAGAAAGCCATCGCAACAAAAGTATAAAAATAGCTAAAATAAGAAAGAAAACTAACCGGAACATCAGGACGTTCGCAGTCATGATTGCATACCATAAACAGATCAAGAGCGTCTGGGTCCTTGTAACCATTCACCTGACGAACATGCGACCAGAACAATGACTCACGCTGAGCGGCCGGCCACACCCTTTTGTGTACCTAAAACTATTCCATTCAACAATGCATACTCTTCCTGCAAATTGCGGTCATCAGGTGCATCGACAATGAAATAATGACCACCTATAAACTCGTTTTACTTTTGTTCTCTCCCGCTTCAACCGCTATCCACTAGGTCTCATATCTTTTGTTCCGACTGGCAGATAAGCAAGGATTTTCGAATATTTCTTTGATACCTTCCAAAAAGAACTAATGCTTTAGAGAAAATGATGCGTCAATGCATTTATTGAATATCATTTCTAGGTTCGCATTCGTTTCCCTTCCTTTTCTTGAACAAACTAACTGTCATTTGTACAGTGGCAGTCCTCCACGTATCTCCAAACTACAAGGCCCTCAGTCTTTAACACCTGCAATGTAGATCTCCTCGTTTAGATCAGTGCCCTTCATGTTAGTAAGCACGAGGGATGCAGGAAATGTCGTCACGATGAGTTTTAATGAACAGCGTTGAAGCAAGGCTATCCAAAAAACAACTGTTTCTCAACAAGGCGAATTGGATGGGCAAAGGGTCCGTTTAACGATCAGAAAATATTTCAACTATTTAAACGACAACCTGATGAATGACTAGAGTATCCGCTGATATTGTTTCGACGACATTCACCATCTCAACAGTTTCTGAAAACAATTACTTAAGAGGAAACGAGCATCGCTCTTTCGGATACATACACGCAGTGACACTCCACACACAGATGCAAATATAACCACTCTGCCCGTAATTCACTTCAGCAATTCGCACAAGAAATCGGAGCTGAAAGCGTGTAAGAGGCGACGATCCGCGAAAGAAGATTGTGCTTTTATAACAGAAAATATCAAAGGTATTTATGTGATAGAGTGGAGTTAAATCAATAACAATCCTCTAATCTGACATCAAACTTCCGTAGTGACCGTGTCTTTGTTACAAAACAATTGATTCCTTTCATGCAACGATCAGTAAATATCAAACAATAAATGCTCACGGTGCATAAACAGTCCATTCACAACGTGCTGCCTTCTCCTATCAGTTCCCTTCCCCAACTCTTCATCGAAAAAAAAAAACGAACAAACAAGAATATCTGTATTAGGAATACTAGGAATTACTTCTCCAAGAAAACCAAAAGTGTTGAGTACTAAATTGTCCATCCCCTCGATTTTCATGGCAAACAAAAGCAAACTGAGATATGAGAGTGAGAAATATTTGATAAAAATTAAAAGTAGAAGAAAGAAATTGAATACCATCCCAGCTGGTTTTGTATTCAGGTTCAAAGAAGAAATGAATGAACTCTCTAGCGGATACACCCTGAAAAATTGATCAAGCGACATTGATAAAAACGTATCGTGTAGTGGAAAATGATGGTGATCGATAACGATCAGAAAAATATTAAAAATATTTTTATTTTTTTCCAAAAACAAAAAAAATTCCCGCAAAAAACGACAATACTGAAAAAAAAACTGCCAATAAGTACATCTCATTTGTGATTTTCTCTCTTTTTTTTCTCTGCAAATCATTTCTTCTCCTTCGTTTCAGCCATCTACATCGAAGCGATTGCACTAAACTATTCTGATATCATGAAAGCTGCCTCTATTGATAAACGTTCCTTTTATTAACTCCACAAAATAAGCACTCTTAACGATCGGACAAAAGAAAAAAGTTTGTAGCTGCTGGAACTTCTCTTCTCATAACTCCACCGACAAGGAATCTCCAAGCTCATGCAGAGCACTCTTTGACGATATGACGTATCAGATCATTAGTACAGCCAGATCCATATCTTGGAGAAGAGAAGCGTAAAGGAAAAAAGGCTGGATTGGATGTCTTAGTCTAGGCTCGATCGAATGATTTCAATCATTTTTGGAAATCCCAATAAAAATATTCTGCGCTCAAAGTACAATGTAGCTGGAACGTTTGGAGAACTCATGCGTTTCAAAAAGTCGTGGCCAGGTTCCTAAACCACACAAGAGAGGTGAATATCCCTGTCTGTTTGCGGGAGAAAACTCGCCATTACTTCTCCTCCCCTCCACTCTCCTCCCCCCCCCCCCCAATTAAACCCAATGGCCCTCTCTGCGTACGGTCCCCGAAATCACTGAAGACGATGTCAGCAAGGAATGACTGAGAGTCAAACATGTTGACGACACAAATGCTTTTGGGTGCTCCAAGAGTTATGTGTACTTTGGAATACAACTGACCTGAACGGCATGCGTGGCTTTCAGTGGATCACATGCCAGACCGTCAACTTCCACCTCTCTCTTGTACATCTTCATGTCACCTTCTTCCGAGAAAAGTTGCCACACCTCAAAACATCACTGCTTGCTCACAATAAAGATATCAGCCAGTGCCAAGTCCGTCTTTAAAACCAGTTTCCACTTTATATTACTTGCCACATGCAACAGGGAAGAAAATGCCCTCTTCAGCCACCCCACAACCTTACGAATGGCTCAAACTGCTAAAGCAACTCCTCAAGAAGTAAAGATCCGTCACGCTTATCCATCGCTTCATCTCCCAAATGTTCGCCTTTAACTCAACAGCCGCAAACTGAGACAAGATCTAGTCTCAGTTTTCTCTACTTAGAGGTTCTTGAAAAAAAACCCGATAAAAAGCAACAATAGCTCGTTGCATTTATTTCGCACAAATTTGTCATCCCTTTTCTATAGTGTGAAATCACGTTTCCGTTGTGGCATTAAACCGCAAAGAAAACCGACCACAAATTAGGAAATGCCTTATAAATAGACGATTCAGACCTGTCACATCCAATCGGCATTAACTTTGTGCAACGTATCTCACTAAACCCATGAATATATACATGCTCCTGCTTTAGTACACCTTCTAGAGGATGCTTTCAAAGTTGTTCTGCTGTCAAGACTTTCTTACGCATCTGATGTCACAAATAGTGCACTACCTGTTCCTCAACGCCAGCTTTTGCATATCGCAATTGCTCCATAGTGATACGATTTATTTCCGCTGAAAGGGAATGGCAGTTTGGCAGCGATAGTATTCCACTTGGTGAGAGGCTGCATTCAGTGCTCTCGCCTGTGTCATTTGTCGCAGGTACATCATTCGAAAGCTTCACATCCTGAATGATATGTAGCTTCATATGAGAAACATCAGCCGCCTCATTCACACCTCTTAACGCCAAGCACATGTACACAGACGCTCTAATAATCCAGAGCTTCATATATAAGGCCTCCATAGCACTTCTTTGTATTCAAGAGTCCATATCATAACGGTTGTGCGATGAGTGAAGAAAGAATGCAGATTTCAACGAAAAAACTCTCTATTAGATTAGCAAATATGAGTTGAAGTGAGAAGAAATAAAAGTAAAACGAGTTTACAGATGGCGTTTCGATGTAGATATCAGTCGCATCGTGCCAATCTTGCTCATCGTCGCTTAGAACCTTATCGGCAACCTCAAAATGATTTCATTTATTCTTTAGCATATTCACTGTTTCGTAAAGGCGCAAATGAAATGAAAGCATTGTTCACATCGTTTCATGCAAACTAAATTGCTTTCATCAAAAATAAAGTGGATAATTTCAGAATAAATCCCATTAGAGAAGTGATCAGTGATGAAATGCACTTATGACTTTCGTTACATTTTATTCACGTTTGACGTTGCTTGCAGTGAAGTATTGTTGAAGAGTTGGCGTATTCACGAGCCAACTAGATGCAAGCATACCCCATCACATATCTCTTGCCACACTTTCATCACCATCTTGTCGAGCAACTTTTATCGCTGAGTCGTTTCTTTGTTTCCAGCAATTATCAACAACAGTTATGTTTCGGCTATCGATTCATAAAAAGCAGAATGGTGATTTATTTATGCTGGTGGAAACCTGAATCAACCCCTCATTTTGCAGATTCGAATTCATTATGAAAGTAGACTACTCTTATTTTAATATTTACCTTTGATATGAGTCAAAGTGAGGTGAGTTTTCAATTTCACCAAATAAACTACTGATGTATACGCAAAATAAAACGGAAGGTAGTCCACGTTAATCGGCAGCAGGTTCCTTCCACCGTCTCAAACACTCAGAGGGCATTCGGGCTTTTCAACGAATTGCTCATACTTTTTACCTTAATTTACCAATGGACTCATCCGAACGTAGCGCTTCCGCACATGCACGCTTGTACTCTCAATGTTGGCCACAGATGCAATCAGCCACAACAGCTGCCATGGTAACAGTAACAGCTCATCGAGTAATAAACAAGGACATCATTAAATAAAAGAAAGTTCCGAAAGCAGTACTGCCGACATCCATCCGGTCTCAATAAGATAATAAGAAACACTTACAGCACTAGGAACGTCCACAACGTCTGTTTCTAGAGGTGAGATATTACATCCGTCGACCCTCACTTCCGCTACTTCCTCATGAGTCGCGTCACTCGACATCTTGAACGATAAGGTACTTGCACTAATCACTCTATGGCAAATGAAAGTGAGCCGGTTTTTGTTCGGCGATTTTGATGAATGGAGGAGAGAAAAAGTGAGACCAAAGAGTGACAGCCTTCAATGTTTGCACTAGGATTTGCCTGCATATCATGCGATTAGTTTTTCTTTTTTGCACCACACAACTGCACTTTTCAGTTATACCACTTCAGTATCACGTGGAGAATTACATAACAGCCTTTAGAATAACAGCAAACGAGGAATCGAAAAGTGTCGCGCCTTCGGACGGAGTAACAGCACGCAAGGAAACGTGTAATATCCTCGCAGCTTCGATGGTTTGTGCATTACTTTATCGCTGACGCTACTATAGGCACTCCCGTACTGCATATAATCGTCAAACAAGCACTCTCACCAATCAATTGCCACGCCACACCAGTTCGTCTCAAATGGCACCCACCACCCCGTCCCAACAGAGTAACTACGATTCAACAGTGCACTACTGCACCGCCCACCTCGCCAAAATTAGACGCTCACTCTCGACTGCAGTCAACGACAGGCTGGTTCGGGAGATTTTCTTTGGCTTCTCTAATCTTCGTTACATGCAGTGAAATTGTGAAATTGGAGGTAGATGGCGAAATAGGGAATGGGCATAAATTCCCATAGGTGGGAAAAGTTTGCATAAGCACATAGGAAGTTGTCTGAATCTCACCAAATATTCTAATCTTAGTGGCAATCGAATGAATAGTTTAAGAGTTATAGGCAAAATGCAAAAATTTCGACTTTCCGCGAAATAAATCAATGAAAATTGCTCGAAAATTCATTTTTCTTATAGTCCATCAAAACGTTCAATTATCAAAATGTGGGAAAATATTTTCAAATCATAATTCTTATCTAAAACGATTATAACTTTCGACGATTTGCAAAAAAAGTTTCACACAAAATTCTTTAACGTTCTCAATAATCGCTTATATTTTCATATTGCCATTTATATGGGTAAAATATGATCGAAAATTGGGATGAAATTCGCCCACTTCGAGACGAATAACAACAACTTTGCTTAAATATGAAAAAAAAAAACCCGCTAAATTTTTTTCCACATTCTATGCATGAATTTGCCTCTTATCAACAAATTTAACCCGTACTTTGATAAGAAAATTTCCTCGAAATTCGAAATCTCAACCTATGGTACCTACAAGTAAAGAAAATAATGCTGATATATATATATATATATATATATATATATATATATATATATATATATATATATATATATATATATATATATATATAAAATACAGTTTTACTTACCCATATTTCTTACAAATTTCAAACTAGGTGGCACTAAACATACCTGTTCATTAAGAAGACTGATGCATACAGAAATATCGCTGAGAATAGCCGATGTGGTTGCGCTGAGTGCAATTCCCTCCTCTAGAATCGAATCGCCCTCAACGGGCAATAACCGATGTTGCGATATCGTATTAATGCAGCGCTGTATTCGTTCGACCTGATGAAGAGCCAGCTCACGATATTTTTCCAGCTCCTCTACTTTGTTCCTCAGTTCGCCCTGCAATTGAACGCCCAATAATGGCGGAACATCCCTCTTCTTCGCCGTTACATCTCTAATTATCTTTAAAATTCATGCTGAAGAAACACATGCGGGGCCGGTAGCGGGCCAGCAATTACGAATAAGATGATGTCACTAGACTTTTCTGAACACGGACCGTTTAATGCAACATGCATTTGTCTGAACAATGCAGTTCGTTCTAGTACAGTTGTAAAATTTAGTAATGTGGTGGCGCAATCGTTCCGTGGATTCGGTTCATAGTGGTACAGCATTTCATTACTATTTTCTTAACGGTGCTCCATACTCCCCAATTCTACTCTTTTCCCTGCCCACACTGGAGGGTAACTGATATTGCAGCTCTTCTTGATACCTTCTTGTGAAGCTCTTTCCATGCAGCGTAGCTGTCTTTGGTCGATAGGCCTCTCAAACACTTAACCGAGCGTTACGATAAAAAGCGGAGACAGCGCAATAGCTAGCCGAGAAGCAATTCGTGCTCGCTCAGTTAACCTCCTGCCAATAAGAACTGCCTCGGCTGAGCTCACCGGTGATATCTTTGACGCTTTCTAATCAAGATTATCTACAACTTAGTATTTAACTAGGTGTTAAACTATACCTGCAGTAAAACACATTTTTCTCCAACAGTATATATGAGCAGTGGTAGATTTTGCGATTCGAAGACGACTTTTTTCTAAGGGGAAATTCCTGCGGAATTGAGATCTATGCATCTGCGCTAGCTGGACTGCAACATGTATACCCATGAAAAAGCCATACATCTCATCTAATTATGAATCCTCCACCTTTGCAAGAAATCAGTCGAAAAAATTATTCGTGCCACAAATTTCTCCGTTCACCCCTAAAGCTTAAAAAATATGCTGCTGCCGACCTGAGATATTGACTGATCGCAATCACCAATCATGTGTATATAAATCCTTCATTATTCTTATATATTTTTATGCAGTCATCATTGATCTATGCGTAAAATTATCGTTTGATTCGCTGGTTCATTGGAATGAACCTCACTTTGTTGCAGGTAGCAAAAGATTTGAAAACTTTTGTGAATTGCTTTTTTTTTCTAAATCAAAGCTTAACTCACCACTGTGGAGGAGGTTTTAAGCAACGAAGATGTCGAGCATGCGGATGCGTTGCTTATACGATCACTGGGACTGCAGTAGCCAGAATCGCGCTGAAAATATCTCGATGCAGTTGGTTAGTAGTGCCGCCACTGGCGACTATCATTTGCATCCGTCCACATCTGTATCTGGAGCGCGACTTCCTCAGATGTACTGCCTACAAGGCAGGCGGATGGAGTCGCCTTTCGAGCAATTCGAAATGCTGACATTTCGAAGGCTTCTAGACCGAAATCGATGCTAACGACGAATCGTGCAAAGCAGCATGAATTCACAAGCACACACTGCTGCTTTATAGGAGTCTGACTACAGCACGTGAACAACTGGTTTACATAACATCAAATATCATCGTACACTCTAACAATGTACAATTATTGCGAGAACCAACGGATTCTATTGTCCTATTGAACTTTTTTGAAAGCTAATGCGAGGTCGGCAATGACGATCTCAGTGGGAGTAAACTGTTGGTGCCGAGCAATAACGTTGTGTTTATGATTGGGGCATGAAAATTGTTGAGGATGAAGATTTCCGTGGGCATAGTGATACTCTCGGCGACATTAAAGCTTCAAAGAACCTGACGTGGTCTCGAAAACTATCACAACACTACCTCAGACCTTATTACTTTTACTCGTAAACTTTGCACTCTGTCGCGTAATATTTACAGCGCTAAGCATTTGCGTAACTTTTATTGTTATTGTAGTCTGAAATTTCGTGTTATAAAATTCCTCAAAAATACAAGCATTGAATAAATTTATGCAAAAGCGAAAAGCAATTCATATGGAAGAAGATAACCGCAAATAATATGCCATCGCTGTGCACGGTTTTTTTTTTTTCTAAATGAAGATGTTTTCTTAAACAAAAGAATCATAAAAAGCAATCGCATCACTCGACATATATCTCAATCGTACTACGAGCCCGTATCTCGCCTTTTGACGCCATAAGTACTGTGCGGCAATTACTTGATATGCATACAAAACTGGTGGCGCTTAATTTGTGATACACGTGTTGCATTTAATAATTCTATAAATATGAATTTGCATCTTATGTATTGCATAAATATTTTATTAGTATTCCATATAGCAGTGTACTATTCAATTAGTTGAATTCAACGTTGACTGCATGCGAAAGCATGGAAAATCGTTCAATAAAAGAATATTTTTGAAGCATAAGGTGTAGTCAATAACTGCATGATCTTATTACTGGCGAAAAATAATGTAATCATTTCTATCGACGGCAGACTAATATCTAATTAAATGATACCAACTAAACTGAACTCAATTGTATCGCTTTTTTTTTTTTTTTTCTGAGTGCAGCATTTTGCCGTATCATTTGTTTCAATTGATTTACTCTCTTGTAAATTTTATTTCATATACGAAATTCGATAACTTCAAAAAATTTAAAGAAATCGACTTTTTGGTGACATAAACGAAATAAAACAATTGAATTATTTCGTAAATTAGTTCAATTAAATTAGAAACAAAGAAAAAAAAATGTCTAATAGTATATTATTGGCTAATTTTAAAAAATATTTTCTTATTGCTCTTTGTATAGCAAAAATTGATGAGTAAATATTTTAATGAATATGAATTCTACCGCATATGAATTGAGTGCATTTATCCACATCGTTTTCGCCGCTATATTTTCTGCTCTGAGATACCAAATGAGACCATTGGTTGCCACATCAAAGCGACACTTATCCACGTCGCTCTCCTTAAGAGCACAATTTTACTCAAAGATAACGAATATAATGCCATTCGCAAATCTTCGAAAAGAACCCTTGTGAAAATATATGGCACTTTCAGAACGCCTTAAACCACACAACATGGAACTGGTGACGAATAAGTGGACTGAACCCAGAGAATAGGCGGACTCAAAGTTCTTTGAATCATCTCTTGGAGAAGTTCACCCAAGGGCAGTCAACTCCAATGTCGCCAATTTGAAGGAGAAGCGGAAGGAAGCAACCTGCAAGCTTTACATTTGTGCAACGTGATCCACATTTAGACGGCTTTGTATAGCATGAAATATTTGGATGTAAAAAATAAAATTTGCATTATTGAAGTAATTATCGACGCAACATTTTCGATGCTTAAAATTAGTGGCAGTAATGAATGCACCGAAATTTGATTTGCAAACAAAAACGGGGGTAAAGTCGTCTTGATCACGAGAGCAGCTATCAACAAAAACAAATGAGATTTGAAACCTGCGATGAGATAATTGAAAGCTCATATGTATGAGCGGAATTCAGCAACCATTGTCATTGAAAAGTGCTATAATATCAGCGCACAATCATAATAAAACAATGCTCTTAGCATTATAGTAAGCTGTCAAGTCGACGACTTTAGGTATAAAAATTTCCTACAAAGCGGTTTTTCTAATTTTCAACGACTTCTCCACTATAAAAATGGCATTAAATAGCAATCTTAATAGTAATACTAAAATAAATCATAGAAGTGGAAATGAAATGACGAACTGCAACGATCGCGCATCTCACTGTAATCGATCCACGACTGCCGAATTGTTTTTCATTTTGAGTTTTATAATAAACCAAAACACCATCTTCCAATTCAAAATATCTCCTCTGCCAGCCAAGTACATAATTTGTCCATTTGTAGAGAACACCACATGCATGAGCGCTAGAAAATAAATCATTGAGCTCAAATAACAACTCATTTTGGCAATCTTTTTTTTTTTTATAGCAATATGAAGAGAACGTTAGCATTTTCAAGCATTCACATAAATTCTTCGATCTTTTCCTTCATTGCTAAGAAATATCGATTTCGAAATGAATCGCTCCTTCAACAACCTTTCCTCTTCCTCTTTTCAAGACAATTGACAATGAATTAATGCTTATATTGCTCACATTGAAAACAAACAACATATGGAAACTATCGCTTAGTGCTATTCAAAACAATTTCAAATGGATCGTCTCCATGTGTTTTCTTTTGCGCATTTGTTAAATACAAACGAAAGATATAATAGACGCTATTCTTAAAAAATAGTAGATTTCATTTTGCAATTGATAATTGCCTTGCAAAGCTATACTGCCGACTTTCTATTGAGTAAAAAAAAAATATTACCACGAAAATACCTAAATAATTTTAATGTTGGGGCTGTTTTTGAGGATTTTAGGGATATAAAAGTTTCTTATGGTTAGCAAGATCTTTGGAAAGTTAATCAAAGTTAAGCTCACATCAGGCATACTCTTTGCCTCTTCTTGGCGATTACCTCGTCAACGCGATTGGAACTCAAATCGTTTCACTAGTTACGCAAGACGATGCTGCTATCGGGGAGAACAGTAAACGCCCATAGTAACATGCCGAACTTGTTATGCTACATCCTATTGTGAGTCGTTTAAACCTATGGCAATCATAATCGTGACCTCAGGTAACCTAACTTTACAGGTGATCTTATTTCTCCATCACAGAAAGTCGAAGCTGGTTCTACTATAGTTAGTAAATGGAGTTTTCCGTTTTTTTTACAAGGTAAGAGAAGCTTTCAACGAAAAAGACTTACGAAGATCGATCTGCAGAGCGTGTTGCCGTAGTGTTGTTGCATTCAATGTTCATCGTGTTTCCTCGCAATGAGACTCGTTGATAAACAAAGGTATGACTATATTCAGAAACGGTCCTGTAAAAAGTGCAAAAATGAGCGACGAGACAGGTAAAACATATAAACGCAATATATGCATGCATCAACATTATACAAGCTTACGTACAAACTATTCAGCATATTACTATCACGGCGCTATACAAGTAAGTGCACGACAGCAGGAGGTGGGGGAGGGGGGGGGCCTCTTCCCGCTGTGGAGAGCTTGTCTATTTTTCGGAATGGTCGAAGTGGAACTTACGTTGCATACAACTTCTATTGCCTGCTTATTGAAATGTTCAAGCAAAGCGCAACCATTCACACTCTTCAATTGTTATCAAGCACGCATCCAAGTGAACACTGGTAGAAGCATTGTGGATTCGACGCCTGTTGATAAGCAACCACAGAAGCACTGAACGGAAGTGGTGTGATGCAAATTTTGGAATAATGCCAACCTCACAAAAAACGCGTATGCCTTTGTGTAATGATCGCTAAAAAGATGTTGTAGAGATGCGGGAGATGAAAGAAACCATGCTCGGCGATGAAGGCGGTTCTGATCAACGTTGAGTACAAAACTACACTGATCAATCAATATTTCAATAGGGTAATATCATATACACTCTTCGAAGTGAACCGATATGAGAGGATTAAATCACGCTCATGAATGAGTCAACAAAACTTGATCAGCATTAACTCATAAAAGAGGGGAATAAAACGGTTATCAAAGCTTCATCTATATATATTTAAAAACGAGAAGAAATAAACAAACATTGGTATATATGCAGAAAGTGGAATATATAAGCAATAATAGTGCAATGCAATAAGATTGATTTTTGTGGTGAAACTTTTTGAGTATGATAGGAATTTTTGATAGAATGCGTTCATTTCAGCACTTTCGCTCCAATTTCTCGAACTCCTGCCCACTTTTGTTTGTTGCCTTTGCAAGCATTCACATCCTGCGAACGTTCAAAAGATGAAATATTGAGCTGCAACAATTCGTTGAGACTCCTACCATCCAATCATTGATGCAAGTGGCAAGGTCTGAAATTTTGCTATGCACTGTCAGCGAATTTGGTGCAGTGGAGTTGAGGTGCTATAATCGAGGGCGATCGTTGTGCTATGAGGATCTGATGTTTAATTAAAGCTCAAGTGCGCCACAAATGGTTCAACACGCAACGCGAAAGATTTTACAGTTGACGTGCCTTGATGGATACTGAAGGAACCTCGATGATTTATAATGTGTGGGGAGAGGAAGGAGGGGTGGGGTGTTATCAACCCGGGCTCCTTCGGTAACATTCATTCACTGACATAGGTTTTTACAAATTTGGGGATTCTTTCTAGGCGAGGAAGTAATATTTTAATTCACGGCTGAATAAACGACTGCATATATCTATTTCTAAAATCAACTGCTTTAAACTCATATCTAAACGTATATTCCAAAAATCATATATGTAAGAAAAATCTCTATAATTTGCACATGAAGGACAATTGATGTGGCAGAAATGTTTCATCGTATTGATAAAGCGCCATCGCTTAATAATTTTCAAAAAATTTTGCTTCGAATTTTAGCCGTAAAAATAAGTTCTCGAGGTTGTTATAGTTAGTGGAAAGTGTGTGGTGCTGAGTTGTTATCAGTGAATTATCATTTCCTGTTTCGTTACCTCTAGAGATATGTTTCGATTTATGGTTTGAACGAACGATCTTTCGATCTGGTTGAAATCCGTTGAAATAACAGTGCGTATTTAATCAGACGTCTAATGGAGGTGCTAAAACTAAGGACGTGCTCCGTTATGGCAAGGTGAAGTTAACCTCAACGGCTCTTACCATCAACTATCTTTTTTCTTTTTTTTGCGTTTCTGCGTGTTATTTACATATTGTGTGACAAATTTTGTTGCATGTTCGCTATGTTATCGATGACCCCATACCGGTGGGTCTGTCTCGAGAATGATCAAGGAACCAGACGAGATTTTTACACGTAATGCTGTCATTACTGTTTCATTGTAGAATGACGTATAATGTAAGAGTGCGAGTGAACTAAGGCAGATATTTGTGCCTCCTTTGGAGCGCTATCTCTATCTCACGGTAATTCTGGTGCCCTTCGATTTTGTCATTATTGCTGTTATTCACCGACTCCGACTATTCACCGACTCTTCAACGGCTTTCGCGGTGCTATCCTCCCCAATATTTCGATGATAGAAGGTGATTTGATGTGCACTCATATGCGCTCATATTGATCAGAAGTGGTTAAAGTGGTTCCGGAAAGGTTATTTGCGCTCATTGAAGCGGCAGTATATTATCGGCTTGAATGGGTCCACATAATGCTCTCTCGATCAAAGTGTTGGGCTTATTGCTGCTTGGTATTGCATCGATTTCAACTCAAAGTGCTTATCACTTATCGTTATTCGTTACTTCGCTTATTCTCAACGCTGCATTCGCATTTCGTCGTAATTTCCCCTCTTCACAATTGACACTCAATTTCTGCACTTTTTATGTCCTCACTCATCTTGTCGTACAGTTTCTTGCGCAAATTCCGTTTATAAGAGGATTTGCTACTGAACCAATTTGCAGGTATATTCTTCATTCTTTCCCACCTTTGTTGTATTTTATAATGATGTAAGACCTACCTTACGAATAGGTTAGTTGTTTTACCTGCCGAAAATCATTAGCCTAGTTTTTTGATGTTTAAATTTGGCTCAAATCTACTTTTGGCCAAATTCACATCTACTGATTCATAGCGGATTTTAGAGTGTATGAAATTTAAATTTTGATGGCCAAATTTGGTTCAAAAATTGCTAGCCAAGAGTTCGTCTAAACAGGTTGACGTGATAGGTGATGAATCTATTCACCATTAATTCCATCAGCATTAATAAAGTATTTGTGTGAATCGTAGAATATATTAACTAGTAATATTGCCTTAGCCTTAATAAGCATACATTTATAACTGCAATTTTGAAAGAATATTGAAGAGGAATAGACGAAGTGCTTATTTGCCATCTCCAAGTCACACTATGTTTCAAGCTGATTTGCAATGGCCGTTGCGACGAATTTAAAGCGTTCTCTTTCGTTTAGTAATTAGAGGTGGCAATTTACATTTGTTTTACCTTTGCATGTCTGCAGGTGAACAGAGTCCCATCTACTCTCACGCACTACCCTCCATCCTCATCTAGTTTTGAGCCCTCAATTGTAATATTTCATCACAGTGGGCGCTCTTCCTTCAGCTAGCAAGGATCATCCAGTTACATGTTGTGAAGGCGAGGCGGAAGGGGTTGGGGAGGGGGGGGGGACAGGTGAAAGGGAATATATCCTCCTTCACTGTATACACCACAGCTTTGTAAAAGTGATCATTTTGAATCGACTGATCTTTACCCTGTTTAGCTTATTACTTGTATCTTCCAACTCGTGTTTAAAGAGAATCTACCAAACCTTTACGTCAGCAATAGGCAACGCTTTTTTTTACTGCGCACCATTCAGAGTCTTTGTGCATTTTTTTGTATGACAGCATCTGAAACACACGCGCCTGTAGGGGTTAGGCGATGGGTGTCATGTTTGAATGCGTCGCGCGTTTCCTTATCTGCTTCCTGGACTTCTCAGCCTCGCCCCCCCCCCCCCCCCCGCATCCCCATAGTTGCAGTACTTCAAGCTTGTGCTGCTTACTTCACCATGACCAGTGCAATTTCATCATATTAGCAATAATTATTGCTACTATATAGCATTCATCTTCCAGCATACTTGGTGTGTGCAAATTTTATTGCTTGCCTGATGATGCGAAGGATACATGTAAAGGAGCTTTTTGGAGCGTCTATTTGGGCTGCTTTGCCGAGTTTTGTCTCGCAGTGTTACTCGTTTGGAAGAGAAGGTGAGTTCTATGATGCGTCGCTTTTTTACTTTTTCCATTGTATTGCAATTTTTTCATTTCTTTACAACGAGCAAAATTTGAGTAATCATTGGAACATTGGAAGCATTTCTTCATTATAGCTAATAAATAAACTGCTGTGTTATTAAGTAAACAGTTGAATTTACTAGTGCATATAGTAGTGGATAAGTTGGTAGATATCACACCGTCTAATAGAAACGTTCATACGGTAGCGGTCAATCGAGCTGGCCAACGAGATTGGTTCACCTTTATGACATTGACTGTTCGCATTGCTTGTTTCCTTAAGTTCTGCTACACATAAACTCACTTGAAGTAAGTTGCGTTTAGATCGAAATGAGTGCATTCTAAGAGAGACAATGAATAATGGGACATATGCGATGATTCCTCAGAAGAACTATGAAATTCGATCGGTATTTTGAACTTATAGAATGTAAAGTACTATGCTTAATCGTAATGTTTTAGTTATTTAGCTCGGTGAAATTGCTGCATATGATGAGTTGTGTGTCTTGCAGAGTAACGGTGTTATCGGTCGATTACGGCAATGAGAGGGTTTATACATCGAGACATTCTTATTTGCTATCGCCTGTGGCGCTTATCACCTGGGCACTGTTGTTTCCCTCATGGCTGAGCCTGGTTTGGTTGCTCGCTTCATGGCTTATCTTTTCACTGATCGCCGAAAGAAGGCATCGGCTATCTGTAGCACCTTTTCTCATCACCTACGCTTCGGTTCGTCCTTCTAGTATATTGTATTATTTGGTTTATAAACCTGGAGCCATTGCCCTCTGCAACTTTACAAATCGGAAATCGTTTGGAGTTGATTGTTATGATCGCTGAATTTCGAATTTATTTTGGCTACTTCTTTTTATTAGCGGTTCGCGCAACATGTTCCAGAAAGGGAAGCGACTTCAAGTCGAAGAAGTCCATAAAACTCGCGACTATTCAAACCTCAACAATATATAAGAGGAGGGGATTAGCCGAAAGCAGTGGGATGCTCGGATATTGCTGGCAGATTGGCTGTGTTGACGCCCACTTTGGTTTCCTCAGGCATCCTTTAGCATATTTCAAGTTGCATCTTATTTAGCGTCATGGTAAAATATTGACCAACATCTCGAAAGGCTTGTAAAGTTGTTTTCATCTTTGTGCATTTGATGTATTTATGGACTACATTAATTGAGAATGAAATTAAAGCCGAATGGAAGTTTTTAAGACCGGAAGCTGCGCGTCATATGATTTTTGGCGGTGATATTACAATTGGCAATCAAATTCACTCTTATCGACTTAATTAAATTACAGTTGATTAAAAATATTCTGTTGAAGTTTTAGTTTTTGCTGCTCGCTGAGTATATATGCTCGTTGTGCAATTTTGATGCAATTGTTATCGAAAAAATCGGTCTCCGTTCGAGTTTGGGATCGGCTGATTTTTATTCGCTATTTTGCAAGGTTTTTTTTTTTCAATATCAAATGCATAGTGTAATTTGATGTGCACCATAAACGTGACTAGCAGTAGTGGTTCTGCAAATGGTAAAAAAAAAGTTCTTTATTATTCAATGTCGCCGTAATTACCACTGCGAGATTTCGGAGGCAACTCACTTCATTCATCAGATAAAAGAAGAAATAATTGTCCTGCAGAGTGATCGTTCATATTTTCTCTTTAGAGAGATAACTAGCAATAACGGCGAATCGAGCCAGCGGATTACAACACAATCATCCCACCACTACATTTACCTGGAATATTGAGTTGATAATAGAGCAATGGCACTATCATAAATAAATCGCAAAGTTTTGCGCACAAATATTTTTACTAAACTGCATGTCGACAAATTGAGTAACTTCTCTCAAGCGCTCTTTTTTTACGCATAGTATTTTTGCATACTTATTTATGTGTGTTTCAATTCGTAAGTTAACGAAAGGTATGATAATGAGAATTGACAGGTGCAATATGTATAAAGTATGATCTGTTATCTCCAGTTCTACCTACCGTTTGAGTTGACGTCATCTAAAAGCGCTATAAATTTTGCAAATCCATTCTGTTCTACAACCTAGTAAGGTGTTATGAAAACAAATGTACTGATTGAATTTAGCTATTATTCTTGAAGTTGTTGGTTAATGTGACTCTAAATGAACAAAAAAAGCTCAATTCTTATCAGTCTTGTTGGCATACTTGTTGACCTGTTTGTAAGTCACTCTGAGGTATAGTCGTCATACATTTTTCCACGTATCATCCATTTATTTGTAAATGCCGTAAATATTTCTGCACAGTCCAATTTTCGATGATTTTTTCAATTTCGATGACATTCGATTTTTCCAATTTTCGATGACATTTTTCTACACAGCTTTTTTTCTCACTATTATCATAATCGGTAATGGCATTGAAATGTTTTATCTTCAAGCAACATTAGAACAAGGTGATTGATGTTCTTAATAGAGACGAACAATTTCGTTATAAGCGAACGAAATGTTATAACGTTATTCGGCGATAATCTCATTGCAGTGGTTGTTATGTATGCCGTTTTATATAATGCGCTATTTGGACGGGTGCCCGTCTCAGGGTACAGTCGACACTTGTGTACGACGAGTCTCTGTCAGTTTTGATAGCGGTAACAGGTTCGAGTGGATAACACCATTTATTTGTCTCTTTGCATGTAAGTTGCCTTTACTCTGATATGATCTTTTTTTTTCTGTGCATGAAATTCCTAGTAGAAGTGAATTTGGCTGTGGGAGATATGCATGGACGGTAAAAGTGCTAGCCGACAAAAGCGCCAACTGACAACTTCACCGTTCTTCCTTCAGGTATTCATGCGTTGAGATGTATTGTTTATGGTTTTTTTTAGATGAATAAGACGCGCTAATAAATAGTGCTGTGGATGAGAAGATTGCTAAAGGCTTTAATCCGGTATGAATCTGATATCAAGTTGACGACATAACTGCCTATAAAATGATGGTCACTCGTTAAAGCTAACAATTTTTATTAGTATTTAGGGCCGTTACCCAAAAAGACACATACAGTTCTTAAGGAAAGGGAATGCCACAAATATGCGTCCATCGTTTACGGATTTTTTTCTTTAATAGCAACTTCGTAGATCTTTTCCTCATATTATTCACGTTTTGGAACATTTCTGCATTTGCACATATCACGTTATTTTATAACATAAGCGTGTTATGATGCATACGCATCTATACTTACCACATAACACGTAATTTATAGTAGATGCGTAATAGTTCATTTCTCAGCGACTAAATAGATGAAGTAGACGCTAATGATTCATTTGTCAATGTCTAGTTCGCAAGGAATCGGATGTTATAGGTACGGGCGAGTGTTGGAGGGGGGGGGGGGGGGGGGGAAGGGATGAGGAAGAGAGTGGAGAGTGTTTCGATAATGAGAGGCATAGAGTTTTTCGCTTCAATGGTTTCCGTCCCTCCCGTCGGGTCTCTAATTTCGGCTCTCGGTGTTCAATTTCTTATCACCTAAACGCTTTTGCTCATGAATGCATATGTTTTTAAATGATAGATCTTACCGCAAGAAGAGCGCCCAAATTTTGGGAGATTTCATGTTATTGCAGCAGTAAAGATGGCGCCTTTCAATATTGCATAAGAGTCTGTTCAATGTGGCTCAGTTGAATTCATTAACGAGATGTTTATATTAAAATATATTTTAGGCATATTATACGTTTGCTTCTACTATCTCTACTCGTTGATATATGGAGAATGGCGATCGATGCATACTAATGAATGGATATCAAAAGAAGCTGCTTCTCTTATCTCAGCATTATGGCTACCAATCATTTTTATTTTACTACTTATATTTCTTCACGTGAAAAGGTAAAGAGATCCATATTTTTTTAAAATCTCATTTCTCAGTGTTTTATGTGTTCATAAGAGTTATCACATGTTGACATAATACTGTACTCAGTAGTTATAATTTTTCTTTTTTTTACTTTTATGAAACCTGGATTGGTCATTTCCACTTCAGGTGACCAATTCAAGTCTCTTTTTTCTCTTTTTTGAATGCCTTAGCGAGGTATACTTCAAATGTGAGTTAAAAAATGCTCTCGACATTGATAGTTTTTTATTTCATCTTTTTTATCTGTATCAATCAATTTTTTGTGTTTTTGTCAGGATGAGCAAAAAACTTGCAGCAAATTCTATCCCAGCGATGGCTTTAAGGTCATAAAAATGGTAAATCGAATCACCACAGCATTATTCTGCAGCTAAAAATGTGAAAACATTTAATAGGGAAGCTTTTTATCCGTATGTTGAATTTCCCCTTGCAGAGGAAATGGTTTTCACTCTCCATTTTGCGTCGAAATTCATTTGAATATAGCGGCGCTTCGGAACATTTTACTGCGATTTTAAGTGAGCTCTGTGGCCACTGAGGAAGGCAGGCACATAATGGGAGAGCTGTACTTTTTTTCTAGCTGTCTTGTGTTCATGTGTTTTCCTATTTTTCAAAAGTGTTGCCCCATTTTTCAGGTCTGTCTTAATTAAAATCCATTTCAAAAACTCTTTGCTAATTTTTTTTAATCGCATCAAAATTTTCAATCCTGTCACAGTACTAAAATTTCATTCACATCGAGCACATGATATTTACGTGATGAGGTGAACCTCGTTCACTGCATTAGGCATTTCCGTTTGCAGATTCGAATCGCCACCGGATGTTTCATGGCGTCCTTCTTCGCCTCTTTCCAGCGCACTTGCTGCTCATTATGACACTTTGCTATCACTTTTTCTATGCATCTTTGCGGCGTTAAATATATCGGCAATCGGTCTTATGCTTCTGTTACTATCGACAGTAATTTTCATCTCCACTCCTACAGTCTGTTTGTTTTTACCGTTCATTCATTTTTGATTGTAAGCTTTATTTAGCTTTGAATATGATTGAATTGTGTAGCTTCCAATTAAAATGAGTACATTAAAGGTTGATTGTAGGCACAGTGGCGAGTTGTGCAGCGAGCGTTCTTCTAGCGCTATTATGGCTCTTCTCGTTTCTTAGCTCGGCAATGCAATTGCCCGTACTTGTTTTCCCAACAGATTGTCAACGAGCATTTCTTATTGATCGCAATACTGCACAATGGATCGGCTTTTGGCCTGAACAGGTTGGTTGTTTTGTTCGTATGCGAACTTGGAGGCAATCGTGAAGCGCGTTTTTAGAAATTTGTTGAGGTTTGTGGAATGTGGCTTGTTCATTGTGCATTTTGCTATTCAAAGATTCAACAGCGGTGTTTCTTGTCGTCACGTTTTCAAATTCGCTTTCCTTTTGACTTCTCCTTTTATCGCTGCTATTAAAGGTTCTTTGACAGTTCATTTTTTACTTCAGATTCATTAATGATTTACTAATTGTGATCTCTGTGATCAAAACAATTTTGCGTTTTCTGCGATCCACCTTACGAAAGTACACTACTATTCTATCGGTCTCTGTGTGTTTTTGTCTATCTATTACTCGGGAATTGTTGAAGTTAGAGTTAAGGAGTGCGATTGGTGTTTACAGACTGAATCGATATGCAACGGTTTGTTTTATTATCGTTCATCTTTTTCCCACGTGTGTATATTAGGCTAGTTGGGAATATTCAAAAGTGACGGAATTAGCCGATTCGTGTTTCGACAGGGACTTTCAAAATTCAGAGATGACATGGAAGAACCAGTTCCCGGTCTGGATGGACTTGAATCTAATTGACGTTAAAGGAGGATGATTGCATGCATTAGCACAAGGCGATTATTTCTTACGCACGTGTGCAGTATTATCTGGCCTGCCAAATAGAATAGCAAAAAGTGGAACTCAATACCAATCGTCATGGCGCGCTTTCCGACTTTTTTTTTTCAAATGCTCGAATATTTTATGCACTTTGATATTAACGTAAAGGAACTATTTGTTTGTATAAGTGAGTGGATTTGGTTGGTGTGCGGTGCAGTGGAATAGTTGCAGACATGGCCAATAATCGCGCTTTTGTTGATGATTTCAATGAGGTGTGTCTTCTGTGCTGATAGGACACAATGGTTGAGCGAAATCAAGCGAAGCGATGCCGATAAGGTATGTTTAACTTTCTGGGCAGCATTCCTTACTGAAAGATCACCTCCGATATATTGTTGTTGCTTCCAAAAAGTTTCTTTCAATATGTCATTGCTAGACAGGAATATTCATTAATTTAATCACTCATTTAATCAGATCTGTTAGATTTATTTCGAACAAAAGTACTTTCGAGGCCATTCCAACTATCACTGCTTAGTTCCGTGTTACATGGCGGTGCTGCTGATTTGCTCGTGGCACATCATCTTCGGCTTTCCCATAATCTTGGCTTGCTTAATGCACTACATTTTCAAGTCCAAGTTTCGCCATTCGTCAGCGCCATTATTTCTTTCTCATCCATTATCATTTCCTTTCTGTTAGGCACTACAAGAAAAGGTTTTGCTTTGGTTACCTCAGAAGCCATTCTTTTGCTTTGCAATTTTTTACATTTAACCTTGCCACAGCTCTGTCCATTTTTTCTGGCATCCGCCGCCTGCGTCGCTCTTTTCTTCGTTAGATTCGATATGCATGATCTCTAGAGCATTAGTGGCATTATTGGCACTCTCATTTCGGCTTGTTCACTTCAAAACAACTTCAATTCATCGACCATTTCATAGAGCATCTTCGTTTGATTTGAGCTTTATGAAAATAGTGAGGCATTATCCACGAAGCGAAGATTTGGAGGCTGCTTTCTCTCGATTAGTTTCGTTTGAAATGGCAGTTGATGGAATACTGTTTTGCAAGCGAACGTTGAAGAGCGTTGTTGATGTGGGATCCTGACTGATGTCGCTGATGTGATGACATTGTAAAAGCACGGATGGCGCAGAGTATCGCGACGCGTTATTTATTTATTTTTTATTTCAGGATATTTCCTCACTTATTAAATTTCTGGCTAAATATTCAATGCATAAATTTGGTGTCGAGGTGAGTTCTTTTTTATTATGTATATTTGTCTACCTTGTGGTATTTCCGTTCAGTTGAGAGATGTCGATGTATATTTCATTGAGGCAGGTTTCGTTTCCACCAAAGCAACACCTAAGTGATATTTTAAGGAAAGCGCGTTTCAACACGCGTTTTTTCTACTACTCGGGTTTTTTTTCGAATCTCATAGCCATCATATGGCAGATAGAACCAAGCGAAAGTATTGCGTTTCAGTGAAAGCTGTGAACTTGTTCGTTAAGTGCCATAAAATACCGAACGTCATAGCAGGTAATCCAAACACCACTCGCCTTTCTCAGAGGGCTTCTTTTAACAACTATCCCTTCTCTTTATTCTATGTTTATTTATGCATCTTTCATCGGCAGGTAATGAGTAGGTCAAGCTTCTTTTGTTGCGTTCCCTTTGATGACCTTTCGTCCCTTGCATTTCCAATGCTTTGTTGCCTTTATACTGCAATTTCAGTTGATGCGATGTGTAACGCCTAAGACAGATCAGTGATATTCCTATAATTTTAAATTCTCATAGGTATCATTGATATACGGTGTGATATTAGTGTGTGCTCATCGTGACGTTTACGGACTACTTTTGTTTATTTCAATTGCATTATTGCGGGTGATTTCGAGATGCAGACAAGCTCTTTTATGGCCTGCTTATTCGCGTCTTTTTTTAGTGCTTCTTATTGTTGAATACATTTCTGCACTTGGCTCCCCTCATCAGGTTTGTTCTTATATTCTCATGTGTTCATTAAAGAGGTTTTCAGTGTCAATACGCGAATAGACCATATGCCAGCAATGTTGTTTCTTTTGGACACAGGCGGAAGTTGGCGGATCGCATAAATAGGTTTATGAAAAGCACTGAGAGTTCTAGTGGAGGGACGTCCAGTGCCTTACTACAAAAAGAGGGAAAAGTTGAATGACGGAGTCGAAAATGCTTTAGAGTTTGAATAGCACAAATTTGAATATGCCCTCAAATAGTGAACTCACAATTTCATCGACTTAACCAAGCTTACTCGTTATAATTTTTGAACTTTTTTGCTTTTAATATTGTCGCGCAAGTATTTGTGAGCCTTTGAACTAGCTGATTACAGAAGTGAGTTTACCGCATTAGGCGTTGCTTTTGTAATATTCTATTAGCTTAGCAGCAGGAATGGTTTTAGTTCTCGAAGTGCTCTGAACATTTCTGGAGTGGATGGCCGGAATCACTTCAGAAATATTTTCTGCTGCCATCTTCGATCTCTTCCAGCCCTATCATTATTGCCGATTATATTTTTATTCTGCTCCTTCTCGTGCAAAAAGACGTTTTCACTAGAGATGTAAGTTGCTCAAGTTTTGCATTTTTAATTGTCAGTGACTTTTTACATGTTCTTCAGTGGTTGGAGTGTTTCTGTGGCACTAAGTGAATACAGCTTACAACGAATCGTTGGATCGATAGTATTTCCTGAATGATAGTAGCATTAGATTATGCAAGGGATGAATAGCACATCAACGATGAGTTGTGCTTATAAACTGCCAATTGCTGACGCAGTAACATAATGACATATTCGGTACTAATGTTGCGCAATTTCCTGCTTCCAGTTTGTCTGATTGATAGCGGTGGGTCATAGACGCTATGAAACAGTCGCTCGTTTTGACGTTTTGACGTTTAAGGCAATCATCGTCAGTGCAAATATTAGCGATCCTATAGAGATTTCCTTTCGACATAACAGTTTAGAGAAAATTGCTGTCTATTGATAGGTAAAGCAACTGAATTTATTGAACGGTGCTATTGGCTTGCCTCATCGATTCGTTTTCTTTTACTGTCTTTTTTGTTTCGTTAATTTTCATTAATTGCATAGCGATGTATGCTTAGGTTTAATCGTCAGTTTAAAGTCATTTTGAAGCATTTTTTACAACATTTTGTGCATTTGTAACGAAACGCTTTATAGATTTTGTTGAGAAAATTTTTGCTTGAAGTTTATTCTTACTCAGTCAACATTACTCTCAACGTGGTTTATTCAGCTGTATTGTTTCTTTTAAGGGGGATCATCCAGGAGGTGATAATGCACCATTGTCGCATCCACAGCAGACAATTCCACCGATGTACAAAGATTTTATATCAACGAAAGGGTTTGTCTTTATTGTTATTTCCGAAAGAAAATAGGGCTGGAAAATCGTGATAAGAGTTAGCTAAAACTGTCATATTTGCTGCAATTGTATAATATTTACAATATGGTAATTCGAGAGAATGCTGCGCCATAGACAACACTTCATTTAGTGATCAGTTGTCCCCGCATATCATCCAATAGACATTGCTATCACTTCTGTGTCGATGCTTGCCCTCAACATAAGCGAGAGCATTTATTGCGTTTGTGTGCTGCTCAAAAATATGAGGTTTTCAACTTTCACCATCATATTGCCTGTTGTTGAAAGATCTTTCAGAAATCTGGTAGCCTATGTGCATTCGGCGATATTTCTTTACTCTCACTGGATTACATTGGTGCTAGTGGTGGTGTGTTGCATCGAAGGGGGATCGATATTTGCATTCGCATATTTAATAACAGTTTTTGCACTTCTATGGAAGGGAACAGAATTGTATGCGACACAACCGTTTCATAGATTTACCGCATCATGGAATCATCTTGTCTATTATAATTTGGTGGTACTTGCCATCAAAGCGTTGTATTTGGTAAGCGTGCTTTTCTTGATGAATCGAAAACTTTTTGCATTGAATATTGATGAGTATTTCTGAATAGTAATTTTAGGAAAGGCATTGCCGATTGTTTTTTTTTTTTTTTTTTGCATTCAACGTTCAAAAAATATGGTCGGGGAGTTGTTTTGCTAGTATTGAGCAGTATGTAATGGAAATTAACATCTGAGAGTGAATGTAATGCGTTCCTTCTGAGTGCCGATAGTCTATTGTGAACTAGAGCTTATTGTGGTTAAATTTTATTAGTATCGTTAAGCTTAGCCTTTAAATCCTAACGGTATTGAAGAGTTGAAAACTAAAAAAGTGTTAGAATCTACGTTGAATGTTGAAATGATTTGATTTTTCAATTTCTTATTACAATTAATAACTTTTATTGTGGTTGAGAGTAATTTTTGAGAATACAATGTGCGAATTTGGTTGGATTGCACCTTGTTGGTTAGAGCGAGTATTGGGAGTTCATTGTGTAACATCGAATTGTGTATTGCGCAGAGGTTATTCCACTTTATTCTTTGATGTACTTTGCTTTGCGGCACTTGTCTATCAAATGCGCATCTTCAATTCATATTATTTTCAACACGTTATCGTCGATTACAGGGCCGATCGTATCCTTGGATCGAGGTTTCTTTTGTTTTCTTATTTTTTCACTTCTTTGTACTTCCTGTGTCAAGGCTAGCTGGGAGATAGAGGATAGTGTTGTCCGTTGTTAATCATGAGTATGATGATCATTTAGCTGAACGATGGATCAGGAGATGCGCTATACAGCTTTCGGTGTAATCTATGTATGTGGGGCTATTCCAAAAAGTGAATCGTAGATCATTATTTCCTTTAGTATCCAGATCATCCCACCTGCAGTGTGATGAAACAAAAAGGATGCTGCTGACACGGCTAATGTTTATTGCGCCGTCATAAGTTCGGATGCTGATCAAGGCAGGGTGTTGACGAGGGTCCAGAAATTCGTAACCGTTGATTTCAAAGTTCAAGTTTATCTAACTTATCCACTGCTAAGCTTATTAGGCTGGATTCTTTTGTTCAGAATTCTTCTGTATATTTTAGGTCTTTTGTATGTTACGTAGGTTGCAGATACAATTAATGACACTGGGATGTTTCATGTTGCATATGCAAAAAGCTTATGAATAGAAATTGCATCATTGCTCCAATGAAGTAGCGTTTGCAGAGGTGCGGAATTGCTACTCGAAGTAAAGCAGCGAGAGGCGCGCAAAAGCGAACGGCGTCTGCATTGCAATGTTAGTTGGATAGAGACGGTCGTAGCTGAAGAAGATCGGGAAATGCCAGCGTCTTGTGGACCTCTACCTCGATCTCATGAGGAAATCAAAAGGTTTCATCCGTTATACTTCGCTTACTTTCACCCTCTTCTCCGTCCACTCTCCTCTTCTTTCATTTTTTCTGCCGCGCCGCACTTGGAATGCTTTTAGCTTTTACTGTTGGAGCATTTTTCGGTAAGATGGCCAAAAATTTTCAGTATTCGCATCCCGACAAAACGCTCAGGTTTGGGACACACATTGATGCACACCTTTTTTCCACTTCCTCGTAATTTCTCGGAGTTCCGAGACTTTTTGGCAAATCTCGCGTCTCAGGCTACTGGAGGAAGTTGAAGTTAGACCGATAACGTTTCTACGGTTGCTACCATCTCAGTATTCAATGAATATTGAACTTTTGTGACCAGGTAGTTTCGCTAGAAAAGCTGCGGAAAATTGGCGATGCTTCCTAATGCTTTTTTTTTTCAAAACTTCTGAAGTTTTCAATTTACCCATTGGGAAATTTTTGTTTCCTCCTACACTTCCTTGCATTTGGTTACGGTTAACTTCCCTTCCTGAATATCTGGCTATTTGCCGACAACTCCGTCAAATTTTTGATTGAAGCTGCTGTTTGAGTGGAATGGCGTCCCTTTAACTGGTCTCGCACTTGCTTTTATAATACTCCATTTATGAAAGAAATTAATAAGGTACTAGTAATGGTCACATTTTTGTTTTGATCTTATTTAGCGTATATGTCGCTGTCTTTCGTTAATGTAATGTTGGACCGCGTTGTTGTCATTGGATTGTATATAATTTGAGTATTTACAGGTGAATTATGCCGTCCAGGAAAGTGTGGCCTTTGGCATGTATTGAGGGTATGATGATTACAGATCGGGATACTACCATCAAACGAGTGAGCGCTTCTTTCCGAAATGGCTAGGTAACTATGAAGACGAGACAGGTCGCGAAAGGTGCTTGTCGTCGGCACTCAACGGCACTTCTGATATGCCTATCACTGCGATGGATGACTCGACAATGGTGGAGAAAACCGTTGAGGTATGCGTTGTAATCACTTGCGAGTACCGTCTCACGATTGTCAAAAAACAATTCCCTCGCATAGAATGTCCTGTTTAACGCATTTGCCTAACTGAACATGCTGTCAACGGCGCTGCATTGTTTCTTGGAAAGGAACAAATAATGAACTGCTGGCTGTAAGGAAGGATATTCTTGGTATGTGCCACGACTTAGAGCCTTCAAGGGTACAGATTCAGAGGGGGGGGTTTTGGTTAACTTTCGAGAAAAATCGTTTCAGAAAGTTTGAGCTTACCTACTCTCGCCAAATTCATTTAGAGGATGATAGTGTCACGTTCCATACAAATGATAGAAAAGTGACAGAATAAGTGAGGGAGAGAAGAAAGCGACGAACAAAATAATCTCTTGAATGTGACAATCTTTCCCTATCTTGGAAGTACAAAGCATTCAGATATCTTTTTGCATATGCACCGGCATTTACAAGAATTCCTGCCCTTTGATGAGGTCGTAAAGGTTAGTTGAAACAAAATGCGAGTCGGAGCAGCGACATTTTGAAAGAAGTTAGCTGAGATCGTTGTAGGAGAGCATTTAAATCTAGGTAGACAAAACTGTTTAATTTATTGCCAATCATCGGAAGAAAAAGATAGAAAAGGGTTGCTAACCATCCGAAATTTTTTCTTCAATCCCACTCCGTCCAGTTTTTTCTTTATTCTTCTGTGATAGCCGAAATGAAGGTGTGTTCGCTTTTTTGTTATGTTTATTATATATCTCTTCGATAACTTGAAGGATATCCCAATTTATGGTAGTGTATTTTTATCATAGTTGAGCGCCCGTTTATTTTATCGGATACTAGAATGGTTGAGTATTTCTTTTACTGGGTTGATACGTTCATAAGGCAGTGATATTGCTTTCCGGTCTTGGGAGGGTTATATGCGGTATATGAAAGTTATGCCAATAATATAGTGCCTTTATTGCGTAAATAAGATTTAGTCGGGAAGAATCAAAGATTTTTCACAGTGGAAGCTTGGAATTCAAGATGAACATTGATAATTAATAAGAAATGAAATCATTAACGAAGTTAGCGCCATCCATTGTGAAAGATATGTGGAAATCTCTTATTTAGGTATTAGATAGTGTACGTGTGACTGCTATGCATCTTCTTCAATTGGTGAACAATCCGGAATGGTTATTTCGAATATCAAAAGGACATGCATATATCGCACATGTGCTCGAAAATGATAAACGCTGCATAAAAGAGATTCTTCATGAGGTTTGAACTTCATCTTTATTTCACCGTGTTCCCTGTGATGAGAGTTTGACTTCCACCTGGAATGCTGTTTTACTCTCATTTCAGCGCCTCTTGATTGTTTGCTTTTGTAGAAGATTTGCTAGAAGAATTGAAGCTGAATGATCGTAGATGAAATGCAAAGCCTTTTAAGACAAAAAGAAAAGGGCTTTTGGATCTGTCGGCAACCAAATATTAAGCTTTGATGTGGCGTTGGTATGGCCACTGTCGAATTGATGGTCTCAAGTAGTTGGTTCAGGTCGTAGAGTTCATTTAGTTGCAAAAAATCCAACACATTCTAGTATGAAATGGTTGCTTGATTGGGGTCGAAACAAGGAGATAATCGGCGAAAATTTTATATTTTAGAAATGTTCCTAGTCGCATTCATCATCCGCCGGTAAAAAGCAACACGTTTAGGGACCAGCAACTGGTTTTTTTCACTAAAGGTTAGGAATTCAGTGGAAAGCACATTGTGCAGATGATTAAATGCGGATAGCTTGGTAAATCTCAATGGTGTGGTACGGTCTGCACGGATGGGACGGTGCCCGTCTTTGGTGATGGATTCATGTCTGATGCATATGTGAGTGAAAGAACCTCACCTGCGTCGGCTGCGCCAAATTCTTTACCTGCCATACCGTCCTGTGTGCCGAGCTCAGCACTGTCTAGCGAGTTTTGCGACGAGTCACGCGGCTGTCATTACCGTTCGCAGTGCCGTTGCGCAGAGTAATTGTTGGCTCATTGTAGGCATAAAAGGTCAGAGCCATATAAAACGTTAATTGCTTGCAGCGCTTATTGTCGTCGGACTCATGCGAGAAACTGGAATCACTGCGCGGTGAGCTTTCACTTCGTGATGACTTTCAGTCGATTGCTTCTTCGGAGACTCTCTGGAATGAGGCGCTAGATGAGTGGCGAGCCATCCATCCCGCTTTTAAATTCCTATATTGGTTAGTTTCTGTTGTCATTCTGGACAGAATCCACCTGAAATAATTGCTTAAGTTTTTTGAAAACATAGAAGGATTTAAGGGTTTCATTAAGTGCAAAAATTTGATTAGATACAGCTGCATTGATAAGACGAATAAAAGTGATGCATTTGGTCTCACAATACTCCTGGCAACTAAAATTGAGCTGGATGTTGTAATAGAGGAATTGACCGAATTACGATTGCAGCGTCTCGCATACGGTAATGGCGCAATCTGAGTTGGTTTGCTTCGTGCTAATGTTGGTTTTGCACCTCTCGAAACCTTCGCTGCTCACACTTCCGTTCCCGTTAATGGTAAGGTTTTTATTTTGTGATTTTAGTTGCAGTGCAGTACGAGTTTTTTTCGATTGGTGGGCGAAACCTTTTTTTGGTAGCCAAGAGATCGCTGTTTCGATGCTCAGAGCCCACATATATGCACAGCGAATTTTATGATGATATATTCCACGGAAAAGTGTAGGTTTACTCATTACGGTGCAATGCTTCCGGAAGGCATGGTTAGTGATTGGCTTTGAGTGGAATTGCAGGTATTCGCATGGGGAGCGTTATGCATTCCTCGTCCACCACAAATATTCTGGATTTTTAGTGCGTTTTATGTGCAGTTTATAATCATATTTCGATTGCTGTTTCAAAACGAGATGATTCCTTCATGGTCATCCGCTAATAATCCTGATGACGGCAATCCACTTTGTTTTTCGAGGTGAGTTAGTACGTTCGTCTATTTTCATACTAAAGGTGCGAAAAAACATAAGTTAATCTAAGATGGATAACAAGTGAGACCAATATTTAGCTATGTAAACCACCATTTCTAAGTGAAAGCATGGCTTATGACATTCGCAGCATAGTTTTTGCTTTATTGCACTACTGTTGATGAAAAAATTTGCAGCTGCAGCTTGCATGCAGTAGAGAAATCCTTGGAGATCAATCAAGGGTTTTTGTTGAGTGCTTTGTAGGCATTGCTGATATAAGGGCTTGTTGAGCGGCAACAGAAATTCGACGCCTATAGCAGCCGAAATCTTTGCAACCTGAATTTTGCTGTGAAGAAGGAAAAAAATAAGGGGGATGGACAAATCGAAAAGCGCATCGTGATGGGCGCTGCCAAAACAGTGGATGGGGCTCATGAACGATGCAGACGACGTGTGACATTGGGCGCGACAATTAAACGAATCTGCCTGAAGCGTTTTCAATCGTTGTAAACAACAACTGAAATTTCTTTTTTTGGTTAAAACAAATTGGTTGAGCATTTTATCATCTTCACGAAGCACACTTTGAACATCTGAAGCTCCTCTGTTCTTAGAGCGGTTTCTTTCCGTTATTATTTCTGCTGTGAAGATGCGAGCAAAACGCGATAGCCTTGAATACAGTCGCGCCTCTCTCAGCCTCATCGATGCTGAGAAGTTTGTCATCCCTTGAAGACTTTTCAGGGAACCTTTTTAAAGGTTTAAGGAAACACTCTTGAATTCTTCAAGAAAAAGGCTCGAAGTTCTGTTTTTTCTACACTGCCCTGCTTTTCAGATTGCTTGCTGTGGATGCTTCGGCTAATGGAACTTATTGGGACGTCGTATTGTTGTCGATGTTATTTCTTCATCGATATAAGCTACTGAGGCTCGGAATGTGGGGGGATGACCGACACATCCGAGAGCGAGGCGCCGATTTCGATTCTCATCTCACTGAACAGGGCGGACAAGCGGACGAGCGATCAAATACGAAGGTTACTCGTGGGCTTCGAAATAACATTTGTTTTGGAGAAATAGTTGTATACTATTTTGTAAAACTGGAATTCACCCCGTAGTCTCGTACATATAGTTTCGTTAGGCTCACTTTCCCGCTCAAAAGAAGGTACTTCACGCAGTCCAACTTTTCAGACAGTTTGACCATCCAAATATTGATTCTCATTGGAGGTGCCTTCTACCACAAATTTTCCTTAACTTCACTGCTGCGCTATAGTTTATTTCTGCTTGTGGAAGAGTAGTTTCCATAACCTTTTCCCTTTTTCCTGCAGACTCAATTCTTCTTCCTTTGATTTTATTCTTTCCTTTCAAAAATAAGAATTTCACATTCTCCGAAAATGATCTCTCCACCTTTAGCATTTTGTGATATTTCGGTGGAATCGTATGTGAATATAATTCGGCATGTTCAGACATAGTGACTGTGCTCACAGCTTCGCAGCCACGTTGAGTGGGATTCTCGTTGCAGCGAAGGTTCTCGTGTGGACCATTTATAAAGGCGCTCTTGGCGAAGAAGCCGCCTTCTTCAATTGATTGGTACCCGTGGATGGTCGGTTGCGACGCTCTTTGTCTAGTCCTTATTTCGATGTTTTATTCCATGATTGGGCAAGGTGGCTCGGGCAATGTACTGCTCGATGTGCAGGTATTTTCCTGTTCCTTCTAGCTACCGTTGATAGGGATTAGTGAATGGATCCATTATGCATGGTTTGATGATTCGATTCGTGCACATTATATACTCCCCACTTTTTGCTCAGTGCCAAACATTACTACACGTTCCTCCATGTCGAACACCTGAAAGGGCTCTACGAATCGTGGGTAGTGAAATCGAGTTGTCTTGTTTGCCACCGACTACTTCCATATGTGGCGTCTTTCATTGATTTTCAGCTCCGAGGCTTACGGGATCTGCCTTTTTGGTATGTAAGAGAATATTCGAAGAAGGAAAAATTTTCATTAAACTCGCCAGTATTGACAGATCAAATCTTTCACATAAGATCTTTTTAAAAAGGTGCTCTATGCGAAATTTGTGCTAATTCTTTCGATGTTCAGCCACCTCCAACTTTCGTCACAGTCGGCAATTTTCGTCATTAATTCAGCTCTTGTATTTTTGGAATTACATCGCTATTTTTACACTGCAACGATTATATTTAGCAAGCGGAATTATCGGTATTTCATTTCGTTGAGATGCGCTTTGATTCACCTTTCTTTCTCCACATAAATCAAATCCTCAACGTTCTTTATGAGCAGTTTAATTTCAGGCATCTCGTCTACCGCGTTGGTTCGCCTATACATTGCTAGTTGTTTTTCTGATCATGATTGTCGATCGTTGGCTGTACCTGTCAAAACGTATCGTCTTTCGAATTGCATTCTACTTGCTCCTCGTATTCCTTCTTCATATAGCAATATTTTTCTTCGTACCTTCAATTACCGGTAAGCTGTCTTGCATCCGTCGATTGTCGATTGATGATGAATTCTATATGGAAAGCTTCCACGTTTTCTTCATAATGGCTCGTTTACTTGTACAAAGCTCAGATTTTTGTGCAGAATGCATCTTTTTTGCTTTATCCTGCTTCTCGCATGCGCAGTTATTTCGAATCATGTTCTCACTTGCTAAATTATTAGTTCTGCGATGAACTCAACGTAATCGTGGTTATGATATGGAGGTATTTAATGCACTCAGATGTTTCATACATTTGGGCCAGCAAGTCTTTTTTTCACTCTAGTCTTGATACATTTCAATTCCTATTAAGTTGGAATTGCTCGATCTGTTTCAGTGCTGTCGTTTGGCTGCAATGTTTTGCCGTAATTGTTGAGGACAGGGAGGAAAAGGGAAGGGAGCGAGGAAAGGATGGGCGATTGTACCAAAGCGAAGTAGAGTCAAGCTGGATACCCTGTTAATCAAATTAATAGCAATGAATCGGATTGAGGGATCTAGTAAGGTAATTGTTCAAACCTTCGAAATTGATAGTGCGTTAGGACGGACGATACTATACATATGAGGCTCTAGGTTGCTTCGTACACGCCTTCCAAAATTCACTTCTCGTTCATCTGTGCGTAGGCCGTCATCTGAAAGCACTGTTCTTTGCTGCTTATCTCATTAAAGATATTTAATTTTCCCATAGGTTGGCCTCTGGGAGGCGTACCACCATGCGAGTATTTGACAGAAAGCAATAAGTACCTGGGTAGTGCTATTTGTTAATCAGAATTGCAGGGCGTTCCGTGACGTGGAATGGTGCGGCAATAGCACTGTACCTTATTAAGTGTGCATATCTGCTAATGAGTGCATGGCATATTCGCAATGGATATCCCTCGGTGGTCAACCAGAATATCCTCACCGAGAACTACGGACTAGCAAGGCTACTCATCCTCAAAATGTTAACCACTATTTGCTCGTGTGTCCGCATGCTCTTCTTTGCCTATAGTTGCTTTTACGCACTAAAAAATTTGAATTTTCAACACACAATATGTGAACGTCGTATGTGTATTATCATTCTGTCGGTCGGTCTGACTGTCTGCCAAATTGTCTGCCTGGCCGACACCTTCAACTCGACAACAACTAAAGCTAGACTTGCGAATTTTACGCATTTTTTGCCTCGTAGGTTGATCGGATACCGCAACTTTCAAATTGATGCATTGGCAGCGAAAGAAATTACAGACAGTTAGAGCCAAAATGTAAAAATTTCTTTCTCTGACACAGTGGGGCAAAAGTTGCTTGTTTTGGTTTCCTTTTCGTTGTGGCAAAAAAAATTCAGTTTGGATTTTTGGTTTCTTGGAAGAATCATTGGACAGACTTATAGTTATACGTTTTTCTTCCACTTCATTGCAGCAAATTTATTTGGGCATTTTGTTATAGAGTAATGTAGAACTGTTAGGTGTTGGAAAAAAGACAGTAACTTTAGTCGCAGTTGGGAATACAGTAGTAAGTGGAGAAGCGCATCAGCCAGCACGATACGTGCTTTTGCGATGTCACTCATCACACCAAGACTTTTATAAATTGCTTACAAATAATAAAACTTGTGGGATGATGCATGCTCGACTATGATCCTGGTTTACCTAGAGTTGACGTTGATTCATCTAGTGTGTTGAGATTACGAGTTTGATATGATGGGCTTATTGAAGATATCTGAACATTCCGTTTCTGTTCGAGCTGCGCACTGCTATGGATTGGACGTTTACATCGACTGCGCTCACAATGGGCGATTTTATTCGTATGGAGAATTATTTCAACGAAGTGGTCGCACAAAATTGTTGGATTCAATTCGACCATTGGTTTGATAACGTAAGTGCTATTACGTTGTTCCCTTTGGAAGTATTGATGTGCATGACGCATATTTCATTTTTGTGTTTTTGCCTAGCTGAAAACATTTCATGGGGCTTTTGCACATTTCTGTCTCGAGTACCACTATGCCAGCGCCGGCAAAGATTGTTGCAGTGAGTAGTAGGGCGATTAACTGTCCATTACTCCCCGATCCATCCCTCAACTTTTTTTCACTCGCTACAAGTATTCCTTTCTCCAGTAACTCGAGCGTATTTTACAAAGCGAGAACCGGCTCTTTTCTATGAGCCTCTTATCTCGTCCTCATAAATCAATGCTGTTAGCCCTTCACTTTGCCCAAGAATAAAACACTTTGTAGTATCGGTTATCACACCTCATTCCTGGAGCGTCACTGAGATATTTTTAAATTTAGTTTTTATTCTAACCGTAGGACTGGTCCTCAAACTTGGTACTCCGAGTTAAGTCAAGGAAGGGTTTTTTCATCGTCGATAGAGTCAGACAGTATCACAATTTTGAAACGTTCGCAAAAATGGCGCAGTTTTCCATTGTAGCGTTAGTTACGAAATACTGCCGTGGTATTTGATAGGAGTGAGATCTTTTTCTCGGGCAAAATGGCATCTCCGTTTTTCGAAGGACGCTAAAAATTTCGCGAATTCAACTGTTGCTGTGATATAGTAAGCGTCATGAAACTTCCTTTTAACACGGCAGTCAGAATTAGATTTCGTTAACGATGGAAAGAAGCATTCTTGAAGCACTGAAAATTTCGAACTCTCGTAACTTCTTTGAGAGTATTATATTGTCTGTGGGACTTGGTTCTAGAAAGTAAATAGGGGAGGAACTTTTGTTCTCGGCATCAAACAGAATCCATCCTTATTTTCTAATGCCACCAGAAGTCTTTAATCTTTTTGAGGGATTATGTTCAGTGATAATGTTAATACTGTATGCGGATGTCTATGTCTGTATGTGTGCATGTGTAGATGGCAGACAGACATCAGTTGATTCTCCAAGAGGAAGCCGCAAGAACAGAAATAGTTTTTGTTATTCTGAATCCTTTCGCACCACTCTCCATCCTTTACCACGAGAAACGCTACGGTACTTTATACATTACTGTGCAATTGATAATATTTGCACGCCATTCGAGGTTTGTGGCTGAGCGTTTTTGTTTAATTTCAGTATTTCGCAACACGCAGAGGTCGTCCGACACCAACTGCAGGCAAATTCTTTAAGGGAGTACTATCGGTGATCGCGCTGATAATCATAATCATGGCACCGATCCTTCTCTTTGCGTTCCTCAACAGCTTTGGTACTAGAGCACCACCAGAGCGTTTGAAGGTCACAATTGCCGTTGAGGGATATCCGGTTCGTCCCGTTGTTTTCAGCATTTAACGAAACACAGAATGTTACAGTCCCAATTCGAGACTTTTATCTCATCTTGGTCGTTGTTTTCGTCCTTGTTGGTTAAGCACTTTTAGGTACTTGGTTAGATCTGCGAAAATTCGGTCACTTCCGAGGTCATTGTTTCGATTGAAGTTCGTGTTTTAGATACTTTTTTGCTGCTGTTTCACATGGATGCACACTATGGTGTGTAATCAAAAATTTTCACTTCGCCGACCCTTCCCCTCTCTGGCTATGGTGGTTGGCGGTGTCTTCCCCTTGAAGGTGTTAAAATCGCTGTCAAATTTTACATGGGTGATTAATGATTCCAAAAGTGCTGTTTCTGAAAAATTGAGGGTTTCGGCCCCGATTGCTCATCCCTTCCCGTTCCGCCTCTGATGTGTTGATGTTGCGTGGTTCCATGGCGATGTGGCAGTGCAGGGAGCCCGTCTTTAGTGCTATAAGACCGCGGTTATAAAGGCCATTTTTGGCGAACCGAGAGTGTTTACTGTAGTGATCGCACAAGGCGAGTACATAACATCGAAGAGAAGGAAAGGAATCGTTAGGGCCGAAAATTTTCGCTCTCTGAAGGCCCATCCTCCTAAAATTAAAAAGCTGAGGTCATACACATGCGAAGTTTAGCAGTGATTTTTCAGCTTAAAGTGATCATCATAATATACAGATGACTATGCGTTTTTTTGTTGGTGTTTGAGGACAATTTTGCATTTTTGTTGCACTTATTACTCTTTTTTTTTCCCAAGAAATTTTCAACAGTTTACCAATTTTTTTTGTGATGGTAAATTGCGAATTTCATTGGTCCGGATGTTATGTTTTATCGACTAATTAGCCATTTTTTCTGCTGTCGAGAAGTTATTAGTAAATAAGTGTAAAATTTTTTCAATTGTTGCAAACCTTATTTTCTATTTGCATGAAAACTTAATTTATAACTACAAATTTGCTGAATTCGGCAAATGGGAACATCATTTTTTGAATGAATTTTGCTCCGTAAATGTGACTTTAAGGCGATTTATGAGATGGAAACACTTCGTGATGACATGTCTCATATATCGACGTCAACCATGCAAGATCTGTGGGAGTCATTGTCGCAGAAAGAAGATAATGATGTAAGGAGGAGCGCATTCTCGTTTCTTTCTGAGTATTCCAACATGGACGTGTTCTCGGTGCGCCTGGAGTGGGAGTCGTTGAAGGAGTGGACTATCTCATCACCTGCGAAGCAACGACTCATCAAACACCTCCATACGCCAAAGGCAAAGCCTATTTCTTCTTCCTCACTCGTAAGTAGGGGAGTTGGCACTGCTGTGCATCTCATGTAATCGAGCTATTGGAAACTGTGGTGATAATGCATATGCACAGTTGCCATGGTGTTTCGCTGTTAAGCTTTCTTTTGACTGTGACGTCACCATTTGCTGCTGCATGCATATAAAACAGCAGTGGCAGTCATTCGTCACCTTTGTTCTGAACGTATTTCATGTCTTTGAATTTACGTCTATGCAAATCAGATTGCTTGATTGACATTATGGATGCCTAGGAATGGAATAGTTTTATCTGCGCTTATCCGGATTCACCGTCACCTAGGCGTATTCTCCGCAGTATGAGGGTTCTTACTAATCTCTGGGCTGGACGCGTTATGGGCACGGAGCTTTGATTTGAATATGGTCGTGATACCCTTACCTAAGGAAGCCTTATTGTAATGTCATCTGCGTTAAACGCATACTCAGGCAAATGGGGCTGTGAATAGGGGTACCAACTCTCCAACCCTCGTGGATCATCTCTCAAGCACAGGAAAAGAGTAAAAGTCGCTACGCCAATTTTTATTGTACCGTCATTGGCTAACATTTACATTCAGTCGGCTTGCATATAACACTGGTATTTTTCCATTTGCGGCCGAGCGGCGGGAGATGCTGAAGTGTGTAAACGTGGAACAACTGCTCATCTGAATTTTGTGTTTATTTGCAACGTCCGTCTTTCTTCACAATTTGCGTCTTCCTTGGTATGACTTTGCTTTTCGTTTGCATTCGGCTTCAACTCCTACTAAAACATTGTTGTAGGCGGTACGCGTGGTTTTTGACATCGAATTGGAACGGGAACATGGCAGCACACAACGAAAACACCGGTACAGTATGGCTGCAACGCTGTCCGCATTCCAAGCCAAATCTCTTGTTGACATGCTGGAGGGAGCCACAATAGCCGCAAATATGACGTTCCCTCTTCCGAGATTCCTCCTGGCACCTCCCCTTGGCGACCTCGGGCCTGCGAAGGCGATCAATCTTGCGTTGGATACGATGGAGTCAACGGCCACTTGGCAATACATGGAGACCTACTGGAATATTCGGTGAATTTCATCGTTCACTGAGATCCATTTCACTGATTAAGTACTGCTGTTGAACATCCGCTGAAGTGATGACTTATATCCACTTGCACTAGTAAAGTAATCTGCAGCTGCGAAACGAAATATCTCCAAACGAAGTTCCTGTTTTCGGTCATAGTAGGTTTTTGACTTGGCAATCAATATTCATCGGAAGCAAAGTTCTGAACTGGTTGTCCATAAATTTCCTCTACTGGAAGGCAATATGCAATGCTCGGAAAAAGCTGTTTTCATTTTTATAGGTAAAAATGCGCAACGCTCGAACGCCTAGCTACTCTGCTGATATTATTGCGCTTTAATATAAGCATAGTGTCCTCTTATCCATCAGAATGAATTAAATTTTTGGAAAATGGCAAATTTTTTCGAAGATAAAAATAGCACAGGCTAGGTTGTCGCTCTCGAAATCTTGTAAAACAAATACTGCTCTCATTGAGGTTGGTACCGGTCGCACCTTCGGAACTATGCTAAAATTACTGCTTTAGTTTGTGGATTTGTCGGTAGTTGCTATGCATTCATGTGTTTGCTAAATTGCGAAATTCCCCTACTTTTTATTGCTGGACAATTATATGTGGGAATGCAAGTAGCGATAAAAATAATGTTATTGTTTCATCGTAACCAGCACGGAAGAAATCGCACGCGCTTTCTCTTCCTATTTGTTTTTCACTTTATACAATTTATGTTGAGTGCTTTCAAGGATAAACCAACGGTTGTATATATGCGTTTTAAGTGACCGGCAAATCGGTATGATACGATTACATGTTTTTAGACTCCATGAACCATTGATAGTGTTCGTGGATCGAGTAATTCCATCGTGGATAAGCACCGTGATAGGCTCGGGCGGTATGATCGCTATGTACGTCGCTGTTGTACTCGTTGTCGGTCGCTTTGTGCGTGAAATTGTGCGTACACCTTTATCGAATGCCATGGTGAGGATATTTATAGTCATTGATTTTGAAGTTCAACTCGATTTTCACTTTTCATGCGCATGAGGTATTTCAAGGATGAAAGATACCTGAATCGTGGATATCTGTTTCGTCCGTGTAGCATGTTGTAATTTAACATTTTGGAAAAATGGCATTCTGGGTGAAACTAATTGCTCGATTGCTGCCTTGCTGGGTATCTCACTATTTGCACTAGAAGACCTGAGTGCTTCACCGTTCTTTAGTACACAGCGCCATTGAAAATACGGCTGAGGAGATTTGCAAAGCTGAATTCTTTAGTGAGCAATTTGTTGAAAATGCTCGTTTTGTCGACACAGCATCGTGACGTTTCTGAGAAGGCCTCTTCGGTTATAAATTCCCAAGGTCTTTAATGTGTGGAGGGGAGAGGGAGTTAGTTTACGTGGGGTTGTTCTTTTGTGTCCGAAAATTTTGCCATGATATGAGAAATGTATATCTTTGTATGCCGAAAACTTCTAGAGTGTTAAAGGTTTCTGTAAATTGTGTCGCCTCTTTGATTCATGAAAGCTCAAAATTTACCCACGTAAATTGGACCAATGAATATAAGTAAGTCTATGTAACTTGTGGTTGTGCTTCTAAGGTATTTTGACAGAAGTTTGGATTTCTGCGTGCTGAGGACTGATGCAAGTCTACTAAGAGGAACAAGCTATAAATTGAAGCTGTCGTTTCAGGCCTGACAATATTGAACCAAATTTCTAATGTATTTTTGCCCTTGATTGTGTATAACTACCGATAAGTGGAACGTTCAAGGCTGTTCATGTTTTCCCCCTTTTTTGCTCAGATGAAGGCTATTGAATGCAGGAGATCATTTGAATCCATGGTACTTTATCGTTAGAACTTTGCAAAGTTTCTGTAATTCTCTCCCCTTCCCCTTCCGCTCCCCTAACTGGCTGTCGTCCAGTTCAGTCGCGCAGTTTTTATACTGGAGTTTAGCATAGAACCCCCTACCGCTGGTACCGAGATCGTTATGAAGTAGCACATGCACCTATTCAGGATTATTTTGTCCATCTCATTAAGCTGTTTACTATTCTTCTTTGTGTTCTATGGGATAAATTTTGTAATTTTGCTCCATTGTTGTCTTGGAATGTTTGGTCCTTAAAATAGCGTTTCACTTGATACTTGAAATTTATTGATTGGTCGTTCGGATTTCAGATCGAAGATTTACCGAATGCAGACAACCTTTTACGCCTCTTTCAAGATATCTACGTGGTTCGCGAAAAGCGACATTTCTACCTGGAATCAAGACTTTACGGTAAACTGCTGTTTATTGTACGGTCACCAGATACGGTGATCAGGTGGTCACGCTATCGGGTGAAAGTCAAAGAAGATTGAGGTGCACAAAGTCAATGCTCATTATTTATTTCCGTTCATATTGTGCATTGATGTTGATCTTGCCGAATATTCACGATTTACACTTATCGGTCAATGCTATTCATGTGATATTCAATAAGTTCTTTGGCGATAAAATCGCGTTGTTCTTTGATTGTTTGATCAGCAAATTGTTGCTTTTATTAGAGTATTGTTAATTAAACGAATCATACGAAAAGAGGGGACTCGGAAAGCAAATTAAATTAACGCAGGTATGTGGGGAAGGGAGGGGGGAATCGTATAACGACTAGGCATTGCAACACTCAACGGAAGTTTTGAACGTTTATGCAAGAATTGCACGTATAGACTTATGAAATGGTTGAAAGCAAATGAATTTCGTTTTTATGAGCAGTGATAAATTTTAAGCATGCAGACATATTATTTCCACAGAAAAACGATCAACAGTGTTGTGTGTTCGGCTAGCATTATATAGACGTATTCTTTCAAAAAAAGTGAAAAATAGCGCAGACGTATTGCAAAACTTTTCAAGTACGAAATTAGAGCTTCGTTATTCCACATGTTGTTCATATTCCACTTGTCAAGAACTTTATTTCCGGTGACGACTATTTTGGTGGAGGAAATGAGTATTTGTCCTATGCACTAACGTTGTTTTTGTCTATAAAAACACATTCATTAGCATCTACGCTGTTCTGTCTTTGTTGTGCTCTTCTGCATAATCGAATATGGAGCCAAGCATCCATTATATTTTTTGTTGTTTTTCGCATTGGGAACAACGGAACATTGTTTTTTTTCTTCTTCGCACGATCGAACCCACTATTGTTTAACTGTTTATTTCTATCGGGTGGTGTATGTCTGATTCTTACATCGATCTCTTATGTGCTTTCACTGTAACGTTATAAGGCAACTTAATTTCTTCACAGCACTATTTTCTACCTACGCTGTGTTGTTTGTTTGGTACGTTATTTAATTCAGTTTTTTTATTCTATACCTAATTCATCCATTCACCTTTCGGGTACCTTATCAGTTGTAGGCGGAAAATTGCTCTCATCGTTTTTTATCTTCGGATTCTTGCAAAAAAAATCACATTTCGTTTTGCGCAATGGCATGTGGCACGGCAAAAGCGCCACAGACAGTTGCGCCTTGATTTCTTACTGCTGCGTTGTCCCGCTTGCTATGAATGATCAACAACACATACGCCCTATTGCTGTTGTTGTTGGTGTTGTAGATTGATGTGTTGCTTTGCGATGAACAACGAGCGATACGTTTTTAACGTGGATGTGCTGATATTAAAACGAGCGATTTTTTGACGCATTGCAGCACCAATAATGAGGTTGGAACAACTGTACTAAAAAAATGTCTAGTGAGAGGAAGGTAAATCAGAACTGTTCTGGATCAAATTACTTCTTACAATTTATTCAATAGGACTTCATGATAATATCAAGGGAGTAGGAAATATTTCAGAATTTCTGTTGAAAGAAAATGCCCCAAGAGTCTATTACTTTGAAAATTACGGTTTAATGGTTAAACATAAACATGATAGAAGAAGAAGAAACAACAAAATTATCAATCATAATTTTTTAAATGCTATTAGCAATAATACTATCTATTTAAACAATGCCGAAAATGTTTGTGATTTTCTAAGGGATTTCTATTAGCAAAGCAACCGTACACTTAAGAGCTATATTTCATCATACTAAATAAGAGCAAATTCATCAGCCGCAAAATTAGTTTTTTGTGTAAAATGTAAATAATTTATAGGAGTGTTTTTGAAAACTGGTCAAAATTTCCATATGCAATTACCCCGTACTCAATTATCAAAATATCAGTTATGACCGCATCTTTAATAACAGTATTATATGACCGCATCTTTGATAACAGTATTATTAATAAAGAGCTGAAGAAAAAAAGACGCATAATGCTATTACGATACAAATCGCGTTGTCTAATAGGGTAATTAGTTGATACCTTTATAATTATAATAAAACGTTAAATATATTAAACCAGCATCCATGAAACTTTGTCTGCGTTTTTATATAATACTGTGATTGTCATAAATCACAATTCGTTTACCGACCTGTACAAGATGTTTTCACGGGTAATTCGGATATAATAAAGTCTTTCTAAGACTTTAACGAAGGGCAACAAGTCTTGACTTATCACTAATAAGCATCATATCCGTAGTACAGAGGAGGCGATGCAATCCCTAAACAGGTTAATTCTACAAATTGCTCGAACCGAGCATATCAGTGTGGATAATTTTAAAATATTTCGTATGTTATCTATACGCCGCATTATAAAAGTGTTTTCAATAACGAGTTCTATAAAGGGGAGATCGATAGACGAGATTGTTCAAATTATAGGAAAAGCAAATTACTTACCATTATGCAGTCTAAATTTATTATTGCACCCGTCGATAAAGCAGCTAATAACTGTGCGTTTATATGTAAAAACATTTTATATTCAAATCTTGTGCATGGTGCTTGGAATTATCGATGGCAGGATCACTGGCAACGATACTTATGAAAATGTTGGAAATAAAAACGCACTTGATTTTATTAGTGCGCATTGTAAGTTCTCCGAGAGGTGTTTTATTACTGTTAAGGAGGAGAACGCAACTTTACCTAAAATGTTTACAAGTTTAGGTATATAGCCGTTGCTAGTAAAAGTTCTCTGAAACCAATATCTTATTTGTTGCATAGCATTTTACAATTTTCGCAATTACTGTAATATAGTGAGTCAAAGGAGGGGGATGAATTATTACTATAGTGTAAAGAGTTCTTATGACGTTTTGGATGTAATTAACAAATATGGTAAGCGCATTAAAACGTTTCTGAATGCTGATTTCTCCGCTTTATTTACCACACTGCCATATGACGTTATCATTAAAGCAATGGAATTTTTAACACACGTTTGCTTTGGAAATTCTAAAAAGGCTTCTCCGAAAGTTTGTGGCAACAAAACTTTGTTCTATGCGGAGAATTATGAGTTCAAAGCGCGTGCACTTGCATTGGATAGGGCACAAATCATGGAAATAATTAAGTTTGTTGTTAATGAGAGCTATGTTACTTTTGCCGGTTTTATTTTTAGACAAACTAAAGGAGTACCCATGAGAGGCAATGCCAGTCCCAATATAGCTGGTCTTACCTTATCCGTCATGGGATATAAATATGCCAAGACTTCAGGTTTTAACATCATTTGTTGTAGGTATGTTGATGATTTACTGATATTTAATACTGATAACATTTATATTATTGCTAAGTTAATTTACGGAGACTTGTTGCAGATCGATATTGTATGCACAGGTAAACAGTTAATTTCTTGGACTTAAGTCTATTTGTTACCCGCAATGGTGTCATTTCAAATGTTTGTGATAAGACGGATCAATTTAATTTTGCAGTGAATAAATATACTCAATTGGACGGTAACATCCCAACGTTCATGAGCAAATACCTTACAATTTCTCAGGTCTTTAGATTTAGTAAATTACGCTCATTCAGAACAGATTTTATTAATAAATGTAAAGGTCTGCTTAAAAGTTATAAGGACAAGGGTTTCATTGTTGCGTTAATCGAGAAATATCTATAAAGTGCATTAATTAGTAAACCGGAATTAGTGTATAAATTCGTCTATCCTAATAGACAGAGTATCAAAAGTTTAGTCAATGGAATTTTTATGTAATTTAGTATCTTTTGCTTTGTACCATGTTAACTAAAGGAAACATCTATGCATGTATTATCTCCGTGTGATATATACAACAGTTTATGGAATAATGGTTCCTAAAATTAGATTAGCAACTAAATAATAGTGCATTTGCATATTATACACACGCAATATCTTAAACTTTTATTAATTTTATCTGGTACATTGTCATCGGATGCTTCAGCTTCGTTCCAGTAAATTATTGAAAGGCACTTGTAGCAGTATTTCTTTGTCAGTATTTTCCAGCGATTCTCGAATGATATTTGCTTCGAGTCGATAGATTTAATAGCTGGCATAGAGCATATGAACATTGCCCTACCCGCGGCATTAGCCTAAAGGCGATGACCTCAACATCGACGTTCACGCTTATCGATCACTTATCACTATTAGTATCGCTTTCGCTAACGCAATATTGCCTTATCATTCGACTGCAGGAATTTTATTTTGCTATTGTTTGCTTATAATTTTTGAATATATTGTTTCTCCTAACTACATTTCGAACATACTGCAGTGGTTGTACTTAATTTATATTTCAACAGTCTCAGATTTTGACTCTTCTTCACTATCAATGTTTCTATAGTTTATAATTTTTCACTCTCATAATTTAGTATAACCTTCTATACGATTTTCTGAATATTACGTGGCACATTTTCAATTTAGGTTCCTTCTGTTAGGGGTATTTCAAAACAGTGCCTTTAGTTCCCATATATATATATATATATATATATATATATATATATATATATATATATATATATATATATATATATATATATATATATATATATATATATATATATATATATATATATATATATATATATATATATATATATATATATATAATTTTTGGGTTCATCCGTTTAGAAGTTCAAATATTAGGCGGTTTGCGTTTCTTACAGTTTCTTCTTTTCCTTTTGCAAAAAACATCAAAAACTGTAGGTGATTTTATGGCGCAAAAAATCTCATCCATATGTGGGGTATTCGCATGTGATAGGTGCCGTTATGGGTGTGAAGGCACCATAACAGTTTGCACATATGTGATAGAGATGAATGAGCCATTGAACAACCACCATTTCATCATGTACTTCAAAAAGGCTTATGGCAGTCATGAATGTTACACTTTTGCGATCTCAATAGTTTATTGAACTCGTTATGCCAAAGAAATCAGTCGTGCAATTCATTTTACACAGCAGTAGCCTGGCAGATAATGAAGGTTGTGAAGAGCTCATCTTATGGCATTGTTATGCAATCTGTCAATAGGAATTAGCTGAGCACTCCTTCCAGAGGATAAAATGAACATTTCTTTACGTTTTTTAAATGAGAAAATCGTCAAAAATTGTTCGCATACACTTGCTTGAGACAGCTGAATTTTGTTGTTAATAGATGTAATATTGCTGTTGACAACCGAGGATGCGTTCCGATTCATAATTCTGGAATTAAGCAACAAGGATGTGAGGGAGAAGTGTGTCCTTGAAATTATTTTCGATATTGAACTGAATTCCTATCAACACTGCTGCAACAGGTTAAAGTAAGCAGCTAATGCAGCAAATTTCTTGCGCTGTTTCAAAGCCGAAGATATTGCTGCATTTGTTGAAATTTCAGGACATTTATGAATCTCTTATTAAACTACTAGGGAAAATTGTTGAGCTAGTTTAGCAGTAGTTCTTTGGTCGAATAGCTGCCGTTTGTCGATGGTGTATATATTGTTTATTGACTCACAAGTGCGGACGCTAGGCAGCTTATGAAATGATAGCTTACATTGGAAGAAGATTCACAAGGCGCACCTCATTTTTCGCGATCAACTTTTTGGATTCTAAATTTGGGCGGTTTAAAAATTTTTGGATGAGTCGTAAGCGATCTACTTCAACATCATAATATATGGCCATGCTGATTTAGACTGTAATGAGTCCATCGTATTCGTTCTTATGCTTAGTTCGCTATTTTCGCGATTTTGGATGGCAAAATGCATTCGCTCTTATTTGCACAAATTGACGGTTATAAATAAAACAACGCAATAGGTGGATAATTGTTCGAAAACATTATTTAAACGCATCCATATCATAGCGCCAACATATGTGTTCTGTAGAATTGAAAAATATAATGGCTGCAAGAAAAAGCGAATTGTCAGGAGCATAAGCAATTGCAAATCGCATTTGCACAAAATCGCAAAGCGACGCTTAATTGTTGGAGGCGCAATTGTCAGGGGGCGCATTTGTCGCTGACGCTTTTGTTGCGTGTAATAATTTTACACTGCATATCCCTAAGTGGCTAGATTTAGCGCTGAAACCCTTAATTCAACGTTCATCGTGCGTACCAGATGCTATACACGAATTGAGCAAATATCCAGGTTTTTTTCTCTTCATATTTTTAGCATATTAGAGAATGAGAGCTCTCAAAATCTTTTAATGCGCTCGATCCATCTGTAAATTTGAGGACGTTACTTTTTTTTTACTGTTCTCTTCTTTTCAAGCTAATTGACTAATTAAACTTCGAGCACTCGCTTAAAGATTAAGAAATTAGATGTCTATTGTGTGTTCCGTAACAACTTTTTCTTCGAAAATAATCTCGCAATTTCCATGCGTTGTTTGCTAAAATTTGGCTCAAATTCATGCGCTTTTTTCGCACGCTAAAATATAGCAGAGGTACGCCTTCGCCTCTTGTAAACCCTTTAGAAACTGGGAGAACTGATATTCCCAAGAAGTACTATATGCCTTATCTCCTTTATATAGGGTTGCTGATCTAACTCTTTTTTCATGTTCGTTTACTCGTTTATATGAGATATTGTAGCATTTAGACATTTCTATACTTCTGTGGCTAAGGTTCTTTCCGCTTTTTTAAGGAAATATATTCATGTGTCAACCTTTATGCTATAAATTTGTTATTGTTATTATCTTTTAGCCATAACATAGCAAAAAGCAAAGTTTGCTATGGATGCTTATAAAACGCCTTCTAAAATAAAATAAAAGTAGGAAGGCAGATAATGCAACGTGAGAGGATTTCTCCAAACTGTTAGCAAAACTGCAATAAATATAAATGGGAAAATGTCTCTTGCAATTAAACTATTAGAGAAATTCAAAGAGATGATTATTTTTATTATTGAAAATAATTGCAACCTTATTAGAATAATTTTTGCCTGTCGAAATGTTCTGTAAAACAAATAATTTCGACGAGGTAAGCTTGCTGAGGACGAATTTAACACCTCTCTCATAAAGGAATCGTTTAGTGACATTTACTCCGGACTATGAGTATCTAACATAAAAACAGATCAATCTCAGCTAAGGTGGACTTAGAAGTGAGTGTTGACGCTTCTTCGAAGAAGATTTTGAGGTCGAGAACCACAGACCAACTGGACTATGCGGTCTGCAGGTTGACCTTTGAAGTCCAATTATGAGGTCCCGACGTCCCTGAGGTTACTAACCTTGCAAGTTTTCCATAGTGCAACGTTTTTGTCCAGAAGGTTTCATCGATCGCTACTAAACCTTCATCGATTCAAAGCAAAACACCACTCTTTTAAGAGGAAAAGTTTCGAGCCCCGCTATTGCTGCTGTGAGAGGTATGTTCGGCTAATATTTGAACTGTGTGATAGACTTTTTCAACAGATGTTTTGAAACGTTAGCAGCGGTAATAAGGCATTTCCTTCAAGTAGCATGTGTTTCAAGCGACCACATAAAACGTCTTAATTACCCGTTTGTCCTTTCTTCCCCACATCGGAATCCTCTACCCACATTACTGTATGGGAATGTTTGTTAAGCAGTACATTGTTCATCTCCTGCTAGATAATGTCTCCAGCTATCTCTCCTTTCTAATTTCTTTATTGAGATGATCGTTGTTGAGCGATACTCAATTTTTACCAACTAACAAATGAATGAACGATTATATCCATATAATGACATACTATCCATATGCTATGAGTATATTGTCTACACTATTGGTTAATGCATATCACTCATTGGAGATGCCTTTGATTAATGCATGCACATCACTCATTGTCTAAGATTTTCATCGTTAGCCATTATTTTCATGCGTCCAGTTCGTTTCTCAGTAGAGTATTCTTCGGTCGTTAATGCCAGCTTTTAGTGATTACACGTATGTTGTGATCCACTCTTCATTGGCATTCTAAGCTTTAACCTTGTCCGTCCTTGGCAAGCAGTTTGCTTTTCAATGAATTGTACTCATGTCAAACTGTGGCACTCATCTAGTCGTCCATTTTTATCGTTTAACTTTTCATCTCACAAATGTTGTTTTATCGGCCTAGGCTTCTAAATATATGGCAGCCGGCAGTGAAAAATCTTCGACAGCATCTTCTATAGAGTAACTTAGCGAACAAACTTGGCTTTTTGAGATTGCGTTGCTGCGCTAGCATAATAGAAGTGACATTGCATCTGGCTTATCTAACTATATATTTATGTGAGGTTGTCGGATGAATTCCTAATATAAGGTCAATTTGTAAATGAGAAAGCGAATGCTGCTGTGAGTGTTTGACAGACGTAAATCTCTCCGTGGTAACCGGAAGTGCAAAAAAGTGGATATGTTCATTGATCTCGACCCCATGCACGTCATGGTTGTAAAAAAAGGATTATGTGGATTGGCCTACCATCATGACCGCATAGGTGCTTATGGGACTAACGAGCACAGAGAGTGGAATTAGTGAGGAAATGAGGGCTAACGACAAACAGTGGTGATGAGTATTGAGCAGTCGAGAAATCGGAAGAGATTCGACAGCGATGCGCAGTGTACCATCGATGTTGTCGTAGTGTAGTTGCAACAAAGATACTCAGCAAGCGGACGTCAACAAAGCGATTCAATTATTCTTCAGCATGAAGGGGTGATTAATTTGTGTGCTATGACTGCTATTGTTACTTTGCTTTAATCCTTTATCGATCGACATTGTGCCATCTTTGAAGATGCTGTTAAACGCGACAGGGCTTTGATGGCATTTTAGTTTCGCCGTCCACAACGAAACAAGTGACTCTGATTGCACATAGGTGCTGTTCATTCATTTCCCTATAATCTGCTTGATGAGCTAACGGCAATGTGCACCAACATATTCGACCTTACAACACCTCTCAATAGTAGAGATGCTTGGCGCGCTATGATGAGCTCAGGTATTATTCGTTGTTTAGAGAAGGTTTCCTATTACATGCAAAAACGGGCAGCTTGAAGGAGACAAAAATTCTTGCGATATGTATAAGGGTTTCTTATCAGTTTCGCTGCTAGAAGAAATTAGCGCCTTCATGCGACCGACTTGCTTCTCAAAATATATGCTTCGAGGCATCAAAATATACCTAAATGAATCATTCGAAATTTAAAACGCTAAAAACATTGTCCCATTTTTTGATTGTCTATCGTTTTGTATCGCTTTTTTTTATTAAATATAATAGTATTATGATGGATATTTAAGGATCTCATCGATAAATCCATCAATTGTATTCTATACTTAAATTCTTTTGTATATTTGCAAAGATTCTTTTAATGGAATTGATATTTGCGAATCAGATTTAAAAAATTTCAAATGTAAAAAAAATAATGACCACTCTTCAATAGGCTTAATATTAGTAGGTTATTGTTTAGTTCTCCTCATTGGTTCACATTTCATTCTTTGAATTCTTCATTATACTTATGGAATTACTATGAGCAAATGAAAAAAAAAGTGAAGATGAATGAAAAAAAAAAGACGCTTCAAGTAGAAATATTCTATTCAACAGTGATTCCTTCTCAACAAACCGAAACGTCAAAAAAAAAAACAAACTTTACCCCATCTTTACTCGACGCATTATCGACGCATTACCTTACATTTGTGAGGTGTATCTATCGAATATGCGTCTTTAAAACAGAGAGCTTAAACTTATTTATGCGTTTCGAAAAAATTTCTATGAAGAGCCAAATAAAAAGAAAACATTTTTTAGCGATGAAATTTGAGTGTTTTCTTTATGGAAAATAAAGCATAATAAATATATCTTATAAAATTCAATAAAAGATAAACTTAGCGAAACTCCTCTCTAATATGAAGTGTTCCACTTGGAAATTTTGCAAGAGAAAATACGCCAGCATTCATCAACACGATGTAATCTCTTCACTTTTTTAAATTGCTATAAACGAGACAAGAGGAGTACAGAATTGTCATCGCACAGCCAATATGCTGTGTTCCAGCATCTTTTTTTTTTTTTTGTTTAAATCACATAACGCGACATTAATTTGATGTCGTAGCGTTATTTTTCAACGTTCTAAAAGAGCGATTCCATCTTGAAGATTTCGAGGATTTGCATTTTTGTCTTAATTTCCATTGAAAATATCATTTAAATAAAACGAAAAGCTGATCAAACTTCACATCTCTGATTGTATAGTTAAAATTCGAGCTTATAGTTACTAAGTGATAAGTTGATAAGGGTGAACTGAGATGATGAGTTATTTTATTGTTATTTTATTTTATTTTATACATACACTGAGTTATTTTATTCAGGGGGTTATTAAATTCGAAATTTAGCACCACTTATAATTTATTAGCACAAAAAACCGTTAACGCTGAATAAACATCTTCAGTGATTCTTTGGTTTCAAGAATGATATCTACTCAAGCTAAAATCGTAGTATTTTTTTTTTCAGTAACTAGTATGAAAATTAATTACATGCAAGTACACAATGGTGTGCACATATAAACAGATAGACAAACCGATATCGTGAGATGTTTTGTATTGCAGCGCAAAAGCGCCTAAGAATATGCTTTCATCGCTCACAATACGTTTTGGTTCGAAATGGAACTGGCTGAATCTCATCAAATAAATGCCTCGTTTCTATGAAAGAAAATAAAGGGAGGGGGGAGTGGTCTTATTGTAAAATTTTCCTTCAAATTCTCAAATTTTCTTGCCATGTGTGTGAAAAATTAAATGAATTTAATTAGATATGCATAATTTAAAAACTTTTGATTTAGTTGTTAACTTTCAATAGCAATTTTTGAATATGTTCAATAGAGCTTTGCAGCCATAACTTAGATTTCATTTTTGTCGCCTCAATAATTGTACATTAGTATTTTTGATACTGTTTTTTGAAATATGCTTTATATTTTTAATATTCTATCCTCTCTATTGCATTATCTCATTTTACAGTATTTCATTGAGTTTCATTTCATCCATCCAGTAAAGTAGTTTATTTTGACTATCGTTTTTCGAGATGCTTTTTATGAGTCACATCATAAGTACGAGGTCGATGATATGCAACAAGCCGCAATATTATAACTAATTCATGTTGAAATCTATCTCATAGTGGGTTTTTTTTTTCGCTATTTTTACTCGTCTTTCATCCAAATGCACTTATAGAGGCGAACATTTCCATTTGTGTTTTTCACCAACTATATTTTTAGTTCAAGAAATTTACTATTAATAAAGCGAATTCAATCTTTTATTGTTGTCGAAATTGCTTTGTTTTCAACGAGATATGAATTCGTGTTGAGCATAAAGAGGAGGGTACTTTGCTCTGAATATCGTTTTTCTAGATTATTTCACTTAAATGTATATTTTACGAATGAAATAAAACTCAGAAATAACTTTTTTTTTCCATAATTTAATTGTGGTGCGTTTTTCCTTGCAATCGAAAGCGTACTACAGCCATTTCAGTCTGTTTGCATTTCTGCGGTATTTGAATCTCTGTTTGTGGCGATTTGCAAAATAATCTCTTGTATACCGGAAAAACATGAAGAAAAAAAAAACATGAAATAATCGGAACAAAGGTACTGAAAGAAGATAAAACTCCAACCTGATCCACTTTTGACCAGAAACGTTCGGGTTCCATAGATGTTGCAAGTCAAGGATATGGGTGAATTTTTTTTTTGTTGCTGATGTTTCTTTAAGCTTATGTTTTTGAATGACAGGAACAGCGCCGAGGATTTTAGTAATACTATCACTGCCGTTCCTTTGAAAGGTGATATTTGAAGGTGTAGATGAGTTGCTCATCTCCTAACATCCGTGCTTGGATGCGATCATAGCTGAAAGACAACGGTTTGTTGGAATGGAAAAATTTTCTCATGCCGACTTTTTCTTCTTTTCCTTCTTTCTACGTTTTTTTTTCGGATTTCTTTTCTATTCGATTGTAATCGCGACTCTTCAGTTTACGACTACCATTTTCTAAGTGAATTCCTCGACTAGTGTGGTGACTTTCCATAGTTCTTGCTCAATATTCCTAAATGCAAAAGTTTATTGCATCTTTGGTTCTTCTTGCAATTAGTTTCCTAATTCGGCAGGAAAAAGAGGTAGTTGAAAATGCTTTTCAATATTGACTCCATTGTTATAAGCATAAAAAAACATTAATGCATAGATTGCAAAATTCGTTCGTAAATTCGGCAATTTTAATTAGTGGATAAATAAACAAGCACGCATTGAAAAGTAAGAAACGAGAATAATAGCCTCAAGGTGATTTTGCAAAAAGAATTAAAAGAATAGTATGATTAAGAATGAAAGGATTTTTGTGGCCGAAAAGATAGAAGAAAGAAAAATTAACGAAAATGGATAGGACAGAGAGTGTGGGGTGCATAAAGAATAAAGAACGAGGCGAAGAAGAACTAGAAAAATGATTATTGAAAAGATCATTATGAGCAAGCAATTTGAAATATATGGAATATGATATGGAATACATAAACGTGATAAAGCTGAATTGAACTGGAATATTTGAATTATGCATGGGCTATCATTAGAGCATAGCATACAATCCTGTTACTACGACAGAAGTGTGATAGGGGTTATGTGCAGTTAAATTTTTCTCTATTGCACTTTTAGCGACGACAATGTCTAAATGCTTGGTGCTAATAATTCGGCAATTGATCGTTCAGTATTCTGATTTAAAAAAAAAAGCCAAAAAATATGCTCTCAGAAATGAGCAATGAATGAAAATGTTTTAAAAGACAAATTATCTCTTACGTTAGATCTTTTTTTTAATTGCTGATTTCTGTAAATGGTTGCTGCTTTTTTTTTCTTATTCACTCAAATCTAATTAGAGTTGAATTCATATGATTTGCAATAATCGTATAACGCCGCTTCAGTAGCTTTCTTATTAGAGAATCAATTGCTAAGAAAAGAACTCGTCCGTATGTGCTGAGATCTTCGCCTCAACATCAAATAGAAATCGTGAGGAAAATGCGTTGGATTGCGTGACGTTCACAGTGGGTCCCATGAGGCCCTTGATGGTTATTCTTTTCGATGGTCGACTCGGTTCGTCGTGCCTTTGCCCCTTGGGTAAATCCTAGATGCGCATCTTCTTTTTGACATATGATTTCTCTTCAGTGACGCCGTTCACATCGTTCTCATTGTTCGCTTAAATCAGTTCATATAAGACTAAGTTAGCCAAGTATCCGTCTCCATTAAGAGGACGTTCCTTCTGCCAGTAATGTCGTTATCTCCATTTATTGTCTACAATCGACGTCCGTTTTTCTTATGCGTTTTTTTTTGTCCAGTTTAGCGTATCGAGCTGAAATGTGAGTGCATTATCATTCCTTGGCAACAAGCCTAAACATTAACATTATCACCTGTGTGAGCAAACAGATGCAATTACCTTCCAAGTAACTTCGAGTGTGAAGCTGTTTCAGCTTCGTTGCTAACGTCACATGCACTTACTGTTTGCATAGCATTATTGCACCTATTAGGCAACGTTTGCTTAAATATCGTTTGGGACTTAGGGATTTATAAACGTTATCGATGAGAACGTTTCTTTTATCGCAGTATTTTTCGTATCGTTACTGTTGATGTGGTTGAGCTTGAGCATAACGGTGTGTCTAGATGTAGCGGCTTGGATCAAAATTATCTGTGGTGACAAGTATCGGGGTTCAGCAAACTTTAGTTGGATCGTGTTCCACACACTTTCAAAGTTCTGACGGGAATGGACGATTTTGAAAGACTAGGCACTCTACGCAATATGTCACTTGAATTTGAACTAAGGAAGTTATTACACAACTGCAATAGTTGCCCCCTTCCACGCGCCCCAAGACACGAAACACTGCAGGTGTCGTGCGCAAGCGGCTTGTTACGCACAACTTTTTGGGTAGTAATCGTATGTAGAAGGAGCCCCTGCGAGAGGTTCTCCTGCTACGTGGCATGATGAGTCATGCCCCTACTGGGTGGAGAGGCTTTATGAAGTCATTGGGTCTCCGAAAGGGAGGCTGTTCTCAGAAAATCTCCACGAGCTAAGGGACATACGGAGCATGGAGATCGCCCGTAAGGAACAGATAGTTGAGAAACTTTTGGTTTTATCACACAAGGCTATTGTTACATTGTTCATATTTTTGTACTGTACAAGTGCACATAAAACTGCGAAAGAACACTTCAGGAAAACTGCAGTTTTGGTGTATCATTTTTGCCGGAACGCACCTTTTTCAACCCAGTAACTACGGCTGAAATCGAAAAAGCTTGTTTGCACCAAGACGTGATGGCATGCTTGGTTTCACATAGGGACTCGACATGGGGATGCTGCGATCGGTAACTGTGGTAGTTTTGTATTGCGTCCCAATAAACGCGGTGCGGAGATGCGGAATCGGGATGCGAAGGCTGTGCAGTGCTCATGAAACTCGCCTTTCTGTTGAACAAATGGTAAAAAATGAAAATAACAGCGAATCGCAGTTAGCAGGCGGAATGCAGAGCTCTCAAGGGTCGCAACTTGATATATTGCACCACGATTTTTCATGCTGTTCGTGACACCCGTAGTACGTGCGAACTAATGCCGACTGCCACCAGAAGGTAAGGAAAGTACAACAGATTCGGCCCAGCGATTAGGCGACTTCTGAAATGAGAGTAAACTTGCTATATCAACAGCCTTCATGGTAGTATCACGGATTTCGTCAGCGCTGTTGGAATTTGCGGAAATCAAATGTCTCTTCAGTTTAACGCAGCAATATTGACCGACGAACATCAGAACCGTCTTGCTGATCAAGCGTGGTTCTTATTCTTTCTTCTCAAGCATTTCTTTCTTCTCAGCTCTATGATACGATTAAATGGGCCTGTACCAGAGGTTTTTTGTGAAAAGCGTGCAAGAAACGAGGGATTTTTAGCTTTATTGCAGTATAAAGTTGCGCACAAATAATTCAAGGTTCAAAGAATTTCGAAATACGCAGTTATGATGCATGTCTGTTAGTTAGGCACTGTTTCTTGTCGTCATTTTCTATGTATATGGCGATTGCATATGCATGTTGCCATTCTCCAGTGTGTCTCCTTGTTAAATTGATGCGGTTAGAAAAAAGCACAGTTCTGGCACAATATGTTTTTTTTCCAATATCAGGATTTCAAATGTGATTCCACCGAATCGTACTACTTTTCTCTGCGGTATATAGGCAAATAACTTCATAAAATATCGATGTCGAGACCGTCCAGCTCCTACCTCTCCCAGCTTCCATTATGCTTTTTGATTATGTCTACTATTCCTACCTTTCTCTTTTGCATTAAATTGTTTCTCTAAGCGCATGCATGCATCACGTTTCCTTTTGGTGAAATCTGTTCTGATGCTTTGCCTCCCACCGTTACCTCATGTTCCTGCAACAAATTCAGCAAGCCTCGCATCCCCGACACCCCTCACAAGGATGAAGAAGCCAACGGAGGGGCCCGTAGCCTCTACGGAGTGATGTTGCTTTCGAAAACTCTTTCGGAGAGCAGGAGACTTTGGGATGCGATGGCCACTCGCTGAGGAGTCCCCGGAGTCTACTACGTAGGATTAAAACAGCACTTGTTTACCTTTCCAGATGTGCTGCATCCAAAGTGTTCATTCCCGATTATTTTTTAACTCCTCATTCAATTGCTTTTAAGTGCACCGATTAATGCACTAGCCTTATAATGAGGCCTTTCGCTCATGACTTATTTATAAGGACCTTCATGCATTAATTATTTAAACAATAAAATGAGCCTCCACAACTCGGCTGCTGTTGTATATAAACTGGCGCTTTCCTCATAGTTTCTTGTCCAATATTCCGAGGTACTTCTTGCTAGGCTATTAAGCTTGCAACAATAAGTTTCTACCGTTGCTTATCTTGTAAGATAAAAGAGGGACTGTCATTATTCTCAGCTAGAGAATGCTTGCTGCTCATAATCTTCTGCTCTTTATTCGGGTATTTTTAAATTGCATGAGCTCTCGAATCATACGTTTTGCCTATTACTTCGAATCTTCTACTTCCAGAAGTTGAAAGTAAGTAAGCCCTCCTGCTAAATCGAAAATCCTATGTGTCTGGAAACATAGATGTTAGCCCTTTCCAAATCCACTGTTCTTCCCTCTCCTTTTCCTCGTAGAGCAGCAGTATCCTTACGTGCCCACAGTGCCGACAGTGGATCGCAGCAAAACAGTATTCGAAATTATAGTGATACCGTCACGTGCAAATAGGAAATACAGGGGAGTGATTTCTGGACGTAGAACAAAGAACAAAACGTGTACGTAGAAAAGAGACGTCAAAAGAGATCTATTTGGTCGGAGACACCAGGAGTTTAACAACGGGTGATGACGAACAACATGAATGCTTTATGCTTCAAATTGCGCGGTTTTCTTTCATCAGATTTCACATGAAACGTACTGCAACAGGTGCAGCGGAAGGAAGGTGACTGACCAGGTAATGCGTCAAGTGATATCTAAAACAAGTCAAAAACGTGGAATGACAAAACAAAGAAAAATTAGCTTATCTTCTTTAGTTGTGTATTTAGAGCTGAATCAGAGAGGCTACGTAATTACTGAGAACAAGTTGTCAGTAAAATTTATGAGCCTGAACTTGAAATTATTATAAAGAGAGTATAGAGACCAAAAGTTTGGCAAGAATCAGCCGATAAAAACACTTCATTAGATAGCAGTTCCAAATAAACACTCATCAAACAATGTGAAACTTGGGGTTGATTTTTTTTTATAAGCATTTGAGAGGTATCTTCGGCGAATGCCGATTCATTCTTTATAAAATGTTGCTTACCGCATTACTTATTCCAAAAATAAAGTTACCTTCCGAAGTAACTTTAAGTGTCTTACAAAAAATCAAAATTATCGAAAAAATGGAGTTTATCGAATTGTCGGAATTGTTGAAACTAACAAATGAAAAAAAAAGGGAAGAAAGAAATGATGTTCGAAACAAAAAAAAACAGTAGAAAAATCGCAGTGTTTAGTGTAAAATGAGTTCCAAAAACTATTAACAAAAATGGCTATCAGTCCAGTTCTTTCTTTGCTGACAACAGAGCACGTATGTACGTATACCCGTTTTATAAGGATATGACCATTAGATGAACAAGTAAGCACTAAATTGCACCTGTTTTGTATTGAGAGCATTCCTTTTGACGTGGAATATTGCACATGAAATATTTTTGTTGTGATTTCTAAAGGCATTAGCTGCTTCTTGCTGTCTTGAGGAAAATAAATAAATAAGTAAATAAAAACAAATGACAATTAAATATGCAATCTCACTATCTCATTTCCAGTTGTAGGCGAGTTGCAGCTGTGCATATAACAGTTATCACATTTGCAGTTGATCTATGTTGTGAGCGTTATCAAAATAATTTAGGGACTTCAAGGTGAAAACACCGGTCTGAGGTGTCTGATAAATGAACCATTGAATCCGACCATGAAAATCGGCATTAATACCCTTAGCTGTGCTCATGGAGGAGTTAAAATCAAAATAAATTTAATTGTTAAGCTAATGTAATGATCACTGCGAGCATCTTGGCGTTAGGGGACATAGCCTCTTAAAATCAGCGTTGCCAGGTATTGCGGCCAGCATAAATTCGAGATGTGCACGTGTTGCTGAATAGCAAACAATTCAGATACATCGTTAGAGAGTTAACGCCTTTAAAATTATTCGAATATGAGGCGGAATATTATGAGGGACTATTCGTCTGTATATAACATATAACAAAGCGTCTACCTTCCAGCCCTGTGTAGTTAAAAAAGATAAATATACACAGTTACAAACTAATTCCAGCAACTATGCTTATCTCAAAGTGCTCTGAGCAAAAACACTTTGAGGAACGAATCACGCGTATATAACAGCCGCTGAGCAACAGAAATTTACTGGTTAATTTTAATGACTGATTAACAGGTAGGAGTTGTCACTGAAAACCTGACTACCTTAAGAGTAGTGAAATAAGGGAGAGTAAATTATGAGGAAGTAGTCCTTTACTTCGCCATATTGGGAATTATTATTAACAGAAGCTACCGAACCTTGCCGTGTTTCCCGTTCAAATACGCAATGGCAGCCGCGCAGAACTGCCTGGTGTTGCACTACGGGCATGAGTGCATTCGCGTCTTTTTTTAATATCATCCAACCCGGTTTGAACCACCCGAAAAGGAGGCATACCGTCAAGGTAGGACCTTCGAGCGATTTTGATGAGACTGTCATCAATTTCCTTTTTACCTAGTGGGGCCTCCAGGCGAACACAGCAACGGAGATGCATTTGAGATTGGCGTTTGTAAATCGGCGAAGCTGGTGGATTATCACCAGATACACATACCACTCTCAATATTACGTAGGAATAATATAACAGTCATGTTGTTATTTAGTACTCACAGTGTTACATCTACACAACATGTCATGCTTATTCCTTCCCTCTCTCAAAATACTCCATTTTTCTCACACGTGATATCTCGTACTCAAATCTACTGGACTAGTGCCATGCCAAGACGATAAACCAGAACTCTTCGATCACTTAGCGGGAAATTGACGATTGCAGCGAAGAAATTTTCAGATTTATTTGAACCGATTGAGTGGCGAATGAAATACCGAAAGAATTCTGTCAGAAAGACAAACTTTTGAAAGATAAATTTAAGAACCCATCATCATACACGGGAAAGCAGGTGCTTGTTTGGAGCTGTCTTGTATTCAACCTTTTCAGCAATAGTCTCTTCGCCTTGGCTGAATTAATGCGAAAATAATTGAACGCTATCAGCTAATATTTGCATCACTATGACTCAAAATGCATTTTTTTTTTATTGTGGACAATGAGTCGTATGCAAGTAACAAATAAGTAGATGAAAAGCGACCAAAAAGAGGGGGAGGAAGTGGGGCAATTCAATTGTAACACCTCAGTATATCTTGACTGTTAATATGAAACTGCTACTCTTTCGTGCATACCTATGGATTTTCGTCTTTCGCTCGACTAATTATTGCGTTTCGGCAATAAATTCCTAATATATCGCTTATAAACTGCTTAGTTCATTGTGCTGAGATGATTTACGTCTTGTGTTACTCTCGAGACTAGTTGAATTTTTGATTTTCTTAATCCAATATACTGAATTCTATAAATCTTTAATTTAGCTTTTCATAATTGTATGCTAATGTATGCTATTGACGCGACACCTTTTATCACCTAATCATTACTGTTTACTTTCATAGATCATTTCAGTCAATAAGCTAATCTTAGTTGAGCAATATTTCATGAATTTTTATAAGAGATAATCGTATCGCTAAAATCATTCGATTCGCCGATAAAATTGGCGTCGAATTATCCTTGAGTTATTTTTTCTAAACGTTTCATCTTTATTATCGTTTAAACGAGTTATGAATTTTACACTGTCATTTAATAGAAATTAATAGGCGTCATCTCTATAATATACAACATTTCTAGGGCATTCACTATTCGTAACTCGTTTTTGTTCGCATTTCTAAATAACGCATTCAGAATTGCTCATCAAATATCATTAATCTTATCTGTACGCCTATAATATCTAAAGGTCTCATCTAATTCATGAAGGAATTTTATGAATACTTATATCAATAAATAAATTTATCAATGAGCCCATTAATTTCATTTTCGAGTAGGCGGCTTCTAAGTAGATGAGCCCTTTCATTTTCTACTATTATTTACTAGCTTCTTATGCGACTCACACGGTGTGGATTATTCAAAACTGCGAAACATGCCCAGTAGATTAGAAAAAAACCTTATTGAAATCAAACCATCTGGAGGAAGAAGTGATGGATAACAGTCTCGCGCCTTCGGCGCATCGGATAGACAGCTGGCGAAGTAATGGATGACAGTCTTTTTACATGCTGTCTTCAAAATGGATAACGGGGAGTACAGGATGGGTTCGCCTTCCTGTGGCTCCCACAATGGGGGCCACAATCCCTTGACCCCCTGCTTTGATCCCCATTCAGTTCGGGAAGACTATATAGGAGAAAAAAACAAAGGAATAAATTTATGTAAGTACGAGGACTTCACTGATTCATTAGACAAGCCTATATCATGCACTGCTAATTTTATATCATGCAACCAATATACGCAACTACTACATACAACAACATCACAACACACTGGTAATGTACGTTGTGTAAATCAATAGCCCACGCCTTCGACAGCTACCGAACCACTACCGGGCAAAGGAAAGGACAAACACCTTAACCACTTAGCTATAAGCGCCTTGTCAATCCCATTTTTTCACTTATTATAAGGTTACATTTTGAGAATATAATTGCCAATACAACCGGTTGTGTTAGAGTAACCCAAATGCAAACTGCTGATGAAAATTGAAAAAGGAAGAAATGACAGCCCGGCAGCGAAGATCTCGTCGGCTTAGAGGCTAAGCTAAAATCCTTAACCATTGAGGTTTCTATGCTCCTCAAACTTTGAAATTTTTACTGCTTTCAAGTTTAATGAAATAACGGAAAAAAACGCTATTTTAGTCCCCTTTTAATCCCCATTTTCTCAACGTACACACTTACAAATGACCGCACAATGATCAGCTCATTGAGCTCTCTCATTTAATATCAAAATTGAAAAGACGGGAAAGAAAAAAATTTCTTCAAAAATCTTCGTGCAACCCGTCGGGTTTGAAAAATCGCGATTTTTGGGGTATCATATCTCGGCTCCTGGAAGACGACGATGGATGGGAGAAATATCCTTGGATAGTTTCGACAAGCTCTCTCAATATATCACAAAAGGAGACACGAAGTTTCATTAGGAACGGAGCGCCGGATCCGCCAAAATCGCGAAAATCAAGATTTCACAAGAACTGGGCCCGAAGGATCGAAATTTTTATTCCTCGAAAAGTTGCACCTCTTTTCACATAGGGCGATAGAACATTGGATGCTGAATACTATAAAACAAGTTCCAACTCAAAAGGTTGCTTCAAAGTCGAGATATATCGATACGTGAACTATCTCTCATACAGTCGAGATATCTCTCATATACACACAGACGCATGCGCTCTAAATAACAACAGCTAGAAAGGTTTTTTGTACTCTCTAGAAGTTTGAATTTAAATATGAGAAGAAAAGCCGTCAAGGAAGCGGAAGAAAGACCGAGCGAAGTCGAACTTCAAACCTCTCAGATGCCAAGACTAACGCCTTAACAAGTGAGCCTTCTTGACCTGTCGGACTCCACTTTTTGCGATCAAGTATATATCTAATTGCGCATGTTCATATCTCTCCAACTCTGTACACACTCACGTGGACACATGCAACTCAGTGAACCGTAATCAGCTCGAAGAACCTTCACATTTGATACCAATATCGCATAAGATACTATAAGCAGCGAAAAATCGGAATCTTTGATGGCATATATTTGCTTCACATACCACGTTACGTGGTGCACCCAATACGTAATATCACCTCACCACATAAGCATTCTAACGCCAAAAGAGAATTTATTATAGCGAAGCATACCAGCAAAGAACGAAGACCACCAACATTTAGAGATTTCCCTTGATCGATGAGTTGCATCTGCTCTGACACACAGCTAGACAGAACCCACCAGTTGTGGTCTATGTACTTGTACAAGAGTCACACAGAGACCCGCAAATTCTAGAAAATCAAATTCTCCAAATCGAAATTCCACTCCTCACAGAGTTCACACCCTTTTTTCACCCTCTCATAAAACAATCTATGCTCATCACATTGCCCTCCCCACATACACTCTCATGTTCCCCCACATATAAAAAAGCATCTCTGAAAGTGTGTACTCAAGAGAACAAATACCACGCACATAAGAACAGACAAAAAGAACTCTTAAAACTTATCAAAAGAAGGGAGGATATGGAACGAAGAGGAATGAAGGTAGAAGTGAGGATGTGAACCTCTATAGCCTGTCTGGATTTCATTTCAGCGCTAATGCTAAGGTCAAGGGGCTTGTCTAGCTGTACCCCCCGCAGTGGCTGCCGCCCTCTTGACCTCCTGCTCTGGTTCACGCGCAGTTTTTGTCATACCTCTATACAACTACCTCTAGGCTCTGACGCACAGCAGGGAGGGGGTGGGGACTTCGCCCCTCTCTATAAAAATTCAGAAGAAAGAAGAGGCTTCACTCCCGCTCTATAACACACACAAAAGCGAAGGATAGGCTCTGCTCCCCCAACCCCCCTTTTGTATTACACATAAGAAGGAAGGAGGAGCTTCGCCCCACCCCCTATAGACAAAATTGCTGCAGGCATATGTTTTGGGAGTTGATGATTCCAAAAATTATTTTCCAAAATGCAGAAGTATCCACTTATCCTTCCTCAGAGGTGCTGCGATCTAAGAGCTCATCCTTTCTCCTTCAAAATGGTTTATGCGCATTCCATTATAAGCCCTCTACCGTGGCATTGTTTGGACGTTATTCAAAACTGATATGTCGTTAGGATATGGATGATCGCAGAAGAATCGAGATGAGTGAAAAGTATTTTCTTTCTCCGCTTGTCATACAACGCGATCCTTCAACTCACAAAATGGTCCATGAAAGCGGTCATTCGAGAAGTGAACCATAATTCTGCTGCTTTTCTCGTGCCAAGATTTTTGCTATTGAAAAATAATTCTTTTTTTTTTTTGTTTTTTTTGTTTTTTGTTTTTTTTTTCTTTTGGAAATTGAAGCTGCAAAAAACACATAAACGATGCTTTAGCGATCTGAGCAGTTTGGTCAGTGAGAAATCAATAAATAAGGTCAACAATGCACAGGGAATTGATAGCTTATACTCGCAGAAGCAATTCTATTGAAGAAACATTCGAACGAAATCTTGACGATTGATGTGGCGCAGCAGCGTTGTCGTTCGACGTGATTTAAACTCCTAAAAGCCCCTTTGAATATCCATGTTGTTGTGGTATGCAATTTTCGCTTACTTTTTCACTTATTTAGCTTCTCTGCTTAAGAAATCCGATGATATGATATGCCCTCAAATAGGAGTTCGCACCATCCTACAAATGCAAAAGGTTGCGAGTCAAAAAAATGGGTCATTCATATTTTCGAAAGTTTTGAACTTCAGCAGTTTTTTTCTGTCTCTCTAGAAATAAACGATGCAAGCGTGGTGAACTATCCTGATGAACGCTTTATAAAATATGTCCAGCTAGATCCTTTGGTAATGCAATTTGATCCTGCTAGGTCATCTGAGGTTATTATTTCGAAAGGAAGTTTTTAGAGAGCGAGGAGGAACAATGAATCGAGTTTCTATATCGTTGGCATAGTTTAATCTTTTGTATAAGTAATGGAAGGTTGACATTTATGGTAATCTCTTTCATACTTTCTATTGTAAACGAGAAATTAGCATATAATTCTCGGCAGCAGTCACTCTCACTTGAGTTGATTATGTGGACATATATGTCGCTTATTGTGGACACTTGTTGAGTGGTGTGAATGAGTGCCACAGAAAACTATACAAGTTATCACATCTGATCCACGATGGATATTACCTAAAGAGTATGCATATTTCATATTGGCTTGCTAATGAGTTTCGCAAAAAAAAAAAAAAAAATTTGTTTTCAATGCTGAGATGCTCGGATGCTCGACGTTGTATTGTTGGGTAGGAGCTGCTTTTCGCGGCTCTTAATCGGTAGCCACTTGATGCTCTATTTGTGTTGACTGATCGCATTCATCTGATGCGCACATCGACTGATGTTGTCGTTTGTGAGTGTATGCGCCATAGTGATGTTCACTTGTTGCACATTCATTCTTCGTCTATCCCATACCGGCAAACTACTCGGCCTCTGTCGTATGACCATAGTGGTATGCACGTTTCAGTGTTTGTCCTCTCGGGGCCTTTTGTGATCACCGTATTTCGAGCCATTTGCCCAACGTGAACCTCACACCATTTGAACTAGGCTTTTTCGATGTTGCTGTTGTCGTCGTAGCATGATTGCTGAACTGCCGAACATGAATAGCACTTTTGCTAGTGCACTTCACATCTTGCATTAGTATCGATGTTTATTAACGTTTAATATCGGTTGACTTTTGCAGCAGCTAAGAAAAATAGGTGTACGTGCTGAGAGCAACAGGTCTAAAAAGTTTAACGCATATCACCTTTGTTACATTCAAATTCCGAACCGGTCAATGTGCTGAATTTGTTAAACTGATTCAATTCCGCATTGTTCAATAGTTTTGTGCAAATTTGCCGAATATTGTATCAGGTTTTCTTCAAAGGTAAATTTCAGTTTTTTTTTTGACGTTCTACGAACTATAGAGCATATTGGTTGAACATTTTTACTCGTATTTCTCAATAAGTGCTTACTTCTAATTGAAGAATAAATTAGAATTTCTTTAAAAGAAGAAGTCTTTTGTTCTTAGGTGATTTAAGTCGGATTTCTCTTCGTGGAATTGCTGTGCTCTAGGCGACGTCCTTGTAAAATTTGATGGAGGTGCTTCCAGCACTTTCCTTCTACCATTTACTTTAGTAATTGGGCATGTCTATAACTGCATGGGGCGACATCTCGATTCGCGGATTGAGTCTCATGGCTTGAAATTAGGACTTACTCTTCTGCGAGTGTTCTGCGATCAGTTCTGGGGTATAATCGTTGGCTTGCTTCTCTTTCGGCCTAATTGCTCCATCTTATCCAAATAATGAAAACAAGTCTGCAATAACGATCAAGAGTACTCCCATTGTCGTTGCTGCCGACTTAATGCAAAAATTCTGCTTGCGTTTCTTCCGTCTGTCCTTGTAACTTATAATAATGAGTAAATAATTGTCAACAGTTAAAATCGTCTACCTCCTTCCCACCTTTTCCTCACTCTCTATTCTTCTCTATCGTTCTCTCATCCGAACCACTTGTATTAGCAGTCGGTTCTGAGGGACCCTAGAAGGCAAGCTGCTTGAAGTTGATGTTGATCATAATATTTAATCATTGATATTCTAAGGCCTCGTGAGCGATCGTTGTCTGACTGTTTTGACGTCCCACTATATGCACCACACTCTCGTAATGAAGCAATAGGAAATGGCAGCATTAATTATTTGCATTTCGTTTTGCATTATTCGACAGTGTAATGACATTCGATCGTTGAATAGCGAAATGTCGTCGATTGAGTACTCTTTGATGCTTTATAAGTGATTTGTAGCCGTCAATGCACATAAAATATTTTACAGTTTTTTTTTTGTGCTCTTGAGAGCTCTTTAATGAAGTCGGCTAATACCGAGTAGGAACGAGAGATCGAGCTTGCCTCTTCATTCGTCAAATGCTTCACGACTCATCGATTCTATAAAATTGATAAACTGAAGTGATAAGCAAAAAATATATGAAAGTCTCGTTGGGATGAAGAGTGTTAATGAAGTTTTGGATTTCCACATATGTGTGATTATCTTCATAAGTTCTAATGCTGAAAAAAAAAGAGCGACTAACACAGGAGATTGTAGTTAATTTCGCAGAATAATTTATACAGAGGGCTTCAATTCATTGGCAAATTCACAGCGGTGCACAAACTTTACATTCAAATGTTATTTATTATTTATCTCGGATTGATTTGACAACTAAACAAGCAGGCGACCAGGTATATGCTCCAATGAAATACGCAAAACTTGTTAGCATGACAGCGAAGTAAGCGTTTAAACATAAATACTCTATTGGGGATGTTTTTGCTTTATGCTAATGTCGGTAGCAATGAAGAGGGTTCTTTCTCTATATGTGTTTTGCGGTTGAAAAGAAATCTCTAATGGTCAATTTTTTCTCTTGTAGGTGACATGTTCTTGATATCGAGAGAGTTTCGATTTTTTTTTTCTGGCGTATTTTAGATAGCTATTATTTTTTTCTCAATGATTTTAATTGGTTGCTTTCTCGCAGCGGTGGTTTGCTATGAAAGCGGAAGCAATAAATTCTGCTAACTGCTTATTTCGGTCGTTTCTCTCGGATTTCAACGATAGTCGCATACAAATGAAGATTTTGGGCGTAGTACTTTGGAAGTTGTGAATAATGAGAACAACTTCATCTTACATAAGCCATCAACTACACGCCTTCATTCGTTCATCGGTGAACAAAATAGAGAGCAGAAATCTAGAAGCCGTTAATGATTGTGCATCCTATTTAACTTAGTATTACGCGTCTTGTGTGTTTGGTTTCATAGAAATTTGTCCGCAGATGTAATTGGGGGGGGGGGGGGGGGGAGGGAGGGAGGAGAAAGGAAGAGTCACCCACTGTTTTATTATTTCATTTATTATATATGATGCAAATCATCAAAATATTTTAAACATCAGTTATTGTTCATTTATCTTCTAAGTCAATTGCACTTTTTTTTCCACATTCGTATCAGCATACTTCTTAGACTTTGCAAAGAAGTAATAAATTCTATCGCTATCTACATCTCTACAAGATGCTGGCTATAATAGTGAAGCGTATCTAATGGAAATGCGATAATATCACAACAGTACTGCATTTATGAATTCTTTTCTTTTTTTTCTCCATAATAAAATGTTGTGGATATTTTATTGGAATCATTGTATTGTGTTTTTGTTAATTTGAAAGAGCGGAAAGGCGCACCAAGGGAGATCGTATGGATATATGCTTCTGCATTTTGCGCTTAGTTGACTAATAGTTTTCGCAGTTAGCAATAATAATTGAAATATACTTATTGATGCATTTGTATTTCAACTGATCCGAGTGTCCGTAGAGATTTTGCGCAACAGATTTGTTTTTCTACGATCAGATTGATATAAAATGCATACAGATTTTTGGCTCATTCAAACGTTTGAAACTCCTTTCGAAGTTGATGGCAAACGCGAAAGTTGGTAGGTGTAAGGAGATCGCCATGTGGTGTATATTACACCCAATTTTAACTCAAGCTTCCATGGTTTTCAAGATGAAACTATTGCGCAGACTGACACACACACACACACACACACACACACACACACCGATGCAAGTATACAAAAGCACAGATTTGAGGTCATCGTCTTAACACATTTATGTGAACTTATAGAGTTTTTTGAATTATGAGTATCATTTGTTATGCTCACAAATAGTGATATTTCACCTGTAAATAATAAACGATTGCAGGAGGTAGGTTCTTGATTTTCTTCTCCGCCTATGTGATTTGGTTTGCGACGCACTTATTCTGTATCTCGTTGCGATAAACGATTGCTTCTCTCTTTTTTAGCATAAAAGAAGATTAACAGAAAGCTCTCACTGAATTTCATATGACTGAGTGAAGTGAATAAGGATATGTCGTTTAAGTAGTAGGCGACACGGAGGACAAATGCGCTCCCAGAATGAGTGTCTTTCAGCACTGTCGCATCGTTCGATGAGACTACTCGTCGTTCGCGATGAAAGTTCAAAGATACTTGGCCATCGTTGGCTCAATTCACAGATCTCTTTCTACATTGGCCTTCTGCAGCTTTCGATTTGCATTTGGGCGATGGCACAACACTTCTTCTCTCTTGTCAACTACCACAAGGTACACGCTAACTTTGTTTACTTCGAATCTTTTCCCATACCTTTTCGCTTATGTCATTTTATGTCCTCACAGTGACCACAAAAATTGCTTCTTTGACTAGCGTGCGATCATAAAAGATGTTGGCAACTTGCAACATAATCTTAGCTATTGATAAGATCGCATTCTCGAAATTTCAAAAACGTAACTCCAATGACGAAATTTCCGGGTTGGAGCTACCCGCCCTCTCACGTGTAAAACGTCTGCACGAATATAAACGTGACCGAAAAGCAGCCTCGATAGATCTATAACATAGTAGTAGGGAGAGCTTGACGAATCTTCGTAATTGGATCGCTTGTGTTTGGACGCATAATGAAAAAATTCATCATTTCGCATTATTATTCGCAAAAGATTCACTGCAAGGACAATTTACTAGAGAGGCTAATTAACGCTAATTTTCGTCGTCGAACCAAATTTGTTCGAAAATCTCTGAAGTTTGGAGGTCTCCTAACCTTCGAACTCGACGGTTTCCTAGTCCTTTCGGACAGCGTTATGGCTTATGAGGTGATACTGCATTCGAATTTCAAAGTGCGCGAATGCAATTGACTTATATATGAAATAAGTTCGTATTATTATAGTAAATAGCACTTATGTCCATAACAATCAATACTGATACTATCAGTAAGTAGCACTGATAGTATTGTTAACTAATAGTGGAAAGATTAAGACGAAGTAAATAATATAATGATAGTAATAGTGGTAAATGGCAGTGGTAATTTTAGTGCTAATATGATTGTAGTGTAGTAACAGTAGCTGTGACAGTATTGAGTACTTATAATAACGGTGCAAAAAATATCGCATAATAGTTATGCTCGCTCCTGATATTAAAAAGTCAATAGTGGCGGGCAGTGCTAATAATAAAAACAGATGTGATAGTAAACGCTGCTGATTACCGTACTATGCAATACTGAATTCATAATATTACTAAATAATTTTCAAGCATTAACTCTCAACAAGTTTTAATTTTTTTAACCCGCCTATGCAAATTTTTAATTCCTTAAAGTGTGAGTTGCGAGCTTTGACAATGAAAGATTGCGATTTTTAGCGACTTATCCATTCTTATTTTCTCTCTCTCTCTCTTTTTTTTCTCTCTCTCTCTCTCTGTCTTTCCCTCTTTGCCTCTAGAAACGAAACTTTGGATTATTGAAAAATTGCTAAATTTGAATCAATATGGATCAATCTTTGCGATTCGACAAATTTTTTTGCAATTTTAGTTCACCATATATCCACAAATTTTTATTTCGCTCTTTTTGTATTGCATATGTATTTCTGCTTCAATCGTTAATGACCGATATGTTGCCAATTTTTGCTCACTTAATAAATCACGAGTTTATATCTCTAAATATCGTTGAAATTCTTCCTTCGCTAGTTTATATTTTTGAAAGAGATATCGCAAATCCGACAATTGTACACGGATAATTTCCAATTATTTTGAAGCTTTAAAATTTATGAATTATATTTTCTTTAATAATATCAAAAAATCGAAAGTTATTTCACATATTGCATGAAGCTATCCGATTCTTTAAAAAAATTCAAAGAAAAACCCCAATCTAAGCAGTTCATTTTTTTTTGTCTCAATTGTTTTTGAAATTATAGAGGAAGTTTTTTTTTTTTTCTCGAATATAAGGATATAGAAGGAGAGGTCTTATTTTGTTGTGTTCTTCGAAGAGTAGAATGACTGCCGTAGAGCGTATTGCAGTGTTGTGGCAATCGTAAAACTTCAGTGGGAAATGAAATGCAATTTTGAGCAAAACGCGTGCTTCATTTGTGCTTTCTTTGGCATAAACCAATCTCGAAGCGGGTTGCATCCGATTGCGAAAATTACATTTGCAAATCCTTTTATGAGTCCCATGAGTATTTATTCACGTTTGCAGTTATCTTCATGCTGTTTAGCTGTGATCATGATAATTGCATATTGGCTATCTAGGCTTGCTGCTTTTTTTTTTTTTTTTTTTAAATCTTTTCTCTTAGGTTGAGAAATGTTTGCAATGCTTCCTCACTCTTTGTATAGAATTTTCAAATGAATAAAGGAGATTTATATTAATTGTAACATTGTATCTCCTTCATAAATAAAACGCTGCAATGTCTACCACTAAAAATGACCACAAGGGACGTTGAAAAAAAAAAACAACTATAATTTCACGAGATTGATCAAAAAAATGTTTAAAAGCACCATTGACCACTTTTTTTTTTAACTCGTTAAAGCGCGGCAGTTAGATCAAATTTCCTTCGATAAATTTATGACCAATCGAGCGCGAACGAAGCACATTAGAAAACATCCTGTGAAGAATGACACAATATGCGACATTGCTTTTCAGCCCGCTATTCCGATTGTCATATATTTCCAAAAAAAAAAAACATTGAACGAATGTAGAATAATTCATTTCAAATGAAGCCAACCAAACCTACTCAATGTGGATCGAAAATTCGTACTTGAATTAAATTTAAAAAAAAATTGAATTAAATTCATGAATTTAAAAAAAATTCATTTTTAAAAAAATGCATATTCGATCTATCATAATTCTTATTTCATTCGTTTGTTTTTAGAGATTTCTTTTAATATTAAGAGATTATTGAGAATGGAAAAAGTTCCTAATGAGAATAATTAAAGAAGATCACTATTATAGCGTTGTTTATACGCTTAATCTGATTTAATTAATCTCTTTCATAGCAATGGCGATAGATGGTTAAAGCTTTCAAACATCAATATGCAATTGCATAATCGTTTCATTTATGAGATTATGCATTGCCGATTTAGCAAATACGAATAATATTCATATGCTCGTCTGATCTCAATTTTATAGATTGAACTTGTGCACGTAAACTTCTTATTACGAACATATTTAGACGAAAATAAAAATGCAGTTACATTCGAAATTAACGACACATTATGATGAAGCATGGAATATTTTAGCCGGCGAGCGCTTTTTGTTGAAGCCGACGAAACATGTTGAGATTTCCTCCGAATTGAGAGATTTCACGCTCTTTTCTTTGTATAAGAATCCGTAGTTATTGTTGTAGTGATTTTTCACTGGAAAATCCCTTCTTTAGATGTTCTATAGGTGCACGACCAGACATAGACAACGTCCAAGATCTTATACTGCAAATTTTCGAGTGCGCTAAAAAGCGGTCATGCTCATAAAAAAGCACGACCTTAGTTCAGTTGGATCATACGCCATAAATATTAGTCATCGTTAATATGAGCCAGGAACAAATTTTCAACCATATTGTTTTTTGTCGGGTTTCACGGGCTGCTGAAATTTTGTTAAATTTTTACTCTTTCAGTCATCGCAAATAAATGCATCATTGTCGTGGTATTTTTTCAACCTCTTATAACGTCTTCACATCAAAAATTATTGTTCATTCACGAATTTTTGCTCCGAGAGTGATGCAGATTCTTCTGATTGTAGCTAATGCGTCGCTTTTCCTAATCAACAAATTTTTGCTTTCGTTGTCCACATATTCTAAAATTTCCACGTCAATAATTTTGTTTTCGTATGCTTGACCGCTTGACCTTTCCGTCATTTCCTCTTCGTTTCCCCCATAGTCCAAATGTCCAGGTCGTCTAATTTTTGAGCATGATTTTTATAATCGGTCTATAAATATCAATTTGACTTCTACCTCACACGGTTATCAAATTTTCAACGGCACATATTTGCCAGTTTATGTCAGTACTCAGTACGCAGCTGATTCCTTGTTTATTTTACTGTGTTATGTTCTACTTCCACATATTTCAGTGTTGTATCAAAAATAACTCTTATGTAGGTGTCCGTTTGTAGATGCAAGAATGTCTTTCATCTGTTTGAGGAACGATACGATTTAATTGTAAAAGAAAATGTTTCTTACATTTTGCTAGTTAATGTGGGCTCAGATATTCAACATGAAGTCTTTTTTTTTCTTTTGCTAGTAGTTTCAGTAAAGATGGAGCTGTGATTTTTCATGAAATTTGTGGGATATTCATCTGCACAAGAGGAATTATGTTCATTAAAGAATAATTGTTTTTAAATTAATCAACTATATCGATGCTCTTTATCACTTATGGAACGATAAATTTACTCCATTTATGTAATCTTATTCATTTCCGCTCTATCTTATATTCATAACTTATTGTTATTTTTGTTATCATATTGTTTACTCGTATATTGTTATTGTTTTATCTTCATCATTATTAGCGTAGTGGCAAATGTAAATTATCGTGCATATTTTAGCCCTTTATTATTCGATTAGTTTTTTTTTTGGTTAGGTGCATGTTTTAATTGAAGTACCCGGTGGTTGACGTTAAAGCTTCATCACATTTATTTTGCTATAAATTTTAATAACTAAGCCAATTATGAGCTTCCATTCATCAGTTCATCACTCATTGAGAGCTGAAGGGAAGGGGGTGGTTAGCTGCAAATTTTGCGATTCTCAGGAAGAATGTAGCAGTCAGACAGTAAAAATTGAAAATTTCACTAAAAGTTATTGACACATAATGTGTGCTGTTAGAGTTGGAGAGTAGTTGATATGGTTGTGAAATCGCTTTGAAAGACATTCGTTCAGTTTTTAAAACCAAAATCCTAGTCCTATTGTGCTGTTTATCGGGAACAAAATGAAGAGGTATTTTACAGATTCTCTTTTGCGATTTCGTGAACGGTACAAAACCTGTTCTATTGGTCGGTGTTGATATAATTATATTCGATATTGGATTATTTCATTCGCTTTGGGGAATCGATAGCTGTGTGGCGCAGCACCTTGACGGTGGTTATGGTAGATTCGGATGGTGCTTCTTCCATATCGCCGCATTCATTATTTGCTTACCATTTGCGTTCGTCTCAAGACCAAAACCTTATTCCCTATGGCCGTTGTTAATCCAGGTAAATGATCTTCTCCTTTCTTTCTCTTTACTTACTTTTCTTCGCTTATCGTCTTCTAACGACAACTAATTTCGCCTTCGTAGCATCTCTCGGTCACTTGAAGCTCTTTTACTCAACTGCTTTTGACACTACTTCACCTTTAAGTAAATAAATAAAGTACGGTCGGAAACAGGTGAAGAACTAAGGTGGAGAAAATCCGCTTGAAAGCCTGGGAGAAAATTAATAAAGAGCACTCGAATATGATGTTCGGGAATCGCTGAGAATTTGCTGGGATAATAAAAGGGAATTAAAAAACTTAAAGCTGTATTTTGCTGAAAGTGTGTCACAAGGTTTATTGAAATTCTCCTGTATATTACGAGCGGCGATGCGTTCTTTGAAAGAGCAGTTTGACTGAAGCATATTATCAAAAGCCGATCATTACAATGGTCATTGAGCGTGAAATGAATTTGTGCTGCATCGTTTCGCGAAGAAAACCGAATGAATGAGTGTAAAACAGACGAAGCCCGATGTCTACAGTTGCAAAAAAAAGTAATGCTGTCATGTTTTCGCTGATCAGGCCGTTTTTGCGCATATTCTGCCTGCAAAAGATTGGAATTTATGCTAATTTTAGTGTCAGTATATGTCTGTATGTGTATGTCTGATCGTTGGATGATTTCAACTTGATGATCCTTGAAGCTATAGTCGAAAAGTTTGACGGATATAATCCACGCTATAAAATGACCCTTGCTATCTTCTATGTAGGTCCATCAAATTAAAAAGCATTTATAGACATTTCATTAAAAAGCATTTATAGACATTTCAATGTGCCCAAAAATTGGCGTTTGTTCTATGATCGATTAGACTGCATTTTGCTCTCGATAGGGTCGGAAAACGAAATTTTTGTGTAAGACTTGTACTACCGATCAGTTCGATCAGAATATGAATGCGTCATTAGGCAAGTTTTATGATTTGTATATTTTATGATAAACTGGCTATTATGATGAGCAAAATACCAAAAGCGCATATAGTCGCATTTCCTCTGGCGTGTTTTTCCACTTTTGCCTTGTGACACCAAGACGATGTTAAGTGTGAAATACATGCATATTGAATATGACACCTTTCACAAATGGATCAACTTAAATAATTGCGCCCTCAGCGTTTTCTGGGCTAAATCTACCGTACAAATAGATGAACGTACATCCACATACGTAAACATAAACACGATATTGCCAAAATGCGTCCTAGTAATGCGGATTATGTACTAATCCCCAAATTCTCTGACAAAGGTGCACTTTTCTATTCTCGTTGGACCGGTTGTGGAACAAAATTTACCCTGCCATTTCTTAATATTTGATTCCAACGCTGATTTAGACATGACTTTCCTCAGATGTAAGGCAGTTTTTTTAAAAACTTCAAATGTAAAAACTTCTGGAAGTTTTCCGAATCTGTTCATTGCAAAAGCAATAAATTGTTGGGTCATACTGAAAACCAAGTTGCTATGTGATGTTTTCCCGGGGACTCCGATTGATTACCTTCACGGAAAAGATTCTTCTGGCCTCAAATTAGTCCTGCCAATGGTGCAAACGTGCTATTTTTTAAAGTCGATAGTATATACACGTAAATCTCCTCATTAGGTTTCAGCTGCAATCTTCTAGATAGTTTCCCAAGGCGATTACGAAATCCACTACGTTTTCACCTGTATGTCAAGCTTTCCTAAAGCTCTAGTAGAGCTTTGAAAAATACGCGTTTCGAAACATGCGTGAGATACAGTTCATGAGTTCAAAAAAAAAGGAATTGTTCGGTTTATTTCGGAAATAAGGTGCTGAGAGGATATTTACGTCACGTGCAATTTGAAGAAACGATTACCTGTCCAAAAGTATTTTCATGGATTCATAAACTAAAACGTTATGTGAAACCTCGTCCCTTGTGCACGGAGGGGAGCGTTCAAAAAATGCTATGACGCTTCCGTCATGCACACATCGAAAATTGAACTTTTCAAACGTTTTCAAAAAAAAAAAAAAAAAACAAACAAACATATTAGAGAAAGAGGATGAGGAAGTGGAAGTCGTTTTCTGCAAAATGAAAGTGACCGAAAATTTTTCCTCTCAATTTAGATGGTTCGATTCATGTATACTTTCCATTTGTACACTAAAATACAAATTTTTACAACTGGAGGGGAAGGCGGGAGCAAAAATGGAGAAAGTGGCGAAATTTTACGACAAATACTGCTCGCAGTTGTCCAACTGAACATAGATGCTACTTAAATATCCAACAACAAATAAGAAACCGCAATATAATGGCTTTTAGCTAAACGGGCAGTCAGGCCAACTGATTTGTTTTGGTACTCTGTAAACATGAAAAATCCCGTTTAATATATTTTCGAAGCGGCCAACTGACGTGGTCAAAACGTGAGCCGAAAAGAACCCACAAATCCATGACTGCAACCGGTCGGTCGTTTTCAGCGGCTAACAAGGAAGGGATGAATTCTGTGGAAATCCTGGAATTGTGACGATCTCTTTCAAACAGTCGCTCATTTTATCGAAATGCTTCGGAGCTATCGTCTAGCTATCCGATTGTCAGCAAAATCGAGCAAAACAAAATTTCTCGATTCGAGAAGCTCCTAAATCTTTTCATGTGAAAATTCCAAGGAAATCCAATGTCCTGGAGAAAAGATTGTTATCTATTCAAGACTCATCGCATTATAACTGGTGTGAAAAGCTGTGCTTTACTCTCGTTGTAAACAAAACGCTCATTTTCATTGACGATTATAATCTTTTTTGGAATACTCACTGAAGATATTCCTTTCAGAAAGAAGCGGAAACTTTCTAGCGGGCACATCATTATTTTTATTACTTTATGCTTGAACTGCAAAAATTTGCGCAGAAATTTCCCTCGAAATTGAGAAAGGCTGAAATTGAACAGTTAAGAAGTTTGACATTTATATTCGGCATCTCTAATATTAGTCGATTTTTTTTCTTCCCCTTTTTTAAACAATCAAATCTACTGCTTCTTGCGAATCAGTCTAGCTAATGAAAGTTTTTTTTTTGAGAGAGAGATTTGAGTATTTCTGAGTGAGAAGGATGCAAAAAATTTCTTCTGTTTTCAATATAAACATGAGCACATTAAGCACGAAGGTTTACGTTTAGATGCTGAATTTTTTCTTTACAACCTTCAGGCCATGAGCCATAAAACCCTAAAGCTTCCATCTGTCCTCATCTCGCCCTATGCGTATTTGCCTGTGTATAAGCAAATTTTTGATTCGGTTTGTCGCTATGCCTGGTAGTCCGGACGCGCGAATCAAAAAGATTTCGGAGATACTGAAGCCTCACGATGAAGTGCCAACTCTCTATCCTGGATTCATTACTACCGCTAGGCGATTGAAGTCTCCTTGCATGTGCATTTCAAAAAATAATCCTTTGAGTTTGAGAAGAAAGAATTGTTTATTAAAGGTTCTGTGCAGTTGTTCGCTAAGAAATATGCGAATAGGTATTCTTTTATCTCGAGTGCAATCACCTCATCTGGTGACCTGATCCGCAAAACAGGTATTCTGCGTGCATTCTTAGTTCACCTTTGCACTTTTTTCTTAATACTTGCGCAGCTCCTCATTTACCTGTTTGAAAATTGCAGGTGCAAATTGCCCACCTATTTCCTCTCCTTAAGGACATATAAAAAGCGGCTCGCCTGTTTTTTTTTTTTTTTTCTCAGATAAACTCAGCAAAGTGACGTCATCTTGGTGGTACTAAGAGGTTTAGCGCTTTTGAAAACCGAGTAATGAAGACAACGTTTCTATGGATATTCACGGTGTGTGTGCGTCCACTTGTCGGTTTGTCCGTCTGTCTGTCTTCCTGTTCGATATTCTCAACTGAGAAACACTAAAACGAGATTCACTTATCAGGTGCAATAATCTACCCTTTCTATCACCTCTCAATTTAACCTATCAAGTTCGAAAGAAAATATACGTGATTAAATCAATGTACGTAATAAAGTACATTTTAGGATCGATGAGGTTGTAGAAGGGAGTTTTTCGCATATGATCGTTCAAATTATTGCTGCATAATTAGCATGCTGGATTGTTTGTTGGCAGTTTTATGAGGACACCAGATCTGTCGTGCAAGAGCCTGGTCTGAGAATATCTCTTATACTACTGGATTATAAAAGCGCACAATGTGCCAAATTCTCTGGCACTATTTCGAATTCCTTTACCTAGCAACTTATCCAAAAATAACTTAACATAAATAAGACTAACTTTTAAAAGTTTCTTTGTATGGATTTACGAAGTTATCTTATGTGTGTCTTTTAAATAGGATGATAGTAGTATTTCTTATCGTTTCTCAACGAAATACGGATTGACGAGGAGATTCCCACATAGGTGCAAGTTGCGGTGCTTGTAAATTTTATAGTCGAGAGTTTTCGTACTCATAAAGTTGATCAATACGATCAGTAAAATTATCGTTGTATTTACTAGCGCAGTGCGCAGATTATGTTCTGAAACAACTCTCTATGCTACAATTTATTTACTGTACAGTTTAAACTTCCGTTAAAAATACACTTGTCCGTTGTCACTTCAAGCATTGTAATAGAGTAAAGTCATTTCAAGTGCCTCTGATAGACTAAATATTACAGTACTCGCAAAAGACCTCCAGAAAGAAAGTACATTAGAAAAGCGCACTAAAAATGACTAAAGACTAAAGAAAGTGATGTTGTGTGGTTGGTTGTTATTGAATTTTGCATTTGCAGCAAAGCGCATATGGTGTGGGATTGCTAATACTGAGTCTTGCCGCATTACCGAGGGTGTTGCCAACATTTACTGGTGAGCGCAACAGTGCGTCTTTATTCTCGGTATCTGTTTATGCTGCCGGTGCGTCACTCAACTTCCTTCTGGTATGTCATTAGAAATTGCCAACAAAACTTATCTCTCATTTGGGTACGTTTATCACATACACATTGTTCGCATAACGTTGAAAAGCCGCATAAAAAAGTATCACTGAAAGTGAGGGAGGAAGGGGAGGGGGAGGGTGCGACAAGACGAGGCCTTTTTTTGCCTATCACATGGTTCAGTTGGTAGCGAAAACAAGCTACTGCAATCCGTAGAGTGCTGCGCGATCGCGATCGCATTAATTTACCAGAGTATTCCTCGCTTTAGTCACCCCCCTCCCTCACCCCTCTCCCCTACCCCTCTTCCTCGTGGGGTGAAAGATTGAATTGCTAGTTGTTTTTTTTTCTCTAGTGAGGGCAACAAAGCACCGGTGAGTCTTCTTGTTTTAGCATATCTTTCCCGGTCTCTTCTTGATCATCCTTGTCGCACCTATTCGATGATTTCGGTGTGCTACTTGATAAGTCGTGAATTTCTGATTGTATAAAAGCATTGCCGTATTTCCATCCTTTCTTTCCGCTGTTACAGCGATAAAAGCAAGCATATCTTGCAGAAGATTATTCGTCAACACTTCTAAGCTCTCTTATGATATTTTTAGCGTTTTCATAAAATGTCGTCATATTATTCATTCAACCGGGTGGTATAATATGATGGTGGATTTTCCACCTGATATTTTCCAGATTCTATGGTAAGGAGTATAACTACGTGATACACTAGCAGTCAATATGCCCTTTTTCACTGATCGCTGTATTTGGAGTATTTCTGTTTAAAGGAGCCATCAGTTACGAAAATTGTATTTGCGGTGAATATTTGCATGTAAAAAGAGAATTGAAAAGATCTACTGAAAAATATTTCCTCTCGTAGCAAAGAATTTCTTCATATTTTTTTCCGGATTAGATGCCGAAATTTAAGATAACATTCTATAAGAATGACAAAAGTTCCTTTCATGCGCTTGAATAAAACTCTCAGAGAACGGAAAAATTGTTGTTAGAGGCAAATATTGGCATTTCAATAACTTCATTTGAAGCATTGTCGCTTTATGGCTTTACGATTATAAACAGTGTTTTGAGTTTTAGACGATAGCATAACGAGCTCGTGAACCCGAATATTCATCAACTGACCATTTCTAAGAAGCTGATGGGATCGAAAAAATGCCTAGTGCGCGTTGAGCGTTTTTACAAATGATGTAACCTTTGAAATCACGATGAATTACTGCTAAGTTGAGCAAGACCTTGAAATGTGAATTTAAAATATGTAAGTCGGGTCAGCTGTGAGCACTAAAAATCGAACTCCATATTTTTGAAAAACTCTTCAAGAATAGTTTAAACGTGAGCGCTTGTGTCGCATTTCTGCTAATACAGTTATTGGATTTTTATTCAGTGGCATTACCTATGTTCATTGGCGTCGTTTCGAGAATAAAGTGGGAAAGGACAAGGTGAAGCGGTCATGTTTTCGAATTGAATTATATGTAAGCAAGAGTTCGGTTGGAGTCGTTCAAAAGTGAAAGAATTGTAGCTGATTCTCTTCCTCCATCGTTTGAGTGGATAAATTTTCGCTTCAGTTGGAAATACTCCACCTCCTTACAAATGCTCTATTCCGCTAGAAATTCTCCAACCGATTATCTTTACCATATTCCTAAAACCTTGTATTTTTTTTTTTTTATAGTGCAACAAGCGCATTCCAAATTTTTCCTGTGAGTGTTCGCTCTAAATATCCGATGTCGATTGCAGCTATATATCTATTGGCATTGGTATTGGCACGTTGAGGCGATGTGGAATTCGGCGAGAAAGTTACGTGGCAATCACATGATAATCAATCCAAATAACCGCTCGAAGCGAACGATGGTAAGGCATCATGAGCCTTGCGATACAACTGTCATGGCTGTTAATCAGTACGATGTGTCAAGTGAGCGTGCAGTTTTGGTGAACACCTGTCGAGATGAAGTGCCTTCGAAAGAGGGTCAACTTGAAGAAACGCCGCTTGTTTCCATAAACGCTACCGTGGCTGATTCTCGTTCATACGAAATGCCACCGGAGAGCACTGACTCATTTCTTCCTTCACAGCGTCATAACAACACCACAGTGCAACGAACAGATAGCCAAAATTACCTTCAAAGTGAGAATAAAATCGGCACTTTTGAGTTGAAACGGGATTCAACGCATTCGTCATCCCCCATTTGCAACGAAAATTGCCATGCAGAGAGATGTCGTGCCGTATATACGCCAGAGTTGTATGCAAACCCTAGTCATGATATTTCAAGCGACATTGTAGCACCAACATCACACATTTGTAATGGCTCATTGGCCTCCTCACAAGTGTGCAGTCGGAGACCATCCTATCGCTTCGGTGTCTATCCTTTGCGGAGACCACGCAGACTTTTGCCTTCTTATCATGTGCCCTCACCCCCTACTGATCTATCTGCCGTACCATTGCAACGACCAATCGTGAGGCCTTCCCCACGAAGGCGTTTGCATCCGCTAAGTGTTGCTGAGGCCGAGTTTATTTTCGCGAAACAACCTATGCTGCAGTATTCACCTTTTCGACATCTGCCCATATGAGCGAGGCGATTTTCACCGTTTCGTAGCGTGTGTCTCCATTCCCAGAGGAAGACAAAACTGCAACGCTAATTGGAATGAGGCGTTTTCGGCAAGAACGCTATTTATGTCAAAAATGCTGATGAAAAAAGCTTCAATGTCCTTTAACAGTTACAATTTTAGCTAGTGTTCTTTGATGATTTCTGATTTTATGGTGGATTTTGTGTTTTCCTAAGGCACCTGTACGCATCTAATCCTCGACGTTTCACGACTGTTTTTTCAAACTCTCGGATTCTTCTGAGGGAAAGTTTTTCATCGAGAAATTAGTGGACATTACTGTCTGTGATCCGCAATAAAAGTTTTCATATGTACTCATCAATTTGCCGACTATGGTAGATGCTCGTTAATTGAGGGCTAAGGGGAGAGAATAATATAATGGTACTTCAAACTGTTACTCTCTACGCAGGGCGCATATCATTTCTTCAAAAACAAGAAGTTTGGAAAATGCTGCGCACAGGTTTTTTTAAATTGTTCTCGAGCTATATTTCATTGCTGAAAATATTCTATCGTACATTTAATCCTAGAATCATGGTATACACTTGATTATCGTTGCGATCTGAAGTGAAACTGTGATATTTCTATTGGCCTGATATATTGAACGGGTATTGTGAATCATGCAATGTTTATTTCATATAATCAGTGAAACGATTATTATACGATTTAATTGTATGCATATAGTGCGGTAAAGAATGATATCGCTTCGCAGTCATCGCTCAAGACACGACTCTTCGAGAAACGTATTTGAAATCTTTAGAATACATGAGGCTTCTCATAAATTTACAGCAGTTCTAAATGCGACGATTGGGATTCGGTATATTGCAAATCGCAGACTCAAAATCCGTGAATGATTCACTCTTTTCCGGGCTTTGTGGATACTACAACACTTGTGAACTAATTTTAATTTTTCTTTGACAAAGAGATGCGTATAGCATGAGAAAGAACACAAAGCAAATATGATCATTGTGAAATAGCGGAAGAATTCAAGTTAATGGCTCTAAATTCTTTATCGAATTGTATTTTACGCCATCAAAACACGTCAATTTTTCGTTCATTTATCGTTTTTTTTTCCAGTTAATTTAGCATCCGCTTCGTTACAGAATGCTTGAGAGCATTAAAGAAAATTTCCTGACTGCTATTACTCCTAGGAATAAATATCTGCTATCAATTCATGGTCTATTGCATGCCGTGAAATCCTCAGCGATATTGTCATGGAAGACAATAGGCGAATCGAATCCGTCCTTTTAAAATCTAATTTTCTGAAAACATATAAATATGAATTTCGTGGAATTTTTGCATGCATTAATTCGTTTCGATTTCGAATAGATTCACGGCTTTTGACGCTTTCATTATTTTAAATATGGATGTCAGAATAATGAACGATAAACGAAATAATAATATGGGAGCTTCATTTGAATCCATGCAAGTTGATTTGTTGAAGTTGCTCGATATGGAAGTGATAAGCAATTTGTGAATCACATATCGAGACAGAGATTTTCAAAATTGGAGCAATCATTCAAGTATGCATATCACTGAGCACCTAATGACAGCTGTGCTTTTGCACAACAAATGTTCTATCGTGTTTCTTTCTCGCCTAGTCACCTAGATGCCCCCTTGTTTTCACCGTTATTCCCAAACAAATCTTCACTGCTTCTGTAATCAAAGCCCAACGATTAGTTGTCGATTACTGCTCATAAGATCACTAATACTGGGAAATTGTCTAAAAGTCGCTTTATGGCGACAATTAAATGAACCTATCAAGTCTAGTTTTCAAACCAGGTTTTTTTTTTTCTGTTGCAAAATTTTACGTTTAGATTAAATTTGAGGGGTTTCAACATTCTAATAAAACTGTCAAGTTCATCCTATATTTCAAGTTTGTTCTATATTTCTGGCAATTTGTGATCGCATAATGCTGAACGTATTTCATAAAAATTTTCGCCACATTAATAAATAGCCTTCGTTTCATTAAAAAAAAAAAGACAGCATTCTTAAAACGAAAGAAAATGAATGAAACTGTAATTCAGTGGACAATTCGATATGAAGTGGTTTCGAATTATGTGAAATGAAATCACCAGAGGTTGCTGTGATTTAGCAAAACACTCAACTCTTTCGGTTGATTTGCTAAGATCTTTATTTTGTTCCATGCGATGTCAAAAATTTGCATTTGAAAAGGGCGCTATGTTGATGTCATACTTATGCTGGTTTATGTAAGCACTATATATATATATATATATATATATATATATATATATATATATATATATATATATATATATATATATATATATATATATATATATATATATATATATATATATATATATATATATATATATATTCTCATCTGTCTGTCGTTTGGGAAGTTAAACTCAGGGGACTGATAGGGCATAACGTGTATCATACGACAACTCCCTTTACCGCTTTATCTTTATCATTGATTTACCAACTTCAAAAGATTTTCGAGACATATAAGGATAGAAAAAATCACATGCGTTTCACACTGGTCAGTTTATCCAAAAATTAATCTTTTGTGGGTCATTTGTGCGAGCGATCGAACACTTTGTAGACTGAAATCATTATTTAGTCTATTTGTTATTTGCTGGAATGTTATTGATCTGGTTGATCAGATAAGGCGAGTATAAAAGCGCACAGTTCATCAAGTGCCGTTGGGTTGTTTCGTTTTCAGTGCAGCGCTTCTATTTGTTGCGTTGATGACAGCTTCGATATTCAGCAGGGTTTTACAAGTTTGCTATCTAGAGATGCATGATAAGTGACATCGTGTTTGTGTGTATATATATTGCACCTAATCGTCTATCCGGTGACCTCTCATTTTTTAGCACCTATTTGCTTTTTTATCAATCTAGACAGGGTGCACAGGCGATGGCATCTTGATGATGATTAACGACACAGGAAAGAAGCTTCACCTTTGATTCAACGAGTCATTCCCAATTCTCGTGATTATTCACCGTTTTTTTTTCTTTTGGTGAGATCTTTGCAGTAAATCTTTTCGATACATTTTATCTTTTTTTTTTTTTTTTTTCACAAACGGATTGCTAAAATCAGCTACTCGGATCGTATATTTGAAACTCTTTACAACTTCCGCTAAAATTTGCGGTATCTCATAATTTGTTCTTAATTTAAAGTATCATACTTGCTGAGTTGTTAATGTTTTCTTTGAGTGACGGATACTGCTTGATCGTTCGAATATGCTCACCTTCAATATTTGAGTTTGGAGGGATGAGTGTGTAGTTACCACATTTTGCAATTTTTACACACCAGTTAATCAGGCGATAATTTCAGAATATGGCCGTTTTCTACGAATTGCAGTTGAAACATCGAAAATTTTGACCATTTTGTCCAATGCGCAAAGCTCAGAGGTTAAGATCGAACAATGAAGGGTGCTGATTTCGAAGTTTTTGCCGAAACCGCCTTTCTCACATTCCGTTCCAAGTTTTCCAAAAAAAAAAAATTAATTATTCAATTTTCTAGCATGGAAATCAGCGATTCCGACTGATATTACCGTGTAATCATGCTTCGAAACGAAAAATTCAAGGAAAACGAGTGCGTTTTAAGGCGAAAATTTTGATGCATAAATGCGACAAAACTCGATACACATTTTGCAGTATGAAAAAAGAGAGCTGTGCTGAAGCGGAAGAGAACGTGCACTACGTACTTCCTGAAGTGCTTTTCATGGAACATCGAGTGCTCTTAGTTCACTCTTTCGGCTCGTTTACAATTTCGATATATATATATATATATATATATATATATATATATATATATATATATATATATATATATATATATATATATATATATATATATATATATATATATATATATATATATATATATATATATATATATATATATATATATATATATATATATATATATATATATATATATATATATATATATATATATATATATATATATATATATATATATATATATATATATATATATATATATATATATATATATATATATTTGAGTTGGCTCAACGAGTGATTTGATGGCGGCAAATTTTCGTTACTTACGTCGAAAATTTTCCAATTTGAACTCTTTATTCGATAATTGATGGTGAGAATCGATGGTACAAAGTCATTAATGCGGGCGCAATTTCGGCGAACAGATCCTGAAAGTGTGGGCTTGCATAAAACTAACGTTGAAAGTAATCTTCATGAAAGGAATTGAATATTTTGAAGTGTAAAATACAGTTGATATAGGTTGTTGGTCACCGAAAACTGACAAACAAGATGTTCAGATTAATTTCATAGACGAGGTTTCCGTAGACAACAAACGAATAGTCGAAAAAAGTTCTGTTTCCAATCTTTTCCACCTTTTATCCTCTAGCATTTTTCTCAAACGTTTCGATAATGAACGCCATTTGTGATGGCAAAACTTGATGAAGGGACATATTTGATGATTTAAGGGTGGTTAAGTGTTCAGTTGTTGACAGGTCGGAACACGAGAATAGAACGCTTCCAACAAATCGATTGGACTTTATGTTCGACATTAGTAAATAAATAGGTGTTGTGTTATGTGTGAGCATTTCAATTTGTTGAATATACCTACAGTACAGAAAGAGTAGGTACTTCATAAAAAGAGGGCTTTCGGTTAGGTTGTCTTAAGGTGGCGTAACTATCGATTAAGATTCGATGATGTAATTTAGCGTTGCTATTGGAAGAGTTGTGAGGAAGTGCGACGAATATTTCAGTTGTTTCATGCAAGTAAATGTGAACACTAGAAATGACGGTAATAAAGTCAGTATCATTACCACGCGTGATAATGGTAAATCTAGGTGGTTTGGAGCTAGTAGAGGATAAGTATATGTGGACTACAACAAATTGCAAAGTTAATGATGGACTTTCTATGTTTCTGCATTTGACTTGAAAAAGTCTTTTGATTACGGAATGGCCAGGAAAGGGGGGGGGGGGTAGGAGAGGGCAGAAGTGAGGGAGTGAGGGAAAAATGAAGACGGAGCAATGCGACAATTTTATTTCACTATTGGTTCAAGTGAGTAAATGACTAAAAGCCTTTTTTAAATGTATCATATGTGTTATATTTATTGCAAAGAGAAGTTTTCTTTGATGTTCATTGCAATTTCAATTTGGATTTTGCCATATTAGCTAGTACGACATAACGCTGAAGTTGTTTCACCAATATACGATTCGTAATTGTGTGGATTTAATATGACATTAATAGGTTAATCAATGTGGTGTTGTTGAAGTAATGATAACGAAGCTGAGATTGAAAACCTAAGTGGAACTCAATTTTCAGTGTTAATTCATTGGCACTTCAAAATTTTTAGGAAGCAGTTAGGGATTATGAGGCGAACATAGATCGATGAGTAGCTTCTTCATGTAAACGGAAAGTCAGCAACGGTGGGAAAGGTGAAACGATCAGTGGAATTCGTTAGATCTTTATCATTGAGGTTTTTTTTTTCTGATGGTTAACTGCTCTAGTTTTGATGCAGACGATTGGCATTAAAAGTTTATTAGCTGCCTCGAAGTTTAAACGACGAATTTGATGTATTTTAAAGCTTATTCTCAAAAATGAAATAACACATAAGAAGGTAACGAAAAAAAAAATCGAAAACGAAAGTTTTGAATGCTTTACGGAAATTTAATCGCCAAAAACATCATCGATTTATTCGGAATGTTGATACAAACATCTAACGAATAATTTTTTAAATTTTAGCTATTAGGCAATTCAACCTCGAGTAATTCATACGATCATCGAACTATCTAGTTTAATCCGTTTAAGCAATCACCGGAAGTACAAAAAAAAAAGAATTTCTTTGTCAAATCAACTTAAAACTTTGATTTTAACGCGTTAATTGACATTACTATTTATGTTTGTTAGTAAACCGAACAAAAGAAGAGGATAGTTGTTCTCTCCTAAGGTTTACGAAATTCACTCAATTGCTAGCGAATTCTAATCGTCGAAGGGAACGAATGAAATATATGTTTTTTTTTTTTGTTAGAAGTTCCAATCGATGCATAGTGATGCAGCTACGTTACACTTCAACTTTGTTGATGTACTCCCCTATAGTTTCATCGGATTCATCTCATTAATCGCCATTATTCCTCATTTTCATCTAACAGTAGACTCATCATCTCATAATGCCTCTTTTTTTTGAAGCGTCAATTCCATTCTAGTGCCATGTTTATTATTGAAAACCTCAAAGAAACAATTTATTGTAGACAGTTGCTCATGGCTCCTCCAATGAGTAATCGATGAGGATGTTCTTTAAAATTGGATCGAATGTGTCAAGATACCACAATATCAGTTTTTATAATTCATTCCAATACAAATGGACCTATAAGAATAGCATGCGCTGGTTGTCTGATATTAAGTTATATCGCAATGTGCGCTTTAGTCAAGAGTCATTTCACTAATGAAATTGCGAGCGGAAGATGGCATCGTATCCATCCACCGCCAATTTAGCAAGAGGGGAATGCTCGTTGAACGGTATTCTACGTCGAAAACACTAAAAAGCAGAAGAGTGCTAATTTCGATTTCGACCGACGCGTTTGTACGTAATAGAGGAGCAGCTGAATTTTGCAAGCAGATTGAGCGTAAAAATTGCTAGGCTTATAACATAAATTTTGTGCACAAATCCATAAAATATTTTCAAGTTCATCGCTCTATGTATTTTTCTGAGTTCGCTCACTCATATGCTTGCTTCATATGGGCAGCTTTTGATATACATCAACAACGCTTTACTTATGAAAACAAGTTCAGAGCGTGTTTCATTTTGATCCGACAATAACGTTCATTTCAACAAATGATTTGTTAGCGTAAGTCTCGGCGAATGGTTCCATCTCATTGAATTTTGTCTCGATTTCAAGGATCCATTTCTAGCAGCGTTTAGAGTTCGATATCCATGTAACATTTTTATTTTTAAAGATTTCGGAAGTGCTTCCATCTAAAGTTGCAATTCGTCTCAGAACGATATAATGGAGGTATAGCCGTTTTATGCGCACAAACTTCTGTAATGCAATTTATGTTTCATTTAGGACGTTCTTTATTATTGTGCGGGTTTAATCTTTTTCATTCGTTCCATCAGATTTGGTTTTTCATTTTTTGTGTTTGTTATTATTTATCGTCATTTCAATGCAATATAGAAAATATTTCCCTATTTCTAGAAATATCAATTCTTAAATGCTATGTGATGCGGAGCTTAGTAATTTCATTTGTGTTTGTTGTTTGGTCTGCCTTCATCGCCGCAATGCTCTCTTGATATTTTATTATGAATAGAAGTTAAGGGGAGGGGGGAGGGGGGAGGGAGAGGAAATGAAAATCGGTGAATAGAAGACAGGCGGAAACAAAACTGCAGCTTTCTTGAACGCATATCCGTATTATCTCGCGATTAACGGCGGTCCATCGGCGAGATTCTTTTTTATGAAAGAAGGTGGTATTTTTTTTTAACATGACCCTTTAGAAGTCAGGTGAGACTAATGTTCTCTTCCACACGCTGATTCGGAAAAGAACAAGCAGGTACAGTAAGAGCTATCACCAACGGTATGAATCGTCCTCTTTTTCGCCGGTCAACATTCGGCATCACTTGAAGGAGATTCTTCAATTGCATATATATGCAATTCCTGCTATTTCGAGAGAGGCGTGTTTAATTTTAGCGTTAAAAATTTGACGTTATTCTAATTGCTATGTGGCTTTGCAAAATGAATGTTGCAAGAGATTCACGAGCGCTTAAGCGTTGCTTATTTACAGCTATTTGGCGTGTAGTGGCGTATGCTGGAATAGAGGCTTGATAGTGTGACAGCTGTCTGCTAAGGATATGTGCCGACGTTGGAGCTGCACCCACTAGTGCGTCGATAAAACACATTTTATACGCCATGTTCAAAATATCGAGATTTGCTTGGTGTTGTTGTTGTGATTTGTGATAGATAGCTTACTCCATCTGTTTCTTTGTGACAGCCGATCTTCAAGTTGTGTTAAGTTTATTCTTCAACACATTTCTATTCTTCGGCTGTCAGCGTCGAGCACTGCTAGAATATTTCTATTTCATGAGTGGAGTCCGTGTGACACTTTTTTTCGCATTGCTTCTTTATTCTTTTCCCGTTGTTTCACAGCATCAACAACAACTATAGACGATATTTAAATCCACTATTCTTTCTTCAAATGTACTGTAGGAAAGGTGGGTGATTTATTAATGCAAAGCAAAAATGGTTCGTAAGTGACAGCATCATATTTCTTGCTCTAATTGTATTTTACAATTAGTTTTGGAACAATTTGAGCAAGCAGTAACCAAACTTGACGGTAAAATACCCAGTTTATGCTAAATAGTGATTGAAAAGAGAATTGAATATTCACTGGACAAATAGTACTAATAAAAAAGCGATGCAAATAATTGTTTCCGCTTTTCCGTTTCATTGCCTTCTTTACCTTTTGTCTCGAGCGTTTTGTAGAGATGCTGAAAAAGAGAACACTAAAGACAATCCGCATCGAAGGATATGCATTCAGATGAAATTACACCGGTGTGCAAGTATAAAATATCGCAACAAGTCGACTGAAGAGAATTTTCTCTTCTACAAAGTTAGCACCACGTTCGAGGCTTCACCATCTTCAAATTGAAAGGAAGTCACCGAATCGAACTGATCAGCTTAATTCTTTTGCTTTTCGGGTTGCTCCTGCCCTGAACTCTCTACCATATGAGGTGGTTATGACAGGTAACTTGTGATGCTTGAAGCAGTGAAATCTGTCAGCGATATCCGCTACTTGTCGGCTGCCACTAATTATCACATCTTCATTTCTGCATTTCGACGCGTCTCTATTCCTCATGACCTGTGGTCTTTGCTTTCGTTGTTATATGCAACGTTTATACTTATTTATACTTTCTTGCTTCCTTATATATTTACTCGATTAGATTGTGATTTCATGCTTTATTATTATTAAGAGAAAAGAAGAAAAGGTATAGCACGTTTAACAAGCAAGATGATTGCATTGTCTTTCCATCAAACAGTGCTATTTCGAGTATTACTGAGTTTTTTGTTTGAGTGGAATAAAATAAATAATTGTTGCAAGGAATAAGTTCATATTTACTATTTGGCTAAGTGAGGAAATCATAAAGAAAATAGATGATTATAGCCGAAACAAAAGAAAAAATTGATTTATTACAATTGTAGCTGTCAAGAATTATCGATAATCACTTAATAAAGATTTGAAACTAAAAAAAAAAAAAAAAATCGCTGTATTCAATATCATTTCAAAAAAGTAGCTGAAAGAATACGAGTAAATTAATTTATCGATTCAAAAAGAATTCGTTTTATGTGAACGAATTCATTAAGGGAATATTTGATACATTCGAAGAGATGAAATGCTACCCATTCCCGCTTTAGGGAAAATATTCCCTAATGAAATGCCCCCATTAGAGAAAATGATTTTCATTCAGACAAAATGTTTGCTATTCGGTTGTGATTTTAAGTGCATCATTGATATGTGGTGATAAAAATTGTCTATACTTTATCACTCTATTGTTCATAAAGTTTTGTCATATTTTCACTTGCTTTTTTTTTTCTCATTTTTTTTTCTCGACAGGGAATTTGTATAGTTTGAACGTGCCAGACATTTTTTTAAAATCAAACGACTTTCCTTTGAGTGTTTTAAGTTTTTCGATCGTATAGGAAAAATTTTTACTGGATATTATTTTGTTGATTTTTTTTTAATGCATATACTGGAGGTTTTTTTTTTTTTCGTAAATGAGACTGTTAAAAAATTGCTATTATCTTTGTGGATTTTCCAGTTTATTAGAATTTTTTCCTCACTAGATTTCATTATTGTATATTTTAGGTAAATATGGATAATTTACAAAATTGCTCTATTCGAAACCGCCCTATATAAAAGATATTTGTGGCCTAGAAAAAGCATCATATATTTTTAAAAAAAAACCATCCAAAATTTGAAATATAATAGGACTAAAAATTTCCTATTTAATGGAAGTGTTGGAAGCATCATCGTGTATTTAAGGACTAAAAAAAGAAATTACTGAGTATTTACTTCGCAATTATTTATAATGGAAGTGTTGGAAGCTATGCGTTCTTTTTGCATTTTCTCCATCAAGTTCATTTGCTCGTGCTTCGATATGTTTGCTCAAAAAAAAAAAAAAATTGCTAAAATGATAGCGAATAGTTTTTGCTTATCATTGTATCAACTGAATGGTTACTGTTCGAGTTTACTCTCTCCTCTTAGTATACTTTTTATGCTCGAAATAGTTCTATAGCAACAGGTTTTAATAATAGACTATTCGTTAAATCACTTTTTTTTAAAAAATTTTCCAAAATCGATTACCTTAGTCAATAAGTGTTTCAGCTGTTTTCCACTTAAAAGCATTTTCGTTAATCATATAAATTGCACATATATTTGCAATAGTTTTATTCATATAGTCTTGTAAATTTTCGTTGTTTGAATTCTTGTAAAAATTTTGTTTTTTTTTTTTTTTTTGCAAAAATTTTTCATTGTTTATATCGGTGAACAGAATTTTTTAATATATTTTTCGAATTGATTTTTGGAATAAAACGGATGCGATAATTATAAAATCAACAACCGGAAATATAACCTACCAAAATAACGCAATCAAGTGTACCGTCGAGGATAGTTGTCGACTTTTTCCACGCAAGCGTTTTCCAAAGCGTCAACATGCTACTAGCTTATCACCTAGTTAGCACTTTTATAAGCCAAGCGCCCATCATTGCGTATCTCCTACGATATGACGGGAAGATATGAGAGCATGCGGCTTGTAGTTTTGTTCAATTGTAAATTGAAGTTTTATTTTTGTCTCATTTACCAGGCGGATTCAATAAAAAAAATTTTTTTTAAATGCTTTTCTATCATGCTAACTCGCTTGTGCAGTTGTTGCTTCTACCTGGATAAATATGAGTCTAGTATTTCAAAATATAGAGGCAGGTCTAACCTCTTTCACATTCGCAGAAATTGGAGAGTGAGCGGAGGAAGGGTTTGTAAAGAGTAAGAAAAATTTCTTGTATTATATATATATATGACTGTAGCTTTCAACGACTTTTCTGCAGCACCGTTTTCTTCCTTCAAAAGATTTCGATAAGATGCATTTTTGTATTTGTGCACAATCATGGTACTTGAGTTACCCGAAATTTTTTGTCTTTTTATGTGAGCCACTTCACTTCGTCATTTTAATCGGCCTATGGGGCTAGTGAAAATAATTGTTGGAAAGGAGTGCTGAGTGCAAGAAGGATTAATTCCCGTTGCCTTATTCATTATATTACTTTGCTTTGGCAGCCTTTATCCTCGTTTCCTTATATGCCCTCTCCGCTCCCCTTCCTCGCAACTATTTATGACCCACCCATTCTTGACGTTTCGTTGTGCGTTTTTATAGGCGTAAATTTTTAAAAGCTTGTTAAAATGACGCAAACATTAAGAAGAGAAGTGCCGGGATAGTTTGGAAGGTAGAAATAGCGTATGAGAAGTGCATGTTTGCCTGGCCGGTGTGCCAATCAACATTTAATGCAGTTGACGTAACGAGAGATCCCTTGTTTTTTGTCTCAAGGAACGAATCGGCCAATGCATATCGATCCTAATCAGATTAGCAGTAATTCCGCCAACGTGATACCGGCAAGTTACTCACTGCAGTCGAGCTTTTGCCTTCTGGTAATTTAATGGTAATAGATGCTAAGGCTTATAAGCCGGTTTTTGCTCATTTTTTTCTAGTTTTTGATCATGTTTGTATGTACTCATATGTACAAATGTATGCTCATCCGCTACACCAAATTGCCAGGCAGGTAAAAATTGTTCCGGGATTCCATGCGTGTTGCTTTTAATCTAAGGCCGGTTTCCAAGCTGAATTTCGTAAGTTGTGGATTTTAGTCTCTTTGCCTTTTGAATGATCTTTTTGCAGCAAATAACATGCAGGGGCACTAGCGATAAGTATAATTGCTTTGCTTGTTCACTCAGCTATGCTACAGCCTTTAGTCAGTTGCGATATGTTTCTATGGCATTTTTAAACCTGGACTACTGCATTGTTTTATATGAATGCTTTGTAGTAATCCTATTCATCGGCCATTATGTGTCTGCTAATTCGACATCCGATGCCATGAATCATTCAACCATTCACGGATCAGAATACTTCGTATAAAATATATTTTTCAGCGACAAAAAAAAAACAACAGCACACACATAGGTCGTTTTCGCTTTGTTTTGGAGATCGTTTTGCCTTGTTTCGATGCATCTTTGAATCCGGTTATTTACTATAGGTTCGATTGCATGAAAAGCACACTAGGCAATTGTGTTGGCGATCTTTCTCACTTCTTCAAGAATTGCTGAGTTGGCTATCGATACCACCTACACGAAGAACATCGTGAACGATTTTACTAGGCTTGACTTTTAGCGATTTAATGACACACCACTTATATGAGAAGAAATTGCTCTTTCGTTTAATTTAAAAAAAAAAAAAACTTTCAACAGCATGCGCTAAACTATCTGCCAAATCACTTGCTAGTACGTTTTCTTCAAGCATCGAATTTTGCTATTTTCGATACGATTACCGGTACTGTTTGTTGTTGTGTGAAAATATTTCTTCAGTTTTCACGGGCAAAAAAAAAAAATTTGCAAGCTGTAGGTGAAAACAACACGTCGAAGACCAACGGCGAGCCCAAACTAGGTGGGCGGGATAATGACGCGGCTTATGCATTAATTCTTAGCTTCTAGTTATTTAGAGATTGGTAAGCAAAAAACTCTGTGAACTTAATTTTTTAGACATGCTGCCACCTCTCTCTACAAGAGTCCCTTCGACGATCAGCCCCTGCTAGGATTTTGGTTTTCAATATGGTTATGCGGATATTGCAGTCCTACGTCGCTTCACGTAATTCGATCAGTTTCCAAGCATCTACGAATGTGACTATCGGTTTCCTACTGCCTCTTCATATACAAATGAATTGAAAAGAGCATTTATTTAATCACCGAAGATATCCGCTCATAGAGCGGTCGTTATTTGCTGGTTTGTCATCACTTTCCTTTGGGCCATTCTCGATAGTAACAGTTAAAACTTGAGTTATTCTTTTTCGCGCTTTACTCATGGGTGTTCGACTTCATTTGCGCATTCGTTATTACGCTTTTGACGCAAACAAAAAAAAAAATCCATTTCATTGGCGTCAATCTATCCATTATGTCATAACGTGGTATTTAGAAAAGCCTATGCATAATGAATTCGATTCAAGAATTTGGCGCTGTGTACTGCTGAAAAAAAGAATTTGTTTTCAGTGGCATATAATTATGCCCTCTCGGTCATTTCAGTTAGCTAACAATCTCTCCGCTCGTTCAAATCGTTCTAATCTAATCTCATTTAAACTGAAGATGAAACTATTTTTATTATTCTATTCCATTTGAACTGGGCGATTAGTTCGCTGATCATAATATATGCTGATATATGAGAAGTCGAAATCTCGTTGGTTAAAATATTTCACAAAGGCGCATGAAAATTGACTGAAAAAGTTCATAGTGAATGGATAAGCGATTTAGCCGACGGTGAAATTTTGTATTTTGTTGTGGAAAATTTCCTCTCGACATTTTGCATATTACACATGGTGTATACGACAAGAAAAAGTAACATATTCGATAGGATTGGCTCACTTCATAGAAATCATTGCAAAGGTAAATGTGCTAGAAACGACGAAAGGAATTTTGAAGTGGGAGAAAATATGAACGGCAATTCATGTTTTTTTTTTTCATTTTCCGTTCTTTTTGATTTCTTTATACTCATTTAAGTGCAATTACTTCTCATATGTTCCACTAGAAAAATATGCGCCGCATTGTTTTCTCTCAGTTTTCTTGTTTTCATTTTGAGTTATAATTTAAAGATGCAAAATATTTCATTAAAAAATGCATGATGCCATATGTGTACAGATATTGCAACGCTAAGTGATATACACTAAATGTGTGCAACGCTCATTGCATGAATTGAGCACTGAAGAAAGTGCAATACACACATTAGCTATTCCCATCTCTTTTCTCCACAATTTTTTTTCGCAATGCTGTCAGTTGGTTAATTCTTTCGAGAATTTGCAAGCTTCATGAACATTAGACAAATTTGCACACGCCTAATGCAACTATTTATTTAGATTTGCCATCGAAATTCTATTGCAATTTAACTTTTGCAATAAAATAATTAAGTTTGCAAAATTTTCACTTCTTGCATTCGTTAAAACTTTCATCCTCTCATGTAAATGAGAAGAGTTGAGAATGTTCACTTTGCCATATGAGACCAATATTTTCGCCATATTTCATTTCTTTATTCACTACTGTTCAAACAGCTGGAAGATATGTTCACTTGAGCGTATTGTTTGCGGTTCACATCGAGAAGTTGATCGCTTCTCGTTTGCGGTAGAAGCACATCCTTATAAGATGCAGTTTCTCTTATTATTGTCGGTGTTTTCTTCCTTACGGAAATGAAAACATCGGTTGCAATGTTGGCGTATCAATATGCTTATTTAGAAAAACCAAGTGATTAGAAAGGTTTTCATAAGTTTGATGGAAGTCCAAAATGTTCAGAAAAAAAAACTTATGCTATAATTGTTGAGAGTAACGAAATCTAGTTCTTAATTTAATGGTCGTTAGAGTTTATCACAGAATTTCTAAGTTTAATTGATAGTTTGATTGGACGAAATTTAAGGTTAATCGATAGTTTCAATGATGTGTGATTGGAGCGTCGTTAGTGCAATGCCGTTTTTGATAAAAATTCCAAATGCTCTACGGTATAAGAATACGCTGATTACGGTTCGGTGGAATAACTCATGCAATATCTGCGCCTATTTAAGAGCGCAATACACCTTTGCTCTATCATTGAAATGTATGGTTGAAATTTTATACTTTTTTTTTCCTTAAAATCCGCTTTGATTCGAATATATCTTTGGATTGTGTCTCTTAAGTGTCTCCAGAAATTGAATTGAATTTCAGTTTCTTTTTTTGATGAGGAGGGTTGGAGGGGGGGGGGAATTAGGCTGTTAATAGCGGTTATTTGGTATTAATCATGCGCACTGTGGTGCTGAAAGAAGTGATTAAAGGATTTGCTTTATTTCTTTTGTGTCTTCACTTGTGAACAAAGCCGGATGTTCTTAACAGTTGTTCTCATTGAATTTGCACTTTGTGAACTGTGCTACAAATAAGCGGGCGAACTACTGCCACGGAGGATTTCGAAAAAAATTGCAAAAACTTTGGTGGCTTTATGCTTCAAGATGCGAATGGTTCCATTCTCGCTATTTGTTCACCGTCATTCACCGTCATTCACTTCTGGCGTTATGTATTCCTGCAATAACCAGGCGAAATTAATCAACTCAACTGTATGAGCTTCAGCTGTTGCCAAAGTTTTGCTAATATATATATATATATATATATATATATATATATATATATATATATATATATATATATATATATATATATATATATATATATATATATATATATATATATATATATATATATATATATATATACATTCTACTTTCGATTTCTACTTCATCTGAAAACATAGAATATATATATTCTCAGAAAGTTAGGTTTCTGCTTCATTTGTCTCTTGTGGTAAAATCGATTCGTAAATGAAATGATTTTCGCCCACCTTCATCACATTTTAGCAACTTTATGGCTCGTTTTCGAGTTCCGGGTTTCATTTCGCATCTTCCTTCTTTTTTCCCTTCGAATTAGCGCTCCTTCTTATTATGTTTGCTCTTACGCCACACTAACTGCAGTGACGAACCGATCAAGCAATGCTGAATCTCCTTTCCAAGAAATAACACAAATAAAATTTTAGCATGAATTTTGCATACAGTTTATAGATGTCGCGGAAACCTAATGATAAATTGATGGCTAAAGCAACAGTCATCAGTTTTATACACAATTAAGTTCATGTAAATGATGCATAAAATGGGCGATTATCACCTTAGCCGTCACTACACTGGCTGTTGTTGTATAGAGTTGATGAAGGTTGCAAATTTTGAGTTTATTTCCACTTGAGCGCTTGTGAGGTCATGTTGAAAGTCTTCGAGTTTTCCTTGCGCTATCATAAAGCCATTATAGTTGTATCATGTCGGTTATGTCCCCCTAAAGCGTGTCTGAAAACATTTCCCGTCACACAATATCGTTTATGGATGTTTTCCTCAGGCTGCACGGTTCGAAATTGTTTACGAATAAATGAGTGTCGTGTGTGAGCGCAATTACTGGACTTGTTCGTGATGCGCAGACTTGCAGAGTGTTTTGAAGCCGACAACGACATCCTTAAATTGCACACTTGTCTGCATAATAAAGAAATATCATGTCATGGATGTTTTGTATTGCTATTATCATAAAATAGGTATATGATCTCATTTTTTAATCTCGTTTTTTTCAATTAGCTCAAAGTTGCATTTGTTTTCATTATTATTATTGCTGAGAGTAAAAATTTGATTACGCAATTTGGAAGCGTGGATTACACAAAGCTGGGGTAGCAGAACGGGACATATCGTGACATATCCACGAAGAACAAAAAACAAAGAAGTGTGGGTAGTAGATAGGCGCTGAAGAGAGTGGTGATCTCACTAGCAGCTGTAACTAGAACCCGCCATAACAACAAAAGTGATCTGTCTTCATAAAGAAAATGGCGCATGTGGAAAGCCTTCCCCTTTCCCGTCTTCCATCTTCCTTGCCTTCCGATCCAATCCCCACGAATTGAAGGGAAAGAAGAAAAACGATCGAAGAGATTTCCGATAAAGCGAACTTTCCAACCTCCTTCTTCCTTTTCTCATTCATAGTTTCCTCTTTTGGCATATTTCTCTGTTTGCATTTATTAGTCCATATAATTTATATGTTTATCGTGATTTTTTTGAGCATTTTTTAAATTTCAGAATCTTTCTTTGTAATTTTTTATGTTTTCTGTTTGTTCCCTAGAGACTCTTATAGCAATAATTTCTAGAAACCAGATTTCGAAGCGAGACAGTGCTGCACTCTATGCGCATCTGATGATAATCTGTGATGCAACGAGCTCTATTACTTCAAATGTTTAGTGTATTGTGTTTAGGTGAAAAAAAAAGAAGTTTCTCAGTTGTATGTTGTTTCAGAAGTGCGGCGATGTTTACCCATTAGCAGCTTTGCACTCTTCTCCGGAATTGTTTTTCATTTGTAAGCGCTTTTTTTTTAAAGCGAAATGTCGGTCATCATTTCACTCAACAATTGCGATGTAAATTGCAATGATTTGTTTTGTTTGCTTTTGATTCGTTGTTCTCATTTTCTTGTTGAATACTTAACGATGGTATCGTAGACTTTAGTAGAGATATCACTTTGAGCGGCACTCACTGAACTCCCAAAAAATCTCTTTTATTGAAAAGTTCATCTGCTTTTATTCTTTCTTCTTGCTTCGTATTGTATCGCCTCTCTGTTATTACATTCTCATATGCATCATTTTAACTTTAGTGTGTCTTCGTGTTCGCTGTAAATGTTCGCCGAACACTACAGTTCTCACTTAGAGATCACCATCAAGCAATTTCACTGCTTCGCCATCTTTAAACTCCAACAAAAAGTGTCAATCGACCACGTTTTGCGCACCGATGAGCAAGTGAATTGTATGCTGCTCTATATTTATTCTCTACGATAAATGGAGAAGATCCATTTTTCTTGCTTTGAGTGTAATCTGACTTCTCTTAGATACCCAATGAGAACCTATTAGAATTTAGACGCCTTATCTACGTTTCAAAGAAATTCCTAAACTACAGCATTGTAAGTACAAAGAAGGCCTAAGAATGTGTTTCTAGTGTGAAGGAACACCATGAGAAGCGGCAAAATTGTTGTGGTGGATATCGTTCTGTTGCGAAGTCGTCGCATCTCACACAATTCCAGACCGCCCATAAAAAATACGCCACGTTCTTATTGACAGGAAGGACATGCCACATCCTGAAAACTTTTGTCATAAAACACGTTGTACGATAGAGGTCTTGGGAAGCTGAGGCGCACATCAGCATGCATGATGGCGTGTGATTTATTGGCCAATAAGAATTCAACTTAAAATCTTGGTTCTCATGATGCTGCATTCTGTTTTTTTTTATCCTCAGATAGCTCTCTATATTTGTGAAAAAAATGTACGTGTGGGTTTTCAATGTTTACTTGACTCTTCAAGGGTAATTACAAAATCAACTCATTTAACTGAATATGTATGAATTGAATTTTATTGAGTATAATGCGAAGTGCTCAACGCATATAAGAATGAGCTCTGTCGCTTTCCTCTATGCCAAATAGTCAAGACCGGGTGGAATCCGTATAATTAGGGATCCTCAGGTGTGTTGCTGTTTCGATCCCCTTTTCTGCTGAATGATGTTGTATATTTGTTTGCTAAACGTATAGTCAAACAAATAATGATTAACGGATATCAAACAAAACAGGAATAGATTACCACTATCCCTCAATTAGATGAATAAAACGTTGAAAAGTAATCCATTGCTTTAGCAACATTCGCTATCTCTTTCAATAAATGAATTTTGCCTATATGGATTCATTTGCCTGAAATTCTCAGAATTAGAATGCTATGCGAATAATTTCATTCGTATTTTTCATCTAATTGAACGACTTAATTTTAATTTTTATTAGACTTTCAAATTTTATATTCGATCACATAGTTTATACGACGCTAGCCATAAAGCAATTTAATCAGCTTAATCTAACACAATTGCTGATATAAACTTGTGTCTGTTAGCGACTTAAAAAGTCGAATTTATTCTCGAATAAAATGTTTGAATGGTATTTTTTGTGTGCAATCGTGCTATTTTTTTTTTTTTTTTTTTAGTGTGTATGACATCTTTTGGCGTCACTTTCACTTCGAATACGTTCACAGCGACAGACCACCGGTGAAGTTTCATTGGCGGGTAGTCTAATCAAGCCACAGCGATCAGTTAATTCATTTTGTTTAAGGTATAAAGCGGGTACTGGACAGAGGGGAAGAAGGAAGAAGGGGGGGGGGCAGCTTTTGATGTCTCATTTCATTTCATTTCGTTTCTTCTCCTCAATGACTAGGAGAACAATGCTACTCTCTCTTAGTGTTCCTTCGGAGCAAAATAACGAATGCTTACATCTAGAAAAGCATACAAGGATAATACAAGGCCGCTGCAAGAATAATGGAATTTTAACCTGAGAGAATATGGTTAGGTCTTCGAAGGTGGGGTTTTTTAAATCTGTTTCAATCTAGTGCCCTAATGAACGGTAATTTTATTTCCTTTCTTTTTCTTTCGAAGCACTGTCACAAATATATCGCGTCACATTTTGTGAACGTAGTTCTGTCTATGCGATTAATCATCCACCTGTGATAGACCACCTGTGGTACCTTTCTTTAACGGCAATCAATATTGCTTTTGATAGTGCTGTGTCTCTATTTGTGGTGGACACTCCTTGTATGATAGGTAATTATGTTTGTTCAAAAAAAAGCAACAACGATTTTGTTGGGCTTTCAATTTTATTCTTTTTTTAATTGATAAGGCACAAAGTGTTTACCTGTCAAATAAAGCACCAAAATGTCTTCATTGTTTGGAATTCGAGAGATTTTTTTTTTTTTGCGCATGATCTAACCTTTAGAAGTGGAGCGTTCAAGAAAATGGCATATTCATTCAGAGCTATCTAAAGTTATCCCACATTCCTTTTTTTTTTGTGACATAAGAAATGATATTTCATTTATATATTGCGATATTTATTAACATTCTCATTACTGCTTAGAAGTGTAATTAGTTGTATAAAAGTAAGGAATATCAGGTTATCATCTTATTGATTGCATTTCATCATTAAACAATATTTTAAACTTGAATAAATTATTCGAAAAACTAGCATATTTTAGTCATAAAAATTTCCCCCCCCTCTTATTTCTATTTTTTCGTTTTTTTCAAAAATTTCCCTCTTATTTCTATTGGTGTTTTTCGCTTCATTGAAAGACGTTGATGATATTTTGTGATGATTTCGAAGCTATAATTGCATTCGGTTAATTCGTTGCTTGAAATTTTCTAATCGATACCGAATTTCGATAATTTTATTATGTTCATTATTGCAACGAAACAATCCTTTGAGAAGAATGATTTCATTTGAAGAGCCCTAATTTGCTCATTGTCGCTAACATTAGGAAGCGTGTAACACGTAGTTTAATGTTGAGTATATTTTCATATCTTTCATCTGGCATTATGATTAGCTGCAATTTAAACTGAAATCCTGATGCGAAATTTTCAAAATCATCTTGCTGGTAAATGACCGCAAGACGTGAAATGCGCTCCGAGGATGATGATACTATGTTTAAACTTGCGTAGATGTCGGCTTCGGCGTTTGTACCTGAAAAGTCATGAACTGAAGACAAGAAGAGGTGGATACAGTGATCGATGAAATTTTGCTGACTGTTGAACAGTGTTGCAACTGCGAAGGAAAATGTATTTCTGTTTGCCTTCAGTTACCATGCCAAAGCAGGATATTTCTGGCTTTTAGAAAAGCGATAATGGAGCTCCTTCCGAGGATGACACCTCTGTTTTTAGACACAACATTAGCAGAAAAACATCTTTATTTCTTACTATGCTGCACAGTTTCTTGTTGACGTTCTCGTTACCTTCTTGCTGCACATCTGCCTTTAGTCGAATGGTGCGACGCTTTTATGCATTCACGGATTCTATAGCTCTTCTCACTTTCCTAGTAGTAGATTACTGACAGATGACCTCAGAGATACGAAATAGGAAAACCATATTGCCTGTGAGTGTTGCATAGCGAAAATTCATTTGATGATCCGAGAGCCGGAAAAAACCTAAATTTTGTATGAGCACCTCCCAGAAATTGCGAATTTATGAGCCCCCTAATTTTAACATAAACTTTAGACGAGCGTTTCCCACACGTCGCAAGCTCTCTAGGTGGTCTGGAAACAGTGCTTCGATATCTTTGACCTATGTATGAAGTGAAGTTGAAGGCAATGTAGGATTAAACTGCCTTGCTTGTCACATGCGATGAGAGACCACCACTTATCGCTTAAGTCATCGGTCATTACTGAAAATTCGATCACTCATTTCTGAGTCAACGCGAGCTTGTGTTCTATCGCAGAATCTATCCCCGAGGGGTATGGTTGGCTGCTTTTCATCATTACTTAGCCATCTTATTCCATTTTTTCAGTAATTATTGTTGGCAGATAGAGCATCCCTAAGCAGATTGTTTGCTTCAAAATGTCAGTGGGAATGTGCATCGTACATGTTGGCCTTTCGAAAACTCCAAAGAAAGCGTTGTTCCCTCGCTGATATCTTGTCCATCACTTTTCAAGCTTCCACTCAAGCCTTTATTCCATTAACCACATATCCATAAATAGAAAAATTTTGTGAGTATTTGTGACTTACTCTATCATGGTCGTTTTCATGAAGCTATGGGCATAATTACCTTAGAAGATGACATGGAATAGTGCTACGGTTAGAATGAGAACTTCATTTGTTTGTCTAATGAAGCAATGCGTCGTATCTATTTGTGTTTCTTTTTCTTTTTTTATTTCTTCAGTTCATATTTTTCGATGTTGTTGTTTGCTTCAACTCTTTGACATTCGATACATGATCATTTTTGTCGCTATTTTCTCTATGCAATATCGCACCAACTATCTAAAGAAATAGAAAAATCTATTTAATATTATTATATCTACGAATAGCAGAGAAAATCGAAGACACACGAAATATTGTGTAGAATTATTCTCAGTTCTATCACTAATGGACTTATTTTAAGAGCACTACTTGAATAAGAAGACGGCTAAAGTAAGAAATAAATGGTCGGTTTTTATGTATCTTGCTTAGTGAAGTGTATATGATATGATGATGCTATCCATTTTCATCGCTTTCTCTATTAAAAAAAAAAGAAGTTTACTTGTTGGGAAAAATTGAACTAGGAAGGGAATTAAAGAGTCATGCAGTGGGAATTGCCTTTTTTTTTTTATAAATGAAGTTGTTTGAATCCTCCTAAATGATGCCGTTCAATTGCAATTAGACCGATTGCCTACAGAATTGTGATCATTTTTTGTTGAAGAAATAATGTCGACGTTGTGCTATCGACCATGACGTTTAGTTTTCCTCTTCATTTTATTTCTTTTGCTTTTTTTCGGTGTATATTAGTGGCTTCTTTAGATATATGAATCTTTTCTATGTGCCTATCGCTTTTACGCAGCAATACTTCTTGAAAGCAATAAAATATTGCGATGCTTTGCACCATTTAGTGTGAAACTGAAAAAAAAAACCCACAAACAAGGGGAACAAATATTACATGCATCAGTTGATTGCATCTAGCAATGGTATGGCCACCTTTCACTGAGTTTATAGGAATTGAAATAATGTCACACTTGCATTTTCTGCTCTATTTTATGCACTCATCAGAAATATTAATGACTTGTGTTCACAGCAGCTACTTGTAGATTATTCATCCAACGATCTCATTTAACACTGATTCATATCAATTCTCATTTCAGTACTCTCAATTGGTGAGATGAAGTGCTTTATTTGCAGCAAATATTCATTTTCTCGAATGTCGTTTTGCTAAATTTCAGCTGTTTTAAGGCGTTATTTTGAAATTTATTGTTAAGCCCATCTCTACTACTCTCCTTTGTGATGCAGCAGGAGAAGGAATAATCCCACAAAATTTCTGGGTTTCCCCTTTGAGCTTTTGGAAATGAAGTGGAAAATATTAATGTTAGAATATGGAATACTATTTTCGGGAAGAATGTGACGATGTGACGTGGGCCAATTTCGGTACCATTGCGTCTTACTTGTGTGGTTGCTACCTTTTATTATTCACTCACTCCTGATTCCTACCATTTATATTCTCCTCATTCCCTTTCCTTTTTCTGTAGGTAGTGTCACATCTAGTGAATTTCGCGGAGCGTGGCTTTAGAAGTTGATCTGCTAATTTATAATGTTCGCAGTATTTTTTCTTTCAACACTTCACCTGCCAACTCGCCATTCCCTCCCACTCTTCTACGCTCTCTCCTTCCTTCTTCCGTTCTCATTTTTCCGTCTACCAGATTAATAAATGCAATGCCTTCTCGGTTGGCCGATGCTCTATACTTTAGAGCTTTCGCATAATTTTAGAATTTTGCCCTGGAAGTGTCCTTTCTCGTAGATGATGCCATTCCATCATAAATTAACCTTTCCTATCGTTTTCTCTTTTACAAGACGTTTTGTCTTCGTCTTCATAAGCCAAACTGGCGTCAACTACAACGGTCATTTTTTCACTTAACTACTACTCCAAAAGGTGGCACCTAGCTGGTTCGTGCGATAAGCGTTTCTAGCATTTAAATATCGTTTTCTATACGCTCATACTCACTATATTTCAACTATGTGTTGGTTGAAGGCGAATTGCGTTCCGTATTGTTTCATTAAAAAAATTTAGACAATGAAAAAAAAAATGATTAGTCTGAATTTTATACGCATAGGTTTTATCGCTAAATCGGTGTGTATCTATACATTTGAATAAACACGTATTGTCTTAATCATCTACACAAAGCATATCGCTTTTGTTAATGATACTAATCAAAGAAATTCCTCCGAAATTCTGCTGCTGTCACTTTTCTACGTTTTCAGTTGGGGGGTTTTGCCAATGAAATGTGAGATCGTCAATGCGATGATTCACCATGTTGTATTTTCATTTTTCGAAAGACTACTTTGGAGACACTTGAGGTAATTGACAAACCGCGTAATGCATCGTATGCTCGACTCACTACTTCGTCTGTAGGTTGAAGGTAAATTTTGCTCATTATCCAATTTTAGTAAGGAACGCTGTTAAGTTGCAAGTTTGCACAACGGTATAACACGCACTCACGCACAAACACACACACACACACAGACAAATTTCCACACAACTTAACACCGACTGAGCGTGACTTTACTCCCCCTTACCCAGCTATATAACAAAAAGAAAAGAGGAACTAGAAGGACGCATGCATGGACTGCCATGATTCATGAAAATCTTTAGGTGAACTACAAAATATCCTAAAATATTACACAAGAAACCTTACATAGGCTCGTGTTCATGAAAACGATGAAATTTAAGGCGCTTGAGCGTTGATCTATCTATGTGGAATTTCGCTTTAGGAGTTAAAGTTCCCTTTACTGTCGCTACTACCATCCCCTCTCCCCCTTATTTTTTTCTTGTCAGTTTTTGTTTCCCCTTCAAATCAAGGATTTCTGCTGATCTGAAGCATTTTGTATTCGAGAAGAAAAGGCTTCGTAAACGCCGCTTAAAAAAAATTATCATTGCTGTTGGCGTTCGCTATGAATTTCTTGATAATTAATCTGCTTCATTCGTTCTCTTTAAATTTAATGACATCAGTAATATGCGGTATCTGTTGGAGGCATTACGTTAGATGGATAGTTGGCATTTCCAACCTTACTCTGTCGCGTTTTTAGCGATCATAAAGAAATAGAAGAGTTGGGGAAAAATTGCTCTCATGCTTGGCATCCTAACTGCTGCGTCTATGAAATCAGCACGGATGCTGAACTTGAGTTCTTATAGATCTATCTAATGCAATGACAGCATAGAATTTTACCGATACTGATTTTAAAATGTAGTGTTTTAATTCGCAAGCTCCTCGCATAGGGGTGGCAAAGCTGGATCTGTTGAATCGCGTTATCTCAAGATCGTACCTGTATATGCGCGCATATATTTGTCTACGCATGCATCTGCTATTCCATTTCCGCCGCTTCTTTGTGCATCGATAACTTGCTTAACGGGGAGGGGGGGGGGGCAGTTCTGCTTCTGACATTGAATAGGCAAGTTGTGGAGGGAGGGGAAGGGAGATGTGGAGCTATGCTGATTTTCATTTCATGATGTTGAGCAAGGAGTGCATACACTTCGAGGTAATTAATCGAGCGTAAAATGCATGACGAAAGGTACGCGGAAATGGGTCTATTTGTGTGCTTTGTCTATCGGCGTAACACTTTCAGTCTGGGAATTACTCAACCGTAAAGTTGTCATATTCAGTTGATATAATCTATATAATGAAAGGGCCAACTAATCAACTAATGCTAATGTAACGACCTCGAAAAGAATCAAGGATTTTTCAATGTGTCTAAAAATTTTCATGCGTTTTATGGTCGATCGGCTATCACTTTATGCCGATCGGATCGCATTTTATATGCAGTTGCCTCAGAACGGATGCCAGTCTCATGAGCAGAATTTAAAAACACATCGCACCATATTTCTGTCGCATTTTTCCGCTTGTTAAATTCGCAGCCTCTTTTAAGGGATTTTCGTCTCAAGCGTTTTCTTGACGAGTCGAAAATAATTTATTTCCTATAATATTTGCATTTCCATGGTTTTGAAGCTTCCCACAAAAGCATATCATGGCTGAATTGCCTATGTGCTAATATATGTCTAAATATCCGTGTGTCACAACTCAAATCCTGCGGTGAAAGGATTCGATACGTCACCCTGAGGCGACGTCCCGGAGGTAATTTCATTTCGTCTGATCGTATGCCTGTGAATTTGGAGGAAATAAATACGCCATAAAATTTGCCTCGCAAATTTTATTATATTGGCAAATTCATAGGGGAAGAGCGATGATTTTATGAACGGGTTTGTGAAATTGCTTAGTGCTGCTGGAGGACGCATGTTGAGCAGTATTTTGCTGTTTCTTTTCATTTTTCGTATCAACAGGTGACCTATTGTGTCGGCCTATTCCTTATGATTTATAGTTCATAAAATTTGAACACCTGACGAGGTTTCTTCATTAGTGTCGGACTTGTTCACAACGTGCATCATCAGAATAGATTGCTAGCTGGAAAAACTCAATACACTTCGTTTAATTACATATCGATTTCATTAGTCAGCGTTAAACGACTATTGCAGTGAATTTAGATTATGGCATAGTTGTGCCGTTAAGTGGTTTGAATGTGGCGGCCTATCACATAACATACCAACTATAGCTGCCAACTAACTCAAGTGTAAAAAAAAAAAAAAACAAGCTGATGGTAGCCTATTCGGCTTACGTACGCGTCGTCCTTCACATATAGTCGTATGAATTGTTGTTTGCTTACATGTGTGATCACGCTTTATGGTACTACATTTGCATTCACAACATTATACACCTGAACTGTATAGAGGCGGTTTAAGTGGCCATAGTTCGAAAGTAGCTTTTCTTTTCATGCCCGTCATCTATATCCTTTAGTGCAAGTATAAATAACACAGGAACCAAAATGATACGATTCTGTTTGAAAATAACTTCATTGAGATTGTGATAGATTTAATTCATAGGAAAATAATTCATAGATTTAATCTAACTATTTGATAGCTATGAAATTCATTAAATATTTCACTTTCATAATTATTATTTTCGCATCCTATTTATCAATCACTCTTCTTTATTGTCATATATGCCGTAATGAAAGCTTTCTCTTTCCATGTATTCATTTGTTAGATCTTCTATTGTAAATCTATGCATCTAACGTTGAGCGGTATTATCATCAACATATAAAAGAGAATTAGTAGATAGCGTCGAATCCTTTGTTATCCAAACAATTGTCCTACGAATAATGTTGAAAGTGCTCGATGAAATTATTGTTCAGACGGCAAGGAGTATCGGAAAATGAATCCATAAACATAATACTTTATGTAGTTTTCAGATTTATTCGTCATGTAATAGGCCCAATAAATTTTATCTCTACCTATATTTCTCTTTCAATTTTTTTGATAAGAATAATTGAGCGTCGATAGCAGTAAGTATGAGTAAGTTGTAGGGTTAGGGCTATTGATGAAATTAGATCACTCAACTTTCACTATGGTTGTTGCTTAAATTTTTGATCTCTTGTCTTCTCACAACCATTAGGCATCTGGCGTATTGCTAGGAACCACATTAAGAAAATTTCCGATAAACGTATCACAGTGATAAGAAAATTTTCATTAGCTAATAATTAAAGTGAAGCAACCATACACTTGTATGCAAAGAGTCAATGAGGCTGAAGTATCGCACAATCTTTATCGGACGCTGAGGATGAACAGGTTACACTTACGTTATCAGAGAATGTGCAATATATTGTTTGATATGGATGATCTAGCGTCGAATGAGATCAGTACGTATTGATGAATTTTTGCAATATTTACCCTATAATAAATTCCATGGAATAATCAATGCAAATCTTAGAGACACTTAACTAGAAAATTTTCCTTCATATTATATTACTTCCATGAAGTAATTCAACAATGAGTAAGAAGTTGGAACTACTCTTTCATCTAATGCTTTATTCATCTTTGTGTTGAATAATTTTCTTCACTTTTCTATTGGAGGAATTTTCTTTTAAAATGATCTGTTGGTGAATTTTTTGCACTCATTAACTATTATAGTCGGAAAGGCTTAATGAGAGATTACTGTTAAAGCGCTTTATTGTGCGCGTCATCCATTTCATTTTTTTTTAAAAGGCTTCTCACGAAGATCAACGCGCATGAGCGATTAATATGCGTGTGAAGTAAACGTTTGAAATGATGAAAATAATGGTAATGGCATTGGATGATAGTAATACATTTTGGAGATAAAAACCGTACTTAATAGAGAATGAATAGGCGAAGCTGTATATTATTATGATTTTAATTGATAAAAGATTTGATAATATCAATAAAAAAATTTTCCAACCTTCAGTGCCATGAATTAGCAAAACTCCGCTACAAATAAAACACTTGTGATATAATGTGAGTGTCTGTAAATGTCTGTGGATGTCTATAAATATCGTAAACCGAAACTTCTGACTATGAACGAGATACATCGCCGAAAAGTGCTTATCTTCTATTGAAAAAGAGTTGCGTATATGGGGTTTCTTATCGAGCAAAGATATGTTCGTAAAATGTGACGAATAAGCAGGTTATGAGGGAAAATATAACGTTGAAAAAAAAAACACTCCTAACGGTAAAAAGGAGAGTTTTCGATTCCTGCAAATGTTCCTATTCTTCATCACTAAATTATCTCTAAGTCATAGAAGTAGATGACACGTAGGCTTTTAGATGAGTTTATTCGATTGCTTGCTGAAATATTTTCAACAGTTTATGGCGTTTCTTTTGAAGATACTTATGTGGCAAATTTCTCACGGATTTCAAAAAGTGTAGAATTTTGAACCATTACTCTTCATTCTCTAATGCCTTCAATTTGGCTAGCAGCAAACGTTTCTCAAGCGGAAAAGAACTTTTCCGCAGAGAATTTTGAAACGTTGAACTTATTGCATCTTATATGCATTTTCACAATTGCTCAAATTTAATTAGTGGTCTTTGAGACGTCTTAATTTAACACATCGGTGCAGCCGTTTGGATGCATTTTCAGTACTCTCGTACTTTTCTTTTAAATCTAATTTTTGTTGAATTCCATGTCGACTGACTATGTTTGCATTGCTTCTCGCCGAATTTACCTGAACGGAAAATTGCAAACACTAATTTCGAGAAATTTGAAACGGCATTCACATGCTAACGGTACTGTAATTCTTTGCCCGAGATGAACGAATAGGAAAAATTCTATAGATATCTATAGCAATGTACTCATTCGTAAACATAGAAGACATATGATAGTGGAATTTTAAAAAAAAAAAGAAAGAAGAAAATACAGAGAAGCTTATTCATATATGAATACATTGTTAAAGAATTTGCATAGATCGTCTATAAACTTAGCATAATAATCATTAACAAAGAAAAATTATTTGTAATATGCTAGAAAATATTGAAGAAAGTTCTTATTTGCAATTATGCAGTAAAGTTTCGGCAAAGTTTACAAATTTTTCGTAGATAAAATTTGCATATGAAAATTTCAAAACGAAAAGAAAGCTATTCCATATATTATCATATATTCAGAAATGAGTGCGAATACATCGAAACTTATCTAAATCCTATTCAGTTATCAGTTCCAGTTCTAAAAAAGATTTTAAGTTGCGATTGTGATGAACGCTTTCGACGAATATGCCATCACTTTTTTTCTTGTTTTTCTATTTTTTTTTTTATTTTATTCTATTTCAACGCCCCAAGATAAGAAAGCCTAAAAACGTATGTGAGCATGAACAACAAAAATGAGCGAAATGTTCGCTAAGCTACAATAATCACGAATTGACATTTAATAAATAATTTCCGTTAATATGTTTTTCGATCATTCAATATGCATTTTAATCTTGTTGAAATACGTTTCCAGTTTCCTTTATTCAGGTCTTACATCCTTCTGTTTACAATATTTTAGAATCATTCTCTATCCAATTGCTTGGATAAAAGTAAGTAGGATTTTTTTTTTCAACGTAGAAATAAATTAAACTATTCTTCGCGTGCAGAAATACGTTCATTTCCCACTAAGTAACCTCGCATTACTGATACATAGTGGCATCTGAACTCAAACGGCTTCATTACTGCGTTGCGAGAACCTGACATTTACTGATGAATTCCGAGTTAGGGTCCTCCACCTCATCGTCTCAAAAACACTGCCCCTTCTCCAAGTGTTAAAGTGCCATCGAGCTTAAGCAAGAACATCTTCGACTCGGTTGTTCTAGAGTTCGTGAGACCGTGAAATTCAAAGATCGCGAAGTAAAAGTCACTTGCAAAGCTACGCTAAACAAGCACGTCTCGCAGTTTGGACCACCCAGTCATTTGCAAACAGCATCGTGACCATAAACAATTGGGCACGTGTGGGATGGCAGGCGCTATTAATGCGACTAACACTGGGCCAATTTTGGTTGCTATAAATAGTCAACTGATGCTTTGTAAAAAAAAGAGATTGTTTTGTTTGTTGCGATTAGCGGAAATAGTTTTTTGGATTATATACTATGTTTTTGCATAAGTTAAGTGGAGAAATCTTGCTGATGATTGTCGGTCATAAAACGGAATAAAACGATTTGATGTTGGAATCCCTATGAAATAAGCCGTTAGTTTAGCCAGTTAACAGACAATCGGTATGCAATCCAAACTATGCAAATATTTTGTTAATATTTTCAAGCCGGCACATAGCTTTACGACAAATTCAAATAATCTACAGGAAAACGTTTTGCAGAGAGTTGTTTACTTGTTGTTTATGTTGTTGTTTGTAATGGTGGCAATGGTGGCGGTAGTGGTGAGTTATTTCATCGACAATTCTGAAAACATGAAAGAAAGGATTTATTGAGACTTTTTTTGAGAAAACAATGATTTAAAAAGAAAAACATGGAAACCAATATATTAGGCTTTCTATATGAGTAGAAAATCGTCCACTTATGGCACGAGATGGAATGCAAAAGGAAATTTTTTATTTAGCTCACAATTTCGAGAAATATGCTGCTGAGTTATCAATTATCTTGGCAAGGTGTTTTTATGAGAGCTGTTTAGAAATCTGAGCGGTAGTGGGCATGAAAGTGGTCGAGAAAGATAGAGCTGAAGAAGTTTACATTAACTTTACGTTTGGGACTTCTTCGAGGAGACTATGCGGCGAAAAGGCGCATTCTCCGTAAGTTGAAAGGTGCATCAGGTAGCGGATCATTCGAGAATGCGATTGCATAAAATCAAATACAATCAATTTTTTTGAAGTCACCACTCAGCACGAAATCGATAATTTAACAGCGCTTTCTTAACGCAGTACTTGACCTCAACGATGTATTATTGAGGTGGTGGTTCTATCTCATTTCAATGAGCAGTCTTGAATGAGTTCAAAAATTTCTGGATATTATCGATTGCAGTTATATAGCAGCAATTTTTTGAATGATATTCATATACGAATGAAGTTATATCTTAAAATAAATTGCACTCAGTTGGCGTTTTATATGGAGTTATATATGAGATCGAATGTGTCACTTTTGATATGAATAAAACATTAAGAGATGCATTCTTCCGCCGACCGAATAAGTGAACTCCCTTGTTGGCGCTTACTGCAAATTGATTCGTTGGTTAATGACTTAAGTATCTCATGTGCGGCCGTGATGCCCATCTCAGACCACAACTCTTTCCGCTTTATAAGTTAATCTATATGAGTTTTTAGCTTAATATTCAGTAAACATCTAGCTTTATAAATACGTAAGGACAATCTTGTGCAACTTATATGCTTCCTACGCATTTTTTAATACTCATTTTTACCTGAAGAGTTCCTTTTTCCATTTGCTTTCTTTCTACTTTTCTCTCCACTCTTAGTTAGTCGTCCGTGTAGTTTCTTATACTAACATAGTTACGCGTTTCGTTCTGACGATGGACCGCGCATAACCCGGCTGCACACGTCAACGGATAAGGGCCGAAACGTGCTCACCTTTATTCTTAAAGGTATTCTGTTCGCATCCAACCTTTTGCATTCTTAACATCTACTTTCCTAACAGTCGTCTGTTCCTTCTATGTTTGTACCCGCGTAATGTTTCAATTTTCCTTCTTTTTCTTAATTCCGTTGTCCCCAGAGCACTATATTCCTCTGGGTTTATACTATCGTTATGCATATAAGAGGACTCCACATTACTGATCTATGAATCAGTGTATTCATTTACTCATGCGTGTTGAACTTTATCTAACTACATGTTTACTTGCTTATTCGCTGTTCCCTTTTCTAGAAAATTGTGTAAAGTGTATTCGATTTTATTTACCTCTTTATTGAAAGAAATACTACTGAAAGTAATTCAAGGCATACCTTTGCATTTAATTTTTCTGCTAGAGAAAATTTCAAAATTTCTAAAATTCTATCTATATATTTGTCTTTTTACAACACTATAATGTTTAATAAAGCCTATCTATACATTTGTCTTATATAGAAGGTTTTGCTTGCAGATTTGTTTTTTTTTCCTGCATAAAACCATCAATTTTATAGAAGTCTACATATGCATTTGTTTTTTTTTTTCCTTTATAAAACCTTCAAAAATTGACCGTGCCCTGGTAGCTTTTTTTTTTGTTGAAATAATGATGCATAATGTTGCCTCTGTTGTATTGAGAGTGGAGCTTTGTGTGTAGAGTGAACGTGTAAATTGAGTTGTATTCATGAATATTAACCTCCTCTGTTGAGAGAAAATCCTTTCGGTTCGTTTGGCGTGGAGAATTGTTGAGCAGCACTGAATTGTGCAGTGGTCTCTTACTTCTAGCTGAGAAAAGGAATTTTCTGCGTTTAGCAGAATTCCACGCAATTTCACTTGCAGTTCTTTTCAAAAAAATTTCGTTTTACTTCAAAAAAAAAGAAAAAAGAACAAGCTGAAATTTTTTCATTCATTGCGAAATCACCTCAGCTTCCTCTTAAAATTCTATCGGAAATCCTCAGTTGCCACCGCTTATTCCTCACCTCATCCCTATCATTCCTTCCGTTTGATCTCTTAGCTTCCGCGTCACTTCTGATGCAAGAAATCGCTCGAACATTCCAGCGCGATTTCCTTTCCGTTCATTCATCTCGAGTGCAATAGTTATGAACTATTTCTACATATTTACAACTGCTCAACAACTCGCAATAATTCAAGAATATTCGATAAATTCATCACCTCTATTACGATAATTTACTCTCGGTGTTCATTAGCACATTGTTCTCGATCAATAACCTATTGGCACTCTACCTCTCAGTGCGCCTTTTAATTAGTTTTCAACTCTTTGATACTCAAATGTTACTTTGATTATAGTCGTCACGTGCCGCTATCACGACGAGCAGAGGCACTTTCGTTACCGATCTTGTCACAATATGTCAAGCATCTGTATATCAACGATATTTATTTGTTTTCGCTTCAGCTTTAAATGGATTAAAATGAGAACTCTCCGAATGGAAAAGCACTTTTTTCTTTAATGGAAAAGCACTTTTTTTCACTCGCGATGGTAGAACTATCGTCATTGGTTATTTTTCATAATCACTCTTCTAAACTAGCTAAATAAGGATTTTTTAGCTGTTCATTTTTTTAGCCGCTCGTGTTTTTTCTGAAATGGTTTCAATAAAAAGTAGCGAAATTCGGCTTTATCTCGGGTCCGTGTTTACCTGGCTGCTTCATTAAAAGTCGCCTCTTTCGAAGAAAGAGACGACCCAACGTTTAGCGAAGAATTTATTGCATGCCGTAAATTTGTATCGCTCATCATTTAAGGCTAAAGATTGCTTAACGCAAAATTGTCGCTTGACTGCTTTTGCATACATTTCAATATAACAAACAATCACCGAGCGGGCTTACTGATGTCTTGAAACGGTTCCAAGAAATGGTGAAGGTCGACGATCTTTATCTAGGCAAGCAACTCATGAACGATGAATGCATTAGGTTGATGTTTTAGTATTGCATTGAAATGAGATTGAAGTAATATAGGCAATGCGCTTGTCTAATTAATCCACATTCGTTGCGTACAATTTGCACAACTTGAAAAACTTCTCAACTTTAGTATTTACAGTTGAGCGATAATTCAATTTTCACATATTCATATAATTTCAAGTGATTTCAATGGTGTGTATACTAATATCAATGATCGTTGTTTTGGTTACGATTGATAAAAGAAGAAATATTTTGGTTTTTTTTTTTTTTTTTTTTTTGCACTTCTGCCTATACAATCTTCAAATGTTATGTTTGAAAGAACTACAGTCCAAATATTCATGGATTTTCTAGCAGTATCATGTTGCCTTCTCTTTGAGCCACCTAAACATGCTGAAGAAATGGGTATACAATAGTGTATCGAAGAGGGGGCATTGCCGTTTAGCCTTAGACGGAAGATTGATAAGTAATGCAGATAGCGTTAGTTTTCCGGTTGCTTCGTTTGCGCTTGAAAATGCCACCGTAATCATCTGTGATCACATTTCAGAAAGAGGTTCATATTCGCCTAGAACAATAGTATAGCACGGTCAAATAGATTTCGTCTCTGTCGTCGGCCGATACAAATTATAGTTGTGAATGCACTGATATCCTGATGATAGTAAATTATGATGATAGAATTATTTTCGTTTGGAATTTTACCCACTTTATCGCATATTGTAGAAAAAATACGGCAAATATTGAGAAATAAACAAGTTGAGAAAATAAACGAAACAAAATGATGAGGTGGAGTAGGTTGTTTTTCCTAACTAATTTTGTTGATAGCATGCAGAGCAGATGCTTCGCCTCAATTGTTGGTTCCAGATGTTTCGCATCAAAGACACCTGGAGCAACACTGATTGGAGTCTCTGTATAAGCATTACCCACCACAACTTGATAAGTGGCCTCCAGTTATACGTCGGATAGTGCCTCATCTTCCTCTCCCACTGTTAACATAAAATTTGGGCCGCTTTGCATGCTCCAAATTCTCATTGCATTTTACCTCCTCACATGAAGTCTTATTTCGGTGGAAAGTCTCTTTTAAAACGTTCCTGATTTCTGTATTATTTAAGGGAAGTAAAAATCGACTGCATTGAAAAAAGCAAAAAAAAAAATTATATTTACTGTATATATCTAGTCCGCTTCTGTACTAATACTCGACTTGTAAGAGCAATGTTGCTGAAATTTGAGCAATTGGATTATTCACCGAAAGTTGCGGGAACAAACAAGCAATTAACTACTTCAACATGCTCACAGGAACTGCAAATGCTCACAAAAAATGCTTCACGCAACACCCAGCAGCAATTGTGCTGTCTGAATTCGCAGCAACGACTGTTAATGACGCAGTAACAGCAATAGGGCTAGCAGCGGATGTCGAACTTCGTGGCATTTGCCATATGCTTGCCAAAAAGGGAGGATGATCCAGAACGGTGGCATGGTCACTCGTCTCCCGTGCTGCTCTCAGAAAACAGCACCTGCATTTGCGTAACATGTCTCTGTTCACAAGGCTGAGTAATGATTCATAAGTTCACAAAGTTGTGTCCTAGTTTAGCATTAGTGTGTTAGCCCTCATGGTGATACTTGAAACCATCCTCTGGACCAGTATTTCAGCACAAAAGCTGCGTTGTTCAAATACGACAATGGTGGGAGCCTGTGTCTTAGCAAGTCAATCTGCAAAATTGTATGCTGCCGTGGTGCTGCAATGCCTCAGACTAGGTGCTTTTGTTGCAGATAAAAAGGCGGCAGCTATGATAAACTAACTAAGTGGACTCGATTACTGGTCACTTTGTGTTGCATACATCGCATTTTAATTTCTAGTAGCTGCTCATCGAGTGTAGTTGCACTGCATATCGTCTAAATGATTACGCCAATATCCCGTGTTATTTGTGGACTTTCGAAGCGGCTTTACTTCTCATTTTATCCTTTCTGTCATCTTGAGAAATTGAGATCCATTGTGAAGAGGTAAGCTTACTAATATCGTGCCGGCAGCTCTTGTCTGCAGCTAGCTGTTGCGATTAGCGGCTTCACCTCTACTGGATCATCTCTTCTGCACATCACGCTCACTTGCGTCACAAAGTCGCTGCCCTTGGAGAGCAGTCGAAATGAAAATAAAATGAAAGTGGATGAACGAGGCTTAAACTTATCACTGGTTGCGTTTTGGCACCGTTAATGTGTGAATGTAATCTTAGGCTATTTATCTCGATCTGGCTGGATGGCATGTTTGAGTCGATCTTGATGCTTTCTAAAGCAGTAGCAGTAACTATTTCCCAAGATGATCACTATAGCTTGCACTACAAGGTTGAAATATTTGAGTGCAAGTGCATTTCGCTCTTTTCACAGACGCATTGATGCATTTGTATGCTAACAAAGGCATTTCTATTCTCAAATGTTTAGCATTCGTTTTATCCTCATATTAATGAGGAATTCATATAGAGCTTCATGCATTCATTCCTTTAAAAGAAACGTTTGTCTTTTTTTTTGTACAAATGACTCACATTCTCTACAGCATTAATACCTCAACGCACTATTGCCACTAAAAACTTTGTAGAGATTACTGGAAATTTCAAACTCAGAAACACCATTTTCAATTTTTTTCTCCAACTATTTTCTCGGTCATGTTTTAATAAGATTTTCTGCAGAATTGCTATTCTCCTTACAATCTTACGATAATTGCACTAGTTGTTCTCAAACTAAGCCGGTCATACTTTGCGTTACATTTCCAGTTATATCGACGTAGGAACTGCAAGCTCAATCCACAACCATCGTATGCGATATTTGGAATATTGAGAGGAGTACATGAGCGTAAAGCAGATGAAAAAAAAAAAAAAAGAAAAACCGACTCAGTGTACGTTTCACATCAAATAGCAGTGGCTTAAATTAAATGGGATATTCTGTCACCCTTCTAACATCATGTAATTTGTAATTCATATCGAGTTGTATTTTTGATTTCTGCATTTTTTTTCCTTTATAGATGTTTTTTTTTTGTTCCTCGTTAAATATTTTTCTTATGCTTTAGATTGCTATAGAAAATTATTGTTGCTATTCATTTAGGTTTTATTGTATTGTATCGGTCGACAATCCTCCTAGGAATATTGCGAAGTACACATGAGAGGAGCTCTTCAAACATGAATTTTTTTTTTTTGTCCTTATGCGGCAACTAATTCAACATGCAGTGTATCAGCAATGCTGCTAGAAAGACGCATCCATTGCTAATATTCTCGTATATCTTTTGTGTTATCTTTCGAAAATGCGAAAAAAAAACCCCTGCTAGAATGCTTTCAAAATGTAATCACACTTGGATATTTTTTAAAGGATCGTAGAAAACGATATTTATATATGTTAAATAATATTACATATAGAGCTATAAGTCAAATAACGCTAAATTTTAAGTACTAATGTAAAGATAACATTGAATGAATATCATTGATAGTTGGGAAGAAAATTTACTCAGAGGAAAGCTTTAGACTTGAAGCATTTAGACAATATGCTAAAAATTCATGTTGAAAGGTAAATTAGCATTGATTAGCAGGTATTCTCGCTGAGTCAATCGTTTTGTGTGTATGTGTGTGTTTTTTTTTTCTGCATTTTGCCTTCGCTAGCAAAAATTTTCGGATTGTTTCAATCAATGTATTATTTTTGAACGATTAAGCATATATTCCCGTTATGTAGAACGAAAAAATTTCTGAATTTTTGTTGTTGTTTTCTTTTCGTTCTTTTACTTCTTTCTTTTTTTTTCCCCTCATCTAAAGAGCTTTTATCCTTAATTTAGTTTGAACTTTTTTATTTTTTATTTTTCAACACGATAAAAGAAATATGATTAATAGTTGTCTTTCTTTGAGAGTATGTTGTTTACGCTTTTGTACTATTAAAATGGCATATATTCGCAATTAACATAGGGAAAATATTGCAGAATATAGATGACAACGAAACGATAGATATAAAGCTCGTTGAGATACTCAACGATGCTCTCAACACAAAGCACAGTGGTAGTGATATGATGGCTGAGGTGATTTGTCGGCGATAATATTCCTAACGTCGCTATTGAGAAAAGAAAAAATTCATAGTTAGCTTTAACCAAATATAGTGAAGATTTCGTGATTCATGCGATAAAAAATAAATATTTTAGTAAAAGCTTATTGTTGAAAATATCCTTTAAAAATTATTATCGGAAGTACATCAGAAAATTCTATCAAAACTGTTTGGAAATAAAAAAAAATAATCGAAATTATTTTAAAAGTTTTGCATAAAATTATCAATGCATAAGAATATATTTATAAGTTTGTGTTATATAAAACGTTAGTTATAATGCGTTTTTTTGCGAATTTCCGGAAAAGTGCACTATGCTCTTTATCTATTTATGTATACGTGACTCTCAAAAAACCATAAAGTTCTCTGCTCAAATTTCAAAAATAGAAAACTCAAAAACCCATAGAAATTAAACTGAAATTTTTTCCAATTTTAGTCACTATTGTCGTTCATTATGATGATATCTAATTTCCATACGCGAATTTTTGAATTCTTCTATGAGAGCGAACGATCGATGAGGAATGGATTTTTCTTTTTTTTTTCTTAGATATCAGTTCGAGCGAATTTATAGGAAAACATGTGGAGTTTTTAAATGACCTGTAGAAAACGAGCGGAAAAAAGAAAAAATTTTTGAGAAATGCTTTTGTTATTGTTTTTGGAATTTGCAAAAGTGGCAATGTAATCGATGCAATTGCAAAATAAATTCTTTGCGATATTAATGTCTCTGGATTGTTATTGTTTTTCGAACTTCGTTGATCTCAGCCTTTTATTGCTAACCTTTTATTAGTCGTCAGATGTTCTAAGTTAATGATGCATCGCTTTTCGTGGTGCTAACCTTTCAAAATCTCGCAATCCCATACAAAGATCGACAGACAAGGGGTGCAATTGCTAGTCATTCATGTAGGTGATATTTACCAAAGCGGAAGGAAGAATTAGAAGCAGGTTTTTGCATCGGAAGCAGCCAACGGCTTTTTAGTATTGCTTTTTCCGACACAAGACCTTTACTAGTAAAGAAGTCCGATAAGCGCGAATTCTAATCTCTCGGTTTTCAACTTTGCCTCTTCTTTTTCACAGTAACTCAATGATATTTTAATTCAGAAATTGTATTATCCAATTAAGAGCGAAAAAAGAGACCTCAAATTGACTGTCAGTGCTTGTCAAAAGCATTTACCTTTTCAATGAGTGGAATTAAAGATATACAACGTATTCGAAAACACCATTGGGTATAAGCAGGTCATGAAGAATTCAATGCACCGAATATGACAATCAACTCTAATGCATTGAACTGAAACCTTGCATTTTAGCGTAAATATTTGCTATTTCTAAAACGCTACGCGATAGCAATCGAATTTCTTAACAGGCTGTTTAAGCAGCAAAACAATGAGCAAATAGAAGATGTTGCGGCGCTATGAAACGAACATGACGTATCGTTCATAGAATGTCCGATTTTTCATTCCATAGTTTATTACAAATTGCCTGAGAAATATAACCGTAAAGTTTTTCAATCCGGATGACGTATTTCCATCTTATCCCCCACCTGCAGATATTATTACTGATACATTGCTTCACATGCTCAAAATAGCTGGTTGCACATTGTTTTCAACACACCAGTAGGTGTGGGTACGTGAGAAAGATGAAGCTCTTGCAGGGCTGCAAGGATGAGCAGAAAAGGGTGGGAGCACCGTTTCCTTTATATAATCAAAGGCATATGAATCCACTTGTTATTGCTAGAAACTGAAGAATTTTGCAAACGCTACGCGTTACTTCCTTTACTTCCTCTACATATCACGTTGTCGCATTGCAGCTCAATAATTCATATGGTAATAGGTTGGTGATTTGAGAAGTGTGTAAGCTTTTGTTCCACCGTGATGTTGAGGAGGACCAAGAGTGAGTTTACGTTCGTCATCATGTTTACGTTGATGTTCAGGAGGTGCGTTCGCAATGAACGAATGGTAGCGTCATGCGTGGCGCTTGGAAGCATTCGCACAGATTGGCTCGACGTAGCCGTTTTTCCGCGCTGCGATTCTTCAACGGAGTGTAGTTCGATGAATATTCCTAGCTCCATCTCCACTGAACACTGCGATGCTAAAATACGGTCACAGCCTCATCCGTTTGATCCTTGTCGCGCTTGCTTTCCACTCAATAACATCATCTCGCGCCAAGAGCGCCGAAAGGCAAACTGTAGCACCGAAATCGCGCCACCGAATGGACAGACCGATGCTTGCAGCTTTGTTCCTGCCACCGTATCACTTGAAATCAACCGAAGGTGGGTATGGCTTGAAGCATCTATAGGGAAAGCCGTTCTTTTAGAAAACGACCGCTCTGTTGAAAGCACATAAAAGATTGCTTTGATTAGGAGTTACACCTAGATTAATAAGGGAAAATAAATGGAAATAAGTGGAAATGTGTGAGAGGGAAGATGACGCTATATATGCACAAAAGCAACGATAAAAGCCTATCGGTAACAGGGCAAATAAAATGTGCCAAGTTTTTTTTGCGCCTTTATTATGTAAATAACTCATGCAGAGAGTGATGAGTTGAATGCCCTGCGGGTGGATTCCATCCATCGAGTTTCATCATCCCGCTTTTTACTCGCAATTTGATACTCTCGGAGATAAATGTAAACGCTTAGACGCACTTTTTTTCTTTTTTTAAGCTGTCAAAAGTGTGCGTTGTAATTATTGGTAGAATTAGGTGGTGGAGGTGGAGCAATATCTTTGTCAAGGCAATCTAATCTTAATTTGCTCGCATAACTACTGTTTACTATTTGGAACAATTTCTTACTGGTCTAGAATTTTTCAAAATCCATCCTTTTATCGAAATGATCGCGGTGGTGATAGCAGATATAACATTTTACGGCTAGAATGAACATAAATGCGCATATTCATTCAATAAATTCAGTTTCGTGTCTTTTGTTCTATTGCCATCCTCATTTCCTGTTTTTCTAAGAAGATGATAGGTAGTTGATGCATTCAGGGCTAACTTACAGCTTGAGCGTTTTGTTGACAGTCGATTTGCGCCCGATGCAATTTTGTTGTGGAACAGTATGTATTCACTCCTCCTCCGTTCTTCTTCTTCGGATTAACATAGCGAAATAATATATATATATATATATATATATATATATATATATATATATATATATATATATATATATATATATATATATATATATATATATATATATTGCAAAGTGGATTAGTCAAATATAATTTTTACGGAATGCAATATTGCTTTACTTGATAAAAGGGCTAAAACTTCCACTTCATTCGATAATAGAGGTATATGACGGTAAAGAGTGTTTGCTTTAGCAAGCCTTGAGCACCGACATTTGGCGAACATCGAAAGTGTTGAGCCTATTCTTGATATTGCAATTGGTGATGCACAAGGTCGTTACATATATGAGTGGTCGCTTGATGAGCCTTGGATGAAACTACTCAAGGTACCAATCAACGAATGCGAGGATCAAAAACGAGTCGCATGGGCTGCACTTGAAGCCGTGAAATGGACCAATGGAAGCGGGGTTTGTGCGCATTCATCCTCATAAACAAACAAACGATTGATATCTAAGGCAGTTAAGAGTAAAGCACTCTAGTGGAAAATAATTTTTTTTAATCGGACATTTCATTTAAGAGATTGAATTTCTTTTTATTGCCCAGTATTTAATTTCCTTCATCGCTATGTCCGTATTCCATTTTATTGATAGTACAAGAAGAGACTGCAATGAATCGATGATTTCGTTATAATATTTTGCGGTATTGAACACTCATAAAATGAGCATCAAAATATCGGGAATGTTCTCCTATTCTATTCCAATGAGAATTCAACGAAAATATATATTTTCTTATCTATAATGTCGAATGTTTTCATTTCGATTTCTATGCAATTATAAGGCGTATTAAGCAATTTACGATTTTTATTTTTTTCTCTACACGTCATATAGCTAATAGCAAAGATGTAGCTAGAAAATTTCTCTCTCGTAAGGCGGAACCTCATCGAAGGTGGCAATCTCTTCAATTTTTTGCTTTCTTCGATTGTATGCGCTGTCCACCCCCCCCCCCCCCTCCCCCTTCCCTATCCCAAACTGCTATCTAATTTTCGTCGAAAGCAGCGATCGCCCATCTTTTTGCTTCCTCTCTGGCTATTTCTTATCTAATAACTCTATATACCATGGTTTATATATTCTTCACAGTTTATGATATGTGCACATATCCAATGACTATAATGATACATAAAACGATTTGTTTCTTGACTGTTTGTTTGGCTTCATTGGCTTGCCAATTGACTGGCTATTGAATATTTGAATGAATGAATGCAAACACAAAAAAAAAATCTAACAAATGCGCCCTATCTAACACAAGCGATGCACCTTTGCGAAATCAAAAAATGATATCATGACCGTTATGCTATATTTGAACGGAAGCTTCTCATTAAACCTGCACCTTTTAGGCAAAGCAAAGAGGATTACAAAGATGACCGCGAAAAATATAAGATAGACACAACGGCGTTCAGTTGATTTACACTCTGCAGCATTTAGTCGAATTTAATGCTGATTAATTTTTTCTTGAGTAGAATTTTTTGAATAAAAGTTTTCCTCTATGTAATGAATTTGCATGAAATCTTGAAAATAATGATTTCCTCACCACAAAGTTTACCATATTCTTGTTAAAATTTTCATATTATCGAATCGCTGGTAGGTATTCCATTTCTACCATTATATTTTCCCTTTCTTTTTCAGTGCGCTTAAGTCTTTTATCGGCACTTGCTATTATAGACCCCTCTAAAAGGATAGATTTCGTTCTCTGAAGTCTTAATAGTTCTGCAAGCAATAAGTGAAGTTCGAATGCTATGCTTGTTTAAGAACCATTACAAACATTAAAAAAGCCATTTATATTATCATATGAGTTATATGCAGCAATCGCATAAATGATCCCTTCATAACTTTTCATTCAAATTCGAGCAATCTATTTCCACTATTACGTAGCTCAACTATTGAACAGGAAGCGAGGATATTTTTTGCTATATGCAATGGTTGAATGCAATGGGTGTTCGCTCATTTCTTAGCCTTTCGCTTAAATAACATTGAGCGTTCACGACGAATAATGCATCCTCTAGACTTAAAGCTTTACGGAATTGTGACGTTTTCGTTGAATGCAATAATTTCTTGCAGTTGGACGTTGCATTTGGGCCGGCTTGTGATTATGTGCTTGCAACAGCTAATCGTATTCTTAGCTTTAGTAAGGTTCCAATGTTCACATCGGCAGGTTTCTCCGAATGGTTCAAGGATAAGGCGAACAACGCTGAGCTCATGACACGTGTTGGACCACTTCAGGCAGGTTTTATCGACAACTAATAATCGCTTCCACATTCGTCTTCTATAACAAAATTCAGCCTACATTGATGGCTGGTGACTGTAATTTGAGGGTTGTAATTTCACTCTTCGCTTAGGTTAGCAACTGGCACCTCTAGATAGCATTTATGATGTACTTTTTTTAAACGAAATGGCCATATTTTTGGAATGAGTCGTCATAAGGAGGAATATATTTGACGTTTTCGTATCAGATTAGCTCATTCCTTTTGAAAATGCAGAATTTAATAATAAACAAATAAGCATATAAGCATTAATAAATAAGCATCAACCGCTCGCATAAATCCTTCAAAAGGGGAAATTCATTTACATTTGCTTTTATAAACTTGCAAAGCATATTATGTGGATATTTTATCCATCTTTATAGATGTACAAGTCTGTTCCTCGAATAGCGGGACTCACTGAGACTAAATCTCTAGATTGAGCGGGTATAACCTACACATAAGATTGACGCTCGATACGAGCCTTCAATTCGATCCGCCTCAAAATTGTTTGCATTTAGCATCTGTAGGATCAGAAAGAATTTTTTTTTTTTTTTTTGCAGATAATTTACCAGCTGCAATCGCTTATTGCACCTATATTCTAGCGTATTATAGTTTTTATAAATTTTTTAAAGTTCTTCTTGTTTCTAAACGACCTATTACTCGATGACATCAGTGACTAACTGTATGGAAGATTTTGGCAAGAAATTTTGAATAAATATAGGCACATTCGATTTTCAAACTCTTGAATTACTTTTGTAAGGTCATTTTATGATCATCGCAATGATATGATCATTTCATAATGAAATATTTATTGTAATACATGAAGAGGAGTTGTCCAATAGTTTCATAGCAATGACAAAGAATGAATTGCCCCGAAACTCTCTAGTACTTCTTATCTTGTTGGCGATCTGCAGCGCAAACATGCAAGTGCTTTATGACGTGCTCAAAGCACGGCAGCCTTTCTTCCATGCATTCGTTTAGGTGCACCGAGCAGTTACAGTTCGATGCTGTGTTTCACGCATGCAGTACCTTCTCTTAGCCACTTAGCCACTTTGGAGCGTTTTCTGGCGACAGATTATTTCGTTTTTTTGTCATCTTTTATCGTCTCTTTCACCTCACATTACCTGCACAACGCATTGTTTTATCTTGTTTTTTTTTTTTTGGTCTATAATGTATTTCTTTATAAATCTTTTATCTCACCTATCATTTATTGTTTCGATGCATGTTATTCCAGAGAATAATGAGTGGCGACCTTTGACACAGTACACAGCCCTTTCTAAGTTAAGCAGTGCGCAGTTTATACGTGACAACTATTTTGGTTGCCGTAATTTCGCGGCAACTAATGACTGTGGTATTCTATGCAGAGAGAGAGAGAGAGAGAGAGAGAGAGAGAGAGAGAGAGAGAGAGAGAGAGAGAGAGAGAGAGAGAGAGAGAGAGAGAGAGAGAGAGAGAGAGAGAGAGAACTTTTAAACTGAGGAGTTTTCAAGATATGACAGTTACAAATACAAAATATAAAATATCGTTGACGATGTACGAAGACAGAATGAAATCTCATCAAAATACAGTAAAAGTGACAAACGCAATGCAGTGCAGACGAATCCATAAGATGTCTTTCGGCTGAGGGTGGTAATGCTACTACCAGAGTTGCTGTTCCAGATGACAACAGAAAATATAAAGGTGGCTAATCTCAGATGATTCAACATCTACAAGTCAACGTAAAGCTCCGCTTTTGTCTCAAACAGTAGTAGCGTGAAGGCATTCATTCTCCATTTTAATGCAGAAATTAGCGTGCAGTTTGGATTTCAAAAAATCGTCATTGCCCATAAAAAGATCTTTGTGCATGATGGAAAAGGCAAATATGTTTATTTGAGTGTCAGCGGGGCTATTATGTTTATTACCTTTACTATCCCTTTTTCAAGGAATTTTTTCTGTGTTTCGAGGAATTCATTGCGAAATTTTCTGCGTTTTACGGGAGGGATTATTGAAGGAGCATAAACACATTCATGAATGAGTGTAAACGCACTTTCACTTTTTTTTTTCAAAAACTGTCAATGTGCTTAAAAGGTGAAAATGTTTTCTTCCGCGCTAGCAGGAGACCTTGGGACGCAGAGACGATGGCGCCTCGAAAAAAAAAACTTCAATACGCGCCTAAATCCTAAATACACAATATGGGTGGCCACATTTCTTCACAAGATGTTTTTTTTCACTCGTGGGCAAATGTGCAAACAGTTTGTTTAGACATTGCTGAAATCATCCATTATGCGTTTTAAATGACTGTCTTCGAGTCACAATAAAACGCATCGTGCATGCAAAGATCTCATAGGGTCGGTGTAGCCCCGGCACACAAGGCGCATCGGTCTTGATGATATATGCCCGATCGCGTCGATGAAAGATGCAGCTTTTATTGTTCGATTATGAGGCTACACCGACGTGTAGTGGGATATTTGGCACTACTTAACCCCACTGTATGCTACTGCAACTGCTTACACTATGAGTCGAAAACGAGCAGTTTAAACGCGCATATAGAAATGTCGCTCGAAGTGTTCCATTATTTTGCAAGGATGTCACTGTGTTCATTTTTTTTTCCATTTTCATTTGGGTTTAGGTCTAGCCTATATCATTCGTGACTAGAATGGTACAGACCTCAAGACTTTAAGACCAAAGGACCTCAAGAAAATCCTTTAACTTTATAACAGTTGCGATATTCGCTTAATTTAAGCAGTCTGGCTCAGCGTCATAAAAACAGCAAAATTTTCAATTTTTGATTGTTTTATTCAGTGAATTCGAACCGTTAGGTATCTATTTGTAAAATGAAGCCAGCGTTAGTTAATGGTTTCGTTGACTAATATTGGGCTTTGTACACTCATAAAAAGCATACAAAATTCATGCGAGTTCGCTATATATTTGTTCTTAGTGATATGTGCGTATCGCTTAAGTGAGAGGAATCATCATAGAGGTTACAATTAACGATGACCATCGAGCAATTCGAATTCGTTGATTGAATTTTAGAATGTTTAAATATCTGACCATTTTTAATGTTTAAATTCCATCGTTGAACGTTTAACAACGATGATTGCTCTATAGAAATGCTATCATTAATCTCAATGAGCATTGATAGCGTATTCTATTTAAATTTTTTATTTTTCGTGAGATAGTTTAGCGAAGAGATTTGCATTTGTTATGCATGAGTTCAGAAAGCGTGCAAAATTTTTGAGAAGCATGAATATTAGCCAAATATAATCAACGACAATTCATTAAAGAAATCATTGCAAGAGTGCAGTTGCTTTCGGATAGACTCAACAATTCAACCAGCATCTATGAAGTAGTTGAGCGTACTGTTCCAAATAACTAGTACACCACTAAGGATTTTTACTAAGGCACAAGCGAGGTTTGAAAAAAATGTTTTCCTTTCGACTGCAAATTAAGATTGGCTGAGAGAATTTGTACTATTTTCTCGCCTATCTTCCTCCATCCTGCGGCTCCCAATTCTCCGCCTCCTCTTCCCCCTTCCCTCGCCCCTGCCCTTAAGAAATGCTCGCCGCATTTCAGAACGATTGCAGTGCAGGTCCCGAATTCACGTATACTACATATCTTCAAGCAGCCGTTCTAAGTGAAGCCAAATAAACAGTGGTTAATTTCCGGCAGAAGTATTCGCCGCCAATCGATTGGCGCGTTCGCTATTTGAATGTTTGTTTGCGCATGCTTGCAATGCTAATTTAGTGCATAATTTGCAGGATCACATTGCACTCATGATCGAACAGTTATCAGATCGTTTCGGTTGGGTGCGTCCCACACTCTTCTATCAGAAAGCCTTCTGGGAGTCTGAGCTACTCGAATCGGGTTTCTGCAAAATGATGATGACGGTATTTATAATTCAACTCTTCCAGCGCTTATGAAACTATTGCAATTTCATATGGAGGAGTGAACGTTCGCACGCTATAGAATTTTCGCGATGAACATCCGATGCTTGTTGAGGTTTCTAAAGTGTTGCGATGTTTTGAGAGATGGCGTCAACGTATGTATTACGGTACCCACATATTTCATTAAAAATTCATACAAACAGTTCAACCACACCTACATTCGCTTAGTGCAAAACCGCTTCGTTATCGATGTTTTCAGTTTTCTCACTTTATGAGATGCACGCATCAACATTTGTTGCAAGTAAAATGAAACTAGGGTATAAATCGAAATAAACCCTCCCAATTTTCAGGGAACTTTGCTGTGTGTTGTTTAGACGAAATTTGCTATTCAATAGGAAGGTGCCGAAGATTTCATTTTTTTTTGATAGTTATTTAAAAAAAAACAGAATTCTTAGTTATTTTCAACACTTCTTAGCGTTCGATTGCAGAGCAGACCGCAGAAAAACTCCAGAGCTGCCAACTGGTCCCATTCCAATCGCACGGAGATTGTGAGGGAGAACTGTCATCAACCCCTTTTATTTAGTGGAATTAGGAGGGTGCTCCCATGTGTGTTCAAGATCATAGAAGTTCGGCATTACGAGGCAGAAACTTCAGTGATTTCAATTTCATAGCATGCATGATTTCAATTGCCAATATTGCTCTTGAAGATATTCCTGCTAAATTATTTTGCATTTTTCCAATTAGTTTTAGTTCGACTGCTTAGTTGTCATTCGCTGTTAAAGCGCAAAGCACATTCGAGTTTTTATTCTCTAGTTTTTGCATAGAAAAGAGAGAATATTATGTTTAATACAACAGCGGCAACAATTTAAGAACATGATCGACTTGTTGAAATACAATCGCATGCATTATTTTTGTGACATTGTAGCGGCATATGCCTAAGACCTTTATTTCCATAATTATTTACTAAATTTGAAGTTATGAAGTCTTTCGTGATATTCATTCAAACGTTTACTAGTGAATTTCAAAACATGCGAAATTGTACGACGTTATTTTCTTGCGCTATTTCTAAAATCACTTCGACTCTTTTTGGCGTGAGATTTCGTCGTAATGCGCTCCCGCAGGACAAAATCAGCGAAGGACGTTTGCTTCATTGTCGCCTATGAAAATTTAAAGATGACTATGCTTGCAAGTTTCTAAAATGATTTGTCTGTATTTATGAGATGATTTGCTAAACAAAGCGCTAGTGCCGAACATCCGGTAATGAAACTCTTGGGGATTATAAATTTCACTAGATTTCTTGCAAGGGGAGATGGTTTCTTTCAGACAAGAGTTGAGCTTGATTCCACACCATTGGCAAGATCATGAAAACAGTGTATGACCTTTCAGACTTGTGAAGATAAGCTGCTTTATAGAATGGGAGCGAAGCGGTTATTAAGGAAGAGAGATTTATTCGGGAGGGAAGAAGAGGCATTTCTTTTTCTTGAGAATGAAGAAGCGTATATTTGAGGGAGATGCTGAAGAGGTTCAAAGGGATTTACAGAAATTTAGCTTTATCTCCAGCGGAGATTGAACTCATTTGTGCATAAAACGAGGCAATGTGGTTATGAACCGTACCACTGCAGGGTTTGTTCGTGCGGTCAGCGAATAAGCAGTCGAATCTCTCGCCCAATCCGCGCATATTGCCAAACTATGAAGGCGACGGTGGCATTCGAGAGGTTTACGCCCAGAACCTCATTGACAACGTCGGGGTCGAACGTGCAGGTTGGTCATATTTATGAGTGTTGCTTAACGATCTTGCATGCCTCATGCTAGCACAGCATTTTTCTACATCTCTTCTTTCAGAGAATCTTTTATTACCAGTATTGTGTGCAAATTCTTGCTTGTCTTTTTTCCTGCCAAATATTGAGCAGGTTGCCCTCGAAACCTGGCATTTGCGTGCTCACAGATATATATAATCTTTGCCGATAATGGAGGTGCTTTTGTCTATTCAAGTATTATAGCTTTGTTCAGTGGCGCTCGCCCATAATGGACAAACTCCCGATTTTTCTGCTTTTTATTGTGCTTTGCGTTGTGTTTAGTGCCTTTAATTAATTGATTTGATCTGCAGAAAGGGGGTAGATTGTGGTTTTCGTCACATTATTGGTGAAACGGCCATTTTCGAATTCCTTTTAGAAATTGATGCCACATAATACTTCGTCAATCTTGTTTTGTGCTGAGCTATCCAGGTATCAGTCAGCAGTTTCTCCTATTCCTGAATCTTCGTCTTCTCATTTGTGTAGCAGTAATTGATTGCGATTGCATAATAGTGATATATTGATGTCTCGAAAAAGTCCATCATTCTTTTTTCGTGTCACTGAGTTCCATTTCAGGATGCATAAAACCTTCGATCACAGCTTTCACGGTGTTGATTTTATATGAGCGATTCTTCATGAGCAGTATTGACTCTTGTTGAGCAATTTACCATTGACTTTTCCTTAAGTCCGTTCTGCTAATGCTCATATGCGTTTTTCAAGAGTTGCTCAATGTAACTAGAAGGAAATTCCACTGTAGCGATATTGGCAAGTTTCAGTGGTATTGGCAATTCGTGAAGCAGAGCTATTTGAAGAAAAGGAAAAAAAAATTTTTTTTTCGCCGTCGCTTTGGGCCAAAATGATGCAGCTATTATAGCACTTGAAATTGCCGCACTTCGTTTGCGCATCAGCAGACGTTTTCTCGTTCGAATACGAATTTAATCGACAAATGGAAAACGCAATATATATCATTTGTGTTGTCGCTAAAGTTTTTTATCTGCCACTTTGTATATGTATCATATTTCGTTAGCACTAAAAAATTATTTTTTTTTTTACGTGCGCGAAATGTTTAGATATAGAAGAAAGTATCAACGCGAGCGATAATTATGTTGCATCAAATCGAATTTCTATCGTGAATTTTGCAAATTTTCCGCGAGATTACTAGCGAGAGCATATTGTCTCGCGCGTATATGTTTGCATTTCTTCAGTATTTCGAAGTGCGGCTACTCGCTCGTATGATCGACTGAAGCTACCGGATAGTCAAATAAGACGCAAACTCGCTCGCACAAGTGAAAGTTGATAAAATTGCATTGGGTATAAAATATCTCTAACATTTCATGTGCAAATTGGGGGAAATGTACGCCACCTGCGTGGCGTGTGGCTCATGTGATGCCCACCTATATTTGTGTTATTGGAGTGCCCAGGCTTTCTCAACGGACAGTTTTCGCGTAATTGTAAGTACTGTATTAACCTATGCATTGGTATTCGGCAAAACTTGCTAATTACATGCGGTTATGGAAATTTTAGCGATTCCTAGCATTTATAAAGTTATAGCCAGAAATTCCTCTCAGTTTTTTAAGTTGAGAGTTCCACTTCTTGGATTTCCAAGGAAAAAAAAATTATTTTTTTGAGGAATTTCAGCCTCACTCGACCAGAGACATTGGTCTTGTCCCATACGCCACGTTTATGAAATTTCATCATCTTCAAAATACCTCATCCTCATTCTTTACCTCCAAGAATATCGTCCCAAAAATTTGTGCAGTAGAACACTAGTTTTTATTTGGTATTTGAGCGCATTTCTCCTCTCGTCTTTGCGACTCCTGTCATATCTTTATCATGACTTGTATGCTTTTATTCTAGAATATATGCAGTTCATGGGTGCATATTAAGAGATTTACGTCTGATAAATTTGTATACTTGTAATTCAAAGAATTCAATCTTCTTGATGTTAGCTAACCATTGCTCAGAATCGACGCAGAAGTAATTCGACTAGCCTTAGGCATATGGTGCTGCACGCTTGATAGGACTTTCCCGTGAGATAATCCATACCCATAATGCTGGAATCATTTACGCATCTCAACAGCTGTCATGTGAATGTGGAGTCCATGCGACGTTACGGCATACTCTTTCATCTAAACATCTTTTATTGTGCCATTCGATGACCGGTTTGCATATTTGGCTTATCGCATAGCTAAAATATAAAAATTATTGTACTTTAATATAGAAGTGACTATTTCGCTGTAAAAGTACGAGCGAGTGAATGGAGAAGAATGCAGGATAAGCAGCAACTGAATAAGAAGCATCGTTTTTCAGTAAAGCAATTTCCAATTTCTGCCATGCGCTATCGTTTCTCTTTCAACAAATAAAGAGAACGCTTTACCTGTGAAATCATTATCGTTTACTACTACTGTTGCAGGAACTCGCTTTTCCAGGCATGAAAAATAGCCATTGAACAACTGGTAATAGGTGCTATAAGGTGCTATAAGGCTAACCATATGAAGAGTATTGGTAGTGGAAATTTGTGACCGTTGATTTAATATCAGTCCCTCTCTAGGAAATATTGTAGCGTCCCTTGATGGAGTTTCGTTTAGTTTTACCTATGAAATCGATCCATATAGAGATATTTTTAATGCTTTGTATCACAAAAAAACGCTTTCGAATTTAAAAATGATAATAAATTATTGAAAGAGATATCAATATGTTTATTTAAAAATTAATCGTAAAGCGCTAATCGTTATTTGTTGCATTTAACATATTTCTATTAAGCAGTGATGAATAGATCGAATAAAGATACAATTATAAGAGTTCTATTAATTTTAGATTTTGATTTGCATATATTAGCAAATTATGAATCGCTTGAAAAATTGAGATTTTCCTATTCATATCGTAATTGAAATATTGCAACATAGTGATTCGTTTCTACGAACGTATTTGATGCAAAACGATTTTTGAGACAATCAACGTACGAATATAGCAAGCGACAATCATCACGTATAGGCTAAAGCAATATCGACTAATGCATTCTTGAATGTTAAATCTCAGAAGCATTTTTGCTTAGGTTAGGATGATAGCAAAGTGTTGCTGCTCGAATTTATAGGCCCGGAGCTTATAGAATCCATATATTTTCAAAACGATTGTTCATTCGAAAAGAGGGGACTCATTGGAAGGGGGTGGGTGCATACAAATAAAAAAGCACGGTAGTCATAAATGTTCTAGAATTTTGTTGTATCTTAGGTGTTTATGCATACATTATGCTTTACTCACATTGCCATGCTTGCCGTTTTTTTTTAATATTGGAAGCTTCAACCTTTCTTGCCTCCTTCTCCGCTGCTCGAGTCCCCACCTTGCTATTTGACAGTATGCATGCATATCTCTTAAAGTGCTCTTATGATCGGAAAATTATCACTTTGTAAAACTCCGAAATTTATGCATCAGCAACTAACTCATGAGAAAACTAAATCACGGGTTTGATAATCTTTGGAGTTGAAAACCCTTGTCGTCTCTTCCCAACCTCCTCCCCCCCCCCCCCCCCCTCTCCTCCCTCGTCCCTCATGTGGAAGTTCTCAGAGAGTCGAGCACTTGATGTTCATACGAATATCGAACACTACTTCCGTCATATAAAGTAAAGGGACCATGGAGTAGTCGGAGTATAGATCGCTCGGAACCAGGTTTTGCCTAATCCCTCTGTCATAAAACGCATTCAGAAGAGGCCTGGCATTTTTGAGGGTTGGAGGTGGGAGGGGGAGGGGGAGGGGAGTTATCAGGGGCAAAGATGTTTGACAGTACAAAAAGGGTTCTTGAAAGATAATGCTAAGAAAATCCATATAAAATATGGCAGCAATAGAATGACGTTGAACTGGTTCATGCTAATTTTTTTTTTTTTCAGTAAGCGCGTTGAATCTTCACAGCGAAATGTTGAAGCGCTAACAGCGTTCGAAAAGAGTCGTTTTACTGCCCAATATATCGGTTTTTACTTCTCCATCTGACGTATTAAATTAAAAAAAAAGGTATCTGTTCTCCAAATGTTTACGCATGCAATAATTTAATAATATTTTCGAGTTCTAATTCTTACTCAACTTGACTGTTAAATGAGAGTTTGCTATTGGTGCAGTCAAACTTCTGCTTGTTGGGTTTTATTTTTCTTTAGCTGACATTTTACTTGAAGTATCTGCATAATTTAGCTATAATACGTATCAATTATTCACTATATAAAAATATATTCATAGGTTCATATAAAGTGCTTAGCTAGGTTGTTTTACGACTTCGTTGGATGTGAAAATGGCGAGAATGCTTTGAAAAACGTTGTCTAAGTGTGAGAAAGAGCCCAACTGTTTGCACACCAGAAGCATGCTATTCCCACGTTGCCTACAATCATTGTAATGAATTTTTTTTAAATGCTTGCTATTGGTTCTAGCAAATGAGCGAGTTTGAAATTTTCCATATATGTAACGTTAATTTCCGTGTCGCTATCTCTCATTATTTCTTCTCTTTTCTAGAGCATTCTGTTTTGTTGTTGAGTACACTGTCTCTTTGGCCAACAATAAGCGCAATGCTAATGTTTATTGTAACGCTCAAAACCATTCGCCATCCATCAAACACTCATCAGCGGTTTTGTTTGAGAAATGAGCAATGGAAAGTAGGGTTGAGAGGACGTAAGAAACGAATCCGGTGCAGCTATATTGCTCTCCCTTGTTATTGGCCTCAAGAGAGGTCTTATCACCCTCATTGTTGGATGTTTTCAGTGCTCGTAGATGCTTTTTCTGGGGAGGGGGAAAGGGAGGGATCGAATCGTAAGCATGAAGGATGTTGCTAGGTTAAGAGCGTATTCAAAGAGTAAGGACCGTCTTGCTGAAGACATTTGTCCTCATTTCTGAATGCTTTTTTAAACACTTCATAGAGATTGTTCAGTGATTTGATGGGACAGCATTATTATCTTAATGGAGCGTCCACTTCCGCCAACTTCCCACCTATTACCTTAAACGAACATATTCTCGAAGCAACTCCATCGAGCAATACGTACAATGCGTTTGATATGCATTCAATGGGTGACGATTGTCATGTGCGCTTATCAAAAGATTTGCAATGAATATTTTCATAAAGGATCAATAAATGCCAATTTCGAACATATTCGAGAATGTGATGATGGCAGGTGATTTGTTGTTTAAATGCTTCGACAACTCGCTAATTTCCAAGTATCTTTATTCAAAGTCATTTTCATAAGCATGTCTTTGTCATTTGTTCATTTTAATCCATTAACAATTTTTTTAAAATTCGTTCGTTGAAATAAATATATTTCTTCAGCAACATCTTTCAAATGTCTACCGTAAATTACTCTTTCGAGAAACTAGAAAAGTTGTATATGCTTGTTGCTGCACCATTTGAAGGTGTGGATTTGAAATTGAAGTTATATTTTTCTAGAATTATTTTTCATCACTACATATCACATTTCTTAGTTTTCTCTCAATTATGCAAGTTAATTAAATGTTTAACAATGGCGAAAAAAAAAGGCAAACAGCTCTCTCCTTCCATCAGTGACCGTTATCTCAGTGATATGTGGGACAGCGCTATCAGTACATTTGTTTTTGTTGTTTTGAGTAAGCACTTATTTATCATGTGGGGGGGTATAGTGCCGTTGATAACCGCTTGCTTCTGGCGACAATTGTGAGTATGTGGATTCACTGTCGCTTACTTCTACTCTTTTAGCGTTGAATGAATTGCTGCGCTAGAATGCTCTCTGCGTTTGCTGCTTTTTTTTTTGTCCATTTTGTCGATAATTAAATAAACATGCTGTATGAATAAACGAAATTCCTAACCTATAGAAAAAATTTCACAAAGATTTAAAGGAGAATAATCTGTTGTTCGCATATGTCAATGCATTTTTCCACAAAAGAAACATTTCGTGTGATGTTATAAAAATTGAATTTAAGAGATAATTGGCTAGAGTTGATCGTCTTGTAGTGCTTATATTACAGTGGACTATCATAAATTTGACAAAGTTGGTGATTAGGGTCGTTTTGAAATGCACGATATTAGCTTGCTTCGAGTTCAGCTGTAATTTCTTTGCGCTGATGTTTGTTGTAATAAATAGGTTGCAGTTTTATTTGGCATCGTTAATTCATTGATCCGAGTCTTAGTATCACTTTCTATCTGCATAAATACCTGTTTGACGGGTGATGTTTGTTGGAGATCATTTAGTTGATTGTTTAATAATTAACGAATGAAGGTGATGTCGAAATCTGGATGGGATCCTGGGTCTCATATTTCCAGCTTTCCTCATTAGAAGCTTCTGAAGCTCTACGCCATGTCGTCGAATTCTCCACCTGTGCACTGAATTTTCGGTCTCCGATGGAAGCCATTTCCGTATGTGCGTGTTTGTGAAGATGCGAATCGCCTCAGCAACGACGACATGTCGTGTTAGTTTTCGGCGTGCATCGATGCGGAATAGTGCAAAATCGGCGTGATGTATTATTTGTTATGCTCTTCGTCGATGGCCCCATTAAGGTTCTTCACTGCTGACAATCGTAGTGTGTCGTCGTTCTAGCACATTCTGCCAACGATTACCATACCATCTTGCTTCATTTGCATTTTATTTCTTCATTTACCTAATGAGCTTAACGATTTCTCATCCAAATAGATTTCCACACTTCCTTATGTTCTCTTATAATGGCGCTGTGAAAGTATTCGAAATCCGTGAAAGGATAATATTCGGTACGATATGCTCACTTAAAAGAAAAAATAAAGAAAACGCAAATGATGAGAAAAACATTGAAAAAGAAATATTCTTTTTTTTTCCTTTATTGTGAATTTGTTGAGCACTATGTGCAACAGCCAATATAAATAAGTGATTAGGTCCCTATCAAATTCAGGTCCACAGTGACGTAGTTGCTTTTCATTTAGGTGCCATATACAATTCCTTAGATGGAAATATCCGGAAAGCCGTTCTGCATAAATAATTCAGCATTCATATATTTTTGTGCTGTGCGACGTTTTTGTTGCAATTTGCGCTCATGCAACGTGATAGTTCATAAACATATTCTCATTATAAGCATCCTTTCAGCGATGAAGTTCATTTATGGTGTTTTCACTTTTCAAGTTTGTACATACGTGCTCACAAACCTACAAAACATTTGTAACAAATTATCTCACTCTGCTTTCACATTATGTCCATAAAAATTGTGGTTATCATATAGAACTTACTTTCCATTTCCTTTTCTCTAGAGAGAATAAATCAATTCTCGGAAGTCGATTTTCCTTGAAAATTCCACCATTCATCTCTCACATAGGATGACGAATATCAAATCACACCTTCGGATGTAATCTGAATTCTGCTCGTTTGCCCTCCCTACCCTCATTCCTCTAAAAAACGGAAAAAGGAAGCCTTATTGTTGACCAAAGGTGGAAATCTATCAGTGATGAATCTGGCTATTTGAAGAGTCGATTAAAACAACAAGAAAGCTTACTTCACTTCAGTAACTCTATTTTAAATCGTTGAGATTTCTCCATATGCATGCTTTTCTTCGATATATTACTCGTTTCACATTCTTTATTCTCCTTTTTCTCAGAATTCGTAATCAATCCTTAGTATTTTGCCTTTTTTAAAGCATGAAACGAATTTCAACTTGACCATGAGCATCATAATGCTAATAAATGTCTCATGGCATAGTTGATATGTTCATATCAGTGATTAAGCGGCGAAACAACAAAAATACGCATGGTTTTTATTCATTTCTTTTTTTTTTTTTGCTTTATTCGTTATTGATGATCATTTAATTCCATTGTCTACACCGCTAGGGGGATCATCACTACAATTTCTTCATTGAAGTCTCTTTTTTTTTTCTTTCGTCTTAAAATTCACTTGCAATTTTAATTTCAACAAATCTTATATAATAAAACCTTTAGCAAAACTAATGTATCAAAAAAGTATTCGTTTTTACAGAAGTATAAAAACTATCTCATTTTCCATTATTTTGTTCTTCCTCTTTTCACTATATTTTTATGGAGGTGCGATCATATAGCCATTTACGAAATGAATGAAAACGTTAGTATAATTCTATAAGTAAAATAGTAGACGGATTGCGAGTTGCTGCAAGTGACGACCGTTGTCTTTATGTGAACGTAGAGAAAAGGGGACCTGTGGGTGTGTCTAGCAGCAGGATGAAATTTGTTCAGGTTTTGCCGACAGCAGAATAATCGTGCCCCACGAATCGACCCAAATCGAATTGGAATATATGCGGCTGTTAATTGTTTTGTTAGAATCGGCGGTGACGGGTTAGGCTAATAAGCGAATGGCGATATATTGCTCGCCAAGTTTTTCGAGTACAATGCTTTATAGCTGAAATATGTTTGAATGTTTTGCTTCTGTGTAAACACCAACACCATGCATTTCCTCTTCAATAAGCAATTTGTGCTTTCCTTATTACTACAAAAAAGCATTAATTACAGTTTAGTATTCAGAAAAAAAAAACGCTTATCATAGCGTTGCAGTGCTTATTAATCGGTGCTTATGATTGTTCACTTCATTGGCTCGTAGTATTGGATGAGTCTTGATGTCCATGCAACGATTCACATTTTGCATAGTGCTTTTCGCAGCTGAACATAAGGTGATTACAATTGCTTAGAAGTGGCTTTTTGTTTTTGCACTTTTTGAAGTATCGAAACCTTTGTAAGTAGTGTTGACGGAAAACATTTGCACAATCGTTATTTGTTGCTGGTCTCATGACAACATTTACTTATCATTCTTGAATGCATAGAGAATCTTTCATTTAGAAGTTTAGCTGATGTTGGGCATAAAGCTTTGAATGGTGAGCAAGATTCAAAAGCAACTCACCGCACTGACCTCAAGTGTGATTGCGCCTGACCTCATTGCTTCATTGTTTTCACTTACGTTTACGTAACAGTTATATCGCCTGAAGTAATCTCTCAATGAGGAAAATAGGTTCAAGTTTTATAGTAATGCGGCAGTCGTTAGATGATACTGTTTGATGCAGTAAAATATGTTATCTAATATAAGGAAGACGAGAAACTCAAAAGGGGAATATTGAGGTTAACCGTGAGTTACCGATTCGTTTAGAATTTATTTCTAACATAACTCTATTCAAATCTGCAAAATGCACAATCGTTCCCAAAAGAGAATCCGAATTCATGAAAACTCTAGCTGACACTCTACGTCAAAAGTCGTAATTAATCTCCTAGAGTGCACATTATGAGATGACTACGTAGTATATATTCATACCGTTGATGCCACTAAATATATTTATATGGGGATTACTTTGCAGAGAAAAATAAAGCAACATAATTTCATTATTCTTTACTAATGGTTGCAAGATTTAAAAAAAAAAAACACCATCAATAGGCTACGAAATTTTCTAGCAATTTCATTTTGCGATTGGATGAAAATGATTACGATAGGAGAGACTTTCTCGAATAAGGTTTAAGTTGGCTTCAGAATGCGTCCTCAATCAAATCATAAATTACATGATTTGGTTCCACGTACATAAACGATATTTAGCTCATCGACATTGCGCTGCTAAGCGCCGGAAATCGCTATTTTGTGTGCTATTGGGCACCATACATCCAGCTCATTTATATGCCGCATCAATGCGATACCATTTTATCGCTGTAAATGCGATTTTTTCTTATGGCGCTGCTGTGAGGATTTATTTAGAAGTCATTCTGCTTGCTATGAGGTGGCATGTTAGTGCATTTTCTGCCTTTGCTTGAATTTAGGTTTGAATAAATGATATATATATATATATATATATATATATATATATATATATATATATATATATATATATATATATATATATATATATATATATATATATATATATATATATATATATATATATATATATATTTCTACGCTCATATTTATATTCTACGCTGTGTGCCGTTGACTATGAGAGAACAGAACTCAGCTGGAAATAAATTCATTGAAAAGGAGCACTTTCATGAGCAATACATTCTTTTCAGTGTGAAACAGGTGAGATTATTTCATTAACAAAAACATGAGGATCATGAGAATCAATGAGGTCTAAAATGCACTTCCGACAGCATTGAGTTCTCGGGAGTGCTCCGTTCTCAGGACATTATTGAAAGGAGAAGGAAGTGGTGGCTTTTTGGAAGACAGCTAGGGAATGTGTCGGATGGAGAAGGGTTTCGATTCCCAGCGCCATCACTTTTTTGCGCCGTAGTTCCTGAAACATGTGGCATTGCGTTGTTTTGCAAGTGAATTAGAGTCCTTCTGTTGGCGAAGGCATAATGCAGCTTTCAAAATTTTATTTTACACTTTATTCACAATAAAAGTGTGCTATGGTTGTTTGGCACCTTCTCATAAAGCAGTACTGGATTACGGCACGAGCGGTTCGTCAAACAGATAACAGCTGTTTTGGGATGGTGGCGCTTGCTGTGTGCATCCATTCCTCTTCAACAGTTGCCTAGTCCTTTTTCTAGTTGTCGTATGAGGCCCAGTTTCCTCCATAGGTAACAATCCAATCCAAAAATGGGTCGTTCAAGTTTCTCAGCAGCAGTCATGAACACGCATTGATGCGCGAAGTCATTTAATTCTTTGTCAGTTATTTGGTACACAACTTCTTATTCGTTGCCTGCATTCGATTCTACACCGTGTCACGAATTTCCTGGAGCAGTAACGATGAATATCCACGAGTCGTTTCCGAATCTACTTCTATCAGTTCCCGCACATGACTATCAATATCCTGGGAGGGTTGATCGCTGCCGAAAGCACATCTAACACTTTTCTCTGCAAGCTGAAATTTTGCAAACTGCTCTTACATTTTTCATTTTTTTGGAAAAGCGTAATCAAAACCGTATGCGGATTGTAGACTATTCCCCCTGCTCCCTCCTCCGCTCCTTCCTTTTCGACCACCTTTAAATTCACAGAGTGCTATGGACTTTTGCATATTCACAAAAAACACTTGAAAAACGTCTGTGATTAAAAATCAGTAATACTACAATTTAAGGGGAAAAAAATTGCTATTCCTTTAAAATAAAACAATATCAAAAATCCAGCAAATTCAGCAAAACGAAAATACAAACCTTTGAAAAGAGAATTCACGAAAGCATTTGAAAGTTAATGATTAATCTAGTATATACATATGTACGTATGCGCATATATGCGTATATATATATATATATATATATATATATATATATATATATATATATATATATATATATATATATATATATATATATATATATATATATATATATATATATATATATATATATATGAATAAGCCACTAAATGAATGAATAAATAAATGAGCAAATAAATAAATTGGCGAGTAAATAAATGAATAAATAAATACATAAATAAAATACAATGAATGAATAATTATTCTTCGTACAAGTTGTTATAGTAAACGATGTAAGATATTTGTAAGCGTAGCACATTCCATATCTCTATTATATGCCCGCAGAGTGTTCTATTCTACTTTTCAAGACGGCGTTAATCACAACACCGTATGTGCATGCAGATTGAAGTCTTGAGCAGACATTAGCAAGATATGATTTGGACAACATTTGCATGCTGAAATTATCTGCATATCAGCAAGCAATATATCCGACATTATTGCTCGGAGTCGGTGTGAGGGCTACAATTAATTTTTATTTTGGTGGATATTTTAAAATCACTATCAGTGAGCAATAATTGCCGGAAATAGTGGTGAGAGAATTCCTATTGGTTGTGTTTCCCAAATTTTCGACATCACTTTGTGATATTTATTACTCACCTCCATTCAAGAAAATACATGACGTAAGCGACCGTATAATCGCTTCACTCTGTTATGCGATTATGCTTGAAGCTATTTTTTGGGTTATTTTTGTTTATTCGATTATTTTTTCGTTTCGAACAACCAATTAAAAGCGTTGCTGAAGTTTTAGTTTTGATTGAAAAATTTTTGCTACCATCAGCAAACGGATAATTCAAATCCCGAAAGGTTCGATTTTAAATTTCAACCTCTAATTTTTGAAATCGTTTTTAGCACTAATCACTATGAGAAGCTGTCGGTCTCGTCACTGATATAAGTGAAGTTACAGATTCTGTATATGATGCGCATTCTGAGTTCCGTTAATCATTGTAGAAGAGATTTGAAGTTAGTTTATTGTGGAATATTTATTGTGGAATAGCCAATTTGGACAGCGCAATAGATATCCAGAAGCAGTTGGTGATATTGTGACGTAAGAAGTATATTCAAGAACCTCTTTCCTATTACTATGGATGATCGCTATGCATCCATCTGCTAAATTTAGTGTTTAGTTTATTTGCGAACTCTTAGCGAATCTCGTTCCAAGACAAATGCGAGGCGTGTTTAACATCAATTTCGTTTGTGATAACACGATTATTAGTCAATATGTGTCGCATTCATGTCAAAAAATAACAACAATTGTGTTGAATGCTTGTTGTAACGACGAATGCAATAGATTCAGTTGGTTGTACTCGCATAAGGCAAAGTAAAGCATAAAAATAAGATCTATAAATGGAAAGGATAAATTGTTTTGTTTAGAAGGAATGATATATTCACTGCACACAAGTTCATGAACGCAATCCTCGGTGTGTGCTTTTTATTTAGAAGACGTATGGGTATAGGGGACGGCGAGGGAAGACCTGAGACTATGGAACAGCTGAATTCTGAGGCGCCATGGCCAGAAAAATGTCCTCATGAGAAATAACAAATAAATCTGAATTGCTGATCATTTTGCAGTTAAATGGTATTATCCATGCGGCACATTTCAATAATGTGCACTAGTTGTAAGTGTAACGCAAACCGCTGGTTCATGCGAGACGCAGTGGAAATTTTTTAACATCAGTTTCCTTGGCGACCGATAAGTAGATTGTAAGCATGCACAAATATCTCTTCGTATAATAAGTAAAGTTGACGCAAAATGAGTGTATATTAGTGGATACGCATTCCATTCTATTATGCTTTTGAGTGCCATCTATTATGCATCGGACGCCTACCAAAATTGACCAGCCGAACACCATATGTGCTACTGTAATATTGCAACTGCTGACTGGACTTTCTACATTTTTTTCTGTTGTTTTTTTTTTGTCTCCTTTTGGCTGAAATTGTCAATTGGTTTTTCGGTGTATTGCGGCTGCAGACAATTTTTTCCATATAGAAAACACCTGAATGGCAGCTGCGGCTGTCTGAAGCATGTCGACTATGAGAGCACCTTTTACGTATTTGTCTAGTCTTCGGAAATCTTTCATCTTCATTTCAATCCGTAGTTTTCATTTACTTTTAATCTATATTACCACAGTAAGATTTTTTTTGTCTAACTTTTACTTGTTTATTGATTTTCGAATGGATAATATTCCACCATTACAGTTCAATGGAGCACATAGAAATCGACTTATGCTGGCAATGTTTCACATCGTTTATTGCAATTGCGTTGCTGAACGAAAAAATTCCTCTAAAAAGCTATTAGAAGCTTTTTTGACTAAACTTCAAGGCAAGGCATGAAATCATCGAACTAAAAAAAAAAAAATCAAAAGAAAAATTGAAAGAAAAGATCACTTTCACTTACAATTAATATGCATCGTTTTCTTAATTGCATATGTAATTTCGCCAAAATTCTATCAATTTTTTGTCACATTTTAACGAAACGCCACTTCAATTGTTTATAATTTAAGAATACATCTTGCAAAGCCCAATTTTCAGTGCGTATAAAAATGTGCGCATAGTTCCGCATATGAAACAAAAGTCATCACTTCACGTGGAGTGCGGAGGATGAAAATGGAGGAAGACTACTTAGAAATGAGGATCCATCGACTTCCCATAAAACAATGCTTCTCCTTATTTGAAAAAATCCCTTTATCGCTCCTACCCGTCAAGCTAGCCCTAGTCACAACTCATGCCAAGTTAACGAGGGTAGGCACAGTCCCCTGATTTATAAATATAGTGCTCCCTCTTTTTCCCACAAGTTTTGGATCTTGCAGCGTCCGCAACTCTTCAAAAACGGATGAATATTTGAGGAGCTGAAAAGAGCTTGCAGTATTTGAGGGGACGGACATATTTCAGAGACGAATGAGGGTGTGATGGGAGCGTATATTTGAGAAAAGATAGCAAGAGCTGAAATTTTTGGGAATCCTCCGTTTTACATCGTAAATTTGCTAGCCCTTTTTGAACTTAGTAAATCAATATGCCAGATAATAGATTCGATACTTGCCAATTCACGAAGGATTTCCATTTGGGATGAAGGGTTTCTATTCGAGGAATGGAGAAGCTTATGATGTTCAAAACTCTCATAAACGCGCGCTTATTCAAGTAGAGTTTATTGGGAGGGAGATTTTCAATCTCAAAAAAAAAAGCGAGAGTTTGATTCCTATTTGCAATTTGCTTGTTACTTACTCTCTTGTTTCCGGGAAGGGGGAGAGAGTGGAATATGAACGGGCGAAAATCCCTAGCAAAGTGCATAATACCGAAATAAACTCAAAGATGATAGCATGGCATAGAGCAATGGTCGTGTTTTTAGTCGCGCCTGAGAGCAATATTTAGACACCATTGACATGAGAGGAGGAGATGGAGAAATGAAAAGTGCAGCGAACAGCAAGCATTCGAGTCACCCTCATACCGAAACATCGGGGCTAGAATGCTCGCTGCTCCTTACACTTTTCACTTCTGCCTCTCCTCTCATACGAATTTTGTCCTCTAGGTATTGTTAACTCCTTCTATCTCGCTATCTTTCGTCCGCTGTTCTTTTCTCTTGTGGGCGGTATATTCGAAACTTGCAGGTAATTACTGTTTTTTTTTGTGATGTGTCGATGAAATTTGCCTTTCTAACACAGGTGAAAGTACAATACACTACATTCAATCTATATGATGTTGCATAGAACTTTCATAGCAAGTGGTGGGTGATGGCTGTGCGCGCTAGATATGTTCGAAAAACGAGAGCTGTTAAGTTTGTATCAATGTCGCTAGTGTATACTTTTGCCTCTACATTTTTTTGTTTGAAAAAGCGTAAGCGAAATGAATTTTTATTTCTATGGGATCATTTTTTTTTGGAGTCAATTCTTTGGAATGTTTATTGCAGCGTTGTAAATACAAGCGTTTTTAGTATTGTTAGCGCGTACTCCAAAATGTGCTAATTGTTTGTTTGCGTATTTTTTTTAAAAGGCATTCGACGATCGGTTCAATATTCATATGTTGCCGATTCTCTCTTCATTTCTCACATATTCGTCGTTTTACCAATAGAATTTATTCATTCTCCAAATAGCATTTGCGTATGAGAAACAACTTCTTCATAGCATTCATTTTTGGTAATGTCGTTTCTTTCCATGTGTTTTATTCTCTAATAGTTAAAGGATGGTTAAAAGCGCTATCTGAAATGAATAGCATCAAAAATATAACAACAAACTTATCTAATTATTTGTGGAACTTAATGTCATATTTTATAAAAAGCGGATGCATTCATAATGTCTATTAGAACTTAAAACGAGTATATTTAACTCGTATTGTAAGGAAATGTGTGGTTTTAACGCAATCTAATTACTGAGATAAACTTGAGCTTGAGCTTTATCAACAAGTATTCAAAAATGAATATTCGAAGTACTCTTTTGGTAGCATCATTTATGCAAAGAGTCCTGAAATTCTCGAAAAAATTCTATTCTGCAGAAGCGTCGGCCAAATTTCTTAGGCCAACATTTAATGAAAAAAATGGAGAGGATGGAGAGGAGTTTTTACCGTCTTAACGTTGAAAAAATTTCAGAGTTTATTTTTCTCTATTGGTTAACTAAAAGCTCACCAGGTGGGTGAAAATAAATTTGTCGGCGTTTTAATGGCATCCTATCATTTCGTCGTTTTCATAGGCTATAGTTTCGTTTCGTTTTTCAAATAAATAAAAATAACTCAAAGGCTCTTCGGGTTTGAGCATTTCCAGAAGTTTATAGGGCATGAAGTGTAATTTACGCAGATTTATTCTTACTAAACACCGATCAAAAATTCCTTTCTAAATACATACTTGTATTTAACAATATTTCTGTTGTTATAAGTTTTCCGTTTCTCCGACGATATCTTTCACGGCAGATATACGTTAGTATCAAATGTGATGAACACTTTTGCATGATGAAATCAATTCCAACAATATGAAGCAGTGAATGGTTTTGCTTGTGATTGCCGTCCCAACAAAGTTATTAAAACGGTCACCTCCACTGTGTAAAACAGCTCCTAGTGTCTTTGTTTTAGCATTGAACGTTGAAAAGTGACAGGAAATCCATTGCTTTCCTTCACTGAAAAAAGCAAGTTGAAATATCTAATCCACAAGTTAAATAGGACTTTAACTATATTATATAAAGGTTTGGAGTTTAAAATTTTCCATTATATGAAACGAGCCAAAATTGCTAGTTTTAAAACAAAGCTGCAACTAACAGAAATGCTGGAGATTGACTTCTACTGCTGAAGCAATCCCGAAAACGCTGTTTTCATGGAATAAGATTTTTTTGGGGAGTTTTTTTTTTCGAAAGGCTTTTGCATCAATCTCAGAATAAGAAGCTAATTGCTCAAAATTGCGTGCTATAATTTCGCGAAAACATTTTGTTCAGCACATGGTTGCTCGATGAAAACTTCATCTCGTAGAACTGATCTCTCCTATATGAGACTGACGATTTCTAAACTTTGTGCTTAGTAAACTTGTGCTTATCTCGTCTCGTTACGAATGAAGTAGAGCTGGTAAAAAAGCGCACCACGGTTCCACTAGTGAAGATCCCGTAGTTTTGCGATGCACTTTCATATTTACCCATGCATACGGAAAACCTCAAAGTGTAGCAGGCGACAACCTCTTCCATTTTTTCGTTTGCGACCACATTAACGAAACCTATCTGCTTATATCTTCATTCGGCTGAGATATGACAGTGAACTTATCAGTGAATTATCAGTTTGCCTATTCACAGATGCAATCAGTACATTTGGATGCTTTTCCACGAAAATATCGACATCTCGAATTTTTCTCTCTTATGCTTCTATTCCTATTCAAATGTTGGTTTTATTATTATTTTTTATTATTCGATGCATCAAAAAATGACTGAAAGGTTTCACTGAAAGATTGATTTACTGAAGTTATACTTTTGATGCTGCTGTGCTATAACTTTATTTCAGTTTATTACAGTTGTTTTTTTTTTTTTTGGATTCAGCCATTCTTAAAAGGTTTAAATTAAACGTTTAACGAGTTTACAAATTACTCAACGAAATTATTTCGCCTAATAAAATGTAATCTCAATGAGTAATTATATGGGATCTTGTAAACGGATAATTTTCAAATCTAAGGAATGAAAATATGCTAATTAAATTGTAGCCAAGAAATAGTCGTTGACTATTGGTTGAAAACACCATCAATGAGGCCATATTTTGTTCAGGCAATTTTATTCTACTGCCTCATATGCAACACTTATTGCAGCAGAAATATCTAAAATCTCATCGTTCGTAAATACGCTTGTACTAAGGAAACAGAATTGATACTTTTTTTTTTAAAGCAGTAGTCGAATAGAATGTTCATTACTTCTCATGAGGCACATATTGCACTCTTAATCACGCATCTACAATTAGCCGATCGTCTCAAGATTGATGAAATTGCAATTCTTCTCTTGCTCTACGAAACCTCAAGCACATTTATTCTTCTTACGAAATATTGACGTTTGTAGTGCATCTGAAGTCTTTCTTTATTATGCATATTTTAGCGATTACTGCTATCTCCATATTTAGAGGCTTAATCAGAAAATTGAGTCTGAGAGGTTTTTTTTTTAAAACATCTATATGGTAAAGCCGCGTGCATTTATAAGACAATGAATTTGCATATCGAGAAGTGCAAAGTTTTTGCCATTATTCAACGATAGCTACAACGATTGATATGCTTAATCAACGCATTGAAATATATTGCGAAAAGTCACTGAGTATTTAATGAGATGGTTATCATCCTTACTACTATGTGGGATATTTACTCTAGCCAATTTATCTTCTTGAATTTAGTTTAATGCTCCACTTCCGCCGAAATGAATACTGATAATTCAGATTGCATTTTTCTACGTCGCGCTATTATATAATAATTTTTACCGCTTCCTTATCAATGTATACTTTATCCAGTCGGCGACAATTCAAAATCTGCATTTTTTTTTTGCACTATAGAATTTGGAACGAGACAAAATTTTACAATTTTTTGGAGTAATTGATTGAAAAGTGTAATCAAATTTTTTTTTTGTGCAGAAATGTTAATAGAGTCATTACTTTTCTGCGAAAAATCATTGCGTTTTCAATTAAATTACCATTTTTGAAGAACTAATTTTCTTATTTCTATAATCGTTTCTTATAATTAGCGCTAGCTATATGCAACTCAATATCATTCATTTTTGTTGCACAGATATATTTGATGAAGCGTGATAAGCTCATCTGGGAATAAATACATTAATATATAAATAGGGAATTAAATAAATAAATAAACAAAACAAATAAATAAATAATTAATTAATTAATTAAACAAATAAACAAATAAATAGACATTCTGTTCTAGCCAGTTGAGCGCCATGATGGTCACTGTCTGTGAAACTTTAGCTCGCAATTTTTTTGCACTTCTCAAGGATGCGCTGTTAGAAATCTCAAATCTTTTCCATCCAGTTACGCACTATTAAAGTATGGTGCCGATGAAGTATTTTGCAAGAGCTTTATCTCATTATGAGAAATCAGAATAAATTTTATCCCTTTAATATATAATTCTATTCTAACAGATAACCTATTGTAACCATACTGACCATTGTGTCGATGTTTTTCTTGTTTGTATTTTCAACAATCGTTTGTGCGTATACAAATTCTCAGAACAAATAAATCGAAAAATTTTGTGGAATTGCAAACAGATACCTCAAAGGGGAATAAAAACGAACTGAAAATTTTGCATATTTTGAAACAAAATTCATTCAAAAAATGTGGAAAAAATGCATTTTTTTTTTTGCATCTATTCAGTGAAATTTTATGTCGGAAATCTTTATCAGCTTTTTGAGTTGTGATATATGAAAGCGATTTAGCATGAATTAATAGCGCTATTTTTTTGATGATTTAATGAAAAAGACTTAGGGAAATAAAGATGAATCAGTGATGAGCTTGGTTGAATTAATTTAAAAAAAGAAAAAACGAGAGTACTATACTCAGAAATAACAATGATGTTCCTAATTTTCGTCTAAGGAAACATTGCTCAACTTTCATTTAGCAATCCTTTATCGTTTAAAACTAAAAATCTCTTCGATGTATCGTAAAATAATCCTCGACTGATGGAAAAAAAAGATAAAAACATCTTCTTCGTTTTGTTCTTAAATAAAGAGCCTAGTATTCTTAAATAAAGAGCCTAGAACGCGTAATTTAACAATATTATCAACACGTCTAATCTTGCTAGCTTATTATTGCGTTGCTTATGGTATATGTGTGATGCAAATGTAGATCAACTAATCGACGCAATCCTATTTTCAATTCTATGGGTTGAAATCTTTCCGTTTCGGATCGCTTTATTTCATCTATTGATGAATTCACAACGATTACTTTATACTAAATTAGAAGTTAGTTCATTCAAGGTGCTTTGTTCAAGATGTTTCATGCTGATAAATTGATGCTTCATTTAAACTAATTTTCGACAACTCTGCATGTTTGCAATGCTATCGTCTTTTGCTTTTACTACTTACTGGCAGACATACACACTCATCGATAAATTGAGAGCTTTACATAAAGCAATGTGATGAATTCGTTAATATTACGAAGTAGAGAGAAGTTAGCTGCCAACGTAGGGAGTGTTGGATTCGTTGGAAAATATTTGCAGCACATATGTCGAAAATATACGCTATTATCAGCAATAATAATCCACTATCATTTTTCAAATATTCTTCTTTAATAACAAAGTAAAAAATGCACACTATTTTTAGTATTTTTTTTTCCCCATCCATCAATTCTTTAGTGAATAAATTTTCGAGTGCAAGGAGAAGCGCAACTCGATGCTTTTTCAAGTGCAACTGTGCAGTGAAGGAAATGAATGGAAGGAATGGGTGTGGCATATATCGAAGAGTATACTAAACATCACACTTAGAACAGCACGAAACACCAAAGGCCATGAATAGACGACAACGTCGTGCACAAATGTGCTTTGCATGGATGAGGGCGTTTTGTTTAGTTTATCGTCACCATGCTTCTTCAATATACATTCAATCGTCTTAAATGCATGTTCGGCTTCGGCTAACGTTTATGTGCGTTGTAAAAGAGTACCACAAGAAAAAGACAGCATGCTTTTCATGCAAGGCACTGAACTCATTTTAAGCGCAAACAAACTGCACATACTTGTCCTTCTCGTTAGCAGGCAGCAGAGTGAAAGAAACGCCCACTTTCGAGCGTCATCTCGCAAATGGCGCCTTTATATATCAAAATGAACACTAGCCAAACATCCGTCGTGGGTTTTTCATCTATGGAGCAAATCCGTCCACAATTCTCTCGTGAAAAAAGCATCTATAGCTAGCACAATTACTTCATCTAGCCAGACAATTGAACAGTTGAGGGCGTTGCGTGTTTTAGACGAATTGCCGCTGCAAAAATCATAATCGCAGTAGTTACATTCACTTGCTACCATTCTGCTGGTCCTTAACACATTGGCGCCGGGGAGTCTTGGCGTCACTGTCTTCGCGTAGCTGAGCGCCGATAACAAATTGGCGCTGGATTGTCCTCGCGTCGGCGCCAAAACTGATGGCTGAACAAAAACGGGTGTGGTGGGAGGGGCATAATTGTCTTTTGAAGGTTAGAAAAAAGAATGGGTAAGGGCTACAAGAGATATTGGCCCACGTTAACATACTGTAAAAAAAAGCTGATGGCGGTCAGTTTTAAATGCTCAGGAAGGGTGGGCGTGAAAATCTCTAGAACAACGCAACAACTACCGTCAGCTATCACTATGAGCACCTGTTGATGACCTGTTTCTGATGTGTTTTCTGCATGCGTCTAAAGGTGTAATGCAGTCAAATATAGCGTGTCTTAATGAGTGCTGTTTTTTGGTCATGTTTATATTCGTGCAGACGTTTTACACGTGAGAGGGCGGCTAGCTCCAACCCGGAAATTTCGTCATTGGAGTTACGTTTTTAGAAATTTCGAGAATGCGATCTTATCAATAGCTAAGATTATGTTGCAAGAATTTAAGAACTTATTTTCTGCTAATGCTATTTTTAATTACATATTTATTATTTGCGAGTAAATTGTCGTGATGTGGATGGAGTCATTAGAAAAACGATTCTTTATTGATGGAATCGTATCGGCAATAGAATGGATTAGAATTCAAAGGTATTGTTTTGCATTTTTTGCTCTTTTTTTAAAGCGAAATCAATGATATTACACTCGACAGTTCTTCATTTTACTCAAGCAATTTGCTATGAGTTTGCCTTGATTGTTTTTAAAATAAGTTGCTGTTAGTTAAAGGTGTTGTTGGCCGCGGGGTTGGGGGGTGGGGGGGGGGGGGAAGGGTGAGGAATCCTTCACTAAATCAAATTGATCTGAATAGATGAATTTTTATAGCTATATAAGTGGAATTTTAAGAACCCATAACCCTTTAGGATTTTCATCGTTAACACATGACAAGTGCATGCAGATGGCATTTCACGAGTTCGTCTTTTCGGCATTTTTTCATATCCATTTATTGTGATATTTGCGATGCCTTTGCCAATGCAGCGTTTTTTTCACTGAGTTGATGTCTTTTGTGATTACGTGCTCAATTGCATCAGCTGACATTTGCAGAAAGCTCAAGTTAAAATCCGTTGCATGCTCATGCTATATTTCTTCAAATAATATTTCATACATTTTTCTTAAAAAGAAGACTAGTATAATCTCAATACCACTATGGCATAAACTTGCAACCGCTTACTCGTTACTAGTGCTCTCTCTGCTCAGTGAAAAAAACGCTATAATCCGTTCCAAGCATAAAAATTGCTCAAAACTTTAATCTGGAAGTTGTCATTCTCTATCTCTACCTATAGTTAAATATTCACTGGCTGCTCACCTTAGGGCTAACTTCATCGGCGCAGAACTCTCTATTAATCATTTCAATGGGGGTTTATCGATAGAAAATCAAATTTTGCTCTCCTCTTCTAAAGCTCGTTGACTAATTTCGCCTCTGATTAGCTATTTTGTGTTTTTATTTTGATTTTTGAAGAACGTGTGAGGTTTCCACTCTCTAAACTATTTCCTAAGCTAAAATAGTATGATATCAGAAGTCGCGTCTACAACTGGCTTATCAATTCCCTTAACGGTCGTTTAGAGGCTGTGGAATGTCGAGGATGCTACCATATTTTAATCTCGATTTTTGAGGAGTACTGTTTTCAGACTCAGTTCTTGATTCTTTTCTTTGTCTCTCTCTTTTACAAGTTTTCTGCCATAGTTTGTTTCCAATAGTTTTTATATCTACCATTTATATTCTAATGATCACTGACCGCATTAGAAGGTTTCCAACTGTAGAACTTGCTCCTTACGAATTTTTCTGATCTTTGGTCGCAGTGGTCCCAACAATCCTGTAGTGGCTTTCCTCTTCCTATATCCTTTCATGTAAAAAAATTTGAGAATCACAGTCAGAAGCACCTCCAACATTGCGAAGCAGATCGATATCAGGACTTTGAGCTTTCTCATCTCGAAAGTTTCCCTTGCATAAATAATATATTTGCTTTATATATTTTCGGAGTAAGCAGCCTCTCCATATCATCTCAAAATTGATATCTCGTAATTCAGTACATAATGCTCATCAAAGGAGTTCAGAGGCGCCTTACCCTCAAAGTCACTGAAAAATAAATAACGCTCTATCAACTTCTAGCTATACGGAATGGAGATAAGTCCTATCGTTGTTAATCTTTGAGTTTCTCACTTCCTAAATTCATTACTTATTGTGTATAGTTACCGTTTTTGATGCATTTAATGTTCTGTTTAATGGATTTTTCAATTATTCTAATATGATTGGATGAACTCGATTCATCCATAGCTCTTCGTATATATCGATCAAAAAAAAAAAAAAAATTGAACATTTCTTTTCAAATAGAATCATTGGTGCATAAAATTTTTCACCTCGCAACACACATTACCAATGCACCTTCTTGATTGCATATAAACGGAAATTTCTCCCATTTATCTCACTTTCGTCGTGGTCGATTTAGTTCCTTTAAAATCGCTGTGAATAGAATTTGCGAAATTTAAAAAAAAAAAAAAATTTAATAAATGAATAAAACTTTAGAAAGTGAATAAAATAATAAAAAACTCTTTTCTGCTCTAAAATAAATGAGTGAAATTTTTTTCCATTTCAATTTTATTTCTATCATATTCATTCATAATTCAGAGTAATTTTAATAATTTTTCTCAAATTCAATAGATTCATATCATTAATAAAACGAAACAATTTCTTGACGAAATAAGAAATTCATCATTTTAGTTTTGCATTTCTTTTTTTTTTTTTTTTTTAATATTTTCGAGTTGTTGCTTTTTCTTATTATTTTATGATTATCATTTCTGTCTTATTATTCGTTCACTTATTCATTACTCCATTAGCACTTTTCATGCATCCATATTATGCGTTAATTCTATCATCGCTGATTGCCATATGAATGCGAATACATTTCATTCATTCATTCAATTAATGAAAATATATCAAGAGATAAGAGAAGCGCTTTTATCGTTGTACCTCTGATATATTTTTTCACTCTTTTTTTTTTCGACAGATTTCCATTGCCGAGCAAATTTCTCACGAATAATTCACTTTTTTTTTTTTGTTAGCACTTTGCAAAATTTCCAGCATGTTCACATTTATGCAACAATCTGATCAATTGATTTGAAACTACTGCATTTGTTTAAACATTGTCCATTAGTCATGTCGAACGTAAAACCTCTGCTGGAACGTTGTAAAAATTAGAAATTCTGTTTTTGAATATTAGGCTGTCTTTTGACGAATACTAATAGTAGTTAGAATGTCACTCTGAGAGTATTCTTTCAAACGCTAACGAATGCAAATATTAACGAATGCTCCATCGCTCTCACCTTTTTTCTCCCCTCATTTTAATTGTAATTTCGATAAAACTTTAAAATTTTATCAAAACAATTTTAGTATGAATTTTTTTTTTTGCTATATTTTCATAGAAAAGATGGAAAATCCACAATTTCATTGTGTTTAGAAAAAGTTTCTTTTGAATAACTTCTTGAAGATTATTCAAATCGCGAGAATAATGTGTTTGCAGAAAGTCTTTGTTGATATGAGGACAACGAAGTACATAAGAATGAAAAAAAAATCTTTTTTGTTTTAATTTCTGGAGGAAACGAGTATGTTTCATTGTTTTCTTTTTCGTTATCCTCCAAAATTCCTCATTTATTCTCTGTTCGTGAAAATATCAATTTTCTATTGCTCTAAATCGTCCAGAATTCTCTGCGATTAGAGAATTTATCGCGTAAGTTTTTTTTTCTCGCCACAATCGATGAGTAGTTCAACTTCGCAACGCTCATTAACTATCATTCTTAACACAACAATATGCAAATTACACTTCGATAAGCAAAGAAAACGTTATGAATTGAACAATGATCGGTGGTTTTTTTTTTCAAAATTTTGTATGCATTCGAGCGAGCACTTTATTATAGGATGGAAACCTCAATATAATTCCCTTCTAAAAGAGCCGCTTAAATTCAAAAACCCTCAATGTCCTATTTAAGAAATCGAAATCTCACAAAGTGACACCCATCAAAGACATTTTTTTTCGGCAATGTTCCGTCACGCATTCAGACAGTAATTAAATGTTGTTGCAAATAACGTATGAGGTGAAAAGAAAACCGGTCGATGAAAAACCTGCCTTTTGAATAGAGGTCTGTCGTTTGAATACCGCAGGAAGTAGTGCATCTTGACTTTCTATCAGAGCAGTTACATCATGTAATTTTATTCAATATCACATTGGTCTGTAGGCAGTTATTAACTTCTGTGGGCGTTTGTCATACACAAAGCGGAAGTCGACGGACGAGGTGCTTGTCTTATTGTGTGAAAGTTTGTTGTAGATTTGTTGGTAGTTGTTGTTGATGCACCTAAAGCCGCCGTTATATCTTTTTGCTAACATCAACATTTGAGCGAGAGTGATTTTAAGGGGCTTTCCTGCCATAAATGAGAATATCCATTCCCCGAGTTTCCGGGGGAATTTTTGCCACTCATTATTTTCAACTAAAATTCACGGCTCACTCTTTCTTTTGAATTTCACTGCTTACTATCTCTTCTTAGCTTAATCTAGCGACTTCTAATTGCTAGGCTGTCAGAACTGTTTTTTCTTGCACGATGAATTCAACATTTGAGCGGAAAAGTTGCTAGGCTATTATTCCAGTGATCCATAGATGATTCCACCAATCTAGGCTGTTATTCCATAGATGATTCCACCAGTCCAGGCTGTTATTCCATAGATGATTCCACTTTTGATGATTCCGCCAGTCTGATTAGGAAAGGCGAGATGTCGCCAACTGTAGCAAAAGAAAAAAGGTACATTGGCACATCTTCGACGACTTTTTAGAAGCGGCAGCACGACGCTTTGTAGAGGCGAGAGCGCTGAGCCCCCTACGGCTTCAGAGCCGTCGGTTAAATCCACTCTGAGCTTCGAGGAGAGAGTGTTAATTCGCAGGAGAGCAGTAATAAGTCTCCCCGAGTAAGCGTTGGAAAACAGGAGTGGTGAAGCGCGTTCCCATCTCTCCATCGGGTTCTCATGTATCCATTGGCATGTTTCCCTTTCGAAAGACAAAATAAAGCGTTCATCGTCTCCGCTAGTTTCTTTACTTTTATTGTAAACGTAAAATTCATTTATTTTTGTCTTTTTATCTTTGTTATTTCGGAGTGCTTTAGGTCACTCCGACGCCAACAATATTGCTCCATCAATGACACAACGGCACATATCACTTTGCGAGCAAAATACAGCTTATCTTATGTCATCTCTCAAATAACAAGGATTTTTCAGCGTAAATAAGTTAACATTTATTGCTGTGATTTCAAAAAACAACTTTTATATACGCTATGCAGGTTTATTGTGTGTGATTGGCTTCAAGTGCAAAAAAAAAAAATTCCTAAGCATCATCAATGTGTGCTGTTGGCTGCGTTTTGCACATAAGATTTGCTAATCCTCTTCTAATGTATAGACAACAAGGTGATGTGCCATTTCTTCGGCGAACCTCCCTCCCTCTTTTCCACTCCCCCCTTCCCCTCCTACCCCCTTCTCCCAACTTCGTCCCCCTCCTTATGGAATCGTCTTGACAAACATCGATTTCAGCGTGCTTATAGTGCAAGTGCATGTTTTGCCGTCCGTATTGTGATGCATCCATAGTTGAAATATGTAACTGTGCTTTATTAGTCTTATGTATGCCTACTCTACATCTTCATCACTTCCCCTTCTCTTTTCCTTTCATTTTTGCACTATAGCTAACTACACGACTTTAGAGTGTTCATCATTTTTTCGTGAAGATAATCTTATATTTGAGTTTTTGCGCACATCTGTCTTTGAATATTAAATCACACCTAGACAACACCTTCGTTCTATACGCAATCAGGAAAAGTGCACCTCGAAATTTTGTGCTTCTCAAAACTTTTTCTTTTTTGGTTTTGAGATTCTAATCAACTGGAAGCAGTGAAGTTTCCGTTTTTTGGAATAACTGAAAATAGTGAGAGATGTGATAATAGCATACGAAATAACCGAAAATTTTGAAGGAAAATTCGGAGAAAATCGACTAAAAGCACAGAAGTTCCGGTGTGGACACGACCGCTGCGTAGATGTTTCCAGTTTCGCTCAAAGTGCTTGCTCAAAAAATTTTCCAACTATACGTAGAGAATACCTATACCAATATGTGTAAACGGAATCTGCCACAATTAAGCGCGCATTATTTATTAAGCGATCTCTTCATCGTGTCTTAAAGTTTTGTGATGAATGTCAATGAAATAGAGATGTATAAATGTTAGGGTTGCATGCAATAACTCTAAAATGAGTACTATCGAATCCTTTAATTGATTTTTTTTTGAGTAATAAGACAACAGCGGAAGCTTGGCTTTTCCAGTTAGGCGTTGTGTTTATAGCTCATTGACATATGTTGTTTCACATTTAATGGTAAATTAAAGCCGTTTAATTCAAATGATATCGTATAGATTGATAGGATGCAACAAAGCAATTTCTCTTGATAGGGCATCATTATTCAGTTATCAATAAATTTTGAAATATTCGCATTTGGTTAGTTTGAGAGTTGCCATAAAATTGGCTATTGTTATAAGCGTTCAGCTTCTAAAGAAAGAATCATTCAGCGAACAAACGAATAAATTGATTGTTAGGACGAAAAAAAAAAAGCATTAGTTAAGCGAGAAAAATGAAATTTCCCGTTTGTGTTGTTGCATTTTATTTTCTCAGCAAAAAAAAAAAGCTTGCTTCATGGGAAATAAATGTTGCATTTTGTGGCATTAATCTCGTATTGCAATATTTGCTTCTTTTTTTTTTCAAAGGCTGTTTAGCATCTATTACTATTATACTTTTGTTAATAACATTATTTTTTTATCGGTTTATCGCTAACAGAATAGTTTAGCTATAAATAGAATTTTTTTTTAAATACAGAATTGTATCTCTCTTCCGTTTAGAGCGCCTCATAAGCTTTTCGCGGATGATTGTTTTCATGCTTAACATCTCAATTATAGGTATAAATATGCTTTTTAATTAAACACTTATCGACTTTCAACTTCAATCAAAACTATTCTAAATGAAATGCCATTATGAATAGAAATGCAACAACGAGACGTATGACAATGTTGACATATGCATATTTGTTCTCATTGTGTTTATCAATGAGGATACGCAATTTACCACATAGAAAGAGTAAAGTAAGATTGATTTTTATTTATTGAAATGCTTATCGAGTAGAGAGCTTCTTCTTTTGTCTGATATTTCATCTTTGATTTATTTCCGTTTTTACTTTTGTTGGCTAGAATATATCTAAATTGAAAGAGTAATGGTCCCAATTAGGAAGCTTAAAGTTTTTATGTTCACTCCTCTAAGAAATTATTTCTAAGTTGTAATTTAATATTCAAAAGCGACGTTTATGAAAAGTATATGTCTCTCTAACCAAAATATCGAGTAGGCAAAAGCGAATATTTAATGACAATAGAGCAATTTTATGAATGACTAAACTCGAGATTTTATTCGCATAGATAAGTGCATTAATTTTAGTGAAAACATATGCCACATTTTACTTTAAGGGTATCGCTCGTACGGCAAATATCGACAGTTGTTGGTATTCTTTACGCTAAATTCTAACTTTACAATCTGGCAATAACAAATTTATCCTCTTAGCCAACCATTTTTCTTATTGCAATCGTTTCTCGGCGGCAAATTTTTTGTTGCTTCATTACAATGAACGTACCTATCAAAATAGTTCTTTTTTTCCCCAATTTGCGCCTATGGATAATGATAGTGAAATACGTTGTTGTATATCTAGCGAAAGAAATTCGATGAAAAAAAGAATGAAAAAAATTCGACGTTATGCAAAAATTTTCCCATTATTTCTTATATAAAAACAAATAAGCGATTAATGATTACCATCAAATTCTATTACGTTTTATCGATTTTATGTTTAGAATCATTCTTTAACATTACTATCATCGTACAACTATTCAACATTATTTGAAATAGTCAAATTACAATTTAAAATAATAGCAGTAATTTAGAAAAAAATAACAACGACACTTTATTGGCGATATTTCCCACATGAGTTTTTAAAGTTTAAATCATATATATATATATATATATATATATATATATATATATATATATATATATATATATATATATATATATATATATATATATATATATATATATATATATATATATATATATATATATATATATATATATATATATATATTCACCGTATATAGATCATCCTTGTTTATATCAGTTGATAATTCCTCCGAGAAATTTGCTCCTATCAATCTAGACATTAATTTCTGAAGTCAGCGCTTATAGCTATTGATCTAATAACTTTATCATCGATCGGTTTTTTAATCATTTTAACAATTCGATTTTCACGCTCGCTTGAGACAATAACTTTTTTTTTTGTAGCAACAGTTTTGCCAAATTAATTGAAATTTATAGATTGGGCCAGCTTAAAAAAAATTAGCCATCTAGGTGCTAATTTCATTCGAGAAGGAGCAAATGGGGGGGGGGGGGGAGCTGACCTGGGGCAAGGTAGCTTAAGCACAATTTTTCCGTTTTCATTGAGAAGTCTTACAAAACTCTCTGCGTGCCAATATAAAGCATCAAAATTTACACAACATTTTTTCCCATACCTTTACATTATGCTTTGTGGTATTTGCTAATTTTTCTCACGTATCTCATCTGGCATCTACAATATTTCATTTATTTTTAATTACCTTGCAATTCTCATTTTCTCACCTGTGTGACATTTCCTGATTAATGGCTTTGTAAAAATCGACATTCACCGCTGGGATTGTCTATGAAATATTTAAATTATGACTATTATGATTTCCATGTCATTCGAATCGATAGCATTTATGATTTCAGCATCCAATAGATGATCGTTTTTCTATATGGCGATCTTTTAGAGCGCATTTCGCTGAAATAATGCCCAATTCAAGGCGCATTTATTGACACTCAGATAAATATCTGTTGTTTTTTTTTTTCAAAAATTTCCGAAAACATTTAATTTTACGAGCTGTTGTCACATTTGCGATTAATCCTTGTCTCCATATTTTTTTCGCTTATTTTTCTATACCGATACATTCGTTAAGCACCGGTATATTTGCCTTTGTGTTTTTATGCTCTGTATGCTCCTGAGCATGAACGTTATGGCGAAAGTTGTGGTTCCGTTTTAGTACCATATGAGGCGCTCACTTAATTGCACTTTAAGCAAAATATAATTTGAATACTAACTCAATGTTGTCGTTGTTATTGCAGCATCTGAATTTTTGCCAATTTTTTGAAAATATTTTTGCTAGCGCTTTTCCACGGCTTCAAAAAGATTGAAATATAATATTCCATTGTTATTTGATTGGAATTTCCAATTCTCTATGAAGCGATAAGAAGAAACGCTTTCAGATTTCGAAAAAAAAAATGTTTATTTGAACGTTTACATTAGGTAGTATCGATTAAGTAAAAGAAGAGGTTTACTATCTTTGGTATCTCAGTTGTCATTTCCACAGTACGAAATGTTCTTGAAGTGATTTTTGACTTTTGCAGAAGAGGATCGATTAGGGGACAAGAACCAAAAAGAAATTTTATTGAAAGACTATTTCTAAAATTGCAGGGTGGGGGCTATTGAAGGTCTTTGAGACTTCAACGTGTGCAAAAGTGTGTGTATCGGTGCGGAATTCTTGATAGGTGCAAAGTGAAGGGCAAGATGAGAGCAAACGTTCACTTGGTTGGGCCATCGTTGAAAAGCTGTCTGAGAACGCAGTTGAAGGCAGTTGGTGGCTTAATGAGGGTTTGTTTTGTTGACGCGGACGCGCCTTGTTCACTTGCTTTAATCCCTGAGTGTGATCGCCGAAAGCTCCATTTCTCTGTGATTATATTATGTTTTCTCTTTGAAGCAAGCGTCAGTGTCTTTTAGAACCAAGCATAGCCATGCTACTCCATTTCTTCCTCATTTCTGTTTCTTTCTGAAACAAAGACTTAAGCCAGTATTCTAAATATATCCGATATCTTGGTGAAAGTCCGTGGTGTTGCGAATCTTTGCTGGATGTAATGCTTCCGCCATTTTCAGCAGTGATGCATTTTTCTGCCACAGCTTTCCGTATTTTCATGCCAATTTCTGTTCGCAATCTTGTGCATCGAAACTAGTAAGCCCTTCAACCAATCACAAGGGCCTTCTCATTCGGTGTTTAATGTTTCTTGGATTGCTACATTCCCCTATGATCTGATGAGAGCTTTTATAGTTCCCTCACCTGACTATTTAGATTCATAAGTTACCACAAGTAATTTATGCTCAGAATTATGCCTCTGTATTTTTAAGTAACCTCATCGCTCGTATATATGGCTCCTAAATGAGCGCATTTGTTGCAGCGATTGCCATACAATAAGAAATCAACCTGCTTAAATTGTGTGAAAATCTTTTCGACTCCAATGGCTTAACTCCTTCCAAAATCTATGGATAAAAATAAAATGCGATTTAGAGACCAGTCATAGCGGACATTCTACGCGCTAAATTCCTTCACTCACATCTTAGCGTTCCATTAATTGGAACTTATGCGCACACAGATAAACAACAGTCATAAACGAGTCTATAACGGAAGTAAGAAGCGATGTTGGTCGGCTTAATGGAGTTTGACAAGGCGAGTTTGCGAAAATGTGAATAAGCCTGATGCTCTACCTCCATATCTCGTTCTAGCGCATTTCATTTAACAAATTCATAGATCATTTTATAGCAATACGCATATTACGCTGCCGCGTAAATTATTTGACTAAGTTGGCATGGGGTAGTGCTTTCCTTACGAAGTATCATCGCAGTAGGCATTTGCTTGAAACGATCTAACTAACACTTTTATCCATAATTCAGTATAGCATGGATGCCTTAGCCTTTGCTTAACCTATTGGCCTCCAATGATATTATACAAACGATTCTCTTTTGTAGATGGAATGAACCTTAACTCATTCATGTGTATTGCATCCACTATTCGATATCCGCTCAACAGACAGCACAAATGCATTTTCCGCCTGAGATTTTGCACTATCCACTAAGCCATAGTGATATTGAATAATATGTATTCTTCTTTCAAATTGAGAATAGATTTCAACAAAATGGTGTAATTTTGCAAGCTGATTTAATGATAGTCCAAGAATATAGATAAAGCGCGCATGCAGTTGAGCCTCAAACATTACTTCGTCTTCCTCTCCGGTTAATGCCTTAATTCATTTTTGCATTTTTCATTGTCAACATTGGCTTCTAGAATGTTGTTAATGTGACGCCAAGCAAAACTATCGTGTTATTAGTTTTTCTTATTTGGCCTACAGTGGAAAAAGAGTGCTTACCAACACCTATCGAAATTAGTCGAAATATTCTACCTCAAATTGCTTAGACGACCAAAATTTTCATTATGTGCATTCATAACATATGCATCTTTTTATTATTTATTTGCTTTACAAATAAGTAAATAAATATAAATAGATAAATATGTAAATATAAATAAATAAACAAACAAATAAATAAATAAATACGTATATATGTGGCATAATGCCTTATTTATATGTCTTAACGGATTCGAATTATTGAAAAAAAAATAATACTTTGACTGTACCGAAATATACGACGAAAAAATATCGAAAAAGATTTTCATAGGTTTCTTTGCAATGTTTTCGAAATTTGAAAGCGTCTTAAACTGGAAGGTGGCATTCGAGTGAATGATTTTTTTTTCAAAGTAACTGCTGTCACTTGTAAACTCTACCTTCTATGGTGGGTTCAATTGAGATCTAAAACATGAACATTCCCATTGATTGAGTGCATTCCGCATTGCATAACAGATGAATGGGAGAAAATTTCCAATGGATGGTGGAGAGAGTTCCTCTCTTCATGCCACTTATTTGCCAATTTCGTAGATAAATATATAAACATGTCTTTTCATATGTTGATTTATCGGAAGTGCAAATGGATGTCTTTGTGCTGATATTGGCTTGCCATATTTGCTTTCGTCGATGTTACATCATGAAACGCGAGCTAGTGTTGAATATTTGTAATACTCTTTAAACAGCATGCAGCAGTACAGACTTTTTTTTTAAAAAACTTGACTGCACTCCTCTTGATCATATTTTGCATTAAAGTCACTGTTTAGACTTGGGGCTAATTCCTCCAAGCAACGCGCAGATGCATTCGTTTATGAGCAAATTGTAGTGAAGCGCTCACCAAACGTCTGCCAGTTTACGACCACTGTTGACGCTGGCAAATTAGCATTGAGGTAACGTGGAATCGATTTGGTCGGTGCACTTTCCTCGCTCAAGGTCTCTTTATCTGTCCCTTCTACCGTACTGGGCTCTTCTTCAGATTTCTTTGGAGAGCTTCAGAGGATACATTTCATATTATTCTTCAACTGTTTCATAAGTTGTGTTGTATTAGCAGTATGTGATTCTGTTTCCGATCAAATGTTGTTATAAAAGGGTTTAAACCGTAGATATGTTTCTATGAGGCTGACGCCAGTATTGAGACAACATTAATGTGAGGGAAGAGAGGAAAAGCGAAAAAATCTGAGAGGAAATTCAAGCAAAAATCATTTGCCCTTCAGTCGAAATCATATTTGTAAGTGCACTTATCCAGAGAGCGGAAGATTGTGCTTTACAGAAGTATGATTATCGCGCAAGATGTACCGTTGATAGTTTTTTTTAAAACATAGTTTTACTCAGCTGTTGTTTTCTCATACTCCGTTCTGCAATCACTTTATCTGGTAATCTTCATTTTTGCCTCTTCAAATGGCGCATCTTGATATGCATAAGAACGACTATCAATAATTGCGAATGCATGAAGATGATATTGAAGGGTCCCCTTAAAGGGTACCAATTCACTGCCTAAAAATATGAGTGCATACTGCCTCATCTTTCATGCACTCATAATATTCTAGCAGCTTTTGGTCTACATAATATCAAAAGCAATATCGGCACAAAAATCCGCTTTGCAGTAAAATTGTACTTATCAATTCGTACAGATGTAGAATTTTGGTGATTTCGAAAAGGACACATAATATATTGGAAGAAGTCGTTAATTTCATAGGTTTCTGTTATGTTTACCTATAATCAACGTAATCAGTTTTTTACGACTTTATTTTCGCCAATTTTATTAATGAAGTTTGCATTTTTTTTTGAATTATATTTGCGTTATTCATTACCTTAGTTATAATTTTTTCCAAAATTAGCTTCAACTGTCGCTACTAGACGATATTTATAGAGAAAGACATACGAATAAGATGAGAAATGATTTCCTCCGTTTAGCGCAAATAATTTGATGATTATTTATATTGTAAGGAAAAGGGGCCTTATAAAATTTTTCAACTTTTATGATAGATAAATAATTAAAGACATATATTACGAAAAATTTCTTAATTAGAATTTGTAGGAATAAAATTGCAATCTTATTGATTTATTTGCAGAATGGAAATGTAGTTATGATCGTTGGTGATCTGAAAAAAAAAGAAAAGAAATCGATAATATTCATAGATGATTGGTAAACTACGAATATTAGAGGGAAAGTTAACTCATGTTTTCTGTAGCATGGTTGCCGTTGTTGTTTTGAGTTAAAGATTAGATGAGTTCTCACATTTGTCCACCTATTAGAATCATCATTGGCATTTCTTTTTTTTTTTTTTTTCTGCACATTTTGATCTCTGCTAATGCATATCTACATAGCTATAATGTTTATTTTCAACGCTACTGCATTCTGATATTATTTTCATCGATTTTTACTTCACATTCTTTGCAGATGCTTGTAGCCGTCGTTGTTTTTTTTTTTTTATTCTCTTTGATACTTTTTGCACTTAGTTTGACCATAGTCGATATTTTACCTAATTGATCCAAATATTATTGGAAATCGTTAAATGCTTCCTCCTTCAAAGAGTTGATAGCCAAATGCCTCAAAGTTTCTGCGAAATTAAACTTTAACAAACTTGGATCCACGTATAAACCGGTAGGTTTATTTTAACGCTCATTAATTTGCTTATTGCACCTTAGGGTGGATGAAAAAATTGTCTCAGTAGAGCGTATTAAGAGGATATAAGAATCTCATTCGGGCGCATAAGTTCGACACATCTTCGAAGGTGGTATGTTCATTTTTTGAAGGATAACAATGAAGCGTGAAATTGTTTGCGTGAAATGATTTTTGTTACTGTTCATTTCTTTCTATAGAAATGAATCTTTTAATTGAGGAAGTAGCGCTATTTTGCGGGAAGAGAGATACTGAGGTGGGAACTGATATATTCAGTTGTTCACTTGAATGGGCATATAATTTATCAATGGGAGCAAAAACGCCCGTTTATGGATGCACATGCTGTTGTTAATGGATTTATTGAAGTGTTTTATGTGCACATCTCAGAAGTGGGCGAATCTCACTCGAAACAAATGGTAAATGCAAAATGGACAAATCATAATACATTATGTTTCCCGTGGAGCCCTTTATCGTAGTTTTCTGTCTATACTCATCTCATAGATTCATTTTGCGCTATATTTAATGCTGCAACGCTTCGTATTGAAAAAAAGAAGCCAACATCCTGTATTCAATATCATCGCTTATACCCTGCTCAATTTCATTATAAGCCTTTCGATATCCTTTATCGAGTTTTCTAGAACTATATAGTTTCATTCATATCTCTATTTGATGCCTCTCATTCACTATGTAAAACTTTTCTATGGAACTTTGAATTGTGATCTTTCATTTTCAGTATATACAACAGAAATAGCGGTTGCTGTATGTGAAGATTTAGCATTTTTGCACTTGCAAAAACGCTATCATTTAACTGCAGCTTTAGCATTTAACACACGACACCATCGCTTTATGCGTAGTTTTTGACCGATTAGCACCAGTATGCTCATAAGTGCATTTTATTGCTTAATTAACACCTTATGTTGGCATAATTTCTCCATCGGTTGCTGTTTATCTTTTAAAAGTAACCTTGATACGAAGCGAGTGGATAAATGATGAAAAGCCTAGGAGGGACTTTCTTGAAGAGGGCGGAGTCTCATTGAAATGGTTTAAGGCTTGATTCGAAGTTTACGCTAGAGGCTCTTCATAAACCACCTGTTTTCTGACTTTTCTTCTACAACTATTACTCATCTCTTTATTCATTTCTTAGAAAATTTTAACTAGTCATATATTGTATGGAATTGTACAATGAATTTGAGTGCAATCGTATATCCTAATTTTATTAACAAAATCATTCATCAGAGCGTGAAATACTATGAAATTCTCATCACTTGCAATATTTTGATGCATTTTCGACTGAAAACTTGTTATTAATTATGAATTACAAAAAAAAAAAAAAAAAAAAAATTTATCTCGCAATTTATATATTTTCTAAGATGGTTATATTTGATCATCATATATCTTTTCAGACAGTGCAAGAGATTATGCATTATTGCTGCTATAATCACAAAATTTTCATGCTGCCATAATATTTAAAAGCAGAGAACACGTTAATGCTAACCGATACGCCACTCTTTTGTATCAATCATTCGATATATGCTCGAAGCTTTTTGCTATATGAACGGTCTATGCGTCACGCTATTCCTTTATACTTCTTCAACTTCTAGGCAATTAATCTCGAGGTTTTTTTGTATAGTAATGCTCTTTGGAAATGATCTAGAAACATCTTTTTTTTTGCCCGACACAAATGTATTAATAAGTAAGAGTTTTCTTTCTTTCAAGTCATAAGTTATTGATGCAACATCGATTTTGTTGTGCATGAGCAATAAAAAAATAGTTCATTGGTAATTATGCTCGTCTCATAGTTTCTTGTTGGATTAAATGCTAAGGAGCGTGTCATTTCGGTAGTTGGTAATTGAAATCTTCTCCTAATATGAGAGCATTCAAAATAGAACAACTATGGTATTCTTTATATGAGTTACTGTAGAATTGATGGTGATTTGCATTATAGAGCAAAGCGTTTGTTTAAACGCAACAAAGAATATTGTTTAACGAAAGAATTGCTGTCATTCTTCAATTTAGATCTCCATCAACCATCTTATATTTATATCATCTTAATTTACAATATTGTACTCGAAATGCAAAATAAAATTCCAATTGCAAGATATCAGGAACGCATTGATTTGATAACTTTTCAAGAATTGTCCAACTCGTAGAGATAACTTCAATTTAAAACAACAAACGGTTTTTTCTTCTAGTTTTAAAGGATGTAATCAATTGCGCGTAGAGTTTTTTCTCGACCGTATACTTTGATTTTCCACTTTCAAAGGAAATTATCGACACCCAAACGTATTCAAAAATTTACACTCATTTTCCACCCATCGAGTTTTTATTTCATACGAATCGGCTTATAAAAAGCCAATTTTTTGTAGACGATTAGAAAATGCAATTGGATCGATTAAAATATCGGTGGTGTATTATTGCGTGCATTTGATTATTTGTGCGCAGATCATTTATAATGTTGATTTAGGCGCAAGACTGCGCCTACTTTCGACTCATATGGCGCCCTTTTCGATATGTTCGCTTACCTAGAATCGCCTCGATTTCAGTTCATTTTTTATTCACGAGTTAATAACTCGTAGTTTTTCGTGTAAGAGCGAATTCAATCGTATGCATTTCGATATAGATAATACATATTTTAAAGTCTTTTTTTTTCGATGAAAAGACGTGTATAAGTTTCGATTTAGATCGAACACGACTCTAATTTCACCTTCATTCATATTTACGATCACGAACGCATGCGTGCAGTATTTGATTGCGCGCGATGCTGTCAAAATTTCCTGCATAATTAGCAAAATTAAAGCGTTCTAAGTTATAAATAAGGACGTATGTGATCTTTAGTTTTAACTTTCTCAAACGAATTCTACATCCTCATCAACATCATGCTTTCTTTCTTTCTTCTTGTGTTTTTTTTTTCTGAGCGAGTAATTATTTTAATTGCTTTTTTATATCTATAGCGTAGATTTTTTTTGAAAATGAGTTGTTACGAGTTGCTTATAGCGAATGATTCGTCCGATATTAACATCTAGGAAAACGAGCGCTGATACGATAGGTTTAATAAATTTGCATCTGATGTAATCGACAACTTTGCTCTATACAACGTTGAAAATTTTTTCAATAATTTACAGCCGTATTGAATATCGCTAATAAATGCGTTGATTTCAATAAAATTAGATGTTTCTGTTGAACGCATATGTTGAAGCATAGCGAATATTCGATGGAATTCGGTAGAATATAAGATTGCTATAGATGTTATGATCAACATTATCCATTGGATAGTTTCTAATCAACACACTTCCACAAAAACGATTTGAAGGAACGGGTAAGGTGTGCTCATTTAAAATGAACATAAGGGGATCCAAAATAAAAGCTATTCAACGAAGAAATAATTCATCTATTCTAATGACTATGATCTGTGCATGTTTGCCATATACGAATATAGCATCAAAAAATGAATGCAAAAGAAAGTGCAATAAATGAATACTTCATATAAACACTAAATTAAGGAATGCATTTTTTTTTAGTGTGATCTCACATTTCAGATTTTCTTCTCACCTTTCTAAAGAGGTCATTTTCCCACTTATGGGTTTCCCAATTTACAGACATTGAAGTCGCTCTTGCCTCCTAAATAAATAACAAATCTCATGCACTCGTAAAATAATTTTGCGTATGGATAAATCGATAAACGAGATTACTGAATTCATTAGAACGGATTTTCGTTTATATGATAGTCTGTGTCAACAAAACATGTCACTTAAAATAAGTGTCTTGTATGACCAATTTGAAATGGTACCTCAGAGGGCAATCCATAGAATTAGTATTTGCCTTGATGATTGGTTGCTTTGTGGAAAAAAAAAATTTTTTTTTTTCTTTTTGAGGCTGAACGCACTAGATATTTCACCATCAGTGAGTGCGTGCCTAATTGGCTGCTAACGAGAGTTGTTTGTGGAAGAAAAGCGCTATTTAAAAAGTAAACTAAAATTACTCGTTTACATTTGTGAATTATATTACGTTTCCATGATTGCAAACTTTTCAATAACTAAATTTATTAATTAACAATTTAATCATCCAACAAGAATATCGTTTCTTTGTTAATGTGTGCTCTATGAATAAGATACATAAAGAGTGCACCATAGCTACAGATAGCAACTAACAAATACTAACTTCACTTAAAAACAAGTGTAGTAACGGGTGCTATGACGTCAAAGATCACAAGTAAACATTGAAATCTCCTCTCAGCATTCGTAAAATGCAACGAACAAAAATCAACATCGAAGTGCTCTCATTTCACGCAGTGATTGTGCGTTTCGTTAATCAATTTTCTTACTCATATTCCGCTGTTTTTCCCATCTTTTATGACTGCACCACATCGATCGTAAAGGCAACATTAATACGGCTGAAAGTGATATTCTACATTCCTACTCGTAGATTAGAAAGCCTTAGTTTGTCTACTCCGCTCTCATCTCTAGGGAAAAATGCTTGCACAAAATTGTAGAATAAGGGTTATGGAACTTCCTTTATCATTCTTTTGAAAGTTCGTTTATGAAGATGTCTGATGATGTTGATGAGGGAATTTGTGATGATGTTTAGTACCATCGGATGACGTTATGTTATCGTCAGTTTCAGCCATTTAACCTTAATCAGAGAATCTACTCTCATTCGTCGCCTTCGATTAGATAAGACAAGCGAAAAAACGTTGGCCGCTTACCAAAATAAATAGATCTAGTTCAGATCTTACCTCAGCTAGCATGTTATTCCTCTTGGCGAATTTGAAATCCCTACGTTGATATTATTTACATTCATAGTCGATTAGTGTTAAGAGCGCGGCTGCATATGTTTTCATCTCATTATTCAGTTGGTATTGCTTTTTCTAGTCGTTAGTAATAACTCTACTTGTGGAATGAATCAACAAGTTCATTTTATCAAAGTTTTGCAAGAGTTGCATTTTAAATGCTCTGTTTCCATTCAAAGTTATTATTGGTAATGCCCTACTTGGACACAGATCGTTGACTGCATGAGTGTTTACTTATGCGGCATATTTTAGTTTCTTCAATGTTTTCTTCAAGCGTAAATGTAGCCGAGTTTAGTATGATCATATGACAAGCGCTTTATGAATAATGAAAAGCGCACACTTGGAATGATTATGTTTGCAGAGCTGTAGCCGCGATGGGTTGATTGCTTTGTACGACAATATGGGTGAGGGGGGTGAGACCATTGGCGCCATGCGCTGATACGCAGAATAGTGGCTGTCAATAAATGATCTTTGAAGTCTTTCTATGTGAAACTCTGTTTTTGCGAGTTTCGCTTGAAAAAGAAGCATTTTTTAGAAGCATATTGAAATCGTTTATGACATTGATCACTTTCGAATTAATAGAGATATTGAACGGCTTAAAATCGATGATGACACCGATCAGTTTAAAACCGATAATGGTATTGTTCACTTTCAACGGATTGTGTTCCTTCAAATGATAAAACGAAATGCTTCTATTAGTGTAAATAAATGATACTGCAACGATGATCATTCGTGGAGGAATTCAGCTGAAATGTGCGACTAAAACTTAGAAACATTAGGTAGATGAACGCATAAGTGCATTTAGATGTTTTGCTGTTTGAATTCCTTGCATGATATGATGCTTATCAAGCTAGTGTCAGGTAACGTTCCGTTTTGTGTTTGCAAGAGTGTAACTCATTGACAGTTGATATTTACTGTGTGCATCATAGGGTATCGGCATACTAAACGCATAGTTCTATTGTTGACGCATTGTAATGTTGTCAGCATACGCATCTTTCATAGTATCGATATGCGTTTGCTTTATCTGCTATATGTGCCGTATGTTGAATTAGTCTATTATAAGAATAATTGAGTTAGTCTATTATATCAATAATAAAGCAACCACTCATAAAACTGATATCTTGTAGTACTATATGATGTCCAAATATCTGTTTTGTTTTTTAAAGGCTTATCTGCTCGATGCGAAAGTGATCTTGCTACGCGAGATTCGATTACAAAGTATATACACCGATCTGTTTCATTCTGCGTTTTCTATATGCGTTTTGCAGTAAATTTTGCAAACAAACAAACAAAAAAAAACGTAACATAGACTATAGTGATATGTGCACGTATATGCGAGTTGCATCATCTACTATTCAAGCTTTAAGCTCAACAATCGCTTGAACACAATTAATAAAATCTATAATCGTAATTTGAACGATTTACATCATCTCTGTATTTAGATATCTAGAATCTTTTCAGATTTCAACGCAACATTTATGAAATCGTTTAATTGTGTAAAAATAAGCTGACGAAAATAATCGTATTGCTTTTCCAAATACCGTTTGTGAGGATTTCGTTGGCCCGAAATTGAAATAACGCCAAAAAAAAAGAATCCTTAATATTGTAAATCACTCTTCAAGAATTCATTAGTCCATGTTCATTGTGAATTTCAATGCGATTTTACCAAAAAGGAATGAGGTATTTGTAAAAATGTTCGATGTATATCGCCTCATATTTCCGATAGCAATTGCGTATTCGTAGTGCCAAACACATCCGACGTACACGTTTATGTGCAATACATTGGCGGCAATATCGGTCGGATGTGAGAGCACTTTGATGAGCTTAGGCGGTGAATCCACAATATATGTCGCCTTGGTGAGTGTAAATCTTTTTACGCAGAGATTCACATCATCATGGTTTTGTTATTTCTTCTCGTCGTCTTTTTTTTTTTTTTTGAACTTTTCAACGATACTATGACCTTGGTGAATTAAACTAATGACTTATATTGAAATGGCATTTGCATTTTTTTCAAAAAAAACTTTTCTTTTCCTAGCTCAGAATTTTCCTTGTCTTGATATTTCATAATTAGGTGCATTTGTGGTACTAGAAATGAGGTGGATATTTGTAACAGTAATTGAAGTTATAAAACTATGACGTCGTATAAAAAATTCTTCGTGAAAGAGAAAAGAAAGAGATTTAATTAGATACATAATATTTACATTTCGTTTGTTTAAGTACATTGATGATATTCTTGGATGGAAATACTTGGCAATCGGCCAACAAAGTTTTGGCAATCCATCAGATGTTTAAAAATTCAAAATTGACTTACTCCTTGTAATCACAAAATTCCGGAAGTGAAAAGTTGGATGATGAACATTAGCTTCTTCCGGTCTCTCAAACCATCGGTCGATTCACTCCTCTAGCAGTACAGTTTCTGCAGCTCTACTTTCAACGAAGCCGCAGGCTTCCATATTGTTTTTATATCCATATCTATTGTTTTATATATTATATATCCATATCTA